>JAHTLZ010000129.1:4415662-4425891 GCA_023846285.1 Phrynocephalus versicolor | reverse complement strand
GTCCCTCCTGCAAATGGAGCTTCCTTTCTAAGATGGTCCCAATGATGACCATTCTTTCTCGGGCCTCAGCATCTTCTATAGCCTGTGTTTGGTGGTGGTCCTTCAGGGTTTCTGTTCCTTGTGGAAACTGGGGAGGTTCCACGCTATAGCATTTTTCAGCTATGACTTCAGAGGACCGCACACTGACCTCTTCTTCTCTGGAAGATGCCCAGAGCCTGATGTCATTCTCCATGGCTTTGTCTCCCAGAACATGGCAGAAGTTTGTTCCCAGGTCCAGGTGGACTGACTCCTGGTCCAATGGCTGGTAAAAGCCCTCACTGCTTTCCTCTTCTGTGCGTTCTTCTCCAGAGAAGGAGACTGAATGATGAGAGCCCTTAGAATGGAGAGAAGAAGATCCCTCCTGCTTTTTGCTCTCCATAAAGCCTGAATAGAATTTCTCTTGCTGGGATGAAAGAGAAGACTCCATCCCTTCTCCTGAACAAGAGTCATGGGCGTCATGGGCCTCAGAGGGCAGAAAACAAGAGCCTTCGCCCAACACAGTAGAAGAACCTGAGTTCTTAACTTCCTTCTCCCCTGATAAAAGAGACGTGAAGCCCTGTCTCGAGCCAGAGTTATAGGCTTCTTCTGCCTTGGTGCTGGCTTCCTCGGTGTGAACCTCCTCTTGTGGAAACGACTGCACGGAGGAGCTAGAGTCACCCGTGGAGGGCCCCTCTGACTCCCAGCTCCTGTCGGAGTCTTCCTGGGAATGCGGCTCCTTCCATCTCCCTGGTGTGGGTCTATTCTCTGACCTAGCCTGGAAGCTGTCTTCTTGCTGCCAATGGATCTTCTTCTTCCAGAGGGAAGTCTTGGAAGGGCATGGCTGTGTTTTTCTGCCCTTGGATTTCTGTGCACGCCTTGTGCTCAGAGTTCTTTTGCACTGGGATCCCTTTGGATCTTCTGACCAGGGAACGGCAGCATGGAAGCCCCTTCTTCTCCCCAGGGAAGATGGAGAACGGAAGGAAGCCCTGAGAGCTTCACCCTGAGGAGTTGTTGACTTCAGCATTGCTAAGGTCTTTGAGTGCAAATTCAACCCCCGTTTCCTATAGAGTGCATGCTTTGGGGGAGTGTCTCTTCCACCTGTCGGTCTCACTGGGTGTCCTTGAGGAACTTGTTCCCAAAGGCACAGTGGAACTGCTTCCTCCAGAGATTTCAGAGGACACGTCTTGGGGAAGGTGTCCACCCATGTATTTGAGGACACCTTTTTCTCATCTGGGGCATCCGTACTCATTGTCTTTTGAGAGCCAGTGATGTACTCTGCTCTCTGCACATCTGGTCCATACCCAAGGGTGCTCTCAACTACGGATCCCTCTCCTGACTGTTCTTTCTTTTGTGCAGGAAGGGGGAGAAGGCTATGCAGACACTTCTGTAATTTCTTTGGGAGCCCCCACTGGCTACGAAGGATCATCTTCTCCAAGCTCCTTTCCAGGTTCTCCTGAAGAGAATCAGGAACAAATGAGAGATCCTCTTCCCGAATGTTTACTTCCTGACTCCTTCCCTTTTGAGACAGGGCACCAATGGGCGAGGGTTGCATAAAGAGGCTCAAGGACCTTTGGATGACGGAGGGCATGCCCCACCAATGATGAAGTCTATTCTGCTGGACATGATGCTCCAACACCCCTCTGTAGTCTTTTTGCAAGAAAGGAGTTTCCCGGTGTTGGAACTGAACTTTCCCCTGTTTGGTCTGGATTGAGGGAGGCGGTGTGTGAATCACCGTGTGTTTCTTTGGCTCCCCCAACAGGAAAACTAGGTGCTTACGTTTCACATTCAGCTCCAAAGCATCCCTTGTTGCTGGTGGTAGGAAGAAGGAGACATTTCTGCTGGAAAGAGGCTTCTGTCCAGCCTGGAGCAGCTTAGGGAGAGGTTTCCCTTTTCTGCTGCTGACCTCTCTTTGAGGAAGAGTCAAGGTTCTTGGGAGTGTTGCGAGATTGATCTGCTGGCTTTTTCTCCTGAGGTGGTGGTCCAAGCCTTCCCCCTTCTTTGGGGCAGTACAGATAGGGTGTGGCCCCCTTTGGTAGGGCTTCTTGGCTTCTCTGGTGCTGAGCTCTGGTGTCTTTTCTTTGTGAGTTGGCGGATGTTCCCTTCTTGGGAGGTGGGATGGACGGAAGAGCTCTAGGGAGTCTATAACTCTTCTGGGCAAGCCCCATCTCCTCTGCAGCTTGATCTTCTGAACATGGACTTCAAGGTGATCCCTGATTCCCCGAGGAAGGAAACACAACTTTGATGGCAGGGCCCTGATTTCTATTGTAGTCTTGGAAAGACCAGACCCAACAGGCGATTCGGACATAAAACCCTGGAGGGACCTCTGCACAAGAGCTGGGTATCCCCACAGATGTTGGATTTTTTTCTTCTGGAGATGCTGTTCTAAGCCCTCTCGGGTCCTTCCACTGAGGACTGGTGTATTCACTTCTGAAAATTCACACACAGCTCTGTGGACAGGAGAGAAGGGAGCTCTGGGTGCCATCCCACCGCAGGCTTGTTTGTAGCATGTACCGAGTCTCAGGGGCCGGATGCCAGGCTCCACCAGCTTTGGGAGAGGTTGTCTGAATGAGAAGTTAGCCTGCTGGCAGGACAACCTGAAGACCCTCGGGAGAGCCTCCAGATGTACCTCCGAACTTTTCTTGCTTTGGTGGAGCCGAACCCTCTCCAAACATTTGGCCTCCACCCCGTGGGACCTCTGAGTTGGATGGAGAAGAGTCACTTTCCCCCCTTTCTGAACACTCCCAGCTGAGCTGACTTTCTGGGAGATCCTCCTCTGATCCAAAGAGGCCATTTGCTGGGATTTCCAGGGCTGAAACTCAGGATGTAGCATCCTCAGCGATTCCACCACCTGTCCAGGCAATCCCCAGAGGTGGTGCAGTTTCCTTTTCTGTATGTGTAGCTCCAGGTGGCTACGGACTTCTGGGGTAAGGAAAAGGGGCTCCTGCAGCTGGATCTCCACAGAGAGGTGGCCCATGGTGGTGGTCGGTGCAGAAGGTGGCTCCCCCAAGAAGCTCTGGAGGGACATTTGTACGTGGATGGGGAGACCCCACGCGTGGCCCACGTTCTTCTTGAGAACGTGACGTTCTAATGTTTCTCGGTCAACCTCTGGCAGGAAGCTGACGGATGAATCAAAGTTGATGGCCATGCTTCTTTTCTGTGGGACAGGCTGGGCGTGATGCCTGAATGTCATCCCATGAATGCCTTCTACGTAGTGGGGACCCAGCTCCCAAAAGGAGGCTAGGTGGTGCCACTGAACGGACATTTCCATCCTGTCCACTGCCTGTCTGCAGGCAAATGGCAGGGATGATCTGTGAGCCAGCAAAGGCTTCTGTCCTGGAAGCACCATCTTGGGGAGTGGTTCTCTCCCAAAGGAGTCCAGGCAATGAATCATTTCTGGGAGAAAGCAAATTTCCCTTTCACTGAGATCAGGCTCTGATGAGATACAGGTGTCAGCCTGCGATGTTTCACTGCTGCTTTTATGCCATTCACATTGGCTACAGGAGGAGGCAGACCCATTCATGAGGGAGAATTCATTGGTGCTTGAGGATGAAGGGGAAACCTCCCCTAGGTTGTCGCTCTCAGAAAATAAATCCTCATGGCAATCCAAGCAACTGGGAGGACTTGGACTAGGCAAGGGCAATGCCTTCTCTTCCCCACCTTCTGCTTCTGCTGCTGGAGATCTCAGAAGAGAAGGGGGTGCTGGTATTGAGATGGGCCTCTCGGTCTCCTGGAGAGTCCAGGCAGAGGGAGGCCATGGCTCACTGGCACTCTGTGGGCGGGACTCTTGGCTGCTCTCTTCCCATCCTCCTGGCAGGCTATGGCTTCCCATGTAGGGAGCAGGAGACCAAGGCCTCCTTGCCCTACTAGTGCCCGGATAGGCTCCTTTGTTGTGAAGAAAGCCTGCTGCTTCTTCAGCCGCCTTGTCGCAGATCTTGCATTCCGGGTCATCGCAGAGGAGACGGCGAATGGAGTGTTTCCCTGCTTTGCTGAAGGAAGTGCCACCCGGAAACCCGGAGGCCCGTTGTTGCTTGGAACCTGGAATTGAAATAAAAGGCATCCATTAGTTCTTGGCCTGATCAGTGAAATCTAACCCAGAAGGTCTACTCCCAAGAAGAGCACACAACTCTCAGCCGATATAGAAAACAGGAGATTGGTTGGGTCTATGACTGAATTTCGTTTCAGGGCAGCTTGGGTGGAACTGGGCAGAAAGAGGCAAATGGAAGGCTTAGAAATATTACACTTTCAACAATAATTTGCTCCTAGGGAGAGTTTAAAAAACAACAACCTGGGGATTCTGGTGACTATATAAGGAATGCTATGGTTCAGTATAGGTATTCTACTATGGAATCTTGAGAGCCAAAAAGGTTTGCTACCTCCTCTCCGTTGTTGATTCACTGCGGTCTTGGGTGGTCTTGGCAGATGTTTCTATGATGGAGACAAAGAAGGAGAGAGAGGTCCAGCATTAAAGAGAGGATGGAAACAATGTGCCCTGCCCTTTAGTTCTCTGTGGTGTCACTTTCATGACAATTCCATTCCCCTTTGCTCCTTTGGAATTTCACGGTCACCTCAGTTTTCAGGGTAACCAGCAAGCAGGAGGCTTCTCTGGAGGGGCAGGAAGTTGGCTTCAGTTCGGTATGGCTACAATCTCCGTCAGTTTGTAAAAAGTGTTTGTGGGAGGAAACTAAACTGAGAGACTAAAGCAGGGGTGTCCAAACTTTTTGCAAGGAGGGCCTGATTTGGTGAGGTCAAAATCTGTGGGGGCTGACCTTTCAGCCACATTTGGCCCCCGGGCCGGACTTTGGACAAATCTCTATGACATGCAAGGAGATGGGGAGGGTGCTGCATCAATGGAGCCAGGGTCGGGTAGGCTGGGCAGGTGGCTGGGGGGAGGGATGGACAGAGGCAGGGAAGGCAGGCAGACTGTAAAGCTGCAAGCTGATGTCCCCATCCAGTATGGGAAAGGGCCACCTGGCGGGGATGCGTGATAGGCTGAGCCGGTGGGGAGAAGAGGCTGTGGGGCCGCTCAAAATGTGATAACGGGCCGCATTTGGCCCCCAGGCCTGAATTTGGACATGCCTGGACTAAAGTAACTGTAGAGGTTGCATATTTGGTATATCCTTACTAACTTTTTGAAAACTATGGGCCTTTTCACACGACCCCTAAGATCCGCTGGCCACTTAAATTCGGACCAGAGATCTTGGGGGTTCATTGCTCTTCCTGCGTCCCCACCCCTCTGCACTTCCTTGATCCTGTCTGCGTGAGGGGAGGGAGAAAAAGGGGGACAAAAGAATGCAGGCTCACCTCCGTCTGCCAGTCCAAGCCTCCCCAAACCCCGTCGTCGTCCTGATTCCTTCTCTTAAAGGGGCGGGAGGCAAAAACAACAACAAACCGAAGCAAGGAGAGCCGGGCACTCACTCCTTTACATCCGGATCTGGGATTTTCACCCTCCAAGAGCAGGTACCTGAAAAGTGCGCTGGGACGCGCTTAGGTGGGCATGGCCGCACTTAATTTTCTGTAAACTGCGGAGCTGGTGGGGAAACAATTTTAAGCTCCGGAGCTGGGAGCCATTTGCGGCAGAGTTTAGGGGTCATGTACAAATACCCTATATTAAACACATATTATACAATCCAAACTTAAGGAATATATAAAATACAGGGGGGGAGAGAAAAAAACAATTTTATAGACATAACTTCCAAAGTGTAACATTGTACTGCACTCCCTCTTGGAACATTGGAGAACAAACCAATCCTCTCTCCTTCACAGATTGCCATTCCTCCTCCAAAAGTGTCAAGTGTCTTGGGATGGAGCACTTCCTTTTTCCTTTATTAGTACATAATCAATAAAATCTCCCCAAATATCGGCAAAAGTATGCCTCTTTCACAACCCTTTCTTTATATTAATATTGCACGTTACTATGTCATTAATATCTATTAGACATGGGCACGACTTGGCGAAATTCTCGTTTTCGTTTTCGGTTATCGTTATAATTACGTAACGATAACGGTAACGAGAATTACTCCGCTCCAGCTCGAACCCGACCCGAAAAACAAAAAAATTGGTTGGGTTTGTTGTTGTCGTTAATGGCATCGCGGGCTGGCGCGATGCCATTGCCATTCAAACAGCACAGAAAAAAAGTTTTAAAAAGTAAAAAAAACACCCAATTCCCGGCCAAAAAGGCAGGCAAAAATATGCCTGCCTGAGTGAGGGCACCTACCAGAGGGGTGGTTTCTGGGGGGGGGGTGTCCCTGCCCTTCTCCCCCTCCTTTCCTGGGCTGTCTCTATGCCATGCGGTGGTGGTGGGGATCCAAAATGACGACTGCAATATTTATTTTTAAATCGTGGTCAAAAAACCCACTAAAGAACAACAGAAACATGTGAAAATTAGGTATTTTAACTGCCTGAATTTTTATAGTACCAGCAGTGGGTTTTTCTTGCAATAAAACGTCTCCATTGATTTTATTTTATTTTATTTTTATTTTTATTTTTTTACACCTGCGTATGCGCAATGATGGGCTGGCCATGGGATGGGACCATGCAAATTTTTTGACCCATTCCACCAATCGCATGGCCAGGTTTTGACTGAGACTTCTGGATATGCCAGAGGGCATAAAAAGCCCACTAACCCTAACCCTAACCCTAACCCATACGCCAGTACACTGTCCTTCTTAGTGGGTCAGAGGCACTCAGAGGTGCAGCCCACTAACCCACCCTAACCCTAACGGTAACCCTAAGCCTAGCCCTTACCCTAACCCCATGCTCTGGGATGTCAAATCGTGGTGGAAACGACAAACGACAAATGGAAACGACAAATTTTTGAAAATTATCACGACAAACGGAAACGACCCGAAACGGACCCGTTCCGACAAACGACAACTCGAAATGTCATTTTTTCTGGTCGTGCCCATCTCTAATATGTTCCAGTCTTCTTTAGAATATTCATTTAGTTCAAAACTGCATTCTATCTTCCAGCGCTCACATTAGCTAAATCTCATCTCATTGCTAATTCTCATGTATAATTCTAGGCATGTTTGGGTGAGCCCTAAAAAAGGAGATTCTATGACCAGATTGAGATCACAAGAATCATGCAGCCTTCAGTATTTTTCAGAAGAATCAAAGTATAAAGAAGTGCCGTTGCATTAAAAGAATTGTTTTTCTTCTTTCTTTTGGCCTACAGCTTCACTGGTTTGTCAGGAACAACCCTATGAAAGTCCATGAAGTTGGCCAATCTCTGTGTGCTTCAGGGCTTTGAACTGAGGAAGGTAGGTCTGGGGTGGGAAGCTGCCTTTGTCCGGCTACAGCTAAAGGTTGACCATGTTGCAAACAGTGGTATCTCTCTGAATCAAGTAAGTGTGGTTTCTCTTAGCAAAGCCCTAAATCCATTATGCTTATTGGGGAAACAAGATCCAGAAATGCAATGTTTTCTTACTCAAATGGACTATATCTTTAGCACAATGATCCTATTGATATAATCGCCGCAGCAGAGGATGCAACCAGAGAGGCATTTGTTCAGCTGTTTGGTATGGGTGAGAAATGGTCTGCTTTGCTCCTTTCTCATTGACATCATAGGTGCCATCCTTCACCAGCCCCTTCTGGTCAATCAAGGCTTATATCCACAACTTTTGAGGTTCTCCGGCAGAAGCTACTGATTTGGTTGTGTGAGAGAGAGTAGAATTGCTCCCTTTTGGCTCACTTCCAGGGTGTGAGAGTCCTGGGATTGAACCAAAGTGCATCTCTGTCCCTTGGCTGAATGTGCTGAACCCTCTTGAGAAATGGGATGCTTCCTTGCCACTCGCCTGTAAAATGGAAGGAAGGGAAGCGTTCCCATTGATCTTTAGTATTCAATATTTACCCTTTTCCTTCTGGCAGAGAAATATCACATGCGCTGAGAAAAACAATGGAGAAAACCTACCTTAACTTTGGTGATGGAAAGCGTGTGCGAAGTTTCAGGGACACCCAAGAGCCACCTGAAACTTCCCTTCATCAACTGACAAATTTTGTGATGAATGGGGAAACTCAGCCAGAGTTTCCAAATCAAAAAGATGACATAAATAAAGACAAGGAATCCGACTGGGGCTGCCAGTGCTTCCCCAAGAGAAACCAGAGTGTTGTCCTGTGCCTCCTCCATTGCTGGAGAAGCCATGTGGACGCAGCGCTGGTAACTCGACAAATGGCCAGTTACAGTCATGGGCCAGTGGTGGTGGTGGTGGTGTCCTCTGTGTCGCATCACAAAGAGCCATCACAGAAGCCATGTCATGCTTCTGAGTCCCCCCTCCCCCCCAACCACCACCATGGCAGGCCTGGCCTGCTAACAAATAGTTAATAGGCACACAATGAGAGAGGAGGCACTTGTGTTTGTTTGCAATCACCATGCTTTAAAATTCTTTGGAATATTGCAGTGCAAGCCTGGTCAGATCAGGCTGAGAGAGACCTAGGTTTTGCCATCTCTGAAAGGAATTCAGAGAATGTCTGAAACCATAATCATAGTAAAGACATTTCATTTATTTCCTTGTTTCTTGGTTCATGGAAAGGGCATTCATTAATTCACATATATATATACAGTGGTACCTTGTATAACAGACAGCTTGTATAACATAAAATTTGTACAACATAAAAAATTCCGGAGATAGGGGAAATTTGCTTAACATAATTGCCTATGGGGAAAATCCGTACAACATAAAAATGGGATTACTCCGTTTTCAATGCATTCCTATGGGACTTTGTATAAAGGAAAATTTGCTTAACATAATTTCATTTGGAACGAATTAATTCCGTTATACAAGGTGCCACTGTAGTCTGAAAATATTAAAATGTGAAAAGAAAAATCATAAAACACAGCCGGACTTCTTTTCTTGAAAGATTGAAACGTTTCGCTGCTCATCCAAACAGCTTTGTCAGTCTGAGGAAAGCTAGTTGTGAGTCCTCAGTTTTATAGTTCACTTTGATCTCATGTCACCCTGATCTGAAATAGGCACATAAGATGAACAATGGCCTGAATAGGCTCATTAGGTGCACAATAGGCTCATTAGGTGTACAATGGCCCACCTTTACAACCTTCCCAACAGCCATAAAGTATGAGTCCTTAGCCATGGCCTTATTGGTGGAGGTGTGAAGTAATCTTGATTTGTCTGAGGATTGTTGAAATGGACGCTTGATAAATAGCAGACAGATTGTGCCTGAGCCCTCCTCCTCTGGTGAGAGAGAGGTTTTCAATACATATATGAATGGCTTCCCTGACCCCTCTCTCAAACCACCTATCCTCTCTGTCTAATATGTGTACATCCTCCTCTGCTGATTGTGGTCCTGAGCTGTTGCCCCTCCTATGTTGGGCCATCCTCCTGTTTAGTGGCTGTTCAGTTTCTCCACTGTAGAGGTCTGCACACTCCTCACTGCATTGGACTGCATATACTATATTGCTGCAGATAAACTCACCCAGATGACTGAGAGAATTCACAGACATAGAACGCAGCCCTCTTCGTTGGGCTGATCTTAACAAGTGGCTTTTGTTTGGGTGTATTCTTTTTTTGTGGAGATTCTAATTGTCACCTCATAAACCCAGGCATTGAAGGACGTTTCTGCATGCATTGGCTGGCACAGAGAATGTTGTCGTCATTATTATTATTATTTACAATTGCTTATTTGATTGGATGAGACCTGTGAAGACCCCTCAGTTTTCATGCCTGTGGCAATCACATGTTGTACAGTATATGCAATCAGCAGTAAGAACAGATACAGTCCAGTTTCTGATTGGTGGGTCTTTCTTGCCCTCTGGCCCACGTGGCACATCTAACCCACTTTTTACCCTGGAAGCTCATCAGATGCTTTGAGGAAATCATGACAAAAACAACAAAGGCAATGTGTCTGCCTTCTTCTTGGCTTCCCCTGTAATTTAACTTTGGAGAGGGAACTTCTGGAGGTTTGGCAGAACTAGACTTTAATCAAAAACCTTGGAAATGTCATAGGATCTACGGTTTTGTCTAGTGTCACCTTATTCCAGTGGCTACCAACTACATGGAAACTCACTGGAGGATGGCAATGGAGAAACTCCTCCTTCAATATCTCCCACACCTGGAAAACCCTGTTATGGTTGCTGCAAATAGGGAGGTAATTGGTTGCAGATGTATCTAATGGCATACAGAGTGGCCAGATGGGGAGGGTGTAATAAATAAATAAATAAATAAATAAATAAATAAATAAATAAATAAATAAATAAA
>JAHTLZ010000129.1:4384983-4413916 GCA_023846285.1 Phrynocephalus versicolor | reverse complement strand
TTAAACTGTTTTGTTTTTATTAACATCTTAATTTTAATAGGGATATATAAAATATAAACAATTCGAGATAGGATGAATATTATCAATCATTCTCCTTTGTTTACATACTTCTAAATCTTCCCATGTTGTTCCCACCACTGCTTTGGCACACTGGAAAAGGCCCAGGAACTGAATCTCTCCCACCCTGGTATCCCCAAGCAATTTCACCCGGGCAGAGAGACTGAATTTTGGGTTGACTTAAAACCACAATCCTTTCCATTAAAGACACTGGCCCACTGTTGAAGAACCACTTTAAAAAAAATCTGATCCAAGGTTGGATTACAGAGTCAATGTTTATCACAGGGGACATTGAATATCTACTTTGGAAAAGAAAGGGATGGGTGTTAAAAGACCCCAAGATGAAACGCCTCTTCTGATGTGGTGCCTGTTTTTGTACTTGATTTATAGTCATATGGGTTTAGGTCAGGGGTCCTCAACTTAAGGCCCGGGGGCCGGAGGGAGCCCCCCAGGGTCCTGAATCCAGCCCCTGGGACCAATTGCAGACACCCCCCCACCTCCACCCTGCTTCACAAACAAGCCAGCCTCCAGAGCTGCTTCTATTACTGAGGCAATTCAAAGCGGTGGGCTATGTCGCTTCCCCCACTCCCTTCTCCCACCACCCAGATGATCGGCATGCTAGCTAGTGGGACATTTCAAAGTGGGAGGGTCATGGTAAGGTCTCCTGCTCCCCCACCTGCTGCCCAGATGGTCGAAGCACCGGCTGTAGCCAAGCGGGGCAATTTAAAATGCCGGCGTGTTTTGTTGTTGTTGTTGTTGTTGTTTTGGACTGTGGTCTGGCCCCCAGTGGTGTCTGGGGGGTAGTGGAACGGTCCGCTGTTTGAAAACTTTGAGGACCCCTGGTTTAGGTAGTCAGATGGGGATCTGTATCCATTTAGATGGGGAGCTGCCTAGATGCCCTAAGCACATCTGATCTTGCCTGATTTCGGAAGCTAAGCAGGGTCGGCCCTAGTTAGTACTTGGATGGGAGACCACCAGAGAATACCAGGTGCTACAGGCGCCTGGAGTAGGAACTGGCAAGCCACTCCAGTATTCCTGCCAAGAAAACTCCATGGATATGGGGTCACAAAGAGTCGGTCACAACTGTAATGACACAACACATCCATTTAGATAAACTGCAATTCCCTGACAATGGACTATTTCTGGCAAGGGCCAATTGATCTTGAAACCCAGCAGCCTCTGGAGGACTAGACATTCACTCTTGTTGGATTTGAGATAGGTCTGAAGGAGCTTTTCGTGATCCTTGCTAGCCCAGAGTTTTTCCTTCCTAAAAGTTCCTTTGTTCCAAGATCATTCCCTACACCAAGTAATTTTGTGAGCTTTTGTGGAAAGCTTGAAAAGCAGGAGGAAATTGTGCCCCATCAGTATCTGGTGATTTCTGTAAAAGGAACCCAAACCCCTGTTAGAGTCAAAACCCCTGAAATGCGTTATACAGTATGCACACATATAACAATATAGCAAGAGCAGCATGAGGTTACGTGTGGAATTTTGCAAAGTGCAAAGGCATCATCAGCCTGTCCCCTATAAAGCAAGTCAATCTCAACTGCATTCAATCTCAACTGCATGCATTACACCAGGTGACTTAGGTGCAACCTCATACCTCTTGTTTATTTTTCTAAATCTTGCTTTCCTTGGAAGTTGCATTTTGCCTTTTAGGGGTCATGGCTTTTGAGGCCTCCTACCACTGCTAGTGTCCCATCTTCCATGGTATTTTTTTATTATTAATAAAAGATAGCCAACAGAGGGCCATATTTTCCACGGTTGCCTTTTCTATGAGTGGTATCACCTTAAGTGGGCATAACATGTTTGGTTTTGGCTTCAATGCCAGTGCCGATACATATGGTAGGGGAAGCATTGAATTGATGTGAGCTGCAAAACATTTGTGCAGAAAAAAAATTACTACTTTTCCTGCAAATAGCTACATAAATCAGTCTTCTTCAGTCCCCCCAGATGCACTGGATTATGATTTCCATCATTATCGTATTGGTAGATGATGACAATAGTAAACACATGTGGAAGACAACACACTATGTAGCTGTCTATAAAAGCTACCCCATTCTTTCTGGAACTTAGATTTCTAAATTAACACCTTGGGATATGCATGTATTGACTTCCCTGCTAGCATTAATAAATGTTTTCCTGATGCAGGATCTCCTTAGTATGCCCACTGGCAAGTGTCTAAGAGAAGGGTCTTGACACTTTTAAAACACCTTTAAAGTGCCAAAGAATCAGCTGTATTTTTTGTGCAACAGACTAATATATTTACTTGCTGCTAACAAGAAAAGAAGTGGTGGGAGGAAATGACACAAGATCATTTCAAATACACTGGCAAAAAGTGGTTCCAAATCCGGATTTTAGTGTACAGTTATTCTGGCTTGATCACCAAATTTCACAAAGGGCCAGAGGAGATCTTTTGTAACCTTGTTTTTACCTGTCTTCTGCAGTTCTTTTTCACTTTCCACAAACAATATGTTAAAGAGAAGACAAAAGAGTAGCTCACAAGGGAAGTGTCTTTCAATTGACGACTTTAGAAGCCTCTCCGCGTGAAAACCCTCTTAGTTACTTAGGAAGATAGGTTTCCTAAGTATGGTGACTTGGAGATCCGTTGCAGTACATAATGGTCAAGCTGTTATATTCATCTCCTATGGATAGCAGCATCCCCTCCAAAGCCTTGAGACATCCTGACTTTATTTGCTGCTTACATAGACATGACAAAAAGCAAAGAAAGACTCTACAAACAGAGAAAACTTAAACCACATTAATCAACAAGAGATATTCCACAGGAATATATATTCTGGGTTGCATCATATTGGTTAAAATATAAAACTTGGAGAAACTTGGAGAAAACCAGGCAAAAATCAAAATAAAACAAAATACAGTGGTACCTTGTATAAAGGAATTAATTCGTTCCAAATGAAATTCTGTTAAGCAAATTTTCCTTTATACAAATTTCCATAGGAGTGCATTGAAAACAGAGTAATCCCTAATCACGACCATTTTTATGTTGCATGGATTCGCCCCATAGGCGATTCTGTTAAGCAAATTTCCCCTATCTCTGGAATTTTTTATGTTGTACAGATTTTATGTTATACAAACCGTTTGTTATACTGTACGATGGTCCACTATAAAAGACAAACACATGCGGCACCGATGAAGCTGCTTGGATGAGCAATGAAACGTTTCAATCTCAGGAAAAAGAAATCCAGTTGCCATGACTCAGCTTCCAGATAAACTCACCTGGATGACTGAGAATCTTCACTGACACCTTAAAGACTAACTATTACATTTTAATGTAAGTTTTCGTGGCCACGTCCACTTCTTCAGACATATAGTAGCAGAATGAGGTGTACAATTAATACAGCTCATTAAGTGAAGAAAACTGTTAACAATCTCACTTGCTCTCTGAGGGCAATTAACAGAATATGTTTTTAGGAGGGGCTGAAGTCAAAGAGCCACAAGAGAGAAAGGAGGAGCCCTTTTGGAGGAAACATCCAAAAGAGACCAATATTCAGAGTGGTCGCTCTGTTAGTTTCTGAAAGGGTTTCAGCAAGAAACAAAAGCACAAACAAACAAAAATAACATCAGTCCATTTTGATCTTTAAGAGCAGAGCCAAGTCCAACATCCATAGATCAGCAGTGCATAAATAAGGATCAACATTAAATGCCAAGAATGGCCAAACGTTCAAACTTTGCAGAACGCTTCTTCAGGCCAGCTGGTGAAAAGGGGGGGGAATGAGGTGGAGCCCTGGAAGTCCAAATGCCTGGCACATGTGTTTTAAGCCACCGTGGCTCGCTGTTGGACGTCAAGCCCTTGAGAATCAAGGAAAAGGAAAGCCTTCCCAAGGACCGCTGAAATAAAAGTCATGGGTACCAGGGGCAAATAAGAAGGGTACAGGAAACAGGGGCCAGGAAGCACGAGCCCTGCAGCACTAGCATAGCATAGGAGGGACAAGGGTGCAAAAGCCCCAGGGCACATAGGTCTGAGGGTGCTGGAGTAGCTGGTAGGGTTGAAAGTGTGCCCCGAGCTCCATACACCCATGAGCTTTCCCCATAAGAAAAGGCAACCAGGAGCTCTGCCATCTGCATTGGCCCCTCCCCTCCCCCTTGCAGGCTGCCCAGGTGGAGAATCTGTGCTGACTCTATGGCACAGATAGATTTGTTCTTAGCCACATCACAGCGATTTTACTGCAGGGTGGATGGAAAAAACAATCTGTCTGCATAATGCGGCAATTAGGCGATTGCTTGGCCTCCAGCCCTGCAGCCGGGAAGAGTGATGCATAATGAGCGTGGTGAATGTCCAGCTAAAATCACTTTGGGGTTGAAAGCCAAGAGACCCTGCCTGCTATATTCAAGGGTGCTCCCCTTGGGATACAGAACCCAGACAGTGCACAAGCCCTGGCTCCCCCCCTCCCAGTGTACCCTCCCTCTCCCAGTGAACATCAGACTCCCATTCACAGACTTTCTAACATATGGAGGGGATAGGTTGAGCAATAGGGATAACAACAGTAAGGGCGTGTCTACTCTCCCCCCTCACCCTGCACGAAAGGACCATCTTGATCAGACTTCTGTAGGAGTTTGATCTGCACCTAGTAAATGCAAATGTGTCCAGTGGCAGAAGAGAAGTCAATCAGCTCAAGTTTTTAGTCTGGATTTCACGGGACCATCCAAGATGACGAACCTTTTTGCCAAAACAGAGTGCAGCCTCTTGCCTAGCTCTTCTCAAGTGCATATTGAAAATCCAGATTTCCTGCCTGCAGCCACTGCAGCCACTGACCTCCACTGTTTGCAGCCAACAGTCCGACTGATCTCAGAGGCACAAAGAACTTTGCATGCTTTCATCTGCATATCAAGCTGCTGTGAAAGATATGGAGGCAAGAGCCAGCCAAAGGCAAGGTAAGGCAAAAGGGCGGTGGTTGACCCAGAATGTGTGCTCTGCTCTGTTACCTGGTCTGTCCACAGCAACTCATGGCCTAGTGACGTCCCAACTGGATGACTGTAAGGCACTCTATGTGGGACTTCCGATGAAAAGCCTCAAGAAACTTCAGTGGGTCCAAAATTCAGCAGCCAGATTGCTGACTGGGTTGGGTTACAGAGACCACAATACACCTTACTAAAGCAGCTCTACTGGCTACCAATCAGCTCTTGGGCACAATTCCAAGTGCTGACCTTAACCTACAAAGCACTTTACGACCTGGGTCCTAGCTACCTCAAAGATTGAATCTAACAGTGTGAACTGGCTCAGGAGAGGCCTTTCTCTCCATCCTGCCACCCTCATAGGTACGTCATGTGGGAACACATGAAAGGGCCTTCTCAGCTGCTGCGCCCAGACTTGCTCCCAGTGGAGGCCAGGACTGCCCCATCTCTGTTGTCTTTCCGGAAACAGGCAAAGACCTTCCTCTTCAGGCACGCTTTCCCTAAATGACGGACCACCTACTGTGTTTATGAATATACCATATATGCCTACACAGACTTTGTGTTTGTAACCACTTATAACTTTGTGTTTGTATCTCTCTCCTTGTGCGATTGCCTTGACACTATGTTATCAATTGTTAGTTTCAATGATGCCTTCTAATGCTGTAAGATACCCCTCAATTATCTGTTGTAATGGACTGTATATTGTCTCTCCTTACTGTAAGCCACCATGGGTTTTCCCAGGAGAAAGGCAGGGTAAAAATACTCAAAAATAAATAGAATAAATAAATAATGTACGGATTGGATATATGCCAAACAGGGTTAATAAAATCCTTCTAGGGCCTAACCTGTTTCTAGAGCTGGCCTGAGATATTTTGCTTCCTTAAATGGAGAAGCTCATTGAAAGGAGCTCAGATCTGACTGACAGATTTGACATATGAAGCTGAAAACTCCACATGTGCCTCTCAGCATCCCTGGAAGTTAATATTATAGTAACACAATAACTTGAATAAGAAACAGTTTGCTGTCCTTTCACAACACTCCAAATGTGGTAGTTAAGGCAGTTGCCTCACTCTCCCTAATGATAGGCTTGGTTCTCCTTATCTTATACAGGAGAAGCTCATTAGAGAACAGGCAGCCATTCAGCTACTCTGCTTCCAAGCCATTTAAGAGTTTAAACCCCTGAAGACTCTAAGATGAAAACCAGGGCTTTAAATAGCATCTGGAAATAAACTGGAAGCCCATGAATAAACATATTATAGTCCACAAGAGCTCACATTAAAAGTATGAGTTAGCTTTAAGGTACTACTGTGTTTTTGTCTTTTTCTTTGTTCTTTTATTTTCAATTAATTTTTGTACTTTTGGGTTTATTATTATTTTGTTTTATTTTAACACTGGCAAAAATACATTCTGTTCTGCTGAATGAGTGACTTGCCTGGAAGAAAACAAATTGCCTTGGCTGTTTTCAAAGACAGTTTCACAGACAGAACCTGGCAGGAATTCTGACTGGCAAGTTGCAGAACCCTAGACAGCTCTAGTAGGGTTACAGGAACATGCAAACAGTCTCTCTCCTCCCATGTGACTCAAGTCCCTGTTTCCACAACCAGCTGACTCGGAATCAGTTTGGTCTCCCTTCTGCCTGCCTTGCCTCTAAGACATCACAAGGGCTTCCTCTCTCATCTCAGATTTTGGGAATGGGAGGCTTCATCCCTTGTAGTCCTAATCCCTTGGCCACTGACCAGAGATATGCAATTAATAAATTAAGAATGGAGTTAACTCTTCAAGCCTTTTGCCTCGGTACTTGTCAGACTCTAAACTCTTTTTTCCAAACACTTTTCCTATCCTCCTAGCAGAAGATGGAAGGTAGGGTATATTTCTCTAACAAGGAATATTAGAACACATCACCTCATTGATGCCTCCCTCCTCACAAGCATAATTCAACCCCTCCCTCTCTTTCTGTGTTGGGCTACTGGCAGAGAACCAATGGGAACCAGCCCTCTCCTCTGTCTGCTGCTCTCGTTACGCTCTCAGCAACCTGATAACTCACCCTCCCCCAACACTTTGAAAAAACAAGCCTTGTAGTGGTGTTTCCCCCCCCAAAAACTTAAAATAAAACATAACACACAAGGTCTGGCTTTATGAATGTTAAACACACCATGGTCTTTGCACTTTGTCAAGGATCCATGTACATGAGGAAAGCATAAGACATTGGATAGGCAACGGCTTACTCATTTATCATGCTTTCATTAAACAAAAGTAGGCCAAATATTTAGGGAAGGGGGCTATGATCTTGATAATGCTGTTGCATAGCAAACATCAAAGGTAGAAACAACAAGCCAGTTTTATTTCTCTGTGGTACAAGTGATGCACAGGAGAGAACCAAGCACTAACTAATCTACGTACCACTAATCAACTGGAAAAGATACTGGATTTAAGATGGTTGACTCTTTAATTCTTTACCTCTTTCTTCCTGCAGGCATTTAGCTGAAAGCCTAACAGCAACACCTCCTGGCAGGGACTGGCCATGGCAGCTCCATTCCAAATACATTCTCACAAAGCCAATTAACAGGCTTGCTTGGTGAGCAGTGAAGACACCAGATCTGGTAGCTATTGATACCTAGACGCATCGCAGACCATCCCTGAATCGTTTTCCTAATGTCTAAAAAACCTATGCATTCCCCCTCCCATTTTGAAAGACACATACAAATGAAGGCTACGTCAAACTGCAATGAGACGTCAGCGCAAATGTTCACAGGCCTGTGTGTTTTCAGGCATCCACAACACCTCCTTTGTCTGGGATGTGACAACAACAAGCCCTACATCAAACCATTGGCAGCAAACAGGAACTGGCTGTTAAAAGATTAGGCCAAAAGTGCTTCTTGTAGTTTGCTGTCACATGTCAGCACCTCAGTTTGCGGCTGAGATTCAGCATCATAGTGTGGTTTTGGGGTTTTGGGGTGTGTGTGTGTGGGGGGGAGTCTTGTCCTGCAGGCTGCTATGCTGCCCACCTGGGCCACAGAGGCATAGATAAAGCATTCTGAACACAGGAATACATCATGTATTGTTCATATGCATAGTTCGAATGGCAATAAATATTCATCCATAAAAACAACATGAAATCCTTGAGCTAAGTACCGTGTTTCCCCGAAAATAAGATAGTGTCTTATATTAATTTTTGCTTCCAAAGATGTGCTAGGTATTATCTTCAGGGGATGTCTTATTTTTCCATGAAGAAGAATACAGTACACATTTATTGTTATCTTATTATTGAGGAGGCCTTATTTTCGGGAGGATGCCTTATATTTCAGCAAGAGGCAAAACTGTCACTAGGTCTTATTTTGGGGGGGGGGATGTCTTATTTTGGGGGAAACAGATAATACAGGAACCCTGGGGGATAAGGTGCCCCCTTCTTTTGCATGGGCTTGTGCCCCACTTCCTTTGACACAGCTTGTAAGAGGCGAGTTCATTAACTTAAATCTTTGTGGCTTGTTAAAACATCCCCATGCACCCATCAGCGGTTTTAAACACCCACCCCCATACCTGCAACGCTCAGAATTGTTATCTCTGGAAGGAAGGTATGCTCTCAAATGGAACCGCAACAGCTTGTGTGCAATGTGGTGCACTACTCAAGAGGAATGGCAATCTGTGATCAAAGGCAGATGAAATGAATAGCTTGATCGGCAACTGGAGCGGCAACTCCCAGGTTCCCTCACCTGTTTCCACACAGCCTTAGGCTGCCACCCTATTGATTTCAGAGCCATTAACATCATGCTGGATTGCAGCTGAAATCTCTGGGGAAGTACAAAAATAGATCTGATGAGCTGTAACCCAAGTTAACTTGCCTGAGATTTACACTCCAGAGTGCTAAGTGAATAAGAGCTAATGTACAGTCAGTAACGGTAACCTGAAGCATTCTGAATGCTTTTGAACTATTTGATCTTCATCTATTCTATAGGATGCAGAGAGGATTCCCATGAATCCAGATTTCTACATCCTGGAACAAAATGCTGAGACAGATGATAAGACAAGAAGGGAGATCTTTCCAGTTCATGTTGTGAAATCTTCCTGAAGAATCTGGACTGTGAATATACATCAAGGCAACATCTGTTTTCAGGCCACTGTTTTTGGGAGCATGACAGGGACCATCTGAAGTGAATGTGCCTTGGGCAATTTTTTGATGCAATATACTGTACAGTGGTACCTCAACTTACAAATTTAATGTGTTCCGAATGCATGCTCTTAACTTGAACTATTCTTAAGTATGGATACCTATCTAAAAAATTGAAAAAATAAGTTAAATAAATAAATAAATTGTAAGGCAGCAGTTAAAACACCAGTAGTTTTCTGCTCTTAAGTCAAATTGTTCTTAAGTCAAGCTGCTCATCAGTTGGGGTACCACTGTATATATAAATGTATATAAGGAGCAAACTTAGTTGTACCATGCAGCTGTGTGACACCCTTTCATTGCAGCAGTGCCACGGGTGAACCAGCACAGGATGGAAACTAGACTCCAGGCAAACATTGGACTCCATAACACACAACTGTCTTTAGCCAGTGCTTGCAACTTATCACTTGACATATCAATCATTACTTTGAATGAAAACATGTTCATCAAAATGTGCAAGAATAATAGGAGGCAATCACTTTAAGGGCAGCAAATCAGCTGTTTGACCCTGGTGGGCTGCTGTTCTTCACAACAAGGTTTCCTATTTTATCCTTTGTCACCTGAAGTCTTGGCAAGTGACAAAAGGCATTAGTTTGCCCAAAAGGATAATGAACTCAAACATTTACTATCTGTTAATTACAATATTCCTTTTGGTCGGAAGTTGCTGTGCCAATTAATTTCACACTAGGTAGTTGCCTTTAAGCATGTGATCATGGGGTGTTTTTTTTCCCTACTACAACTATCAGAAATCAGCAGGAATTCCTCCAGCTAGAAATCTGGTAGCATTAGTCAATGAATGAATGAATGAATGAATGAATGAATGATTGAATGAATGAAAATCGATGTCCCCAGAGGAGTTTCAGGATATACAGTTGTTCATTATCAAGGGTCCCTCTGCAGCAATGACCATTGAGTATGGAGAAAGACATAGGTGGAGCTTTCATACCTCCATGGCAACTGTGAAGCATTGGGGGACTGGCTCCTGCCACGGATCCCTCTGAACAGAAATGCTGCTGTTCCCCAATGCAGTTCCCATGGCACTTGGAAAGCTCCACCCATGTCCTTCTCCATCTTAGCTGCCTTTGAATCTCCTCTATGTGCCTCTTTAAAAGAAAAAGAGGGAGACCCTCAAGCATGTCTCATTTTGTTTCAAAGAGACTGGTGTCAAAAGCAGCTTCTGTTGGGTGATGGGGGAGGTGAGATTTTTCCATACTGTGAACAAGCCTAATCTTGACATTCGTATAAACTCTCGGCTGGGCCACATCATGACTTTGTTAATGTTGTTGAGAGGCCCTTTTCCTAAACATTCAGATTTTCCTGTATTTCATCTTTTTATGGTTAGAATTCAGTGATGAAATGCCCTTTCAGGACTGCTGCCGGCCTGAGCTTCTCCAGTGGGCACTGTTACTCTCATACACTAGGAGTCTTTTTAAAATTGCACGGTACAAACTGTGAGATATTTTCTGACCTCAATCAACATTCTAACATATTGCAGTGTATAAAAAAGGCCTGTGTCCAAAGGAATGGACGTATGTACAGAACAGAATCAAGTCTGTTCTAACCAAACACCCACAACATAAAAACCAAGGTAGCATAAAACTAAAATAAAATCAGGTAAAATAAAAAATGTTAATAGATATTCTATACTTCTCATGCCATAAGGTATTTTTCTAACCCCTGTGACATTTCAATGTTCCTCTAATGGAAGAAATGTTTATTTCCCACAAAAGGGGCTGTCTAATGACAAGTAAAGCACACCACTGCTACTTTGCTGGATGTGATTTGCCAAGAACTGGCACGGGACATTCCCCCCCCCCCCGGTAGGTTAGAACAACAACAAAAATGGCAAAAATCTAAAATTAGGATTTTTAACAAGTCCCCTACTGCTGCCTGAAGGTTAAAGTTGAACATAAAAGCTGTTGAGATTCTAGTTACGCAGTCAAGAGCAGTGGGCTGCTCGGGACTCTTGCGTTAGCTTAATTCTCGGGTGAGTCATCCATCTGATAATCAAATATAAGATAAGTTATTTAAGGACACTTCATTTCTTCACTCTATTTATTATTTATGTTACTTGGAGTTTTAGCCCATGCTATCTGACACATCACTCCAGAAATACAATTTCATTTGCAAATAATTTCTTGGTTAAAGCCTCCAGGTATCATAGCTGTCAGTACACTGTGGAGCACGAAATATAGACATTAGCATACAATTTGATATCTTCTAAAAGAAGGGGCAAGCAGATATTTCTTCCTCCCTGTCAGAAGCGTCACAGTACAATCCATAGGGTACATCAGATCATTTTTTTATCCAATAAGTTTAAGTTGCCTGTTTTGCTCTGTACTCCCAGTGGGTTGTATGGGTGCAAATCCCCCGTTTTCTTAGGCTCCTTTGGTTCTTTCTGCCAACTTCAGTCCACAGTCCACTGAATGACTTCTACGAACTCCGGTTCCTCCATTTGGCCAGAGGGCAGACTTCCCAGCCAAGCTAAATTCTGTGAGCCCTGAGTGGACCACATTGCCATCGTTTGACTCCAAAGCTCCTCAAGCTGCTTTGAGTCTCCTCTACAAATGACACTAAATAAGTATAAATACATAAAACCCTACGGAAGCTCACCAGGCTTTATGAAACAGCTTCTTCTAAGCCAGTTCCCCAGTCTGGACAACATGTTTAACAACAGAAGAGTTCCAGTTTCCACCTCTCTTGATCTCATCTATAATCTGACCTCCAACCAGGCTTTGACAGCATTCCAGGCCCTGGCCTTTTGATTCTCATCAGCCTAACCAGTTAGTTTAGGTTGGGTGGTGATGCCTACCGCTAGCTCCTATCTCATTTCTTGTCTACATCGTCTGGTTCTTGTAGTTCACCTCACCTGCCTTTGCTGGAATCGACTCCCAGCTGCAAAGCTAAACTGTAGGCCTAGCACCCCTTCAGGGCCACTGCTTTTCCCTTCTCCCCTGCCCCGCTTGCTTCAGTTCCACAGAACCTGGCCAGGGGAGGAAGCTGCATCAAAGGTATTTTGCGACCTTCCCTGCACCAGCATGTGCAAAGGCGAGCTCAAGCACTGGCTTGTCTAATTAGCACAGGTCAGTGTACATGCACATAAATGATGCCGCCTCTGGGACAACCATGCCTGGCTTCCAACTTTTTACCCCCACCCCAACCCAAATGATCCTCATAAATGGTTCAAAGGACAGGACAGCGGTGGAGCTATTATATCCTAGTTGCCTGGCATTTCTAAAGAGGGCATCTCCAATCAAGGAAAGGCAAGAACAACCCTTCAGTGGTCCCTTGGAAGGAAATCAAGTTCTTAGCCTAGAACTATAGCTGAGCTTTTGTTACAGATGAACAGGAACTTTCAAAAGCCTCTACGCCAGCTTTCCCTAACCTGGTGCCCTCCAGATGTACATGGGCTACAGCTACCATTCCATACAGGTGACATGAGCATTCTGGCCGTGGATGATACGAACTATCACCCAGAACAACTGGAGTAGGCATGTTTGGTAAAAGGAACTCCACGTGCCCCCTTCCTTTCCGTTGACTGCTTTCTTTATAGAAAAGCAACCAATTTTCTGTCCCTATTATGCTTGGGCTTTGGTTTGACTTACCGCTATCACAATATGAATAATGTCAGAGGGGATCTGTTTCTTCCCGTATGAACCACTGAAACATTCTTGGCACCAGCCATCAATAGCCATCTTTCTGGACAGAACTGTTGCTGAAAATGAAATGCTAGCTGTCTTTACTTCATGTCAAGCCTCACTGATGCCCTTGTTATGACCTGAAGCAAAACGAACAAGGAAGAAATCACCCAGGGTACACATAATAATGCATTTTGAAATTTATTGCACATGCCATGTGTTTTGAATTCGTCATCTGGCTGTTTATGACTTTTATGCAGTTATATGCAGGCGTGGAAGCAAAGTTCCACATTTCCAGGCTGGCTGGGTGGTAATCCCAGACAGCCTACTAGTTCTGGAAAAATAAAGCATTTCCCATTGCATCGCTTGTTACTGAAATCCAGTATACACACCAGTGACAATTCCCACCCATTCATAGCATTTATGAATTATTCCACTTGTGACAGCTGTCTATATTTAATATAGAAAGCGGTTGGGGACATAGTTTTCCCAAATGATTTCTGAAACTGAAGCACTACATGTTTTTTTAAGTACAATTTGGCTGAGAAATGACAGAACGTTACAATATAAGGCTATGAATAGGTTCCCATACTAGCCATGTAGAGGGAAGGCAGAATTTGAAACCACTGCCATTTTTCAGTGACACCTGCAGTGTTTTAACATCACAATTCACATCTAATTCAGCTCTATATAGAGCTGCTCAATCCTGAGATTCTTGGAGAGCCTCAGTCTCAACCCAGGAGTTGCACAGAGAGCTGTAGTCACTACAGCATACCTTAATTCTTAATCCAAATCTTCTGCTTGAGGTCCTTACTGCCGGGTGTTTCGCTAATTCATATCTGCTTATCTGGATCCACTTTATGTGAGCTATGTCTTATCAGATTTAACTGTTCAGAAAGATGCAGTCAACGAGGGACAGAGGCTCTCAAATGCCTAATCTCACTGGAGGTCAAATCGATCTGCTGCATTTTGTGCATTCAATTACTAATAATGTGGGGAGAATTTAAGATCTGAGGAAGACAGTGCCTCAGGTCATAAACTTCAAGATGGGCCACCACCTCCCCTTATATCACCCATGCAAATATTCATAGACACCTTACATCTAACGATTTCAAAGCTGTGTCGAACAAAATTAATTCATATACAATGTAAACAAGGAACAAAAGCAAGGTTAATGTTTACATTAACCATAAAATACATGGTTGGTCCTGCTTCATCTCGGGCAGGCTGGTCCAGGTTAGTGAATGTTCAATATGTGCTTAAAAAGAAAAATATCTAATAATGGTTGAAATCCAGTAGTAAGCCATAACTGGAGTAGGCCCATGGAATCTGCAGGGATTCGGTGAGTTAACTCCTCAAAGTACCATTGATTCAATAGGTCTTATTGTAGTTCTGACTCACAACTGGATTTCAGCCATTATTTAATATCAGAAGATTATCCTACAAAGTGAGTGCCACAGCGACTGCAACAGCAACAAGGCATGACAAGGTGGTTAAATTATCTGACTCCTGCAGCTCCAGGTAACAATCTTTGGAAGGATAACAACCCAAAGTGCTTTTTAAATCGAGTTTGTTGTATCCTGTTTATGCTCCCCTTAAAATGGTCACATAATAGCACTTTCCCAACATTTAAGTTCATTTACACTCAGCCGTCTACTATCAGGGATAACAACCTCTAATTCCCTTTTTCTTCCCCCTCTCCCTCGCAGAAAATAGATTCCTTAGGGAGTAGGGGTTCACCCCAACAAACATCCTTGTTTAGTGAATTGCTCATAACAATCTTTCCTGTAGAAAAACAATTGTATGCAAGAAAATACAACCGAGAACCACCACAGTGGAAACCATTTGAGGAAAAGCTTCTGGGTTTGTTATCTTGGTATAGTCATCAGAGAGAGAAAGTGTAGCCTTTCTGAAATTTAAACAAATCCTATGTGAGAGAGCGAGAGCGAGAGAGGAGCCAGAGGGCTGGGTGGGGAGAGTGCGGGAGGGAAGAGAAATTTACTCCACTAGAAAGAAAGAGTCTGGCAAATTCTTTAAAAGAAAAAAATGACAGCCGATCTCCCAGTAGGCCGATCAGCGGTGTAAACTCTTGACAGCTGTGCCAACACAAACCTTTCACTGAGCGGCACCGCCTTCCCTGTGCCTCGCACAGCCTTCCTTCCCAGAGATTTAATTGTCTTCTGAAGAGTCAGTGCACCATTCCAGGATAATGGCCCCCATTGATTCTCATATGCCATGCAGCACATAAATCATTCTTCCCTACCAAATATATGCATGGGCACAAGCAAGCTCTTTTAAGGTGCTCAGGGGATATAATTACAAAAACAACAGAAACTCTGGAAATATTTTACTTAGATTAACACACACTCACACACACACACACACACACACACACACTTGCTGAAGCGTTCCTTGTGCTACGCAGAAGATGAAACCTGGGTTCTTTCAAGTGGAAAAATGTCCAGAATGTTAAATTGGCAATCTCCCCCTAAATAAGGCTTCCTTTGCTGTTGTCATGTGTTTAAGAGGGATCAGGAAAGCAGGAAGTGGTGGTGTTGGGGAACATACCATAAACATTCTGTTCTAAAGAGAAAACTGAATCAAGACAGAGGAGAGATTACTAGATTTAATAGGGGTAACACAAAAGATAGCATCTTCATTCAAAAAAAAATGAATACAGAACCTGCAATTGGGGTGTGATGCTGATATTATCCAGGGAAATCACAATCATGGTGAATTAAGCAAATATCAGTCATGGAAAATCTAAACAACAGAGTGCCTGGGGATGTGGCACCAGTCAGATTTTCCTATATAGTTTGCACAAATAATTGTAAGATTTAATCCTTCAAAATGAACAGGATTTGATTAGCAGAAAGGAAAGTACTGAACCGTAGATGTAGTTCATACACCGGCAAGGATTACCGAAGAAGGAAGCAGAACAGCTAATTGGAAATATTGGATGGTTTAAAGGAAATGGCATCAACCAAAACAAGCAATGAACTGTGGAAAATATTGTGTTCACAGTACTGGTGGGGGACACATGTCAGGTATCATTGGAAAGGAAGCAAGAGTACAGTGTCTGTCTATATGTGTGGGGCCGCATGTGCTTGCACACAACATCCAGAAAGATTCAAAACCTAATTCAACAAGAATGCATCTTGTTAATTCAAAATTATTAATTAATTAATTAATTAATTAATTAATTCAAAATTATTTTTATTATAATTATGAGAATATTTGTGGGGAAATTTTCAGGGAAATGAAGTTTATTTTTTCCATGTGTAGCTAAGCTAATCTATTTTATTATTTCTAAGGCAATAGCCATTTCTAATTCCCAGCTAGTTGGTTATGGAGAAACACAGGTGCTTCTGGGGAATCATCCCAGGAGAGCTGCTTAATGTGTTTGAGTGTCTTAAAGCCATTGGCAGCACACAAAGAGGGTTATTTGCTTTTTAAGAAAAAGACAAGTCTAGAATGCAACCTAAATTAAAGACAGGCTGTATTGAGAAGTGGGAGGAGAAGGGGGGAAAGTGACAGCCAGGAAAAGCCAGAGTGAATAAATGTGTCTAAATCAGAACTGAGAGCAGGAAACACTTAAAAAACGCACATATCTGACCTGTTCCTAAGCAGAGCTGAATGCAGCATGGCAAAAGGTGTGTGTATCAGCCCCAAGGCGATTACTTCATGTTAATTTTGTCTCTGTTAGTGTTGTTCTTAGAAGCAGTACAAAACTGTTACTTCACATCCATCGCGCAACTACTGAAATTTGTCTCGACCACGCCCCCGGAATGCTAAGTGCAACAATATTGTACCTGGGGCTAGGGTAGGGTTTTTCCTTGTCATTCTTTGGCGGTTACTTCACGTTCTACCTCGTTCTGTGATTACGTTCGTTCTGTGATAGTGTTGTTCGCGGTCACATGGTTTTGTCCTTGTTCAGTCCCTGTTTTCATTTACCCACGGGCGTGATTACT
Source organism: Phrynocephalus versicolor (assembly GCA_023846285.1). Lineage (NCBI taxonomy): Eukaryota > Metazoa > Chordata > Lepidosauria > Squamata > Agamidae > Phrynocephalus > Phrynocephalus versicolor. The sequence goes on along the minus strand of JAHTLZ010000129.1, from coordinate 4,397,174 downwards.
TGAATCGTGACAACTGTTACTTCACGTCTTTTTTTTCATGACAACTACTGGATTTCCCTGGCTTCATTTAGGCTTTTTAAAAATTGTCGGGTGCTGTACGACTTCCACCCTTGGTTGACCACCAGTAACCGTGCATGCAGACTACTGAGGGATTGAGTCAGGGGGGTCCCAGAAAGGGTCTCAGGACTGGGTGGAGTGCAGGAGATGAGCCTGGCTACAGTGGTCGAAGACAGACACCTGGGCGGCTCGCAGAGTGGCGTGGGGAAGGTATGCAAACCACCCTGCCATTGGCCACGGGTGCATGGGCTGTCTCGGGAAGCCCGGAAGGAGGAGCCGGGCAAGCCCAGGCAGCTGCAACGTCACCACTTGCTGTGGGCGAGCAGCGGCAGTGGCGTGGGCGGTGGGCCAAGACACCCTCGCCCTGAACTCAGCAGTCTGCGGGCTGGCAAGCGAGCAGGCAAGGAGAGCTCAGCCCCGCCTCCGGCGCCGGCCATGGGGCTGCCGCCTTCTCCTGCAGGGACAGGCGGGCAGCTAAGCCTGGCCTGGCACAGGAGTTTCGGTAGGCTTTCTTGCTTGTCGGAGTATTCCTATAGTGAAAGGGGGAAACAGACATTCTCTTTAGCCCAGAGGGGCTTTTGCCTGGCATGGTGCCTCCACGGCCACAGCCATTACTTCACGTCCCTTGTCTCGGAACAGGAACCAGGAACAAAGTGTGACAAGAGAATTCCTCTGCCCAGGGGCAGGTACAGCTTGTCACACTCTGTTTGCTGTTCAGGGGGCGTGGTCAAGACACGGTTTTGCTCTCACGCTATGGACGTGAGGGAAGATTTTTTTGTACTGGTCCCAAGCGGGACAGCAAGGAGGGACGAACGTGAGGTGAAGTAACAGCCTTTGTTCTCACTTTCTGTTCCAAGACAAGACACCGTGTAGTAATGACTGTCACACAACAAAACATTCATTTCTCTCAGAAAACTGTGTCCAGGTTTTTTTATTTTGACTTTTCAGAAGTGAAATATCCAAAAACAATTTTTAAGTCCCCCCTCCAAAGGAAGCTAGAAAAATTCAGTGTTTGTCACAGTACAAGACTGTGAGGTGACACTTGTCGTGAAACAAGTTATCACGTTCATGGGTACACTGAAACAGGGACAAAACCATGTAATCGCAACCAATGCTATCATGGTACAAAACTAGTCAAGGAACAAAGAAGGATGTGAACCACCCAAGTGGAGATTTTGTTCCAGGAAGTGAGGCCAGTATCTAAAAGCAGAATAGGGCAATATGCTTTGACTGACGAGGGTTTGAGAAAACTTTCTGAGTTGCTTAATTGTCTTCAAGATCAGCTAAAAGAGCTGCTTCTGATGCCAAGAGGATTCCCTTGACTGACTGAGTGTCCTCTGAAAGAGAGACGAGGGCAGGTCATGGGGTCTGTTATTAGAAGGCACCTGCACGTACCAGTACATAATAAGAGAAAACTTGTGGATTGGGGGAAGCAATATAACAGGGCAATGTAATCTGAATCACAAGTGGCTGAGTGGTGAACAGCCTTTAAGACAGGAGTAGAGAGGCTGAAGACAAGCAGTGGGGACTGAAGCAATCACATTTATAAAATAACCATGGACATTTGTAGAGTTAAAGCCATGAAGAAAGAAAGTCTGAACAGTAAAGAGGGGTGTGCTTCTTAATATTTTTGCACTGTAACTCCCAGAATTCTCCAAGAATTCCTAGGGTAGAACTCTGGGAGTTTCAGCTCACAAACCCACCTCTATAGACGCTTACATTTCACTTGCCTGGAGCAGGGCCTACCTCCAAAGCTGCATACGGCCCTCTGATGCCTCTGCTTCCTGTTGCTAATAGCAATAGCAGCAGCAGCAGCATCTGTGGCACTTCCTGGGAATAGGGATGGGCACAAAATGGAAAAATAAGGTTTTGTTTCATTTTGTGGCCACCCTGTTTCATTTCATTTCATTTCTTACGAATTTTTTCTTAAATGCCGTATTGATAGGTATTGTATTCAAATATAGTTTAAATAGCCACTGCCAATAAAGTGGTTATAATCAATATATCCAATACACTCATATATCCTGCCTTAACACTCAGCAAAGCAAAGTCATTGTAGATAAAATGGCAATTTAAGTGTAATCAATGAGCAGTCACTGTAGATAAAGTAACTGGCTACTAATCACTTAAACATATATATATATACACACATATGTAGACCTTTTAATAAGCCATAAAGCATAAAAGAAAATGGCTGGAGTTTGGTTCAAGAAAAGCATTTCAGTCTCTGTCTTCCCCTCCCAACTTCGATAAGTAAAAGGTTGACACAGCCAAGTGCCTGCCTTGAAATTCCATTCCCATGTATACTGAAATAGCAATCAGCCAGGCAGGACCGCTAAATGTATCTTTCTTTGGAACAATGAAACCCTGTATGATCTGTTGCTGTTCTGCAAGATTGTTTCTAACTAGCAAATATCCTGTGTGAATAAGCTTAAAGCTAGAACTGTCTCTCTTTGTTAAAATACGTGTTGCAGGTGCATGTTATCTTTTTACATGGAGGCGGGGGAAAGAGCAATGCCATAGTAGATAAAAGTTCCTGTCTCCTTTGTTCGTTGCCTCAGTATTTTCCGAGCTATCGGCTGAGTGCCAGTGTCGTTTGCAGTGTAAAATAAAACTTTTCTCCGCTTCTGAAAAAGCCTTGGAAGATTTTTTCCTTCCTCACCCCAGGGGCGCGGTAATATCTTGAACCCGGTTCCTTACAGTATAAAACAAAATGAAATGGCTCCCTTGGGTCCTAGAGGCACCAGATTTAGTGGCCGGGAGCCCTTTTTAAAGGGCTCCTGCCAAGCTGTTATCGGCTGGATCCCTTTAAAATTGGCCCAGTCAGCACCAGGGGATCCCCCTGGTGCTGACTGGGCCAGTTTTAAAGGGGTTCAGCCCATGACAGTTCAGCAGGAGCCCTCTGAAAATGGTCGAGTGAGCAATTCCAGCCCACAGCGCTACCCACCTTATCATTTTCAGAGGGCTCCTGCTGTGTTGTCATGGGCTGGACAGCTTTAAAAATGGCCCAGTTTGCCCCAGGGGAATCCCCTGGTTCCAACTGGGCAAGTTTTAAAGGGGTCCAGCCATTGACAGCTGGGCAGGAGTCCTCTGAAAATGGCTCCCCAGCACCAAATCCCATGCCTCTAGGACCCAGGGGAGTCACACACCCCATACACCTCCCAGCTGAGAGGAGGCTGGGAGTACCGGAGCAGCAGTGGTGACCCACCTCCTCCTCTTCCCACTTCTGGGCTCCAGCGGTGGTGGCCACCCTGCAGGTAAGGGACCCCTTTTACAGACAGAATGAAATGGTTCATTTCAACGGAAAAACTACCATTTCGTTTCATCTGTAAAAAAAAATGCTGCTTCTTTGTTTCATTTTGTGTTGTTTCATTACATAACAAAATGATGAAACAGCATTTCGTTTTTCGTTTCATGCCCATCCCTACCTGGGAATCGTAGTGTTTTGGGGGGCATTCTCTGCAGAGCCGAATGGGCAGCAAGCTGTGTACTATCAGGAAGCACTAGGGTAGCTTATTCTCAGCCTCTTTGTGTTTTCATTTCATGCGTGAGGTACTTGTTTAAATTAGAACCTCTGGGGTCTAATCCAAATGTTAGGTCTTTACCCTATGATAGAAACTACCCTTTACCCCAGGCTGTTCTGGAATGAAAATGTATGTGGTTTCATCTGAAAACACTGTTATATCAGCAAAATCAGAGAATTATACTTGGTATGAAATGGCCATTGGTCATCAGGTGGTGGACAAATGGACAGTTGTGTTACCCTCCATATATGAACTATGCCTTCAGTTCAGTACACCACCCTGTGGATAAGCAGCTGAGTCTTTCAGCCCTGTGCTTTTCATGTCATCGTGTCTGCATTTCCCCACCTGGCACAAATGGCAGCCAGGGAAATGCTGCCGGCGTGTAGCTAACAGCAAGACGCAGATGAGATCAATGGTGTTTCCATTTATTTACTAAAAGAAATGCAGTTGGGACCTTCATTAAAAACCTCATTCAGATGCAACGTTAAGGTTAGGGATTTGGGTTCTCTAATTACTAGGCCGAGAAGCTGCAACACTTTTACACTTGCAAACTAAATCCGAGGACTGCAGAAGGAGCGTGTCTAGAAGGCAAAATACAGTTTGCTCTTTACATCCTCCAACCCCCTGCTCCCCGCTTTGTCAATTCAGTTCACTCTGCCTCCCCATAAAAAGGGCCTAGCTGTCTGTTAAATTCCATCCCTTACACTACTCGCTTCAGTGGCTTTTCCCCCTTGCCAAGTTATTCCATAGGCTTATTGTTCTTTCAGGAGGAGATCGCAGCTCATGCTAAACAGCAATGTTGTAAGTCATGAAGCAGACTTTCAGCACCGTCTAACGCCATTTCCTCTCCGCTTTGCAATAAAACACCACAAACACCTCTGACCACATTTGTCTCGTTCACATTTGAATATATTGTATGCTTGACTGGGGTTTCCCTGACTTCCCCAGCCCAGACCTATCCAGTCTGGTATCCATCTTGCGCAGGGCAGGCTGACAATGAAGTCCCTCTGTATGGCTCCGCTTTGGGCGACAGTTGTCCCAATTATTATTTGTACCAAGAGCCGCAGTCCACTGTGGCGTTTCACAGTACGAGTGGTCTAGATATTATCCGAAGAGCACAAGAGCCTAGACCTCAGCTTTGACATAATAATCATGTACTGAAGGTTTTCACAGAATGGTTATGTTACAACGTGCAATGGAGATCACATGCTACAAATGCGGCAGATCACATGCTAAAAATGCTTCCAGAGTGGACCTTTTCAGTCTGATTGTGAGGGGGTTGCATGTCTGAATCCTCTGTCAAAAGGGAAAACATTGTTTCTGCCAAAGGAGAAGGCAGGTGCCACCCACTCTTGGTGATTTCAAATTTTCTATGGAACAATATTTGATGGGAAAGAGATCTGCAAAAGGGTAAAGGCTTTGGTGGCATTGCATCCTTGAAATTAGGAGGAGTAACATTGTGAGGATCAAGGATGTGAGAGGGGGAAATTGTATAATAATAACAGTAACTGGAGGGGAGAAGATGAGAGGCCTCGGAGGTGTCAGTTTACAGATGTTCCAAACTCAGATGAACCTTAAGGCTCAGGTGGCTACTGAGCATTACTTACGCAAGGGCTAAATGTGGCAAGGAAAAATGGGCGGGCACACAAGCCACTGACCTAACATCAGTGTCTTTGCCTATTCAATACTTGGCCTTCTTGTACTGAGGAGGCAGGCTTAATTAATGCTCTCCTTGGAGCTGCATGAACATAAACAGAATTATCCACACAATCAGATCCTCTGCTTTATCAGGATTCCAGATTGTGGAGCAGCATTTACTTCTTTCTAACCTAAATGTGGGAAAGTCAAGAATTGGCAGGTGTGGGAATGGTTTTCATGGGTGTGCATGTGTACCCATGTTGCCTCTCCGCTTTTTGCTCCCCTGTGAGTGGCCTGAATGAGCCTTCCCACATACATTACTCATGGATTGCAAAATTATGCTGACAAGAAAGCTGAGGCCCATCCATCACACCCCTCTTCTTGCTGTATTTTGCATAATGTCTCTAGGAAAGAGTAGAGTTATCCTATGCTCTCACATGATTTGGAACTCTCCATAACCAGGTTTCTAATCGCACATATCAAAATATCTGTTCAGCACAGCAACAAAGACCAAAAGATACATTCAGATAAATGTTTTTCCTCCTCTATAATATTTTCTCTTTTGTTCCATTATCTACTTTATTATGTGTGACCCCAGAATTAAATTCACAAAGGAAGCTATAGTTTACATTCCCGAGAGGCCTCATTTCACAGATTCTTCTCCTTTTCAGGTTTTTAGAATTATACCTTTTTAGCCACTTGAGGGAGCACTACTTCTAGATATGGATTCTTCTAGATATGGATTCTTCAGAAATTGTGGAAATAGAATGAGCAACATGACTTTGAGGTGTGAGGGCAAACACATGGCCCCACTGTTTCCCTTTCACTATGATTATCCTATGAATGTTAATTGTGTGTGGATCACATAAGCTTCATTCAGGCATCACAGCCTGAAAGGTAATAGGGGTGTAATCATGCTTACGAGCATCTTGAGACCTTCATGCTTGTGGAAGCAAGTGGAAAGGATTTATCCATCCCAAAAGCAGCTGTAACGGTTTTCAAGCTAAATTGCTTAGCTATGGAGACTGCAGAATTCTGGATCATTTCCCCTCTAGCATGTTTCTCTCAGTGGCTGGCAGGATGGCTCAATGAGCTGGAACAGCCAGGCCAGGTGTTGAGAGTTCAATTTCCCACATTGCCTCCCTGGAGAAGAGCTAGCCTATGTGGCCTTGAACAAGTTACTTGGTTCCACAGCACCTCCAGAAGAAGGCACTGCTAGCCTACTACTGAGCACTATGTACCTTCAAAATCCTGAGAAGGGTTGGCATAATTTAAAATTAACTTGATAGCACACAGCTATTCAATTGCAGTATAGCTCTTACTAGCCATGCATGCATATGATTTTTAAAGCATAAAACAGCAACGCAATCAAATCTGTTCTGCGTCCCAAGGGTTCAGAATCTTTATCTGCACCAAAAACCTGGAACGACTAGTAACTAGGTAATTTAATCCAGAACATCACTGCTATTATGAGTAGAGATGGGCATGAAACAAAAAAATGGTGTTTCGTTTTTTCGTTTGTTGTTGAGAGGTCTGTTTCGGTTCGTTTCCGTTTGTCGTGAATTTTTGGAAAAAAAATTGTTTGTTTTTTGTTTTTTCGTTTTTCATTTCTACCCGCTTTTTGCGCGATTTTTACACAGGCAGAAGGCAAACAGCATCAGGAACCCTTGCTTCCAGTCAGCAATTAAAGAGTCCCTGCTGTGATTCTTCAGCAAGTGTTAATCCTTCACGTACATGTTTGTAAGAATCACAGAAGCTACTCAACTAAGCAAGTGAATGTTGCATCATTTGCCTTCTGTCTTCACAACAAAGCAACAATATTTCAATATTTCTTACACTGTTGGTAGTCCTGTATCTGGACAACTCCTCAATAAAACAGGAATAGGAGAACCTGCACCTTGTGGCACATATTTTCCTGTGGAATCAGTTGTAATGGAGTGGACTATTCCTGCTGGAACTGTAACCTGTCCTTAGATTATTCCTTTTTTCTTGAGGCCCTTGCCCCCAATGAGTTCTCCTGGTTTCAATGTTCTTATATCTCTCCTCAAAGTTTTGTTTTACTTTGAATTGTGGCAAGATTTTTGACTTCTGTTCATTCCTGCAAGAGTCAGGCTCACAGAGGTTTCACTGAGAATGAAAAGCTGGGATTTTGAAGATTGACTTTCATCCCATCAGCACCTCTGCTGAACCGAAACCATTTTGTGGAATGAGATACCCAAGAGTGAGTTGAGGATCTGGAGAGCACCTGCTTTAAGGACTTAATTACTTGTTCCACTCCCCTCATTGTTCTGGGGAACAGGGAGTGGAGGTAATGTGCTGAAAACCACAGAAGGCTACAAACTGCCTAAAAAGCCAGAAGATAATTCTGAGCTACGGTCTGAAAGGAAATGCTCAGGACAGGAATGCCAAAAACTGGTGTTATTTTATTGGTAACTGCTCCTGACACTGATCTGGGTAGTTCAACAGCCTCAATCTATTTTTAAATGTAGTCAGTCACTGGAAGTAAATAGATGACCCAGGTGGAAAAGAACCCTACCAATTTTCTGTCAGGGATGATTTGGGAGGACAACGGGTATAGTGGCTCGAGTGGGTTTGGTCCCACATTGGTATAGATTCCCAACCCCCAAGTCCCTGTTGGAGCTGTGGGCTTAATGCTGGCTACCATGCAAACTCTTTTGCCCTCCTAGTGCTTTCTGTGAGTTGCAAATCCCTTGTGAAACTTGTCAAGAATATCCTATAGTAACTACTAGGTATGCTCCCTGTATGGACCCTTTCAGTTACAGGGCATGATACAGAATAAGATTCCAAGACACAGTCCAATATGTGCAACCAGATTGCCCAAGTCAGGGAAAAAAATGAGGAAATCTGCAGATTCCACCTTGGTAGTCTGCACAATTACTCTCCATCTGCTTTAAGAGGCCTAGAGGTTCAACAGCTGGGCGGACATGGAAGGCTGTGCAGTGGAGTTCCACCCCATTTATCTCTCACCATGTAGTCTTTCCCCCCAGTTCTAGAGAGCAGTAAAATTTACCCTTCACATCTAGCAAGAATTGTTCTGGGTCTTTCAATAGCTTAATAGACTATTGAAGTTCTGATGCTTTCAGTCTTCTATTTAGTGGCAAAGCAATAACAGTGACATCTGCCGCTACTACACCTATTTGAAATGTAATCTCATCTTTTCTAAAATTGATGGAAGTAGCCTTCAGTGGTTCGTTTTGATTTATTTACCATAGCTGATTTATAGATAGGCTATTTCGATGTCTCCAGTGTTAATTTCCATGGGTAATCAGTGCCACTGTATTCATTGTATTACCGTATATACTGAAGTATAAGTCGGCCCGAGTATTAGTCAGGGCCCCTAATTTAAACCCAAAAAACTGGGAAAATTTATTGACTCAAGTATAAGCCTAGGGTGGGAAATGCAGCAGGGCCTGGCTACTCCTCCTTTGTGAGCTGGGTGTGTGTGTGATGTTTAAAATGACTTTTAGCCACCGAGGCAAGTGCTTGAGTTGGTGACTAAAAGTCATTTTAAACATTTTTTTAAATGACTTTTTAAAAAGTCATTTTAAACATGGGTCAGGAGAAGTGGCGCACAATGTTTAAAATTACTTTTAGCCACCGACTCAAACTTGCCTCAGTGGCTAAAAGTACTGACCTGAATATAAGCCGAAGACCCCCTTTTTTCAGCCCAAAATTAGGGCTGAAAAACTAGGCTTATATTCGAGTATATACAGTATTTGTTTACTGTAATATGTTGGTTTATGAGTACCTTGGTCTACCAGCATTTTGCAAGATGAGCAACCATTTCTGATCAATTTTGCCTTGATCAGCAAGCAATGTCTTGCAAATCGAGCGCTGGAGCAGGTCACATGATCACAAGTGAGCCAATGGCAGCTCTCTCTCTCCCTGCTGGGTTGTGGGGGATTATCTGGAATGTCCTCTCACAGGCAGCCTCCAAAGCAGAGGGAGGAGAGAGGAACAGAGGTTTCCCTTGCAGGAGGTTTTCAAAGGAGAGTGCAGATTAGGGTTTTGTTTTTCTTTATACTATACTTATATTTTTATTTAATTTGTTTTCAACATCCTTCCTTATTTTTCAAACAATTTCTAGTCATGGGGCAGGATTGGATTCAGAACATGAGTAGGGTCTTGGCTGCAGTACTGCTCCACTGGCTGCTGGAGAAGATGTAGCTCATGTTTCCTCTGAAATACATTCCACTGAGTTCAGTGGTACTTTCTTTGTTAAGTAGATTTGTGATGAGTTGTGGGCTTAAGGCAAGGCTTTCAGAAGACTGCACTCGCTAAGATAATGCACACTGTACCTTCATTTGCCATGCATACAGTGTGACTTCAAAATCTATATCAATATACCTCAGCAATTAGGCCACTTGAGTTAATTAGAGTTTTAAAGAGCTCCAAATCCACGTGAGCCTCTTTGAAATTTCATCCCTGCAGTATTGTAAATGTCATTTTCTTTGATGTAGGCTCTGAGCCTTCAATACCTCCTCCATTACCTACTGCTTCTTTCCTACATGTCTCCAGATGGTGTTCAGGTCTCTTGGGAATGTGCTGGGAATTATTTTTAGAAAATCCCCACATGTCTGCCCAAACTGGCAGGTTGCAGCATCTTCCCATCAGGAAAACAAGTTGAATATTTTTCTCCCTGTATAACAGTGTGTTTCTGCTAAGTAATAGAAGAAATGAATACTGTATACTGTATATAAGATCGAGATTGGCCATATGCTTGTGAAAACTCTAGGGCTCTCCAGATGTGTTGGACGGGACTCTCACCTACTTAGTACTGCTAAGTAAGGAATGTGGAAGAAGGGCATTAATGTCACAAAGGCTGCATTCAGCTTACACCAATGATAATGTCATTAGCAGTAACCCCTTTACTCACTCACTTGAGAATAAGCCCAATTAAGCTCAATAGAACATCCTTCTGAGTCATGATGTACACAACTGCATTCCAATGCTGCAGTCTTCAATAAATTTACTAATGAGCAAAGGACATCCAACTTATTTCTGAGTAAATATGCGCAGGGGTTTCCTGTATATCATATTTTAGTTTGTCCATACTGGAGTGCTTGCCTTGCAGGGTGCAGCCATACCATATATCAGGGCATTTCCTGTTGATGAATGTTCCCCTACCCCCAACAATCCTCTGATGCACTTTTCCTTTATAAGCAATTCACAATCCATGCAACGGTACCCCTTAGTTTGTTTGTGCCTGTTTATATGAGCAAACTGCATTTATTCGGACTTATCCACTTGATCAGGGAATGCATGTTCCTTTGTTTTGCTCAAGAAGCTACAGTACCACTCCCGTATCTGCTGATTCGCCATCCACGGATGGCAATCAGTGGGTGAGAGAGGGAGCTGTGCCTGGGCAGCAGACTGGGTGGTGTTTTCTACCCCCAGCACGCCACCACTCCTGCTGGGCAGGTCAACAGACCAGGCGGTGGTAGAGACCACCTTTGTGCCACCCAGTTTGCCCAGAGGTGCTGCAGTGCTGCCCAGTCCACCGACCTGCCCATTGGGAGTGGGTTAGTGCTGGGGGTGAAAGCCATGCAGTGTGGCTTTTGCCCCTGCCCCCCCCCACCTCTTCTGCTGGGCATCATGTCGACCCATTGTGCTTCCCAGCATTTGGGGGTGTCAGAGGTGAAAGCTTTCAGCCCTGCACACAACACTCTTGTCACCACCATCACCCCTAGATAAGAGCATTCACTCTTATCTGTGGATTTCAGTATCCGCGGTGCAACCCGGAACCAATCCCTGCTGATACGGGGATCCTACTGTACTCCATTCCCTCACTCACAGGGATATGGCCATCTAAAGATACAGTGGCCTGGGGAGGGGCAAGGAATGGAAAGAGAAAACAGAACCAAACCCAGTAGGTCAGAGCTCTTGGTTTCTTGCTGAACATAATGATCTGCTTACTGCTGTGAGTGGGCGTCTTTCGTTTAATGCAGTGGCTCCCAACCATGAGTAGCCTTGGTGTTGTTGGACTGCAGTTCCCAGAAGCCTTCACCATTAGCTGTGGTGGCAGTCCAAGAACTCCTTGGTTGAGACCCACTGGCTTAAACCACTGCTTGGCAAGAGCCAAGTAGAAATACACCAAAGGCACCAAAAGCAGGCTCTGTGCCTGCCTTCAAAGAAGCTAGGAATGTCCTGTGTGGCTCAATTAAATCAGTGATCCCTTTTTGCTTTAGCAAAAACAGGAACTGTCAGTCACTTCAATTCCTCCACCCACCCCCCTTAAATTTTTGGATATATTTCCATCAAGAGTAGTGCCAGGGAGAGGACAAACCTGGACTCCAGCGCTGCCCAAGTTCCCCATCCCTTCATAAACATATACAAACTTTATGTAGACATGGGCCCTGATTTATGGGGCAGTGAGGCTGAGCAATGCCCTCAAACCACCTTTCCCCTTTGTGCTTAGGTTAAAGGAGAACACTCTCCTGCTGCCCGATTCGCCAACCTGCCCTGCAGAAGTGGGTTAGTGCTGGGGACGAAAGCCACGCAGTGCGGCTTTCGCCCCTGACACCCCACCACTCCCACTGAGTAAGTCAGCAACCCTTTACACTGCCCAGCATTTGGGGGGGTGGATGTGAAAGCTTTCACCTCTGGCACCCCACCACCCCTGGCTCCACCGTCACATGGAGAGCCACTTAGTACACAGGGTGGGACAGGGGCCTTTTTCTCCACTGCATTCTTCTTTGCATTGGGGAACTGAACACAAGGCTGCAAAAGTGGCCACAAAATAATACAGCCATTGTAGCACAGGATGAGAGGCAAGGTAGTTTTCCTCTCCTGGTCTGTTCTTGGCCACTCTGGTGGTGGTGGTGGTGGTGGTAGTAGTAGTAGTAGTAGTAGTAGCAGCAGCAGCAGCAGCAGCAGCAGTAGTAGTAGTAGTAGTAGTAGTAGTAGAAGAAGAAGAAGAAGAAGAAGAAGAAGAAGAAGAAGAAGAAGAAG
>JAHTLZ010000129.1:4372283-4384973 GCA_023846285.1 Phrynocephalus versicolor | reverse complement strand
AAGAAGAAGAAGAAGAAGAAGAAGAAGAAGAAGAAGAAGAAGAAGAAAGGGGAAGAAGAAGAAAGGGGAAATAGGATCTATGGTCAATAGGCCACACAGCAGCACCCCTCCCTATATACTAGAATAAGGGCAGCATCTAGTGTGCTTTCTCCAGGCCCTGCCTAAGCCAAGCAGAGCACCATTCAAGCAGATGAGTGGTAGAGGCAGGGACAAGATCCAGCTTTTTTCTAAGCTCTTGGCCGTCGGCTCATGGGTGGACTGTGTCCTCAGTGGTGGTGAGGAATTTCAGAGGCACCACTGCTGTGGATCTATCCTATTCTATTCCTGCTGCTGCTACCAAAACATCAGTTACTACTTTTGCTCCCAACTAGGATTACGGTAACACCAGAAAGTTGGAGCTACTTGGAGGTGCAGAGTGAAGTGGGCTGGACTGGATTTACCCACCACTGTCATTCTACTGTTACTGCTGTGGTACTTCCCTAGCTACATTAGTATGTTTAAAAACAAGCAAACAAAGAAAAATAACAACAACCATCCAGCTGATATCCTAGTCACCGATCCTCTACCTCAAGTATTCTGATCAACTCTTTGATGTCTCCATTATTCTCCACAGATCATCCATGCCAAAGTATGGTATATTTTGCTTTCCCATTCACCCACCTATCGACAATAATCAACAACTTCAGTGTTACAATGTTGAACAGTCCAGAGTTCAGACCCATCATATTTCATGTAAAGGCCACCTTACAGGGACATATGGCATATTTCAAGAAAGGATAAGCAGCCTTCCAAGACATCCGAAATTGAAGGGGAGAATATCACATGCAGAAATCACACATGGGAATTTTAGACTACGAGCCAGAATTCCACCGGGAATGGACATTTCAAGTGCTTTCAGGTTGCCATCTCTAAAATGTCTGATTATGGCAGCACATTTCTGGCCCGCACGAAGATACAGTAACGCCAAGCACCTCCAAGGATGGGTGGGATATAAACAGGATGGAATGCCACGCTGTGTTAAAAAAAAACTTGCCCAGCCCTCAGCTGTCAATTCCACAAGACAAATCCTTTTAATAATGTAGATCTTGTATCAGAAAAGTCAGTGGATTAGGCTGTAAGTGACTTAGAAGTCCCTCTTGATTAAAGCTATGCTTCTTCAAATGCCAGCAATAGCTTGGGGAAATGCAGTACGCAAAGTCTATGCAATGAGATTACAGAATCTAGCCTGACTCTCCATTCATGACACCAGGGAAGCGTTTTCATTGTGCCAGGCCCCAAATTATTGTATGTGTGTGTCCTTCCCTCTTCAGCTTCAGTGGCACACATAAACTTGTCATTCCAAAGGTTTGCAGGGGGGAAGTAAGAACCGGATGCCACCTGGAAAGGGGTGAATAACAGACCTACTGTACCTCTTTTGCTGTTTTCGAAAGACTACCGCAATATCAGCCTTAGGCAGACAGCTAAAACGGAATATGTCTCCTGCATGAAAGGTTTCTGTGTAGTCAGGAGGAAGCCTTTGCCAAGGATTCCTCATTCAGCACACTGTGAAATAATTTTCTAGAAAATTATTGATGTTTCCAGAGAATTTAAATATGAGCTGAATTTGTTTGGCTGATCCAGCTAATGAGACAGATTAGCCTAATCAAGAACCATTGTCTGCCTAACTCTTAGCTACATAATGTATTTTCCTTAGCATAATTTCTAGGTAGCATGTCATAAATAATACAAAATGATTGGTAAATCAATAAAACAGCAATAGACTTCAATTGGCAAAGGTGTATTTTAAATATCCAGTACAGTATTGCAAATCCAGAAACAAAGAAACAGAAGAAGGCTGTGTCAGGCCAGGTCTCCTTTACAGGCCTCTAAAGGCCAAACTATCCATTAGAAATAATTCGCCCTTGGAGTAGAAATTGGCCTGTGGTTCAGTAATTGTGATTGCAGTGATTTCAAATGTCCCTAGGATTTGAAAAAAATAAAAACAGACTTCAAAAGGAACCACTTACGGCCTGAAGACAAATCCCCAAATAAAACAAGCTAATCTGCAAATGACCTCAAACCTCACCTTAACCTTAACCCTAGCATACTACAAATGCACATGAAAACACAGGGAGAGAAATAAGAAAAGACGGCCAAAGAGGCTTGCAAAAGTCATTTTAGTAAGTTAGTCTTACTGAGCTCTTAGGAATGAAGTGAAAAAGAGCCGTCCAGGACACATACTTGCCCACAGAAGATACTCCCGGCTTAAATACCACCCACAGGAACCCCATTCTCTGAGATTTCAGGGACAAAAGATGGGAACACACTGGCCAGCCACAAATCAGAAGTTTCAAACACTGACGTCCATGGGCCAGGACTGAAGCAGCTGAGTGGGGAAGGAACAAGATATGGTTGCTCTGAGCCACCGGAGAGGATGGAACTGGGTGGTAGATCGACACTAGCAAACTCATTTGATCCCCACAGAAATGAAGAGATGCACACCATGAAGACACATATCCCAAGACCTAGCAGCTCACTGCTGCCAAATGAAACACCAACAGTGCTGAATCTGGGACCATGGTTTTTTTTTTTTGGGAGGGGGACTATGTGTTCTTAAGAAATTTTGATTTTTTTTAAAAAAACCTGAAAGTTGAAGAAATACACTGAAGAAGTAAGCCTGAAACATGCACACATGAAAAGGGGGAAGGGGGGAGTCCAGCCCCCAGTTGCTTAAGGTGCAGAGCTTCTAGCAATCTCCAAAGCCTTGGGGTGCAGTCCTTCATAACTCTCAGGCTGCTGAGAGAACCCAGGCACTATTGCCAGTTTCCTGCTAGTTTCATACAGATTGCTCTTTCCTGGTTTCTCTTAGCAGTGAGAGAAGGAGAGTCTGTACTAAGATTGCTAGGACAGTCATAGAGAGAAAGCACTCATCCCCTTCTAACAAAGATAGTTGTTGGAATCTGTGTGTAGATTAGTAATGGGACAGAATTTCAGTTCAGTTCAGTTCGGCAAAATTAGTTCCGTAGACCCTCATACAACAAACGGTTTGTATAGTATAAAAATTGTACATCATAAAAAGTTCTGGCAGGGGTGAATCCGTACAACATAAAAATGCTTGCGATTAGGGATTACTCCATTTTCAATGCATTCCTATGGGAAATTTGTATAAAGGGAAATTTGTGTAACATAATTTCATTTGGAATGAATTAATTCCTTTATACAAGGTACCACTGTATTGTAAATTTCCCCCCATTCAGAATGGAAAGTATATGGGGGTTGTTGTGGTTTTTTTTTTAATGATTATGAGGGAATTAGAAACTGACTGTTTCATCCGTTCAGGAGCAGGATTTTGAGTATTTAATGCTTAAAATTTGGGGTTGGTTTCCCCGTTCCAATCAATCATGTTAGTCACCACTCTTTTCTAATAAGCAGGTTCCTTACCTGTAACAGATATACGGCAGGCAGGTACAAAGTCGTCTTCTTTTCATTCGATGACTAACTGTACCAATTATATTTGAGCAGTGTAGCTTAAAAATTGTGTTTCAATTTGTCTTTGCAGACTTCATTAAACTTCATTAATCACCCACTCAGAACAGAAAGAAACTCAGTTTGGAAAAAATGAAATGCAGGTGAGAGCAAAACTGACAGATTTTTCCTATCGCACGTGGCTGTGTAAAATGCATGCTCAAGTGTGACCCCCCCCTTCAGACACATGTCTTGACATCAGCTGTTGCCCTTGGAAACAAACAGAGTATGGCCCCCAGGCTCTGAGAAAGAGAGAGACTATCAAAAATATGATGGCAGACGGATATACAAGAGAAAGGAATATTAAAACATATATTTCCAATTTGACAAGCTGGGATGTGTTCCTAGCAGAGTATACCGCAACCTGGAGAGAAGTGCAAGAAATTATCCTTAATAAAAGGAAAGCAAGCCTGTTGCATTTAAAAAAATAAAACAAACCTATTACCTGAATCATGCACGTGTGGCTCAAAACTTTGTCAGACGGTTCACAAATATTGGGACAGTATGTTTTGAGTAGAAACTGATACATCCCTTTATCTATGGAATATGGTGCTCTTTACTCGTGATCTGGGTCCAAGGTATCCCAAGAAACTTGTACCTTCATTGTAAACCATATATGTTTCAAACAGCCTCTATGTGGAACAGTAAAAGAAAAAGAGGCAATTATGTCATATTGAACACTCAGATTTTTTTTTTATTGTTAAAATTTTTATTTCTTATCTTTATTTTACAAGACAAGTTAAGATAACAGTACAATAGTGTCTCATTATTTATACATTCTATAGGACCAATATCCTTTTCAAAATCCACCCACTAATTCATCTTCCAACACAGTTAATTGTGACACACACACAAATAAATTCTTTTAAAATTGACATAAATAATTGTCATTGCCAAGTCCTAAACCCACAGGCATTTTAAAAATTCAAATAATTTGATGAAGAAGCTATAAAAGGCACGTGGAATCCCCCTTATTACTCAGAGAATGCTTTTACATGACCCCTAAAATCTGGAGGCAACTTAAATTCGGACCAGAGATCATGGGGGCTTGTCGCTCTTCCTGCATTCCCACCCCTCTGCACTCCCTTGCTCCAGTCTGCGGTCTGTGTGAGGGGAGGGAGAAAAAAAGGGAGAAAAAAAATGCAGACTCACCTCAGTCTGCCGGTGGAGCCGCCCCCAGCCACCCCATAGTGATTCCTGTCTCTTAAAGGGGCAGCGGAGACCAAAAAAACCCCAAACAGACGTCGAGGGAGCCCGGCATTCACAGCTTTACAATGCGCATCGGAAGATTTTTTACCTCCTGGAGGCCAGGTACTTGAAAAGTGCGCTGGGATACGTTTAGGTGGGCGTGGTCGTACTTAATTTTTTTTTAAAGTCCGGAGCTGGTGGGAAAACATTTTTAAGCTCCGGATCTGGGAGCCCTTTGCCTCGGATTTTAGGGGTCGTGTAAAAGCGCCCTTAGAGGCTGTTGCTGGAGAAATTTTTAAAAAGTGTGTGGAGAGGATCAACATTTCAGAAGCCTTGCCATTCCATGGAGGAGTGGTGGTTGAAATATTCAGTGTAACTGATCTCCACACCAGCTCCACCTTAGCCTTTTCAAATATTCCTAAGTAGCAGTAATTTCTGTAAATCAAATACTCCCCCCCCCACACACCTATCTTATGGTACCCAAAAGCATCCTAGCAGCTGAAACCAGGAAGAGGCAACCAAGCTTCTCATCCCCTCTCCCCTCTCTGCCAAGTACCATAAAGCTGTGCGCATGCGAAATGATAACTCCTAAGGTACATACAAATTTGGATTGCTCTGAAAAATGTGGTGACAGGATCCCTGGACTGAAAATGCAAGACCAGTGAGTGGGAAATCAACAATGGGGAAATGAGCAAAGCCATTGACCAGATAGCTCCTAAACATCTCCTTCCTCAAAACAGACAGAAATTGGCTGCTTGGTTTACTGGGGAGCTGGCAAAATTGAAACAGGTGGCCTGTAGAGCTGAAAGGTGTTGGCGGAAAACCCAGATTAAAACAGACAAAGAAACAGTGAAAGGCCTTTGGAAGGCTTACTCCAAGGCACTGGAGGCAGCAAAGAAATCATTTTTTCTCTTCCACCATTGATTTGGCACAAAATCACCCAGTGCAGATTTTCAGAATAGTCAAAAGTCTGCTACACGCTGACCCATGGGTGGATAACAAAGACCACTCTGTATCTCGCTGCGAAGAATTTGCACAACACTTGCAGGCAAAATTGAACAGATCCGGGCTACCTTGGATGCAGCTATTGCCCCAGAGCCTGTAAATAAAATGCCCCGCCCTGCTTGTCCTGTATTAATGGAGGACTTTCAGCTCCTATAGGCAGATGATGTGGTCAAGACCCTTGGGGATATGATGGCCACCACATGTATGTTGGATCCTTGCCCTTCATGGATCATAAAAGCTGCCAGAGAAGGTACGGCAGACCGGTTAGGAAGAGTAGTGAATGTCTCCTTAAAACAGGGCAGGATTCAAGCATGCTTAAAGGAGGCAATAGTAAAACCACTGTTTAAAAAGCCCTCCTTAGACCCAATGATACTGATCAATTACCAACTGGTATTGAATATCCCATTCTTGGGGAAAGTCCTAGAGCAGATTGTGGCCTCGCAGCTCTGTAGGTTTCTGGATGAGATAAGTGACCTAGATCCATTTTCAATCTAGCTTCAGGCCTGGCTAGGGGACAGAGATGGCACTTGGTTGCAGGGAAATGGATAGGGGATCTATGTCCCTTTTGATTTTACTAGACCTCTCAGCTGCTTTTGACAATATAGACCATGACATCCTCCTGGCTCGTCTCTCTGAAATGGAATTGGGGGTACTACATTAAAATGGCTCCAGTTCTGCCTGCAGGAAAGAACGCAGAAAGTGATGTTGGGTGGTTCATGTTTGACACCATGGCCGCTGACCTGTGGAGTCCCCGATGGTTCTGCTCTGTATCCTCTGTTATTTAACATCTATATGAAACCACTGGGGGAAATTATCAGGTCTTTTAGGGTTAAGTGCCACCAGTATGATAATGATATCCTGCTCTACCTCTCGTCACCTCCAGATTCTAAGGGAGCTACTACCTCAACCTTATATGAATGTTTAGCTGCAGCAATAAACTGGATGAAGATGAGCAAAATGAAACTAAATTCAGACAAAACAGAGGTGCTCCTGGTCAGTCGAAAGGGGGAACAACGGATAGGGATGCAACCTGTACTGGATGGGGTCTCCCTCCAATTGAAAAAAGGGGACGGCGACGGGCGCGGGGGGGCAGCGATGGACACGGGCGGCAGTGGGCAGCGACAGGCGGACGGCGACGGGCGGCTGGCGGGTGGTGGTGGGGACGGATGGCGGTGGCCAGCGGCAGGGCGGCGGCAGGCTGTCCAGCGCCCTCTCTCCATTTTGGCTCCCTAGGCAACTGCCTAGTTCGCCTTAATGGAAGCGCCGGCCCTGACTGTGGCTCGGCAGTACTGTGAATATGATGCACTTTAGAACTACGTGTGTTGTGATAAAACACGGCAATGCTGCAAATCCCTGAACTGTCATCCTAATGGAGCCTACCCACTCGCATTTCAGTCTTTTAATATTTCCAGATATATTAGTTCAGGAAGGCCTGTCAATTTAGAAGACTTCTGGTAAACTGGGACTCCAGGAAATAGCATCACATTGGTGCTATTATGAAAATGTTAATATTCTTCTGTCTTAAGCAACCCAAGGCAGTACAGCTCATTCCATTTTTTCCTCCGAATTATTTGCAAAGTAATTTATCAAGGGTACAAAATTACTCTTATGTAGGCCTTGGGTAATTTTTAGGCAGAGTGGAAAAACAGTGATGTTGATATAACCCAATGTATTGCATGAGATCCTTCTGTCCATTTCCTAAGAGGCCAATTATAGTACAGCAATTTCCCTTGCTGAGTATCATCACTCCTTGGCACAAAACACGAACCTCTGTTAGCTATAATCATCTTAAAAACAAAGAGGAAGACCTGGTTTCTTTTTGCTGCCCCTCCCCCAAGTCATTGCCCACCCAATAATTTAACCTTAGCTGGGGGAGAATGCCTTCCACCCATCCAGTTGGTCCACCAGCTTTCTCCTGTCTGCCTCTTTTATTTCATAAGACACCCATTTCGATTCCGGGTGTTGCTTGTTAATTAATAAAGACTAGCAGATTCAAGTGAACCAAAGTGCTGCCATGTTGATTCCTCTGCATGCCTTGTATTGTGCTTTGTGAGCTGTCTGAATCTGTTTCAGCTTTCCTGGAATGTCTGTGCCTGAGCAAGAGTGAAAGGAGAAGAGCCCGTGTTAAATGTCCAAGGACGTCAATGGGTGTGCGTGTGCAAGGAGGATGGAATAGGAATGGCTCTAATAAAGAGTTACAGGTTGCCCAAAGAACGTTGCTTTCTACTTGAATGTGTGCCCTGCCTTTGTTAGCGGCAATTTTCCCCTTCTGCTTCAGGGGGCAAGGCTCCCCACTCCTTTATCCAGCTGAATAAATGAATGGTGATCTGGATCTCTGCTTGTCTCAGATGTTTTTGGCTAAATTATTCTGATACAAGGAACGTTTGGGTTAGCCTGGACTCAACATGGTTTTTTCCAAAATTGTGGAGAACACCATTTGGCCCTGGGTGCAATTGCTAACACTGCAAAGAGGAAAGAAGTGAGGAAGGGAGCAGGAGAGATGTGCGGGAATTGTCTACCGCCGGAGCAATAGTGGTGGTGGTGGTGGGGAAAGATGGTAGGGAGTGGGGGACAGAAACAGACGAGCCACACGTCAAGAGAAGCAACTAAGTATGCTTAGAACGTTCAGATTATTTTTTATGATCTTTATTTCCCAAATCAATGAGTCCAGATCAAGCTTGGAAGTGTTCACCTGCCTCTCTCAGCAAAATCCGGGGTGCTGGTCAACAAATAGCTTTTTCCTTAAGGGCTTCTTTGAATCTCAGCAAATTGTCATAAGGGAACATTTTAATGTAAGGAAAAAATCGAGCCAATGTGTTTTATATTTTTAAAATATTTGGTATTATTAAGACTAGCTATTAATGGCACCCAGTTCGTTAACTGCACTGATCCAGTCACATCTGCTTTGAACTCTCCCTTAGTTACAATGTACAGAATTGGAATGAATTAAGACTAGACTATTTGTTATATATACTGTATGCTATAAATTTTTACA
The DNA here is from genome assembly GCA_023846285.1 of Phrynocephalus versicolor. Classification (NCBI taxonomy): domain Eukaryota; kingdom Metazoa; phylum Chordata; class Lepidosauria; order Squamata; family Agamidae; genus Phrynocephalus; species Phrynocephalus versicolor. The sequence goes on along the minus strand of JAHTLZ010000129.1, from coordinate 4,376,281 downwards.
GGCTTTGGCTATATGACAATCACCTCTTATGTAAAAGCGCCCTCTGGTGTGCATATGGAGGACGGGCCACTATATTTCAATTTTTCATAGAGAGAAAAAGCTCACTCCATTTCAATTTAAACCAGAAACAGTGCCCCAAAAGACAAACAATGGGGTCAGCAATCCCCAAGAAAAAAATTAAAATCATAATTTAGTAATCTGATGGCTTTTTATAGGGTCACCACATACTGTATGTATGGCCATCTACTATGGGCAGTTAACAAATAGATCAAATGCAATAATGAAAGAGTAAGAATAAATAATAATCAAAAATACAAACAGAACAAACAAAGACACAGCATGAAGCAAACACACCAAGGACAGCAGGACAAATTCCGCATGTCCTCAGAGGTTGCTAATGAAAGCTTCTTTTAAAAAACTATTATAAGCATCCTCTTAAACGTAGAGACAGATGGAACCAGGAGCAGCTCAGCTGGGAGCCCATTCCAAAGGTTTGGTGCCTCTGCTGAGTAGGACAAAGTAAAGCTGCTTATCTACCTCACCATAATGTTTAAGGCCCTCCAGATGTTTTGGACCACAACTCCCACAGTCCTTTGTCATTGGCAGTACAGGGTTAGAATTTTGGGAGCTGTGGTCCAAAACCTCTGGAGGGCCAAAGTTTGGCCACCACTGGTTTAATTTATTTATTTATTTATTTTTATATTTATATACCGCACCTTCTTCCCAGACCGGGAACTCAGGGCGGTTAACAAAGCAGGTAAAAGTAGAAAAGTTAAAAAGTTAGAAGGCGGACAAGGGCAGCAGCAATCCAAACTTGCATGGGAAAGGGAAAAAATGACTAGTTGATGTTAAAAGCTTCCCTGAAGAGCAACGTCTTCAACCCTTGCTTAAATGACACCAGGGAAGGGGCCTGCCGCAAGTCGCTTGGTAGACTGTTCCAAGCGGACGGCCCCACCACTGAGAAGGCACGCCCGCGCGTACTCGTCTTGCGGGCTAGCCTCGGGGGGACAGTCCGGAGCGATAGGGCCAAGGATGCATTCTCTAGGCAGTTTTAGATTTTAAGTATAGAGGTTATACATTACCCCACCACACACACATATACAGAAGCTATGTACTCAGTTTACTGACCTCAGAAGGATGGAGGGCTGAGTCCAACTTGAGCCACCTACCTGAGCCCAGGATCAAAACCAGGCTGTGACCAGAGTCTTCACTGCAGTACTGCATTGTAACCACTATGCACAGGACACTGTAAGAAGGCATGATTTTGCCTGGATTTCTTCCTGGTCTCCCTTGCGGTGGCAGCTCATAGGATCACTGGCTCCAAAGAGCCAGCTGAGAGCCAGCCCCTAGATCCCCACATCTTGTCCAGGCTATCACGGTCAACAATATCAAAGGCTGCTGAGGGATCCAGAAGCATCAACAGGGCCATTCCTTCCCCATCGGTTTCCCTTAAAAACAGCACAACCTACACTGTCTCAGCACCATGCCTCAGTCTGAACCCAGGCTGGAATGGATGAAGGCAATTCTCCTCCTCCAAATAGATCTGGAAGGCATGCCATTTGCTCAACAACCTTGTCCATAAAGGGGATATTGGCAACCAGTCTAAAATTATTTTGGTTATCCTTTCTGAGAGAAACAAGATCAGGAAAAGGAACTAAAAGCAGAAAAATTACAGAGAAGTCAAATCAGGGGAAATGTTGTGGGGGAAGCAGGTTTCGTGTTGTTCTTTTTGAACCCAGGAAGAATATTAAAAAAAAATCTTCCAGCTCTAGTGTTGAGGTCCATTCGATCATTTTGATTACGCTTATTGCTTCACTCCGATTGGAAACACCGATCAAGGCTTAAAGGACTAAGTAAACATCTGGGCTGAGTGTACATCTTGATAGGACAAATGAGAGGAGTTTTAAAATGGGGAGAACAGAGGAATTACACACCCACTCAGTTAGCCAGTAAATTACAGCAATTAGGTGACTGAAGACCCAAATAAAATACAACAGAATCAGAAATTGTGCAGCCAATTAACTAAGGAAGAAACAACAAACAAGCTGATTTGTTTCCTTCATATATCAGCTAATGTAGACAGTTACACAATAACAGAATTTGGGCAGAACAGGATACTCGGAGAATCCCAGTCACACCTCCACATGGCTCTGACTGGACTGGATTTGATGCTACTTCACCCCAATGTCTCTGAGGTCCCTTCTTGTTTTGAAGAAACATGTCCCAGGTTGGTATGAGATGACATTTACTGCATTTTAAAAGCACACAGTTTCACCACTCCATATTTAATTCTTTGAGAGGAAATTAAAGTATGTAAGAGGCAACATATGAATACATGACAACAACTGTACACATTCAGTTATTTGTACACTGCATAATAGAACTTGTGCATACTTACATTAAAAGAAAGGGTCTTCAGAAATTTCTCCTGAGAATCTTGACATTCAACTTGGGGGCAACTAATAAGTGAGCAAAAAATTTATTGTGTGTGTGAAATATGTGTTCCAGTTAGGGTGGGATTTAAAAATAATCAGATTTTTCTATTACATGTATTTTAATGTACAGCTTTGCAGAATGTACTCTTTATAGAATGTACAAACAATGGAAGGTTTCCATACTTAGTATGTATCTATGTACAGAAGACTGAGTGAACCTTGAGCCAGGTACCTGGGATTGAATCTCAGGTTCTGAGCCGAGTTTTGGCTGCTGGACGGCAGTTTAGTCACTGTATCATGAGGCGAGCAAAACCATTTGAGGAATTTTTACATAGCCAGGCTGTTCTTACCTCTGTATCAATATGACAACATGACATTGACAATATGAAGGGTTGATGTTGGGCAGGCTATTGGGAGATCAAAATTGAAGTGCCCCTCAGCCATACAATTCACTGGGTAACCTTAAGCCAGTGGGGAGGAGACCATCTATGTACCTCACCTTCAGCTCATGGAAGGAAAAATGAGATGCAATTGTAGCTAGTGTTTTTTTGGTACCTGATAACATCCTATAGATAGGAAGCTGGTTCAGAGATCTGGGGCACTGTATAGCAGTCATGCTGGTGGGAAAATAAAATCAAACATTACAGTTTGGTTGTACAATTTGTCCCCAAAGTAACACAGGATTCATATGGCTTAATGTGAGAAGCCAAACTAAAATGTTCCCATCTGATCAAGCAGTAACAGAGCATATTAAGGCATGAATAAAACAAATGCTGCTTGGGCAACAGTTCTGAGGAGATTTAAGAATCAAGCACTCTCAATTAATTTATTTCCTCATATCTAACAAACTAGAAGTACTGTACTTTATAAATGAAAAGTAATATAATGCAGGGCATTTTTCTTGAAGCTACTCACATATGGCAAATAGCAAGGGGAAATTGCTCTGTAAGCCATGATGTGTAGAGTATACTGTATATATAGTGTTCTCCTTAATATTATAATGAAATTCTCATTTAAAAGCAGTTTGGGCTACAATTGTTTGCACACTTACCTAATAAAAGCTTTGGTGGAATTATTGCAGCATAGATGTGCATATTCACATTGCATTTTAGTTATTTATATTAGCACAGTGCTGCTCCCTGCTCTGTAGCCAAGTGGGAATGTGAACTTTATTTTATGGAGTTAATAACTGAGTCCAGAAAAAACACAGAGATGCAGCCAGAGGCCATGTGGAGACAGGGATGCATTAATGCATAAAGGCTGCCACATTTTAACTAGCCAGCAGTTGGGAACAAGTGGGCAAGTAATTAAAATAATGGTCTGACTAAAGACAAAAGGAAAGAACTAGGGAATGCATGATAAGACTAGCTTAGGATAGACATGGTATCTCAAAGCCCTGGATGTCAAAGCTATAGTCTGGTGTAGTGTAGTGTACGGGTGTTGTTGTTATGCACCATTAAGTCACCTCCTAACTATGGTGACCCTAGGAATGAGTGGTGACCAATATGACGTCCTCAATATAATATAATATAATATAATATAATATAATATAATATAATATAA
>JAHTLZ010000129.1:4325278-4369272 GCA_023846285.1 Phrynocephalus versicolor | reverse complement strand
ACACACACACACACACACACACACACACACACACACACACACACACAGTTTTAATCCTCTGCAGACACAATGAGTTAGTAAAATTAAGCTGCATTTTGCTGGGTCACTTTGGCAGCTAACATTTGGTATGCATGACTTTTTCGTCTTCTTCACAATCATTCTGACAGGGACAGAATTGACTAGGACTGGGAAGGGAGAGAGACTGGCCCTCCACATGGCAACTGCAGCCTTGTCATGGCCGAGGAATACCGGGAATGTGGCAGGGCGGAAGATTTACATCACGGTTTTATGGGTTTTCTTCACCCACAGTTGCACAACATCTGACCCCGACTATTCACGAAAGGTTAAATGAACACTGGGAGTGGGGGTGGGGGTAAAGCAGCAATCAAAGAGAAGTCAAATGAAATGTGACAGATGATAAGGCAGTGATCCAGAAAACCTACATCCCTTTAAGCAACTTTGCCTTTCCCACTGCACAGAATTTATGCTTCGATGATAGTAAAGAAAAGCAAATATTCTTCTAAGCTGTTGTCACCAAACCTACAGTATATTTGGTATTACAGTAATACCTTGGTTTAAGAGTGTTTTGCAAGACAAGCAAACATTTCTTCTAAATTTTGCCTTGATCAACAAACAATATCTTGCAATACAAGCACTGGAGCAGGTCATATGATCACAAGTGAGCCGATGGGGGCTCTCTCCCTCCGTCTCCCTGCTGGATTATGGGTAATTATCTGGAATGCTCCTTCTTATTTTTCAAACAATTTCTTGTCATGGGGCAGCTAGTCAACTGTGTATAGAGTAACAAATTGCATTTTATCATTGTCACATTAAAAACACAGTAAAATGCAGTTGTTAGTGCCAAGCAGAGCAGATGTAACAGCCAGGTACCTAAACCATGGTGTGGACGTGGACTTCTAGCCAACTTCTTTTGCACGTTTTGGCATTTTGTATGTCAGTATGTGGTCTACGGGACCCCAGAACAAATCATTTGAATTTCCATTATTTCTTATGGAAACATTTGCTTTGATATAAGAGTATTTTTACAAGCATGTTTCTGGAGTGGATTATGCTTGTAAACCAAGGCATTACTGTAGTTTAAAGGATTTTTTTCAGTATTTTACTTGGCATGGATCTGCGCATTGGTGTGATAAATAACCAAAGGAAAGGGCACAAGATCCCAGATCTCTAGCACTCTAGGCCCTATTCTCCATCACAAAGACTGACCGGGCCAGCTCTCCTCTTTGTGGCAAAGCCAAGTAGCTACCACAGGTAGCAGGGTGTCAAGAAAGCGCAACAAACGGATACATATTGTTGTTGTATATTTACTACCAGGAACAGACAGATGAGCTTGTGAGAATTTTTTTTTTACTCAGGTGCCAAAATGTCTTGCGTGGCCTAGTGTGTAACACACCTGAATGGTCTAGCCAGGCAGTGGGCTAATGGGAAATAGCAGGTAGGTAGCAAGTATCCAGGGTAGCAGGTAACTGGCTCAATTGAGACCAACTCTGCCAAAGATCTAGTGACTGTTTTATCTGAAAAGCAAGGATGCCTGCCTTTTATTTGATATCGTCTCTGCGCAGCATACAGTTTAGAGGGGGAAAACCATACGTGAATGCATCTTTGGAATTAAGGAAGTTGGTGCTTCCGATGCCTCAAGGCATCCTTGCCAGGGGCCACATTCAGCATTCCTGGTGAGCACTACGTCTGCAGAAGTTATTTGCAAAAGGGAGAGAGAAAGGAACCTGGCTGTGAAGCTCTTCCGTCTCTCATGACACAGAAGGCAGTGTATAGGGCATCTGCCATGAATGGGGATACTGGCAGGCTCTGGATCAGACTGGTAAAATACACAGCACACTGGCCAAGATTTCAGCTTCCAAAGCAATGTCGGGGCAACCATGAAAACAATAAGAGAGAGAGGCCAGTGAAGGCAAGGACTCTCTCCATTATGACCTGCAATTTCCACCATTTCCTCTTCTGATGACCAGCACCAACCAGCCCGGACAGAAAGCGACTTCAGACAGAGCCAGCACCGTTGCCAGTGACGGTCAGCGCCTCTCCTGAAGTTCAGGCAACACGTTTTTTGAGCCCTGCCTGGAGATGCCAGGGTTTGAACTTGAGAGGTTTTCATACAGCTCCTTTGCTGTGTATATAAACAAGGCAGTACAATAACTTGGTAGGCTTAATGGCTTTGTGGGGAGGGGTTTCCTATCCAGCAGTGACAGGTCTTATGGCTACTTTGAAATGGGGACTGCAAACCCTCCCTTGAGGCCAATTCTAGGACCTAGCCTTCTGTCCCAAGTCCTGCATTCGTTATCACTGCAAATGTACAGCAACTAGCACAAACCAAGCCTCAAATGAGGATATTATTAATATAACCCCCGTTACCATTTCCCATGCAATCCTACACATGTCTACCCACAATAGGGCTTGTACTCCTGTTGGGTGTGCAAAATCCTAGTCCTAAACTCTTCTTGAAAGGCTAAAGACAGATGCTACTATGAGAACATTTTACTCTACGATATTTTGATCTTGACCTATAATAATAACAGTGCAGAAATAAAGGGTGTGTTGGGGAAATTACGTACTACGTCTGCCTCAGAAGAGTCCCATGAGCCAGATTAAACTGCATTTGTTGTGAGCCAACAGTAAAACCTGTTTGAAATCCTCAGTTTATTATTGTGAGTGTTCCCAAGCTGCTTGCTAATGGCTACCGGGCAGCCGGAGTGATGAGCTAATGTGATACTGACACTGCCAGAACAAGATGTCAGTGTTACTGCAACTTTTATTTCCCCATTGCTCCAAAGCAGATGGGAAGTTAGGCAGATGTTGTTCATCGGAGAAGTTCACTGGCAGCCATTGTGGATTTTTGCGATGGATACCCACACAGAAGCCAAGGACGCAGGTGGAACTGAGAAATATGAGAGCAAAACAGTTCTGGCATGCACAATTCCAGCCTTGGGGAATATTTATGAAGAAATCTTCCTGCAGATGATTCCAAGTACTAAACCTTTCTTGCCTTAATACTGTTAGCTCCCCTCCCCATGAGTCACCCTGGACTCTTTCCTACTTCCTTTCCTTTGGCATTCTGTCGCCCAGCGTTCCAGTCACAGTGTTCTCCACAGGGAGCAGGCCACGGTTCCCATCCTCCAGTCACCATGACCTTAATGATGATGGGAGCTGGAGTGCACCACCCTTAATGATGATGGGAGTTGTAATCTAACACCGTTAGAAGACACCCAGTTGGGGGAAACCGCTGTAGCCCTTGAAACAATCCCATGCCAGAGGGTGGGGGGAGACTTACTCTCAGCCACACAGAGAGTTGCAAATTTTGCTCCAGGTGGGGAGAAGGGCATGGGCTGCAGAGACCCCTAAAAATAAAAAATAATAATAATAAAATAAAGTTGAATAGCAGACATTCAAGCCTTATGCATCATGATCACAGACTTTCCCAGCAGCAAGTTCTGTGTACACCTCAAACAATACGATGGTATACATAGCCCGCATATTGCGTTTTTACTGTGTGTTCTTAATTGTTTTTAATGATCATGATGCATAAGGTTTGAATGTCTGGTGTTCAACTTTATTTTATTTTATTAGTTTTTCTATGTAAATGTTATTTGCTTAATTACTGTATTGCACCTGCATGCATCCTTGTTGTAAAGCACCCAAGAGTGGCCTTGTTGCCAGATGGGCAGTCTGAAAGTCTGACAAACAAACAGTGTTCTAACTGAGCAGGTGGATAAAAAAGCAAAAGGATTATTTGCACACTGCTTTTTTTCAGCCCATATGAGTTACCCAAGCAAACATCTTCACAGGCTTATGGGAACAGCTCTAATATATGGTAAGACAGCAGTCCAGTTCCTTTGTTCTCTAGATCCCAATGTCCAGAGGAAAATGGAGCTCTTTCTCATGTGGGTAGCATGCCTCTTCAGCTATGTAAGCGGAGATCATTAAAGGAATCTGCCATGTTGAAGTGTGTGTGTGTATGCATAACTGCACAAAACATGTGCATGTATATACATATACACAAGCGCACACACATCGGAATCTGCCTATTCTTATTTTAGCAGAGGTCTTTTTGCCGCCATACAGAAGAACGGGGCAAAAGATCTTAGGAACAGTTATTTGGCAGTGAGGAACCAAGCAGAGAAGCAGTAGGCTTGGATATTTGTCCTACTGGAAAGCAGGTCACTGAGTGGGCTTTTCCTTCATGTAATTCATTCAGCCTTTCCCATCCCAGGCATGGCTCCATTTATTCAGATGCCAAAGCCAGCGCCAACAGTGTGGGCTTATGGAAACATGACATGAGGGAAACCCATAGAAGATGCACATGCTGCCCAGTATCCCCGAGTAGTTGAAAACATCTAATTAACTAAAAGTTAAGACTTATTATTTCACAGGGACTGACAAAACCCAACACAGTTTCTCTCCACATTGGGAGGGGGGGATTTGTCTTGAGGAAAAAGAAAGCAAGTGGGAGGTAGAAAAAGACTCTCTGAAGGCTAGAAACAGTCAACAAATGACATTAAAACACCTCTTCCCCAGCAGGAAATCGAATTTAAAGCTAGAAATTCCTACTAGGACACTGGAAAGGTTTCCAGTCCAACCTCTGATTCTTTGGTGGGAAAAAGACAATCAGTCTGTCATGGAATCCCCATCAATAAATTAACAACCAGTTCTAGTCTTCATGAGATGCCCCTGCGCTGCCCATTCATCTTCCCCTTTCTCAATATAAGTATTTTTCATTTGGAAGGGAGGGAAGAAGATTCAGAAAAAATGGGCCGCGTGGAGTGCTAAGTCCAATAAGGGTGAATCTGCTTATGAAAATTGGGGTTACTGGAGCAGTCAATAATTTCTGGTCAAATTCTCACCCTTTCTCTCTGTGAATACTTACTGGAAACCTATCTGCACCCCATCCGATTTCTTATTTACAAAATATTTGTATAGTTCAGTGTTCTACTTCAATAGGCTTCCGAGACAGTTTACAGTGAGAGATAAAACAAATGTAACAAATTCCTAAAATAACCAACTATGATACACCACAAAGAAAAACAATACCAGAGAAGCAGAATAAATCACCCAAAGGTTCGACACTGAAATTCAATTGTCCATCCCAGTTAGAGCAGTTCATCTGAATGAGTGGCACCTGTTAAATCCACACTTTGAGAAGTTTCCATTGATTCTAGCTGGGAAAAACACCTGGATCTTGGCCACAAATATAAAGCAGGAAAGAAACACATCCTGACCTGCTGGTGGTGAGACAAAACTGTGGTGCAACACAAGTTTCTTGGGTAAGCATTCCACTAATAGGACACTCCCAAAGTGTCGGGGTTTTGTGTTCCCTTCGGCCCTGCCCACTAACTCTCCACAGGTGAAAACCTCCGAAGATGGAGTTCCAATGAGATCTTGATAAGCAGACAGATTAACGAGGGTTAAGGTATCCTCAGGTCACTTAGGGCTTTACAGTCAACATGAGCCCTCAGAACCCTACTTGAAAACAAAGCTTTAGCCAAGGAGAGTTTTTTTTTTAAAAAAGACCAGCGAGATGTGTGTGTGTGTTTAGTAAATTCCTGTTAGTTATCTGGTGGCTGTATTCTGAACCAGGGGAAGTCTCTAAACAACAATGAGAGACTGCTTCTGGGGTTTCACTGAGCTTTGCCAAGCTAAACTGAAGCACACAAAACAGGCACGAGCATTGCCACCTCCTGTTTTGGTTGGCTCTGAATGCAGAACCCCACCCGCTGTGGATGCTTGCATACCTTTCGTGGCTGAAAGACACGTGGACAGGAGTAGGCATCACCACTTGGACATCTTCAGCTTCCTTCTCTCGCCCGTGGAGGCTCACGAGCTGGAATTCTGCTAAGCCAAAAAAGGACACCTCATGCCAGTTCCGAACTAATAGATAGATCGGGAAAGGTGAAAAAAAAAGAGAATGAATGAAAACAAGAATAAAAATAACAGTTGGTTCCATTTCAGGGGTTCTGTGCTCATACTTTGTTCTAACTTGGTGTTTCCCAGCCATAAATCTCCGCATGATATTAGACTACAGTTACCAGTATATGTGCCCGCTGATTGTGCTGGCTGGGGCCTCGAGATGTTGGAAGTTTGTATATGCAGGAACATGCGTGTAAATTGTACACAAGAGCGTCTAACCACCATTCCAGATATCCATGTTTCATAACTGGAAGGCATCTTCTTGGCTCCCTTGCTTTTTGAGGCATTTCTGATGGTTTGTGCAACCTGGATGATCCTGACGCCAGATGCAGCAAACCAGCCTCTGGAACCACCAAGGAAGCTTATGTTTATGGGGTCCCAATTTGTAACTTGGAATAGGAGTTGAAGGCATGCCTGCACAAAGTCTGAAGGTTTCTACAGTACAGGGAAGGCATTCTTGGCACTTGTTTCAAAGCCAAGCATACACTTGACCATATGATATGTTGTGGCAATCCAACTCCCATCCAGCCAAGACTGCATGGTCAGGGTGACTGGAAGCGTGATCCATCAGCATCCAGAGCGGTGGTTCTCAAGCTCTGGGTCCCCAGATGTTCCTGGACTGCAACTCCCAGAAATCCTAGGACTGAGAAGATGGCAGGCGGCAGCAGCAGCTGTTCACACCAGCTGCGATCTGTGTTTTTATTCATGCTGCCTTGTTTATATTTTTACGTTTAATTTTTCCTTGGGCCTGCCAGGGCCACGGAGGGGGATTTTAAGGGGCTCACCCGAAGATCACTCAGGACCCGAAATGAAGCTTTAGACTCTAAGACCTCGCCAGAATGGGTATGAGCGTCCCTTCCCCCACCCAGCCTTCCATCTGCAGCCTTACCTCAGTTTGTTTTGTGTCTGCTCTCTCCTCCTTGTTCCCGACTGGGGGATTCGTTGGGGCTGCCGGCAAGTCTCTCCATCTGTGGGCGCTCGGCCCTTCTGGCAGCACGGCAGCCCTAGTTGATCTGGAGGGGCAGTTCGGCTGGCTCTCTCCTGCGGCTCTGTTGCCTCTTCCACCTGATGGGTCTGCTCTGGGGGCTGCCGCCGCTGCTACTGTTCTTTCGCGGCCCGGCGCCTACCACCGGCGCAACGGGCCAGCCTTGGAGGCCACCTCTGCTCATCGTGGCGGGCCTGCCCTGGAAGCAGCTGCTGCACCTCAGTGGCTCACTGCCATCTGCTGCCGCGGCGGGCTCACCCCGGCGGCCGCTGTTGTCGCCGTTGCTTCTCTGCGGCCCGCCACTCTACTCCATCACGGCAGGCCTGGCTTGAGAGCCGCCGCAGTCACTACTGCTTTTCGGCGGCCCGCCGCCCATTGCCATCCTGGCGGGTTCGCTGTGGAGGCCGTTGCTGCGGCTGCTCCGTGACCCACCACTCAACATCATCGGCTCGCTGCCTTTTGCCGCCGTGGCGGGCTCGGCATGGAGGCCGCCGCCGCCGCCGCCATCTCTCCACGGCCCGGCGCTCCATATCATTGCGGCGTGCCTGCCTTGAGGACCGCTGCCATTGCTGCTGCTTTTTGGCGGCCCGCCGCCCACTGCTACCACAGCAAGCCCGCCGTGGAGGCTGCCGCCGCTGCTGTTCCACGACCCACCGCTCAACACCATCGCGGCAGGCCTGTTCTGGAGGCCGCTGCCACCTCTGTTGTCCCCCAGTGGCCTGCTGCCTACTGCTACTGGCGGGCTCGCCTTGGAGGCCACCTCCGCCCCGTCGCCTCTTTGCGGCCCGCCGCTTCATACCATCGCGGCAGGCCTGCCTTGAGGATTGCCGCTGTTGCTGCTGCTCTTTGGCGGCCCGCCACCCATTGTTATCATGGTGGGCCCGCTGTGGAGGCTGTCACCCCCACCGCCGCTGCTTCACGACCCGCCGCTTAACACCATCGCGGCAGGCCTGTCCTGGAGGCCGCCACCGCCACTGCTGTCCTCCAGCGGCTTGCTGGTTATTGCCGTCGAGGTGGGCTTGCCTTGGAGGCCGCCGCCACCGCCGCCACTTCTCCGTGACCCGCCGCTCTATACCACCGCGGCAGGCCTGCCATGAGGGCCGCCGCCGTCGCTGCTGCTCTTCAGCAGCCTGCCGCCCTTTGCTGCCGCAGCTGGCCTACCGTGGAGGCTGCTGCCGCCGCTGCTTTGCAACCCGCCGTGCTTCACCTTCACGGCAGCCCTGCCCTGGAGGCCGCTGCCGCCGCTGCTGCCCATCAGCGGCCCGCTGCCCATCACCATCGCGACAGGCTCGCCTTGGAGGCCCTGCAGTGGGCTTGCCTTCGAGGCCGCCACCGCTGTTGTCGTTTTTCTGCGGCCCGCCATTGCCACCATTGCGACGGGCCGGCCCTGGAGGCTGCTGTCACCGCTGCTGCTGCTCTTCTGTGGCCCATTGTCCATCGCCACTGCGATGGGCCTGCTCCAGAGACCGCCGCCGCGGCTGTTGCTCCTCCGTGGCCCGCCACCTATCACCACCGCAGCGGGCCTGTCATGGAGGCCGCCGCCGTCTGTGCTTGTTGCCTTTCCTGTGGCCGTCACCCATTACTACCTTGAAGAGCCTACCTGGGACCATTGCTGTGGCTGCCGCTGCCTTGGCTCTTGCGGCCTCCACCCATTACTACTCTTGCGGCTTGCCGCCCATCATCATCTTGGACGTTGCCGCCGTTGCTGCCATCCGCTTCGTGATACTGTGGCTGATTGTGGGGAACTTGGGGGCCATGGAGGTTTGGACTGCCTATTTGTGCGGTGAATTGCGGGAGAGGGTGGGGGACACTGGGCTGCTTCCATGTTGCCTCTTATTCTCCATCCCTGTTCACGCTGCTGTAGGAACTGGAGCTCATCTGTTGTCGTACAGACTCGTGGAAGATCCTGGATAGTTTTGGCAGCTCATTGAGATCTTAATCAGCAGACCGAGGCGGCACTGTTAGGCCCATTGCCGTTCAAGACTGGGCCCATTCGGGCCTTGAGGCCATTGTTGGCCCTTCCTAATGGCCACAGGCCTGACTCTATTCCATCAGCCGATTCCATCTGTGCTTTGGTACCAGCCGCCAACCTTCTCTATAAGTACCATCAGATAGCCGTCAACCATCTCCTACATTTCAGAACATCTGCTTTCTCCCCTTCCCCCCTCCAATTTTCCATTCTAGCCCTGGTTATGTGCCCCTCTATGTTGTATTTTGTAAACCCCTTCACTGTTATTAGTTTATTTTTAATTAATTATTGTTTGTTCCCATCCGATTGTTGTTTATTTGATTGGGATTTGTTTTATTTACTGCTGTTGATATTTTTTTCTTTTGGTCACCGTCATCATGCTGGCAGGGACTGTTATACCTGTCGTGTCGGGACGTGGTCGGGACGCTAGAAGTTGGGGGGGTTAGTCGGTTAAGAAGAACCCAGGCCAGGCATCTCGCGCCTGTTCCCCGTTCTGACCCCCCAACTCACTGCCACGTGCCTCGGAGTCACTCCGCCAGTGCCTCCGACCTGTCTTGCCTCCTGATGAACGCCAGGTCAGTCCATAACAAGATCTCCATCATTTATGATGCTATCACTGATGGAAGGGCCGACCTGGCTTGCATCACCAAGACCTGGGTGGGAGCAGAGGGGGGAGCTTCGCTCGCCCAGCTGTGTCCCCCTGGGTTTCTGGTTCAGGGCGTGGGCAGGTCGGAGGGTCGTAAGGGGGGTGGGGCGGCCGTTGTATACAGGGATACTATTCAAGTCAGCAGGGCCTCGACGTTGGTGACTCCAGGGTTAGAATGTCTTCATCTATTGGTTGGGCAGTGGGACAGATTTGGCATTGTGCTCGGTTACCGTGCTCCCCGCAACCCAGCACAATCCCTGCCAGAGCTCACTGAGTTCATCGTGGCTGCACTCCTGAGATCCCCCCGCCTTTTGGTGGTGGGGGACCTCAATGTGCATGCTGGCGATGGACTGTCTGGTGCAGCTTTGGAGTTCATGCAGTCCATGGCCTCCATGAACCTGACCCAGCATGTTTTATGCCCAACCCATAGATCTGGGCATACCTGAATCTGGTATTTACCTCCGCGTCAGAGGATTCTTGTCTGAGGGTGCGGGACATTGTGTCCACTCCCGTGTCATGGTCAGACCACCACCTGCTGTCCTTCTCTGTATCAATTGCCGCCTCCTGGCGGACTGGCTGACAATCTGGTGGACACCATGGTTGACCAATGGTTTGATGAAACCTCCCGGGCTGTCGACCAGATCGCCCCCAGGCGCCTCCTCCGCTGCCGAGCTTGCCCCTCACCGTGGTACACGGCGGAGCTGTGAGCGATGAAGCAAGAACGGAAGAGGCTGGAATGCAGCTGGAGGAAGAACCGGACGGCGATTAGAAAGACTGCAGTTATTATTCAGTCCAGGCGCTATGTTCGGCTGATCAGGGAGGCTAAAACATCTTATTACTCCCTGAAAATTAGTGAGGCCTCGAACCGTCAAGCAGAGTTGTTCCGTGTGGTTCGCGACCTCACTAATCCTGGGCTGGCAGGGCCTCCTCCTACTGATTTCAGTAGTGAGAGTTTTGCAGCCTTTTTCCGATCTAAAATAGAGGCCATCCGTACCGGTTTTGACTCCTATTACTCTAGTCTCCTCTCGGCACCCCCTGACGTGCACCCCCTCGGTCTCCTCACATGGTTGAATTTGGGCCTGTTTCCTCGCTTGAGGCCTCCAGGGCTATTGCCCATTGCTGGCCCGTGTCCACCCCCTCTGACCCTTGCCCATCTTGGCTTATGAAAGCCGTTGGTGGGAGCATGCCCGAATGGGCTTCTATCATCGCCACAGCCTCCTTCAGGAAAGGGACTTTTCCCTCTCGCCTGAAGGAGACTGTGGTAAAGCCCATTCTGAAAAAACCTGGCTTAGCATCGGGAGATCTGACCAACTACCGCCCAATTGCTAATGTTCCCTTTATGGGCAAGGTAATCGAGAGGGTGGCCGTGGTCCGGCTTCAATCATTCTTGGAGGGATAATGTGTCCTTAACCCATTCCAGTCTGGGTTCAGGCCGGGTTGGGGGAATGAGACAGTCTTGGTCACTCTGCAAGATGACCTCCTCCGGGGGGCCGACAGGGGTTGCTCTACCCTGTTGGTCCTTCTGGATTTGTCAGCGGCCTTTGATACCGTCGACCACGGTATCCTGCTGGATCAGCTCTCTGAGATTGGGATCGGGGGCACTGTTCATAGTTGGCTCCGGTCCTTCCTCGGGAGCCGTCCCCAGCGGGTTCAGCATGGGGGGAGTTGTCTGCTCCTTGGATACTCCCTTGTGGGGTTCCACAGGGGTCGTCCCTCTCTCCTATGTAAGGCCGCTGGCACAGGTCATAAGGAGATTTGGAGTCTGCTGTCATCAGTACGCTGATGACATGCAGCTCTATCTCTCCTTTTCCACCGCTGCAGATGAGGCTGTCCAGACCCTCAATCAGTGCCTGGGCGCAGTCATGGAATGGACCAGGGCCAACAGACTCAAACTCAACCTTGACAAGACCGAGGTCATATTCTTTGGGACTACTCCATCTGGTTATGGAGGCCCTTATCCAACCTTGGAGGGCATTTCCCTCTGGGCTTTGGACACTGTCCGGAATCTGGGTGTAGTCCTGGACCCGCACTCACCATGGAAGCCCAGGTGGCCGCTGTGTCCAGGACTGCCTTTTTTCATCTTCATCGAATAGCCCAGATTCGTCCCTACCTAGATGGGGACTCCCTCAGAACTGTGGTGCAAGCGCTGGTGATCTCGAGAATGGACTATTGCAACGCGCTCTACATGGGGTTGCCCTTGACTCTCCTTCGGCGACTGCAGCGGATGCAAAATGCGGCAGCCATCTCCCCACCGAAGTGCGCCCAGCAGAGTCCCTGCCAGCCTTCCGGAAGGCATTAAAAACTCTCATTTTCCGGGAGGCGTTTGGTGACTAAAAGTGTGTCCCCACCACCACCATCTGCTATTTTAATTGTTTAGTTTTGTTATTTGCTTTAATTGTTTTATTTAATGGTCTGTTATTATTTATATTGGTTTTGTTGTAAACCGCCCAGAGTTCCTTCGGGAAGACGGGCGGTATATAAGCCCAATAAATAAATAAATAAATAAATAAATAAATAAATAAATAAATAAATAAATAGCCAGCTCAGCTAGTGATGAAGACTTCTGGGAGCTGCAGTCCAGGAACATCTGGGGACCCACAGGTTGAGACCCACTGATCCAGAGGATCACAGGCTCCTGGCCTTGTTAGTAGTTTTTATTCCCTTCTTGATAATTTTTGCAATCTACTCATAAAGGTGTCCCCACTAACTTACCTTCTAAGAGGTCCAAGTATACTAAGAAAGCAGCATAGACGCTACTGCTGTCAGCCACATCCAATGACATCATCTTTGCAAACTGAAATACAGAAAAGTAAGCAATGGATGTAAAAGCTACACAGGAGGAATTATATCATATGCAATAAAATGATTTGTGCATACAATTCTGTTGGAAGTGTTTTTCCAGACGTGTTTGGCAGAAACCCCAAGAAAGCATGAGACATACCCATTTCTTTTCTCAATAAAAGAAGTGGTAAGGAAAGCCCCTGCTAAAGGGTTTATTGCCAGGCAAAGTCTGTTAAAAGACTGGCAAGTCATGTTTTTGTTAATATTCCAATAAAACAGTCCCCTAAAAGTTTGGGTTTAGTTTTCAGGAAGGGAGAAAATGATTTAACAATGCTGGCTGTTTGTAAAACCAGGGCAGTTCTGTCCTAAACCTCCTGGCCTGTGGGTAGCTGCTGTATCTGCATGGGAATGATCTGACGAAAAGTTTATAATGCCCATTGCTGCACCTGGGCATTAGAACAGAGGTCCAGCAATGGGCATTATAAACAAAGTAGAACAAAGCAAAAGGTTCACCTTGAGCTATAAGTGAGATGTGGACCTAGAACTGCTGGATACCTCAGTGGTTTAGGCATCTAGTTGAGAAGCCAGAAGTTGGGAATTTGATTCTTCACCCTGCCTTCTTGACAGAGGGCTGGACTAGATGCACTGTAGTTCTAAGATGATGAGGATGATGATGATTATACTTAAAGCAAAAGCAGAAGATCAAATTCCAAAATTTTGTAGATCTCCTTAATCCAGAGTTTTCTCCATACTTACTGGATAAACATATAAAGGTTTCGAAAAGTTACTTTTGTGGATTATAAATCCCAGAATTCTCCAGACACAGGATAGGGATTTGGGGAACTCGAGTTCTCAGCTCCACATACTCTCTGTAGGATGGAATACAATGGCACTAATAATATGAAAAGGTTTGAGACTGAGATCGCAGATGTGTGACCCACTCTTAGAGATGGCGTTGGGCTGCAATTTCCATAATGTCTCACCAATGGCAGTGATAAAGATTAAAGACCAACAATGACTAGTGAATTACATATTTTTGTCTACCTTGGTGACAGCAAACCTACTGCAGGTATTTGGTATGTTTTGCCTTCATAGTTGAAGCATCTTATAATGCTTCAGCCATTTTACAGAGCTTGCTGCCTTCTGAACTTTTAGAAACAAAATCCCAAAATCTAAAAGATTAGAGTTGCAAAGGTAGCATTTTATAGGCTTGAATGAACTTAATACTTTCCCAGACTCCCAATTTTTTTTCTTATGCAACTAGCATAATAATATCTCATTTGACATGCCAAATTCCTAAGTGGGTTATTACTCTAAAAATCATATTGGAGTACAGTTTCACAAATTGACAAAAATACATGATTGTTTGTCCTGCCTCATACAGAATGCTATTTTGGAATATTCTGTAACACTTGTTTCAAAATACACATAATCTACTATTATAGGTATTATGGAACAATTATTGGTCAACAAATTCTTGACACTTGCTTAGCTGAGCTGAACATAATTTCCAACACCGTACAGACTAGTTGGGTTCTGCTTTCAAAGCCAAAGACCCACAGAAAATAGGGGGTCATCAGAGAAATTTCAGCATCATGTAAGAAGGCATTTTATTTGCAAGACCATTTAATTCAGATTGATTAAGAACTGCAAGAACCCCCTCCCTCTTAATCAAAGACTTATCTACAGTCTCCTGGTAGGAAACTAGGTACATGCTGTTTATGAATCTTTTGCAAGTCCAGAAGGATGAGAAAGCAACATCTATCTTCCACTAATGTTCCTAGGTGACTAGTATTCGAGAGACGTGATACCTCTACATCTGGAGTGGTTGTGTGGCAACTGTGTAGCACAACTAGTATCCTTATTCTCCATTATTTGGCCTTTTAAAGTCATCACTTCCATACTGTTGTTGTAAACCGCCCAGAGCGGCTCTGCATCAGATGGGCAGTATATAAATCAAATCAAATCAATAATTAATAAATACAGCACCTGTAGGGAATATTGATATTAGACTATAGTACAGTACCCAACAAGACCAGACAGTACAACCAACAGTGGTGGATCATGTACAATCTAAGCGACCTCAAATATCGAATCTCACAGTATGAACTGGCTCGGGTGCTAAGGACATCAGGAGAGGCCTTTCTCTCCATCCCATCACCTTCACAGGTGTGTTTCATAAGAACACATGAAAGGGCCTTCTCTGTTGCTGCTCCCAGACTTTGGAACTCCCTCCCACTGGAGGCTAGGACTGCCCAGTCTCTGCTGTCTTTCCGGAAGCTGGCAAAGACCTTCCTCTTCAAGCAAACTTTCCCTGAATGATGGACAACCTACTATGTGAATTGTTAGATGGATTACTGTGCATGAACACCTGTGTTTTCCATGTTAGTTTCCATCCATCATAATGGATTTTTTTTCACGTGCTCTTTGCAGCTTTAATGTTACTTTTGAATGTTGCAAGATGCCACTTCTAATTACCTGTTCCTAACTTGAGTATGTCTTAAATGTTCTGGGCTGTATATTGTATAAGCTGCCTTGGGTCCTTTTCCAAGGAGAAAGGAGGAGTAAAAATATTTAAAATAAGTACAGTAAATAAATAAACATCTGGCAGACCACATGTGCCCCTAACCTGACATGGCATAACTATGTATGTCTTTCTAAAAACTTCCAACATTCAGCTTGATCGGACTAACCTGGGTAATAGTATGAAATGAAGAAAAGGCTTGTCTTTCTGTTTTTCCCCACAATCTTGCCTGCAGGTGTTGGCACACTAAAACTTTTATCAGGCCTAGCCAACATACAATGGGGGGGGGTAAGTTTCCATCCAACATCTGGATAGCCACAGGCCCATTCCACACCTAAAATATACCCATAAGTCTGAATAACAATGTGCCACCCTCACTCAACATTGTTTTGTTCTTTCCAGGAACAGGAAAAAGCGCTTTATACAGTCGGATTTTGCTCCATGTTATTATATACACAAACATACTCAATCAGCAGTGCAAGAGAGCCATTTATCCAAGGAATGCTTAGGGAATCACTCTTTCTGGCCTCCACTTCCACACGTGCTTAATACAAATGCAATGACATTTTTCAACAGGTTCCTCTTGGAGACTGAGAAACACCTAGTGATGGCCCAGCATTTTACACGCCGTTCATTTACATTCTAAGCTTGCAGTCAGGCCACCTTTTGCATTATTTCTCTATAAAGGGAACTTCACAGTACTGTATTCGTGTCTCCTCTGACATTTCCCCCCATTGTTGTTCTTGCTGTTGTTGATGATAAAGATGATAACTAAGCCGCGGTTCAAGGTCGATCCTGCCAGGAGGAAGGCAAATACACCTCTCTAGCCGTTGTTTGAAAGCGAAAAAAGGTTTATTCCTAACCTTGGTAGGGAATGAATCAAAATGCAGTATACATTTTCAGCCTCTCCGGGTGGGCGCCTGCGTCTTTGGAGACGCCGCTGAAAGAAATCCAGCCGCTTCAAGCAAGCCCACGAAATATGGCTTAAAACAATACAATACAAACAGAACCCTCAATTTCAGATGCTAAACAATTATTGGGTGGCGGTGCTGTTTGGCTCTGGGTTGTGCCGAACACAGCACGTTTCTAACATAATTTAATGGGGGAATTGCCTTGCAAGACGGGCAAGGCTTTTTCGCCTCCGAAGAAGCAGGCAATCATCTCCTCCCAGGCGCAAATCACTAACCGTAGGATGAGTAACCAGCCAGTTGCCTCGCGACGCCCATCCCCCGGACGTCGAGGCTTCCTTCTTCGGAGCCGGCAGATCCAAAGCCCGCGCTGAAGTCCGATCCTCCGGTGCTGGAAGCCGCCCCGAGCTGCTGCTAGACCCTTCCATACCTCGCCCTCGTGCACTTCAGCTTCGTTCCGGTTGGTGTCTCGACACTAGAGGTCCTCCACGGAACATACACACGAACTGTAAGGTTCCTGGGCAAAGCTGGGAAGAGGTTAGGGTTAGGGTTAGGCTTTCTTTATAGTGGACTTAGAATGGATTGCTCTCAGTCCTCAAATAGATAAATGGTATAAATAGCTGTCCTAGTCCACTCATTATTATTATTAAATTACCACACAGCTAACTACGCTGGATTTTGTATTACAAATCACGAGTAGAACGCTTCCCAGGCGTTTAGGACTACTGATGTATCTGCTAATTATGCCAGCAGATCCCAGTAAGGTGGCTTTCTGCAGCTGACTTATGGTGACCCTTGTCAACTGTACTGCTTTATGCCAGAGTCTCTGAAGTTCAATTTTCAGATCCTGATATTATTATTATTATTATTATTATTATTATTATTATTATTATTAGTAGTAGTAGTAGTAGTAGTAGTAGTAGTAGTAGTAGTAGTAGTAGTAGTAGTAGTAGTAGTAGTAGTAGTAGTAGTAAGGATGTTTCAATTTTATATACATAGGCATCTTTCAGGAGTTCTGTCTGCCAGTCAGGATAGTCTACCCAATAGTCTGAAAGCCACCAAGGAAGTGTCACCTGCAAACATCTTCATAGAAAGCCACTAGTAAAGCCAAGATGAGCGAGGAAGGCTGCCAACCCCAGTTCTCTCCAATGTAATACTGTGGTGTAGTGTTTCCAAAATTTGAAAAATTGTCTCTTTTGGGGAGAAAAGTAACACTTCAAAGTTCTGGATCTTTTGTAATTTTTCCTAAAACTTGAGTTTAATGACAGGTGGGTTCTATACATTTGAATTTCTAATCTTTCTTTTCCTTCCCTTTAGTAGTTCAGTCTGGAAGATCATGCTGTAAAATATTTTTACTTTACAATAGTTTAGTTATGTCAGGCTCTTGCAGTAAAAATAACAGAATCCTGTGGCATGTGGAATTTAAAAAAGAATGGGACATTCTATAATACAATTGTGGAACCTTGTTTTTGCAGAGTTTTAAATTTCTGGGAGGATTCTCTTATTGCTACAGAATAGAAGTACAGTACCCTACCCTACAAGATATTTCCTCTTGCTACATGTTAAGAGTGATGCTGCAGTTAAGACTGATATTAGAAACTGCACTTACAGTTTATTTGGAACTAAAGAAAATTTGAAAATATCAATTTAAGAAAGAATCAGAAAGTCTCCTTTTGAGCATTATGGGGGTGATATAAAAATCACGGATAGGAAATTTATGTTACATGCTACGGTGGCAGCGAGAGTGGAGATAGCGAGTATGTGGAAAGATTGTAAAATACCAGATGTTAATGATTGGAGAGTTAGACTAAAAAGATATTATGATCTAGGGGACAGAAGTGGGAAATGGAGTAAGAAGTCCGATGTTAATTTGGAAACAGGATGGAAGAAATTTCAAGAATACTTAAATAATATAGTGGAGAAACCTAGTCTGTTGGGAGAAGTTTGAAATAAGCAAAATGTTAGAGTATATGATATTTTATTGAATTTATCTGGGAGTATTACTGCACACAAGAGGGTGGGAGACCTTATTCTTTTCTATACTCTTTTTACACTTGTCTTTCTTCTAGGTTCTTGGATGTTTGTTTTCCTTTGCTGGATTTCCTTGTTGGGTCTTTTTTTATATTCTGTATATTGTTGTTTTTTCATATTTCTTGTATTGTGACAATATCAATAAATATTTACATAAAAAAGAAGTACAGTACCCTACCCTACAAGATCTTTCATCTTGCTACATGTTAAGAGTGATACTGCACTCTTAACATGTGATGCTGCAGTTAAGACTGATATTAGAAACTGCACTTACAACCTACCCAGTTGGACCTATAATCTCTTCTTCCTGTTGAAAATCAAAGTCCCATAGTAGAAGTTTTCACAAATGTGATCAAGTAACTTATTTCATTCAGAGGGTTTTTTTTTACCTATACAGTAGTAAGCATATAGTGATGGGTCAATTAGATTAACATATCTACTTTTGCAGTTTTTTTCACTTTTGGGCTTGCTGCCAATATGCATTGCCCCATGACATAGAAATAGTTGGAGAAGGATTAATCTGATGGTACAGCAACACCATGGGGCACGATGGAAAAGAAATCTGAGGCTAGAGTGTTGCAGCAACTAGTTCCATCCTAACATAAAACATTTTGGAAATCTAGATGTTTGTTTTCTCTTATGCCCATGACCTTTTTGTGAGCCATGTTGAAAATACAACATTTCCCTCTCTGGAAAATCCCAAAGAGGGCTCCTGCCTGACCCCTCCTCATGTACAGCCCCGGTTGCACTTATGGGGATTATCTGTGATTGTACTTAAAAATCACCCAGGACACCAGTGTTCACCCAAAATCAACTGGTAAATTCCAGTGCACATTAAAGATTTGAAATGTACAGATATTGTAGTCCAGAGAACTCACCCAATTAGCTGCTTCTGCTCTAGGCCAGTGATGGTGAACCTTTTAGAGACCAAGTGCCCAAACTGCGATTCAAAAGCCACTTATTTTTCGTAAAGTGCCAATATGACAATTTAAATCTGAATACAGTAGTACCCTGGGTTGCAAATGCTTCGGGTGCTACCCTTTGGGAAAGTGAGGATCGAAGAGCAGGCTTTCAAATTTCCCACGGCCACAGCACCCTCACTGTGGCCGTGGGAAATTTAAGAAACTGTTCTTTGATCCTCACTTTCCCACAGAGTAGCACCCCATCTGCCTCTCTGCCCTGGGCAGAGAGGTGGATGGAGTGCTACACCGTCGGGAAAGCCAGGGGGGAGCAGTGGCAGCTTGTGGACTCCATCATAGCCCCAGTTTACACTCCAGCCACCCTGCTTTTGGGATGCCCAGAGCGACGTGCCTGGAGAGTATCCTGGGGCTGTGAAGGAGCCCACAAGCTGCTGCCTCCACTTTGCTCAGTTCTCTGCATGGAGCACAGTGACATGTTCCGATTGGAGGAAGTGCCATGGCTGTGAGGGGGAAATGTCATGTGCCCACAGAAAGGGCTCCGCATGCCACCTTTGGCACCCATGCCGTAGATTCACCAGCATGGCTCTATGCTATCTTTCCTACAATGGTAGATCTATAGCAGCTAAGATAACCGACTTAATGGCTGACACCAAAGACCCTTGGCTCTTGTTCTGTGCATCTGTAGCTTTCTGTTTCTGGAGGTAAACAAGTTTTGCCTTGAGTGTGGATTGAATGATGACTGGCTGAAAAGAAACAATGTGTAAGATACTTTAAACTCAGCTGGATGAACTTAATAAATAAATAACATCTGTTAAGTCCTTTCACTGCAAGTCAGGTTCTTTTTCTTTCTTTCTTTCTTTCTTTCTTTCTTTCTTTCTTTCTTTCTTTCTTTCTTTCTTTCTTTCTTTCTTTCTTTCTTTCTTTCTTTCTTTCTATTTCTACAAGAACAGAAGCTGAGTATTTTTAGAGGTAGTGACTGAGATCACACTTTTAGAGCTTTCTCTTGGTATATAAAACTGAAATAATTGTTCCTTCAACTTATATTGCCAAGAAAGAAGTTCTAGAAGTGTGATCTTATTAAGTTGTCTCAAAAAATCCCACAAAATGGAATCCCTGGAAATGTTCTTTTGGGGTTTCTGAGGAATGTTAATCAAAAGCATATTATAAGAATCATTGTGTATTAATATTCTGCTACATTCTATGCTCTTTTGTGAGAAACTGTCAGACACATATGTATTTACTGTACATTTGTTTTACACTGTGAGAACTGATGTTTATGTGGTTGATAGTAATCTGAATAATCTCTGTATGTTTCATCACTATATCAATTCTTGGTACATATGTAACAAATATACACATGAAAGCATATCTCAGCCTGCATTTACTGAAGTGAAACTTATTTAGATAAGAACTTTGTGATATAAGACTGCAAAGTAGATAGATATAAATGTTTTAAAGATACATTTAAATAACAATTTAAATTTAAATAACCATTTTTAAGATATAATCATCAACAAATCAGATTTTTAAAATTTAAGTCATTATTTAAGTTGCTTTGCTTTGCTTAGAGTGGCCAGTGTGAGAAAGCTCAAGCCAGTTTGCTACCTGAGAGACCTATTCCTCCTGCCATAAGTCATGCTAAGTAGTACCCAAGGCCAATCAATATAGGTATTTTGACACTTGAGGCTTAAAGTCCTAAAAGTACCTCTATGCTATCCTTCATACTATGGCTGCTAGTTCTGTGGCAGCAAAGACAACCAACTTAATAGTTGATACCACAGACTCTTTGCACTTAATCATTTTCATGGCACTAAAATATAGCAATAATTAATAACTACCTATTTGCTGCCTTTTCATGATATCCCAAATCTGCTGCCTGAACCAGCCACATTCCTCTGCTTTATAATAAAGCAACCTGAAATTACCCATGCTCCTGAAATACTGAACCCAGCCACACAATTAGGCCTGAAGGTCTTTTCTGGAGTTTGTTTTCCTGATCATCCATATGATAGCCATTGATGAACTTGTCCATGAACTTGTCTAATCCTTTCTTAAAGCTGTCAAGGCTGACAGCTGCCACCACTTCTTCTGGCAGGGAGTTCCACAGACCAGTGATCCTCTGGGTGAAAAAGTACTTTCTCTTATTTGTTTGACATCTAGTGTGGGAATTCCATTCCCCCATATTTCTGAACCCCCCCAAATGGCCAGCACACCGAGGCAGCTGAAAGCTGGGGAGGCCTGCATGGCCTGTATTTCCCAGCAACCCCCAGGGCCAAGCAGGTACCGGATGTGCTGAGCTAAACCCAAGAAGGCAGCAAAACAGGATGGCAAGGATGTCCAGCAAAACAGGATGGCAAGACCAGAGGAAAAACAGGATATCAGGACATCAGGGCCATCTGCTCTTTCACCCTTGACCCCACAGCTTCCTTCCCTGGGTCTTCATCAATAACAAGCCAATATGGTCCTCCGGATAGGCGTGCATTTCCCTCCCACCGAGGAATATCTTCCTGTATCTATTGTTCTCCTCTCATCAATAAAAGACGGTCGCTCAGGCAGTATTATCACCATCACACACACATCACACACCCTCACACATGCTCACACACTCTCTCTCACACACACATGCAGCCCAGAGAGACACAGAGAGAAAATGCTGCCTGAGGACCAAAGTTGATTGCACCCCCAAAACTCTGTGTCCGCGTAATCCGTAATGCAACAATCTAGCACCCAAAAGTTTCATGGAATGACCCCTAGTCCTAGTGTTTTGAGATAGGGAAAACAGAGCATCCTTATCTACTTTGTCCACACTGTGTATGATTTTATAAACTTCCATCAGGTCACCTCTTAGGCGTGTTATTCAAGAGCGAAGAGGCCCAGCAGTTGCAGCCTCAGATGGTAAGGAAGGTGTTCCAGTCCCCTAACCATTCTGCTTGCTCCCCTCTGCACTTTTTCCATTCCCATAATATCCTTGGAGCCATTTTCTGCTGTACTGGCATTTAGATACACCACTTTTAACCAGTAATTGAGAGGAGAGTCCAGGAGGAAGGGAGGGTAAGATGAAAGATGAAAGATAGAGACGGTTGGGAAATAGACAGACCCGGGCAATTCTGCAGGAGCAGCTAACACCACAGGGCCCATATTCCCAAATTCCCTTTCTGGATCTCTCTCTCTTTCTCTCTCAAGATATATATAAATCAAGGGGTTGAATTACCCCTTGAAATAAGAGAGAAAATAAAGCATGATTTAGCCAGCAATAACAATTCAAATAGGAAGAAATAAGCTGTCTCCACTAAAAATTCCTGGGATGTTTGCCCCATATATATATATATATATACTATGTGACCACAAATCAGTACAACAGAGGTATGGAGAGTATCTGAAGAACTAGCAAACATTTCCCTCATGAGCCCAGGACCTTTCTTTGCTAAGCAACAGAATTTCAGTCACTGTCATTTGGGAATTTTTTTCAGTGGATTATTTATCTAATACTTTGAGAGAAAGGGGGTGGTACCTTCCTTTCTAGTTGCCAGTTGTGATTTATGTTCTTGATTTATCTGCAGGGATTTGAAGCCCAGGTGCACCCGGCAAACACAACTACAATCTGCTCAGCAGATTCCCAAATATTATAGTCGGATTAACACTTGCTTAAGCTTTAATTATTACTCACCTGGATCGAAATGCATATAAGCAATCATTCATAGCATTGTGCTGTACATTCTTGGTTATTTACAATGCAATAATAGCACTGATGACTATGTCCTTCCTTTGATTACTAGGATGGTAGAGTGGGCAGGGCTAGTTTAAGATATTTTGCTTCATGGACCAAGGGCAAAACGATCCCTTCCCTTGAATCCACATACCACTGGTCTGGAACTTGAATCATATTCTAGCATTGCCAATTCAGCAACTTCTAATTTCTAAGACTTCTGGTCAAAAAATGAGATTAGGACACTGGCACCCTCATGATGTCACACCGATTAATATCACTGAGACAAAATAATGTGTTTAGATGTGTGAGATTTCTTGGCTACTGCCCAGACAGATATTACATACGCAGCTCATGTTGTTTGCACCTTTGAATTAGGACATAGCCCACCATGCACAATAAAAGCAATTGTTCATATTCTCCAATACGATTTGATCTGAGATTTCTCTCCCTGCCTGTAGACCCAGGGAACTATAATTCCCTGATATTTCAGTGGGCACGCTTAGACCTGGAAACTATTTAGTGTCTTAGGCCAGGCGATTTCACACATACTGATCTGTCTTCCAATACAGGTGAACAATCAAATATTTCCAGTGCTTTGCTCAATAATTATTAATTCGTGATGGATGCATACAGACTCATTGGGATATAGCACTCCCCTTTTAATTGTCCCTGAATTATCAGAATTCTACTTTGGGTACCTTTAATAATTTTAAATTAACTTATTTTTGATATTAAAATAGCTACCCCTTGGAATGGCATGTACCGATTTGCCATAGACTTAAATCCATTTGCACAAGTTCACTACTTGTTCTTTTTTAAACGAGTTTCTTGTAAAAAGACAATATCCACTTGCCCCTTAGTCAACATATTTCGTTCTCCAATTTGTCACCCTTCAGATGTGTGGAACAACCGTTTAATCTTCAGCCAGCATTCTGGGCTCATGGGAATTGTAGTCCCACATACTGTACCGTATTTGGAGGCAATCCAAGAAGATAAGGCAGGACATCTCTCACTGTGTGAGGCTGTTAGACTGAGAAGGAGCAGAATTCTGGACCAGAGGTGCACGTGGGCAACATACCTTGATCTTAAACCGGTTTTGAATATCCACTCCTGGCGACAAAGCACTAGCCCGTTTTGCCTTCTGGTACCACAGTTGAGAGCCAATTAAAAAAAAACACGCACCCCTCTGCAGCAGTTAGTTACCTGGAGGGACAGCCCTGAATGTCACCCCCAAACTCGGTTTAGACGACACACCGTTCCTTCAATGTATTCGGTGTATTCCGGCTTGGTGGGGTTTTATTTTATTTTTAAAATTATTATTATTTTTTTAAATCCCAGCTCTCTTGCACATGTTAGCTCGGGGTGAGTGAGTGTTTTTTTTAACTTTTCCTTAATTTCCCTTGAGCCGCCGCCGCCACCACCAAACAACAAAAAAATCTGACGGGGGGTATTTATTTATTTATTTATTTATTTATTTATTTATTTATTTATGCACTTTTAGACCGCTCCGAGGTTCTCCCAGGAGAGGTCGGAATTAGGTGAATGGGAAAGCTGTTGGCTGCAAAGGTGGGAAGGGAGGCGATTGGCTGCACAGGTTTGCTGCCACCAACCCGCCTCTCGCGGAGAAGGACAAGCCGCAGCCGCCTCCTCCTCCTCCTCCATCCCCTCTTTGAGCAAATAAGAGAGGGAAAAAAAGACTTGAGCGGACGCGTGCCTGGGCAGCCTTCCCCGGCCCCGTTCTCTTTCCTTTCCCGTTCAGCCGGTGGCGGCACAGGTATGGCCGGAGCTGCTCGCCCGCCGTTTCTCCCTCGGGCTGCTTGAGGCCAGCCCGGCTCTCCAGCTTCTTCCTGCCGCCGAAACATGGCTGCGATCCTCGCTCCTTCCACCTTTTTTGCCGCCTCCTCTTGCCGCCGCCGGCTGCGGCTGCTGCTGCTAATGCTGCTGCCCCTCTCCTTCGTTCTCGCCGCCGCCTGGCTGGAGACGGGCAGCTGCACGCCCCGCGCCACCCCGGAGGAAGAAGCCCCGCCGGAGGAGCCCAGGAGCCCCCAGGAGGCGGCTGCCTTGCCGGAATCCGCCTTGCAGAAGCCCACCGTTTTCTTAGCCATCCTCGCCCGCAACGCTGCCCGATCCCTGCCCCATTTCCTGGGCTGCCTGGAGAGGTTGAGGTACCCCAAGAAGAGAATGGCCGTCTGGTAAG
This sequence comes from Phrynocephalus versicolor, assembly GCA_023846285.1. NCBI lineage: Eukaryota > Metazoa > Chordata > Lepidosauria > Squamata > Agamidae > Phrynocephalus > Phrynocephalus versicolor. The sequence continues at coordinate 4,344,665 of JAHTLZ010000129.1, read as the reverse complement.
TCAGGAGGATAAATAAAGGGGTCCCCCAACTCCCCGCCCGCCGGGGAAGGAGGGCGCCCCGGGAGTCCAAATGGGGTGGGGGTGGGGGCGACTCCGGTTGGGAAAACATCGCAGGGCGAAGGGCAAAGCGAAGGCAAAGACGGCAACAGTGGCCCAGCCTTGTGAAGCAAAGGCGGGCGGGGAGGTCCAGTAAGGTTGCCAGCTGATCATTAAAATACCTGCTTCAGTCTGCTCCTATGCTGTTAAGGGAGAACTAGGCTTGTTGGAGGTGAGGCTTTCCATGGCAACATGTGTTTCTCCCCTGCATCTGGTATGAAATGTATATCCCATCCCATAGTCTATTGCACACCTCATTCTGCTGCTATATGTCTGAAGAAGTGGGCGTGGAGTCCACCAAATGTTACATTAAAATATGGAAGTTAGTCTTTAAGGTGCCGCATGTTTTGTGTCTGTTTAGTTTAGTTTTGCTTTTCTTTGATTTTTGCCTGAAATTCTTGAAAAGACGAACACGGCTACCCTCTCTGAAACGTCCCCTGCACTAGTGTCCGCATAACAGTTTTTTTTTTTTAAAAAAGATGGTTCTCTGTAGAGACAAGTTGGGCAGCACTTGGTTGATGTGGTAGATGGGGCAGGTCAAGAGTAAGACAAAGCAATTACAAGGTGCCCTTGCTTATGTCTGTGAGCAACCCCCCTTTTAACTCTTTGCAGCTTCTTTCAGAGTTAAAAGCCTGGGTCATCCTAATGGACTGGCATGGGAGAGTGGTGTAACTCGAGGGCATTGAGGTTTGAATTCCCCGGTGGGGAATCAGTCTTGCACTCCTAACAACAACTAATGGAAGAGGGTATGGTGGGGGGGGGCTCCTTCCTTCCCCTTGTAAGGAGAGAGGGGAGCTTTGTACTGTAGTTCAGAAGGACATAATGGCTCCATATATTAAGCAGAGCTTCTTAGGAGTGGTATGTGTGGAAATGAGGTGGGGAGGGGTGGGCAGAACTTGGAAAAAAGTTATTGGGTGTGTGTGTGGAACAGCAGCTCCCACTGTCCCCAGTCAGTAGTCATGAAAGTTCAGGAAAGTCATGCTCTCATGCTCAGACTGCTGTTGGTCTGTGAAATGAGGCCAGGCAAATAGTGAAGAGGCGTTCAAAAACAAGACAACAGAAAAGCATAATCAGTTTCATTGTCTTGTGCTCTCCCTTGACAACAGCACCTGGCTGGCCCCAGTTCTTTATCCATAGTTTTAAACTTTCCCAGATGCCGCTACATCTGGAAAGTTTTCTTGGGTGGTGCTGCCGGGTGTATAGTACTGTATGTGTGTGTCTGACAGGGACAAAAGAGGATTGTATGTATTCATGTCTTCTCCACTGCCATTCAAAACCTGTACATTAAAACAGGGAGATGTTCTGTTGGGTGTCCAGGGGAGGTAATAATGGCAGCACTCTCTCTCTCTTTCTCTCTCTCTCTCCTTGGACAGAGTACAATAATGGTATCACCATTTCAGAAGGTGTCACTGCAGAAGGTAACTAGATAATCTCACTCTGAGCCATGTATTTGGGAGGACAGGGCACACGTGGTAGAAGTAAAGAGTCTGTCTGCTGAAGGGGTGGGAGGAGCAAGAGGGAGAGTTTTATGTGAAGGAGTTGCATAGTTCCCAGACAAAGGCTGATGTCATTCGGAAAAGAACTAAGTGGAATTTATTGCATGAATGCTACATTCTAAGAAACTTTCACCTATGCAATCAGCATTGTTTCCTAGGCATAGCAATATTTTAAAAAATCCTGTATTTGTGAGAATCTCAAGAGAGCTAATCTGCTTAGATGCCCTAAGGTGCTGTAGGTGCCTGGAGTAGGAACTGGCAAACCACTCCAGTATTCCTGCCAAGAAAACTCCATGGATATGGGTTCACGAAGAGTCGGTCACGACTGTAACAACACAACACACACACACACACACACAAGAGAGAGAGAGAGCTATGAAATGCTTATATGCCCTAAGCACATCCAATCTCGCCTGATTTCAGAAGCTAAGCAGGGTCGGCCTTGGTTAGTACTTGGATGGGTGACCACCAGGGAATACCAGGTGCTGTAGGCGCCTGGAGTAGGAACTAGCAAACCACTCCATTATTCCTGCCAAGAAAACTCCATGGACATGGGGTCATGAAGAGTTGTTCACGACTGTAACAACACCACACACACACACAAGGAGAGCTATATAGGCAACCTAAAGTCCAATTGAGGATGATGATGATGGTGATGGTGATGCAACCAAAGGTTGTTCTAAAACCTTTGGTTACCAGTTTAACCCAGTTGCTGATAGCTGCTATTTTGCTTCCTGCAATGCAAGAATCTGTGATTTTACAGACATGTAGTCTCAGCTGCAGATTCTCCTGGCTCCTAATTTTTGGACACTTTGGTCCTTTCCTGTGCAGCAGTAACGCTGACAAATGATAATGATGATGATGGGATAATGCAGCTCTTCTGTTTTAACCTCAAAATGTGTCTGTTGTTTTATTGTTGTGAGAAGAAAAAGACAGGTGGAAGGTGGGGTTTTAAAACACATGAGGGCTTCATGATGAAGATGGCAGACTGTTTCTGTAACAGTCTGTGAATGAGGTGAAATAATTTCACAATAAAACCTTGTCTAGAAGAACCCCGAAAAACCTATCGATTTGGTTGTGTGGTGACTTGTCCTGATAACCTGATGACCATCGGGGTAGCCAATATGAAGTGTGCGCCTGTGACCTTGGGTGTGCCTGTACCTCCTTGTTGCAGCAGATTGGCTCTGTCCTGAGTTATTACTGAAGTCATAGTTTGGTGAGCTACTTAAAATTCCCATCAGAGGAGCTCCTGTGCAACCTCCTGAAGTTTAGAACCAGAGGGTTCTAAGTATTTCACACGAGGGTAGAACCCAGAATTCCGCAGAATGGAGCTGAATGATAGTGTGTTCTGCGATGGATGTGTGTTCTGCGATGCCAAATCAGAATTGAGTTACAGTGACCCTAATAGGGGTTTCAAGGTAACCCAAGACATTTAAGCAGTGGCTTTACCTGTCCCACTCCCCCAGTGAGTTTCCATGGCTAAGCAGGGATTCAGACCCACCTCTCCCAAGTCCTCATTCGTCACTTGACCCATTGCACCACCCCGGGAATCCATATGCAAATCCATAGTTGCCGAAAAACTTTGCTTCTCAGTTTTTACTGGTTCGGAGATTTTCTGCCTCCTGCTCCAAAATGACTCGGTTGGCTTGTAGTACTAGGCAGCACGTTGGCAGGAGTGAGGAGCTGCGCTGCCTCACCCAGCAAAATGTCAGGCCTGGAAGCTGGCAGACTTGAAATCAGGGTTGTTTCTCCACATGCTGCTTTCTTTCAGATGCCATGTTCAATTATTTCAGCATGGGAAAAGCTAGTAGCAGTCTGTTGCACTAGCTTATTGGTGCAACAGTGGAAGGGGCAGGTTGAGGCGGTGGAGAGGAAGAGAGTTGCAATAAATGTTTGACTCTCGCTGAACGCCTGTCAGGAGGAAAAGGACAGGGCAGGTATCATGCCAAGAGTGGGAGGTTATCTTTTCATCCTATTGCTACAGGCAGAAGGTGAGGTCCTCATATAATTTATCTGGTGTAAACAATGACTTTGGACATTGGCATTCCATAGGGCAGTGATGGGGAACCTTTTAGAGACCAAGTGCCCAAACTGCGATTCAAAACCTACTAATTTTTTGAAAAGTGTCAATGCAGCAATGTAAATTGAATACAGGTGGCTGTGAACGGGCGATGTCGGGTGCCCACAGAAAGGGCTCCAAGTGCCACCTTTGGCACCCGTGCCATAGGTTCACCAACACTGCCATAGGGTCTAAGGTCACTTACAGCATGTAAATGGCTAACACATTGTGAGGCTAAATTGATTATGAGTCCACATTTCCCACTTCTATGTCCACACACTATGTTGTGCTATCATTTTTATTAGCTTAATTAGCTGGTCTACTTGAAATGCAAATTAGTACCTTAAGGGGGGTATTAAGGTAATAGTACCTTAAGGGGAATATTAAGGAAAATTAATTATAAAAATAAAAGTTTGGATCAAGAAGATGTACAGCAGGGTGCAGACAAGAAGCATGTTAGGAGCAGAGTGGTTCTCCTGGTTAAATATGCTACAGTTAGATAATTGGACAAAAAAAGGAAAGCTAAGCAAGGATCAGAAAGACTGTTGATTAAATTTGAAGAATTAATTAAAAGAGATAGAGAGAATATTGCTCCCCCTGAGAATAGAAGGGGTACTATTGGTGTTATTTACAAGATGTTGACACAGGCAGGCAAAAAATCCAACATCCTTAAAGAAAATGTGGCAAGAGGAGTAGAATAAAAAGGTTTATGAAAATATGTCAAAAAGGGGCAAAGAAAAATGTTACAAGGTAACATGAAGATGATATTTAATGTATATGAGAATGAATTTAATAAATGAAATGATTCTACCTTCATACTGGGAATGTAAAAAAGAAAAGAAAAGGGGACATATTTACACATGTGGTTTTTTTTGAAAAGGGGGGGAAGAGTGTATGAGGAGTTTTCAAGAAATAAAGAATATATTGGGTAAGGAGGTGCATATCTGTTGAACATGATTAATAATAAACAAGTAAGGAAGAAAGAGAGCTAATAATTATTATGGTAACTGTTGCAAGGTAAATCATGGCAAAATTGGTGAGTTAGTAGTCAATTTAAAATAGAAGATTGGTGTAAACAAATATGGAACATGGCTGTCAATGACAAATTAACTTGTAACTTTAAAATAAGCAAAAGTGTATCTCATACCAATGGTTTTAAAGATATTTGGAATCCATTCTTGACATATGTATTTGAGCAAGGAAAAGGACATACTCCCAGTGAACATTCAGTGTTTTTCTGGAGATAATAGAGGCAACATTACGAAAAGTACTAATAAGCAATAATGCACGTTATTTGGGAATAGAGGAACACTCCTGAGGGTGAAGGGAGCACATTGTCACATAAGAATATGTACTGTAGTTGTCCTCTTTCTTTTTCTTTTGTATACAAATCCAATAAAATAAATAAATAAATAAATAAATTCTCTTACTACTCATTTGAACCAATTAACGTTATGCTATGTGAGATTTGTTTCATTTATAATGCTTGCTGTGTATAAATTTCTTTAATATATATTTTTTTAAAATAGTACATTGACTGAAGTAATAGGATAGGTGCTTTTTTTAAACCAATAATTGAATAGATGATGGAATATGAACTGAAACTTAGCCCAGACAAGACAGAGGTGCTCCTGGTTGGTTGAAAGGCAAACAGGGATCAGGGATCCAACTGGTGCTGGATACAGTTACACTCCCTCTGAAAACGCAATGTTCAGCTTCGGTGTGCTGCTGGATTCATCCCTGAGCCTGGGTGCCCTGGTTTTGGTGGTAGCCAGGAGTGTATTTCCACAGTTACAGTTGGTATGCCAGCTGTGATTCTTACTGATCTGGCCACAGTGACACATACCTCTTATATACATCCTGGCTATTTTACTGTAATGTGCTCTATATGGGGCTGATTTACGAAAGAGGAAGCTTCAGTGGGTCCTAAAAGCTGCAGCCTGGTGGTTAACTGGGATTGGTTACAGCAGGCATGTCCTAAGTCAGGCCCAGGGACCAAATGCGGCCCGTTTACAAATTTCGAGTGGCCCACGGCATCCCCACCAGCTGGCCCTTCCCCATACCGGATGGAGGCATCAGCTTGCAGTTTTATGTTTTGCCTGCCCTCCCTGCCTCCGTGCACCACCACTCAGCCACCTTCCCAGCCTACCTGCTCCCGGCTGCGTTGCTGCAGCGTCCTCCCTACCTCCTTGCATATTATAGAGACTTGCCCAATGTCTGGCTTGGGGCCCAAATGCGACTGAATGGTCGGCCCCCACACATTTTCACCTCAACGAATCTGGCCCTCCTTGCAAAAAGTTTGGACAACCTCGTTGTCCCACCAGCACCACTGGTGGGACAACGAGGGCACAATTCAGAGTGCTAGTTTTGATCTATGAATCCTTCAATGGCTTCGGTCCAAACTATCCTAAGGACCGCATCTCCCTTCATGAGCCTACCTTTCTCTCGGTCTCACCACCTTCACAAGTGTGTTTTGGGGGAAATAAGGAATGATCCTTTTTTGAGTTCGACTGTTCTGGTTTTATCATGGTCATTTTATTCTGATTTGTTTTTTACTATTTTCATCCAATTTTTGAACAGTCCTTCCTACCCATCTCTAGTCATGAGCAGAGTCTGTAGTACTCCGTTTAACCATTGTGCCACGAAGCTCCTAATGGGGCTTTCGAGGTATGTGTGGTATTTAAGGAGTAGTTTATACCAGTTCACATCCCCAGTCAGCTTCCATGGCCGAGTGGGGATTTGAACCAAGGTCTCCTGGATCCTAAATTTGAGGCAGGGAATAATTTTCTTCCCTTTTCCATCTCTGACAGTCTTTTTTTGGTGGTAGTGGGGCAGTATTTGTAATCTGGCACATGGCATATATCCGAGAGCAAGAAATGATGAAAAGAATAGATGTAGGGTTTAGGGATACAAAGAAAAGGGTTTCCCAGTTCTAGGGTCAGTGTACGTTGGAAACACAGTTGTGCAATCCAGAGGTCTGGCACCTGAAACCCCTTCCCCCCAGGGAAGAATTTTGATTGTGCTTCTGGGCTGAGAACCAATCTGCAGGGTGCAGCTAGGACACCATTTACACACTGCTGACAAAGAGAGCACAGATTGGCCAAACACAACTGTTAACTTGTTTAAATACACATATGAAATTGGATTGGGAATGGTTCGGCCTTCCAGTAAAGGATGCCTTTCTTTTTCTTGATTTATATCAGAGTATTGCACAGTTTAAAACTATGGATGTATATGAAATATAAGTGAAATTAACAACAAATTAAAATGTTAAGTAAATGAGACTGTTTTTGACCAGAATCAGGCTGTTTTAGTAGCATTATCTTGACCATTTGGCAGATCTCCTTTTGTACAGTTGATGGGGCATAAAGCTCCCTGAATTTAGTAAAGGTTCCCCACACACATGCGTGCTAGTCGTGTCTGACTCTAAGGGCAGTGCTCATCTCCATATTCAAGATGAAGAGCCAGTGCTGTGCAAGTCCATGGCCACGTGGCCGGCATGGCTGCAAGGAAACACTGTTTTATCTTCCCGCTTTTTACGGCGGTACCTATTTATCTACTTGCATTTACATGCTTTTGAACGGCAAGATTGGCAGGAGCTGGGGTTATCAGCGGGAGCTTGCTCCGCTACATGGCACCCAGGATTTGAACCGCTGAGCTGCTGACTTTGCAGCCAACAGTTTTTGGAGCCTTTTAAATATGTTGAGGTGTGGTCCCTTACATATATAGATTGTTCCAGTTCTCTCTGTTGTAATCTTTGTGTGTCCATTTCAGGAACAGATAATACCACAAGTTCTGTCCCTTCTCTAGAGCATCCTGTCCATCTGACAGACTACTGGTTGGCTTTAGGCATGCTGCAGATGCATAAATAGAATTCAGTGGTCCATTGAAGGTTACCTGACTACAGTCCTCAAATCCTTAATTTAACTCAGATGAAGACTAGGAGGTTCCATAGAAAGCTTTGGCTGTTTAGTATTTTGAGAGAGTTGCAGTGGAATTTCCGTCCCCTGCTCTGATGTCTGGTAGCTTTTTATTTATTATTTATTTATTTTGCTGGAGTTGTACTTGCTTACATTTAATTTTTATTCTTACAGTATTAGTTTTCTTTTGGTTTTGCCTGGTATATTTAATTTCCTTTTTTAGTAGATGCTTGTTGATATTGTTTTCCAGGGTCAGATAAAGGCTAAATATTACATATTTGCATCACTGAGGAGGTACAGCTCTGTTATTGCTCTTCTCCTCTAGTCACAAATGGACTTCACTCTTCCCGTAATTCCTGACCTTTTGCTCATTGCCAAATCACATCTGGTGGCAGGTGGCCAGCCCAGTAATCCATTTTTTATTGTATTCCGTCAGGTCAGTTCTGATTTATGATGACCCTTTTCAGGGTTTTCAAAGTACAGGGTACTCAGAAGTGATTTACCCTTCTCTCCTTTGCGGGGGCATCCAAGCTGGCTCTTCTGGGATACGCAGTGAAGAATTAGATCCAGCCTCAGGCTCTGCATCCAGATACCAAGCTCACTATCTAGTAACCCAAACTATCATTTTATTTCATTCTTCTGTAAGTACAGTGCAAATATTCTATTGTCCTAATACTTGCCTCTTCAAATTAGAAGAGGAACGAGTTATTTTTGTATTCCTAAAAGACTCTTCAGTTCTCTGAACAGTTTTATTCTATGGGCCAAGACGGACCATTCCTCATAAGTAATTAGGCCAGCTGCATTGATACAAGAAGGGCATGATGCTGTGGTGCATAGATGCAACTTGTCAAAATTTAGGTACTAGTGGCTTTGCATATATTTCCCATCCAAAGCACATGCTTTTCTATGTTAAAACTGATAGGATATTTCATGCTTATACAGTACTTGTAAAGATCTGTACTCTCACATTCAGTATCCAAGACAGTGGGTAGACAAGACACTGTATTTTAGCTGTTTGTTTGTTTTTAGCTGAAGGGTATCCCAATCAAAGTTCCTTCCTACCTGCAGTTGAATTTGGGGGCCTTGTTCATGCCTTCTTGGTAATGCTGATGCCCTTTGAATTTTTCTCCTGTCTCTCATCTGTAATTAAAGGCTGGTCCAGGAAACCAAGGCAGCTTCTGGAGAGCTTGGAAAAAGTCAAGTTTTTGGATTTCATTTCCGAGAGTGACCGATCCACAGGGCCAGTGGTTTTTCCAAGCTCTTATCCCTTCTTTCTTCTGGATGACATTGCTGCCTATATAGTGCATCTGCGGATAAACGGGGATAAGCATTACTGTCAACCACAAATGCTGTTGGCATAGACATCCATCCCCTTTCATTGGCTCTTATGCAGAGTCACATACAAGGAACTCCAGGATCAGATGGATGTTTTCTCTGGATTTTTCAACTGTGGATGACTCTTCCCTGGTGTCAGATTGGGGCTGAAATAAAATCAACATTGGCACCAAGTTAAATCATGGCTGTTCACCAGAGCCTTTGGGGTAATTATTATGTATAGTTGTAATGGTTTTAAACAGTTTATTTTCTTTTTTGGGTTTTAAATTTTTCGAATTGTGTACGTTTTAAATTGTTAAATTGCTTTATTTTCTTGTACTGGTCCCCAAGATCTCCTGATGATGTATGGTGAGATATAAGGGTTCTAAATCCATAAATAAATGGATAAGCTCATACAATGGTTGAATCTGTGTTGGAGATTTAAGTTTTATCTAAACTTTAATTCCCCCAAAGAACTAAAGAAAGGGTTTATTCCTGACAGCCAGAACTGAACAAACAAATGAGGATACTTGATTTAAAACAAAGCATAATCATGTTGACAAACCACACACTGTTTTTTCCTCTGTAGGCATGTTGCCTGTTCTCTTCCTCCTGTCTGGCTGCTCTTTTAATATTTCCTCGGGCAAGACGACACATGGCTGCAATCTGTTCTTAATTTAATGCACAGTGCCCAAATAATAGCTTGGGATACTAAAGCCCAGAAGTTTGCCCTGGGCTATGGGTGGTAGATGATCACCCCATGAACTCCCACTGACTCTGGTTGCACAGGAGCTGTTTAAAAGGAGCCTCACGGCACAGTGGTTAAATGCCTGTACTGCAGCTAAAACTGTGCTCACAACCTGGAGTTCAATCCCAGGTAGCAGGCTCATGGTTGACTCAGACTTCCATTAAATTGAGTACCCAGCATGCTGAGGGTCGGGGGGGGGGCAATGTGTAGCCTGCATAATTAAACTGTAAACTGCCCAGAGACTACTTGGTATGGGGCGGTATATAAGCAGAACACTTTGCTTTAAAAAGAGAAAGCACTGGCCTGGAAGTCAGGTTCTTGAGAACCACTGTTATTAATTAAGGACAAAAAAATAATTCTGGCAGACCAACAGATTTGGGAAACTTAGTGTTCATGGAACACCTGTAACAAATGGTACATTTGCATGTTTGTGTGTGTCTTACATGGTCAAGTTGGTATTTTTAACTCTTTATCTCTCTGCCCCCAGCATATTTTTCTTCTAGGACTGGGAGACTTTGGTCCTCCATGTGTTTTGAACTCCAGTTCTTGGAAGCTACATCCAGCATTGCCAGCAATAAGGGATTTTTACAGTTATAAAATGAATTCAAAATATCTGGAAGGAGAAATGCTTTCAATTTCTCTTCTAGATACAGTTTGCTATGTTAGAGAGGAAGAGGTTTGCCGGGCTGAAGCTATAGAATCGATGGAAGAACTTTTAGCTTGGCTCTCACTTCTGTTAAATATGCAATTTCAACATAGGTGATTGAGGGAAAATAGTGTTCATAAATGAGAATATTTGAATAGTTAATTGTAAAAGGCTTCACACAGAGTATTACTATGCTTCCAAATGTCAATATTGGATGACTTCGCTCTGCATCCCCCCTCCCTCTCTTACAATGATTTGAATCTATAAATTATTCACTGCTGGATTCCTGGAAGAAGTCAACTCCTGCAGCCTCCTAAAGGTAGCGCTTTCAATGGACGTGTGGCCAGGTTCCATAAACTAGGAAAGCATAAATTGAACTTGATGGAAGGGACTGAATGTGAGTCCAGCAAGAGCTGAAAAGAGGTCTCTGTTGCCCCTTTACAGTGGGGATACAGGTTTAAGCACATGCAAATAGATTGGTCAGCTGTACCTGAAGCTAAGAGCCCAGAAGGTGGATTCACATCATTGTTTGCTGTGTCAGTTGTTCAGCTGTGGTTAGAAAACTATAGGAGTCTTTTATATACCGCAGTATCGAATATACTGCATCATACACTTGCTATTGCTGTTTTCTTTGTTCCAGACAATCTCATCTGCACTGCTCTACTTTAGAATAATATGCTTTCTCAGTTATTAAGAAAAATAATTGCCTGTGCTTTCATGCTTAAACCAAGCATGGAAGGTGGATAAGTGTTAAAAGAAGAATTTAATGGGTATAAGAAGGTGGGCCTGAGAGATTCTAGTTTTCTCCAGATGTGAGTCACAGTACTTTGCCACACTACTGATTTTTACATTTATTCCATCAGCACTTTCTCCGGTGCTTTTCTTTTCAGGCAACATACCTTGCTATTTTTTAAGCCAAAACAAGAATTTGAAACTTGTGGTTCTTTGTTATTGGATTGAAAGTTGCATGATTTCTTATTTTTGATGCAGTCTGTCTGGGCATACAATTTGTATTATTAGGGCAAGATAGCAAACTGGCTGCATAGCTCAGTAATGTAGGTATCTGGCTGTGGAGTTCAATTCCTCACTGTTCCTCCAGGCAGAAGACTCAGTAAACAGCACAATCCCAAAAGAACCTGAAAAGGATTACCATAATTCAGAACTGACTTGATGGCAGACCGATATTATTGTTTGTTACGGCAAGCTATGGCAGTTAGAGTTTTGTATATGTGCTGTCAGCCTTCAAGTCAAAGGCAACACAAAATGACCTTAATAGGCTTCCAAGGTTAAGTTGTGTGTTAGGAGTCTCATGGTACAGTGGCTAGACTGCTGGACTACAGCCAAACCTCTGCTCATCGCCTAGGGTTCAATCCCAGGTAGGCAGCTGTAGGTTCACTCAGCCTTCCATCCTTCCAAAGTCGGTAAAATGAGTACCCAGCTTGCTGGGGGCGGTGGAATGTGTAGCCTGCATAATTACTTGCAAACTGCCTAGAGAATGCTTTGAATGCTATAGGGCACTATAACTGTATGAGCAGCATGCTTTTTAAGGAATACGTTCGCTAGTTCTATCCCTTTTTCCCCACAGGAATTTCCCTAGCTAAATGAAGATTCAAACCCACGTCTTTTGACTCAAAGACATCACTTAATTCACTATACCACACCAGATATTTGTATGAGTATTTGTATTCCTTAGAGTTGTTTAACACACACACACACACACACACACACACAGACACCCCGCCCAGCTGAACTTATTTTTGGGGTTCTTTTTATGATCATTCTTATAATGCAGCCCCCCCCTAAAAAAATGCCATTTGGAGCTCTTTTTATTTTCTGACCACTGGCCTCAGCTTCCGTGGCCTGGAAGGGCCATCAGGGCACTCTCTCTCTCTCACCAGGAGCAGGATCTTGATTCCCCCACCATCCATCCCCTCCCCTCCCCCTGAATATAACTAAGGGACCATCCAGTTCTTACACACAAAACTCACAAGCAGTGCCACTGTGCAAGCACTTCCACCTGATATCATAGAGAGGAGGAAAGGAGGGGTAGGCACGTGGCCTCTACTTCCTACTCCTCCTAGACATAGAACCATGAAGGTACAGTATAGGGCAGTATTGGCAAACCTATGGCACGGGTTCTTGGCTTCTTTTATTGCCATATAAATTTTGAGACAGCACTGTTTAGCTCTTCAAAAAAATAGGCTCTACTCTCATTGGCAAATTTTGAAAGAGGAAGAGTATTTTAGGCAAAATGTTCATTTTAATTGTAGCAATTTTTCCTTAAAAAGACAGTTGTAGTTTAGACCATCTTTCCAAGTCTTGCTTAATCTGTACAAGCAATTTGCTGTAATTATCTTCTTTGGGTGTAGAGCATCTTGCTGTAATGATTATTTCCAAATATTTTATTTTCTTGGTTATTTGAATATTTGTATTCATAGTAAGTTGATCCTTTTGGTTTTGAGTCAGGTTTTAAACTATAAATTTAGTTTTTTGTGTGTTAATAGTCAATCCAGCTATTTCCCCATATGCTTCAATTTCTTCAAATAAAATTGGGGCAGATTGCAATGGATTTTCTAGGATAAATACTAAATCATCCACATATGCTTGTAACTTATAAGTTTCATCTCTAATGCGTGTGCCTTCAATTCTTTATTTTTGTCTTAGTTCTCTCTATTTAATGTCTCCAATGCCAAGATAAAAAGCAACAGAGAAAGTGGGCATCCTTGTCTTGCCCCTTTTGTAATTTCAACGCTTCTTGGAATTGACTTGATAGTTGGAATTGACTTGATAGCACATTTCTCCCTCCTTCCCCTGCCTCTCTGTGCTGTTTGCCCCCTTGCCAACCAGAGTAGGTTCCAAAAACCCTGTTCTACTTAGCAATTAAAAGCACCAGTAATTTGTCCTGGCCAATGTTTGAGAGAGTGCACCAAATAGAGAATGGAATGGAGTATTCTGGAGGAAGAATAGGAACACTCCAAGCTGTAACTTTTTTTTTTTTTTTTTTTTTGCAAACTATCACATGTTGCCTATCTCTGATGTAAGATTTGTTAATGTTTGATATCTGGCCCACATGTATTTCCTATCAACTCAAATCTTCTTGGAAGCATAAATAGTTAACAGGCAACCTGGCCTCAGCTAGTATATCCACATGAACATTTAACATTGTGGTGTTAAAAAGGCCCAACTATCAGAAAATAAATAGACAACCATAAAAATAAAAATAACTAAGCCTGAAACATTTCACCATGCAACCTTTTACAAATAAAGCTGTTAGCAATTGATATGGATCAGCGTGTAAACCTCCTTTGTTTTTGACCTATTCCCTTTGATCTGTGTGAACAGTACACTTAATCCTTTACACGTTCATCATTCCCACACTTTTGAACACCAGTGTTGCTTAGTCTTGAAAAATAAACCTAAACTAAGAATTGATGCCAAAAAGGAACCCAGGGCTTACAAAACACTTGTGTAAATGCTACCCGTCTGGGAAAGAGTCATAAAATAGCATAAACAACTTGAACAACTTCCTTTTGTTCTAGCTAGTGTTGAACATTTCCCATCCTTGGGACATTGGTTATGTACATATTCTAACCAATGGCATGCTACTGGCCTGGCAATCCAAAGAGATTTTCATCCCATTTTTTTGAGATTTTAAGAGCAACAGGGCTTTCTCTTTGTCAGCTCTCAGACTGTAGAGTGTTCTCCCTCCAAAGATTATTATTACCTATGGCACACATGACAAGTGGAGTTTTTATAGGCCCTACGCTGCTGCTAGGGCTTGTGGAAATCTCACTGACAGCTAAGCCTCATGGAACAAGAAAGCTGATATGCTGGGATGCTGAAGCTCCATTCCCTGTCCTAGTTAAAGCAGCAAAAGTGGGCAAAATGGAGCCCATGCGCATCATGCGGCCCCCGGACCCTTTTGAGTGTGACACCCTTCTTCTTCTTCTTCTTCTTCTTCTTCTTCTTCTTCTTCTTCTTCTATAAAACATTGTCACTTTGTCTATTGTCTGTATGTCTGCATCCTCAACTGGCCATGAGTTCTACTATCGTGTGTGTGTGTGTGTGTGTGTGGACCCTTGTATAACAAACAGCTTGTATAACATAAAATTTGTACAACATAAAAAATTCCAGAGATAGGGGAAATTTGCTTAACAGAATCTCCTATGGGGAAAATTCATACAACATAAAAATGGGATTACTCCATTTTCAATGCATTCCTATGGGAATTTGTATAAAGGAAAATTTGCTTAACATAATTTCATTTGGAACGAATTAATTCCTTTATACAAGGTACCACTGTATATATATATATCCATATATATACAGAGAACATAGTATTTGCATTTCTCATATCTAAAGTGGATTTTGACCCACAGATGCTCACACTGATACAAATATCTCAGTCTTCAAAGTGCTATGATATTTTACCCCTTTCTTGACCCTTCCCTTCTTTAATTATATTCCAGAGACTCCCATTTTTAAAAATGTTGATCATATTTTATTGTTTTGGATTAAAAGCAGAAGCACTGCTTTTAATCCAAAACTTCCACCTTAAAAGGGAGTTCTACAGTATGTATTGGTTTGTCTATGTTTTCCAGTAAATGCTAATATTGAATGTTAGTATGAAATTTCTAATTTAGACAAGTATAAAATAATGGTCATAATCCCAGAGAACGCAAACAGCATGACTCACAGCAACTTCCCAAGCTGCTGGGTTTTTCAGATGTGCACCAGCCCTCTGAGCTGGTGTGTGACTGACAGTCTAAGTGGGGGGTCGTTAATTAACAGCAAGAAGCCACTGTGAGTTACACTACTAGCCTTCTGAAGGCATAAAAAATCAAGTTTGGCCAATTTATATTTTCAAATAACCTAATGTTAGAATAAAACATGGTATCCATGGCATAGAATTTGTGAAGAACTAGTTTACCAATGCTTGTATGCAAACAGCCCAATGCAGTCCTCCTTTCCCTTGTCCTCTGTACCATTGTACTGGCAGTGTTGCCCTTTCCCTGTTGACGGCCCTTTTGTCAACAGAGATAATTGAGCTCAGTCTTTGTGCTCTTTTATTTATTTATTTATTTATATTTGCACTAATTGACCGCCTGACTTTGCCACGGGAACTCTGGGCGGTTTACAACAAATTATAACAAAACAACCTATCCAGAAGGAAACCAGACAACAGTAAAAACCAATAAGGCAGATTAATTTAAAGACATTTCCCTGCTTCATAGCTTATGGCTTTCTGGTATATACAGTTGTACCTCTTAAGACAAATGCCCCATAAGATGAATTCTTCATAAGACAAATGAAATTTCCAGGAATAGGCATGCTTCACAAGACAAATTTTGCCTATGGGATGCCTCGCAAGATGAATTAATCGGTTTTCAATGCATTCCTATGGGAAACCACATTAAACCGCGTTTTGTAGGATGAATTTTCCATAAAATGAATTGACCTGTAGAACGAATTATACTCTAACCATATCTCATCCTCCCTGTTGTAGTTGTAGAAGATAACTTCGATAAAAAAAAAGTACTGCATCTATCACATGCTATATTCTGATTGCCCTTGCTAAATTTTTTTTTTGCAGTTCACTAGATGTCAGACTGGAGATTAGGAAACAGCAAGTGACTGAACTAACCTCCTTTGCTGCATATTAGATCTCCTTTTTTATTGCAGCTCTCAACTTCTATGGGAGGCATGTGCAATGGATAGTAATTTCAGGAAGAAGACTGCTGCATTGAAAATCATTGCCATGCAGCTATGGCATTTGTTAGCTATTTTTAAAATGCACTGGATGACCAGGAAGTAGCTATGCTGGCATTTATATCGCTTATGCCTTCATATCATTTTCATACGTATTTTTCTCACTACTTTTTTCTCATTTCTGTAAGTGCAACATTATTTTAAACATGCATGTGTAGAGCAGTGCATTTTGCCCAAAAAATAAAAATAAAAATAAATGAAGGTACTCATTCAGCACTATATTGGTAGTTTTTTAAAAAAAAAAGAGGGAGGAGGAACACTGGAGAAACTCAAGCTTCCTGAAAGCATGTGATATCTTAATTCACTGCTGTGAAGTGGAACCTTCCACATGAAAAGGCTGGAGGTTGGATCTATTACTGCAAACAATAATGTTCTTTTGTGTGATATCATCTGAGGAACATTTTCTTTTCCTTTTAATCTGGAGAAGCACTTTAGAAACCTGTACAACTGTTCTCCCCCCCCCCACACACACACTATGCAAATAGTAACTTTCAAATGGCCATTTGTTTCTTTCAGCAATTCTGTTCAATCATTTATTCCTTGAGCTTCCTTAGGGTGCAGTTTGGTTCTCTCTCTCTCTCTCTCTCTCTCCCTCTCTCTCTGTGTGTGTGTGTGTGTTTGTTCTAGTTTGAATTTCCAATATTGTGAAGCGGCTTAAGAAATAAGCATCTTCAAGATATCAGCAAATTGGGAAGGGGAAGCTGCAGGAAATTAGACTGTAGAAGACCATTGCTGATGTGTTGAATTACTTTTATATATATTTTCCTTGCTTTGTCTTAAAGGAAAATGCCTGCAGCTGCATCCATGGAACTAAGTAAATAGTCAAGTTGCTGATAACCGGAAGTGGCTTTCTTGCTTGTTAAGTCATTTCAAAATATCAGAAATTCCAGCCCATAGGAGCCAGACCATATGAGATCTAAAATGTGCATTGTGCATTGTGCAGATGGTGCTCCTGTTTTCTTCAGATTGGCTGGTATGCGATCTCTGGGCCTTCACCATTTTGAGTACTTTTCGTTTCCTAAACTTCAGGAGATCGTTCGTAGGATTTCGACCACAGTTGTTGCAACCTTTTTTTCTAGGTTGGTGGTCTGGCTGAGGTTTGGAGAGATAACATACAATGATCTGGCACTATAGTTTAATGTTAATATTCTGTGGTAACTGAAGACCTCAGCAAGAGACTGGCTTGGGTTTTTAGCTCCACATGCCCCATATCAAACACCCTTCAGGTGCCCATTGGTTTTTTTCCCCCCTTTCTGTGAATGAGTTTCACTTCCACTCTGAGACAGAGAAAGAGATTCTGTTCAATCTGGAGGCATCTCCTAATCTAGTAAGTAAAAAATCAAGTGTGTGGTACCTGTAGTAAGATTCAGAGTGCTGCTCTAAGTTCTCGTGATCTTGGTAATAGGAAATTACCCTTTAAAACTCGCTTGCAGCTAGCATATTCCGTTCCCCACACTCCAAATTTAGCAGATCACTTTCAAATTAAACAATCTTTAATTTCTTCCAAGCTTCTTGTTGACAAAATCTGATTTACATGTTGAGGTGCACTTTTCTCTCTCTTATGAAAACAGTACTATTCCTGATAGGTCATTCTGCTTCTTGAAAAGACAACCTCCTGCTATAAAAGCATCAATGTCCTGAGGAGAAAAAAAGGCCCTATTTAACAATTCTGTTCCTTAGTCTTAATTATCTGTTTTTTCCTAGTTTTCAGATTCATGCCCCCATGTCCAAAATAGCGTCATTTGAAACTTGTTTTTTTAGTCTTAATACTTTACTTTTCATAATGCTCAGCCGCCCCGCCCCCGCCATCTCTGACTGCAATTTCAGGCAGTGCGCTCTCCCTCTCAGCCATTTCATTCCCAGACAGGGGCATCTTTCATGAGAGGAAAATGCAGAGTCATGTTTAGGAATGCAGATGGGTAAGAGAACGTACTGTGCCTTGTCCACTTCCTAGGTAATTTTCCGATAAACTGCTGCACCACAGGAATATAACTGACATCAGACCTGAGGCGCCTGAGCAGATTGGCAGAGAATTCCCCTGCTTCCAGAAATCTTTGATGCAATCCCCTTGAGTTTAAACCACCTATGCATAAGACATACCGGTATCTGCAATATACCTATTACATGTAAACTGCATGTCAAGAAAATCCCAACATTGGGGAATTATACAAGTGATGTGAATAGTGCAGCTCTACAGTATATGGTGGTTGGCTGTCTAGATGCCCTAAGCACATCCGATCTCGCCTGATATCGGAAGCTAAGCAAGGTCAGCCCTGGCTAGTACTTGGATGGGAGACCACCAGGGAATACCAGGTGCTGTAGGTGCCTGGAATAGGAACTGGCAAGCCATTCCAGTATTCCTGCCAAGAAAACTCCATGAACATGGAGTTACAAAGAGTTGGTCACAACTGTAACTACACAGCACACACACAGTATATGGTCAGCAGCAGAAAGCCTGGAGATAAATAGAAGCCTGGAAATCCTCTAGTTTTATTGAAATAAAAAGCTAGCATAGATAAAGGCAACATGATACTCCTTATCTTACAAGGTTTTTTTTAATATTCCAAAATGGTATTTTTCCATCCCTCATACAGTACTTGGAATGCTCACAATGAATAAATGCTGTTCTGTGTATCACCTAATTCTCCTGAAGATGTAACATATCCAGTTTAAACGATGGTCTATTTAGTGGGAGAGTGAGTGGGCGCATGTTTCTGGTGCTCATTCATGACAGGAGTCTGCTCTTACCAAAAGTAATTTTTATTCAACACAACCAGTGCATCTTGAACTAAAACTTCAACTGGGTCTAAGAGAGCTCTTTAATCAAATTCCTGCCAGTGCTTTGAACATCTTTAACAGGAATTAGATACAGTAATCTTTTACCACTGATGTGTGTATTCCAAACCTCTACCCATCTGTAGGTTTGCATAACGGTTTCCCAGTGTCCGAATACAGGGTTCCACAACATGGATGTCACGTCCACGGTCGCTCCTGGGATGCCTTCATGCCCAACTCTTTCAGCTGGCTTTCTTCTGTCCTCCAGGGACTCTCTTTTCCAGGCCGAAAGACCACCATCCATTCTAACAGTTCAATCTCTCTCTGAGTCCACCTGTTACTTTATCTTCTCTTTAACTCTCAGCCCTCTCTTTCTCCCCAGTAGGGTTTTTTTTAGGGTAACCTATTCTTTCTCTGCTATATCTCTTCCAATGGAAACTTCATCCACACCATCTGTCTCCTTTCAGGATCCTCTGTCTCCACCCAGCCCCATTCTGGTGGCATCCCCCCCAGTTTGTCTTTCTTTCTTTCTTTCTTTCTTTCTTTCTTTCTTTCTTTCTTTCT
>JAHTLZ010000129.1:4300049-4313010 GCA_023846285.1 Phrynocephalus versicolor | reverse complement strand
TTTCTTTCTTTCTTTCTTTCTTTCTTTCTTTCTTTCTTTCTTTCTTTGGCAAAAACATAGGGTTAACCCGTCTTTGGGTCATGATGGTAGTGAATGTGTCCTCTGGCATACATGTGCATACAAGCGTGCTTTGACAGAAACTAAGGTGCCTTGCCCTTTCCAGCTTGCTGGTTCACAAGGTGCAGATGGTAGGTTTCGTTTTGAACTGGAGGGTATGATCCTCATATACTGCGCCCGCTTCATTGCTCTCACAGGGAGCTGGTGACCAAAGTGGGGAGGATTTGGGTGAGGCGGTTGACTCTGCTGGCTCCTGCGTACTGTCCTCTCCCCGGGTCTCGGTTTCTCTGTTGTTGTCGGACAGGGGAACCTGACATGCCCCCAACTGTTGTTCCCATCACCCCTCACTATCAACCTGACAGGGTTTAAAGCTGTGGAATGAAGTCGAAAAAGCTGTGCAAACCTCTCAAAAATTCGGAACACTGTTTGAACACAGCTGGACAATGGGGTGGCGTTTGTGGACTCAGTTTTTGAGGCCTCTGTGTTTGTATATATGACCTTGTTATATCAAATATAAATGAACCTAAAATGCATAGATTGAAAACAAGACAGACCCCATACACTGGCTTGTGAAAGACCTAGAAGACACAATGGAAAGGGGGAAAAGGAATGGAAATGAGAAAAGAAAACAGACAAGCAGCACATGAGATGGTGGCAGTGCTGTGAATGATGAAAACTGTACCCAAAAGGTGTGCAACAATTACTCTCGTACATCTATTTTTACAAGGGGGAGCAATGTCGAGATGCAGGGGAGAAAGGAATTTGATGCCAGAGTGTGTTGTGGCTTTTTAAAAGCATGGTCAAATCCATCAAGTTCAAGAGACTTTTTTTCATCTGGCTCCCATAATTACACCTGACAGTGGAACTGGCGTCTGGCAGGAGTTGAAGTCAGCTGTTTGGCTTAGAGCGCTTTGGAGTGCAGGAAGGGGCAGGCATGTAGTTCTCCCCCCAGGCAGTCCCCCTCAATTAAAAAATATGGCAGGGGGAGGGCGCTGTGTTATTCTGCTATTAATCACCTTCACCACAGTCTCAGCCAGTTGTGTCTGCTTCGGAGTCTTTGAGCCTGGATTCCACATCCCACCTGGAAAGTCAGAGGGGCAGAGAAGCTGGTGGGAAGTAACAGCTGGAAAAAAACAGATTTTGCATTTCTCTCCAGAAAGCCACTTTTGACTGGCCTGGATTTCTGCAGCTTCCTAAGTCTGCTCATATATCTGGGGCACCTTTTCTATGTCACACATAGTGTTTTCCACAGGGAACGGATGTGGCAAAATCAACAAACACCAGTGAAACTCAAAAAAGTAGAATATCGTGCAAATGTTCATTTATTTCGTTAAGTCAACTCAAAAGGTGAAACATATCTCTCTTTGCACGTAATATGTCTATCTCATATATTAGTTTCACCTTTTGAGTTGACTTACTGAAATAAAAGAACATTTGCACGACACTCTAATTTTTAGAGTTTCACCTGTACAACTGTAGTGAGCCTCATTTCATGAGTTGTGGTTAGACAAGAGTATGTATTTCCTTTATTCACATTAAGGTCATGACTTGATGGTGTTAAGGTTCCTCTTTTCCTTCACTTTCAGTCCTAGTGTGAAATGGAGATTCCCCACTTCTTTCTGCTCATGATTTTTCCCTGAGAACAGAGATGGGGAACAGAAGAGCCTCCTCATCTTGAGCCACCATAGCTAATAGTTGAGGGACGTCTGGCCCAACATCCCCTGTAGAGCCACCTGTTCCCTGTCTTGAGCTAACTGATCACCTGACAGACAAAGGCCTGTCCAGTTTATTGACGCTCTGTGCCTACTGTACATTGCATTTTTTCTGTCCATTATAGGGTTGCAGCTTTCCTGTCTCCTCCCCTCCCCTCCCCTCCCCAAGACCCTCAGCTCTGACAGTCCAATAAATGAGAGTTGGCAGAGAAGTATTCTGATTATGAAATATTAGCTGGGCGGGGGTAGATTGGAGCTCTCCCTCCAGGACTGATCCAAAAGGCCATCTGACAGAGATCAGTGAAGATTGCCATAGCAACCACTTTCCCTTCACTAAGAGGTCCCACTCACATCTCTCCCCCTCTCTTCTAACCCCAGGCATTCAGATGTACATCTGCAACAGAGAACATTATGGTTACCTCCCCATGCCTTTGAAAGCTCAGCAGACCCTAGAGGACGAAGCTGATAGCGTTGTTCATGTGCTAATTGAGGCAATGAGTAAGTAGTGCATTTGCAGCCCACGTGGTCCCTACTCTCCATCACACATGGTGACATCTGCATAGTCTTTTTGAACAATGATGTTTCTGCTGCCTTCTCTGACAGTGTGATGGTCTGGTTCACTTTCAAGCCTCTACTACAAAGCAGGAGCCATGAGGTAAAGCAGCACATTGATCTGAAGAGATCAGATCTGGAGTGATTTGAACCATATAAGAGATGTGTAGGGCTTTGCTTTCTGTTTTACTTTTCAAATTTTAATTTCTCATTTCTTTTTCAATGAGGATGTTTTTTTTAAAAAATACTTTTTCTATTTTCAGTGTGAAAGAAAAAAAATCATGTGTGTATATTCACTTCAGCTGAATTCTAGCTTGACAGAGGCAGGGGTCCCAAACTGGTCAAACCCTTCAAACACAGGGCATGGCTGTGCTCAATGTTGTTTAATGTGCTGCTCCTCCTCTTCCTGTTAGCTAGGACCCCTCTAGTTATGCAGACTGTTAAGGTGTGCACCAGCACTAACTACAGTCAATGCTGAATAGAAATAACATTGTACAGTTTGCTTTCAAGATCCTAAGCCAGTGATGGCGAATCTTTTAGAGACCGAGTGCACAGACTGTGATTCAAAACCCACTAATTTTTCGCAAAGTGCCAATGCAGCAGTCTAACCTGAGTACAGGGGGCTGTGAAGGAGCAATGTCGGGTGCCCACAGAAAGGGCTCCGGGTGCCACCTTCAGCACTGCTGCCATAGGTTCGCCAACACTGTCCTAAGTTCTTGAAGTACAGTACTTCTGTATAGCCTAGCTAGAACAGCAGCACATTCAAACGCCTGCCTGGAAGGACCATCCTAAGTGAGGTAGCTCAGGAGGTAATGTGTGTATGTGTGCCCATTGGTGCAGTCTAGAAATGCCACCAATTTTTTTGTAAGAAGATGGCACTGATCACTAAGAAGCTGCTCAACTGGAATACCCCTTCAACGGCTGTTGCAGTGCCCCAGCTCTCATCCATGCACGTTTCAACACAGTGCTAAGTTAAATTTTTGCAAATTTAAATTCAGATTTTTTAAAACATGAATATGTACCCCTGAAGGATGTTCCTCATCTCTTTCAGTTGACCATCCTCCGATTGAACCTTCAGAGTATGTCACCATTCCCCAAAAGCACCCAGATAAGATGGGATTTGACGAGGTAAGATTACGTCCACATGGGTGTACTGGCTTTTATAAGTAGGGAAAGGGCAGGGAAAGTCCAGTAGAATCATGGCAGGTATATGTTGTAATTAGATGCCAAATGCTTAATCTAACTGGCAAGCAAGATGTAATTTATGCTCTTATCAGTGAGATGCCATTTGTGTTGCCCTACTTTGCCTTTTGTATGTTTTCAAACATGGATATTTAAGGTATGTGTGTGCGTTTTGTGATGCATAGCTTTTGTTTTTGCTTTCAGCATATTGTAGCTTAATTGCTGTTTCCCCACAACTCATGATTCAGTTGCCTGTAGTAACTGAGGTCACAGTTACTATGAAAACAAGAAATATTTAATGTCTCTTTTTTAAGGCAGAAAACAATATCTTGGACAGGAAGCAGGCCTAAATTAGATGTGAGCAGGGGAAAATGGAGGCCTCAAATCTGTGTTTCTCACATATATATAAATATGGGGGCTTGAAGAGCATTTATGGGAGAGAATCAGTGAGAAGGCCAGTGCTTGTTTCTCCTCTCACTCAGGAACTCTCTCTTGCAAATGTGTAAGAGGTTGAATGTGTAAGAGGTACAGGGTACGAGGAACCCTGTGTCCAAATTAAAGGGTGTGGGACAAAAGCCACAAAGAGGCACCCTTGTGTGTTGTACAGTAATGCCTTGGTTTAAGAGTGTCTTGGTTTAAGAGTGTTTTGCAAGACAAGCAAACATTTCTTCTAAATTTTGCCTTGATCAACAAGCAGTGTCTTGCAATACAAGTAATGGAGCAGATCACATGATCGCAAGTGAGCCAATGGTGGCTCTCTCTTTCTCTCTCCCTGCTGGAGGGTGGATGATTGTCTGGAATGTTCCATCTCAGACAAATCTTCAGAAAGTAGAGGGAGGAGAGAGGGAGGGAGATTTTCCTTGCACCAACTACAAAGGTTGTCAAAGGAGAGTGCAGGTTTGTTTTGTTTTTCTTTATACAGCATTTATATTTTATATTTAATTTGTTTTCAACATCCTTTCCTATTTTTCCAATCATTTCTAGTCATGGGTTGTCTAGTCAAGTGTATATATAGCTACAAATAACACTAGTAAAATCCTGCTATTAGTCCCAGATTTTGCAGCCAGGTACCTAAACCATAGTATGGACATGGACTTCTAGCCAACTTCTTTTGTGAGTTTTGGCATTTTGTGTGCACAGTGTGTGGTCTATGGGGACCCAGAATGAATCATCTCAGTTTCTGTTATTTCTTATGGGGAAATTTGCTTTGATATAAGGGTGTTTTGGTTTACAAGCATGCTTCCAGAATAGATTATGCTCGTAAACCAAGGTGTTACCGTATATGATTCAAACAAAAGATGCTGCTTCAAACCAAAGATGAGTGAAATGGTGGATACATTTACCACCCACATGGGGGTCTTGCTGTATTGTTTTAATCTTAATATGACTTGGAACAAACCTAAAGTCCAGACACTTTCAAATGAGTTTGCATTACAAATGTGCGCTAGTTCTTTCCCTCCCTTCCTTCCACCTTCATTTCCCCTCTCCCTGCTTCCTTTGAACATTTGCAATAATGAGCTGCATGGGGCAACACGTGGTGCCTTTGAATATCCTACATGGCATCTTATCTGTGTCCCTGTGTGTGTATATATGTACATGAACTTATACAGTATGTACTCCCACCCCACCCCACCCTTCCTGAGCATTGTCAGTAACTTAGATAGATAGATAATAGATAGATAAATCTTTATTGCCATTGTCCTGTGCAGAACGAGATTGAAAGAATCTACATCAGCTTTTACAGGACACAACAATAAAACCATACAAAAATATCTATCCCCCACCCCGCATACACACATTTAACCCACTAACATGCTTAAAAACTCTAAAAACTAATTACAGAAGCTCCCTCAGAAACTGCATTTCGCTGCATTCAAAGCCAAAACCGCTCTTGGGTAGAAACTATTCCTCAAGCCGCTAGTCCTGGTCTTAATGACCCTGTATCTCTTCCTAGAGGGCAGAAGCTGAAAGAGAGCATTTCCAGGGTGTGTGAGATCCTGCACAGTTTCTACAGATTGCACAATCTCTACAACTTCCTGCTGTTTCAAATGTTCTATGTCATCTCATGGTCTAATAATCATGATGTTTGTATTTCATGTGTAATATGTCACTCACTGGTTGATAAGTGAGGCCAACGAGTCGAGATCTGCATTAGAAATTCTGGCAATTTTTTTGTCTCTCTAGATATTCATGATAAATCTAAAACGCAGGATAGACAGGCGGGACCGGATGCTGCGGACTTTGCATGAGCAGGAAATTGCCGTCAAAGTTGTGGAAGCCGTGGATGGAAAGTGAGCTTTTGCTGTTGTCTTGTCTTCTTGCTTACTGGGGCAAACTTGCAAGGTTCCAGCATTTCCTGGCACAGAGCTGGGGCATGTTACTGTGACAGCCTCTGCAATTTACTTCCTGTGCCATGGATTTGATGGCTAAGAGGAATGAAATATGGGACTGGGGTTGCTTTTCTTGATTGGTCTTGAAGGAGCTAGATACAGGAGGGGTGAGCTGAAAAGGCAATGACATTGCATCAAGTATGAACATTCAATGCTTGAAATAATCCAATGCCCTGTGTGATCACTGACTGCAAATGGAACTATAATACAGGCTGCAGTCAAATAACCAGTGTAGTTGCAAGTCTGAATTACGTGAATTTTAGAAACGGCAGTTGCTGATGCCTCTATGTATCACAGAATCAGCTGGATAAGATATAATATGTACTCGTGAAAGGCTGATAAAGTGGACTGAACTATGTCATATTGTATGTGGAAGTGCCATTTTTAAATGCTTATTCGTGTTAGAGGAAAACACACTACAAACTAAAAGCTTCTACATCAACAAGAAGAATAGAGAATGATTCCTTCCCTAGCTATGCTGGCTTACAGGGTATCGGTAAAACCTGTGATGCCACCACAGCAATATTGTGGGGTCCCCTCCGTTCTGCCTCCTCCTTCTATCTCTCATGAAAAGACAGGGTATACGTCCTGGTTGAACTGAATTTTTGGTTTTTGCTTTTACATTTTGCAAAATTGTGGCTAATTGAATTTATGGTTGTTACTTGCAGGGCACTGAATACAAGCCAGCTGAAAGCTCTCAATATAGACATGCTTCCTGGATACCGGGATCCTTACTCCTCACGGGTGCTGACCAGGGGAGAGATTGGTTGCTTCCTCAGCCACTACTACATCTGGAAGGAGGTGAGGAACATATCTGCTGGGCCTTTATTGTCAATACATCTCTACACTCAGATATTTGGAGAAGTCTTCTGTTTTCTTCCTGAAACTTAAAAGCCTGGCATACTCATTTTGGTGTGTCTAATCTTCATAGGTGAGGGATTCACAGAAATTTGGACAATAAAGAACCCAGGCAGAGGGAAACTCATGGAGCATAGTTTTGTCAGCAGTGTCAGCCAAACGGACCCTCCTTATTCAAAAGCAATGTACCTCTGCATCATAAGTATGGTAGATAATCAAGTGAGGGCTGGTATTATTGCTTTTGTGGACATCTTATAGGCATTCTATAAGCATCTGATTGCAGCAGTTGGCATGGTGATGCTATGGAAGATAGATTGGATCTTGGAAGGCAAAGCTAGTTTGATATTCCCCCTTCCCCAATTTCTTTAGGTGGTGGAAAGGGAGATGGAGAAGACGCTGGTCATTGAAGATGATGTGCGCTTTGAGCATCAGTTCAAGAAGAAGCTCACAAAGCTGATGGATGATATTGAGAGTGCTCAGCTTGACTGGGAGCTCATGTAAGTAACAGTCCAGCTGGCACCCCTTGCTGACAAATCCCCTTTGGTGGATCTGTGGGATGGTCTGCAAACCTACCCATAGGTTTGTAGGCTGTCATACGGAGGTAGGGCAGGAGACTATCAGAACATCTTGGAATCATTCTGTTCTTCATATGCTGAAGAAACAGAAAGTTCTGGAATGAGGGAATAGTTTGTTTGAGCATGTTTTTTTTAAAGGGTTCTGCTTGGCTTCAGCAAAGGAGCAAAGCACCTTAGGCAAATTGATTTGTGATGGGAAGAGCAAGGACAATACCAGATCTAGCAAGGACAATACCAGATCTAGCAACTGAGTTTGCTAGAGTTTGCAACAGTGCTGGGTGAGGGCTTAATGCAAAACAAAACAAGAAGCCCAGCATAATTCATATAAACAAACCAGAACTGTTAAGCAGCCAAATTCCCAGAGGGTAGCCATGTTAGCATGTAGTCTGTTGCTCCCAAACCAGGAAAGACCCTTGTAGTGCCTTAAGGATGCACAAATTTTACTTGGCCTAAATGTTCTTGGATTGGCGTCTGTGTCTTCTGTTCCATAGAGTATGGCTTCAGTCAACAGACACTTGTACACCCACAGTAGAGGGCTGTGAGAGAAATGGAATAGAAGTGCTAAGATCCAACATAGTGAGGGTCTTATAATTGCTCATTAAGAGCCACATAACCGTCTGTGGAAGGTGGCAGTTACAGACCATAATGGTGGTCTTCAAAGAAGACTCGCTGGGAAGAATCAAGACAGAAAACGAAAGCTCTGTACAACTGCATAAGGCAGCCTTATCTGTGGGAGGAACTTAAAAAAACAGTGATTTCCAATGGCATGCCAATTGGTAATTACACCTAGTATGGCATTTGCTGCCTAGAATTACAAAAATCCGGAAAATGTGTGGAGCTGATTTTTCAGGGTACAAATTTAACAGAACCTGTAGAATAATTATGTTTTGCAGAATATAACTGCAACCCTGCTGTTCCATGGCTCTCTTCTTGCACCTACATTAACATTACATCCTGGTCTATTTATTCATTATATCTCATTTTTATTTTATTTTAAAAAGCTCTGAGTAGCTCACATGGGGCTCAGCACATGCTGTAGCATTTGTCATGTCACAGAACATTTACTGTGACAAATGTGTGAGGGAAATGTTATGCAAATGACACAACTGCTAGTCTTTCTTTTTAGATACATTGGCCGGAAACGGATGCAGGTGGAGCGTCCAGAAAAGGCTGTTCCCAATGTCATGAACCTGGTGGAAGCTGATTACTCTTATTGGACCCTGGGCTATGTCATCTCTTTGCAAGGAGCCCAGAAGCTGATTGGGGCTCAGCCTTTCAGCAAGATGTTGCCCGTTGATGAATTCCTGCCCATCATGTACGACAAGCATCCAGTGTAAGCTCTTTGTTCTGATTAGCTCACAGACTTCCCTCAGTAAACTAGGTTTGTACAGTGCTGTCCAAAGCATTGTGAGATGGCTGCATATATGGTTGTGGTTGTGATAAGTTTTCCACCTGTACAGCTGAAGGCAGGAGGAATCCAGCTCTGATTCTGGTGTGAGTTGAACCTGACTCCCTGTCTAGATTGTGTTTATGAGATTAACTGCTCAATATCCTCCTTAAAGGCTGTGGTCCACAACCACTTTTGCACCAACCTCGTGGAGGGAGAGGGATGGCCCTTTGTGGGAGAAAAGAGAGGGACAAGGAGATGAGTGAGAAGAAGGGGGAAGCGGCTCAGTTATCAGGGGGGAATATTGGACTTGAGACAGGAATGTGCGGGTTGGGAGATATATGCTCATGCGGATTTTGTATTCATTCCAAGATGAGGAACCTCGGGTCCCCACACCTCTGGCATATTGAAATGCCTCTCCTAAGGTTTGGCTACTGCTTGTAAGAGCTCTAAAATGTAATACCCTGTCCTTAATTCCTTGTCCATGGCCACCACTTTGTTTCCACCCCGAGATATTTCTGAAAATGGAGTTTGTCAGCACCAGTTATGCCCTTTGCCCATATCTTTGACTCTTAGTAATAGTCAATTTGCACAATCATTTGAAAGTGGCTGAAGTGAGGGAAAGGGGAGGAGATGAAGAGGTGCTCTCCCAGGCGGGGTCCCAGTTGCTGGAAAGAAGCCCTAATTTGAAAATGTGTTCATTTCCCAAACCATGTAAGGTGTGTTCTTGTTAGGAGATAAGATCACACATTGCTACGGGTGTGCTTCCCTGTTAATATGGACTCTGCATGGTGTTTCCGTCATGGAACACTTCTCTTTATATTAATGGTTTCCTCTTCTCTGTAGTGCCAAGTACAAGGAATACTACGAACACAGAGACTTGAAAGCTTTCTCTGCGGAACCTCTGCTGGTCTATCCAACACACTATACAGGGCAGCCAGGCTACCTCAGTGACACAGAAACATCTACAATTTGGGACAACGAGACGGTGGCCACAGACTGGGACCGAACCCTCTCTCGAAAATCCCGGCAGCAGGGACAGATTCACACAGATGCTCAGAACAAGGACGCTTTGCCGCCTCAACCCTCTCTCGGGGCATCCTCTGCCAGGGATGAGCTATGACTGTCCACTTGACAGAGGGACCCTGTAAATACAAGCAATAACCTAGCATCTGCCTAGCGCTCCATCCTTTCTTGGCCTAGAACCTCCCAGGGATAAATTGTCTGGTGTCTTAATTGGCAGGCACAGTCTATTTGCATTGGCTGATGGGGACTAAAATATGCCTCTTATTCTCTGGGCAGCATGTTGAACCTGATTGAATCAGGGTGGTAGACTTCTAAAAATACTGTAATGGTGCTGGGGTGTCTTTTTTGGTTTCTGGGTTTGTAACCAGAAAAACCTCTGTTGAGCTGCTGGAGGACTCTAACAGGCAATGAGTTTACACTTTAAAGGGGCAAATGTTCCTTGAATGACGTCGTTCTGCAGTTTCTTGTGTAGAATAACTGTATTTAAAAAGATTAATATATATAGGGGTTAGGAGAGATGTACAGGCTCCCTCCATGTGAATTGTTGGTCTATTGCTATGTAACATGAGTTTTTTTTCTGGTTTGGGTGTGTATTAATCATGTTCTTTGAGAAAAAGTTGTAAGCAGGCGGTGAACTTTCTTTTGCCTCCAAGGGGCTACTGGCAGAAAGGGACCCATGTCTACAATTATTGCAGGCAAGAACAGATTTGTGTTTTGTCCAATGCTGGGATTACTGACAGTGGGGTTACCCTGGCTTGTCTCACGGACTGGTTGTAATTGCTCAATTTTTTGTACAAAAACACAGAGAGCTCTGTGTTCCCTGAGCTTCTTGCCTTCTGAAGATGCCGGCCAGAGGGATTGGAGTAACTTCAGGAAGAACTTCCAGAACACGGCCAAACAGCCCAAAAAACTCACAACAACTGTCAGATCCTGGCCGTGAAAGCCTTCAAGAACACATTTTTGTACAAAATTCTTTCTAGTCCTTTGTCACCTTCATCCTTGCCTAATGCTTCACGAATACTTACAGCTGTTGTTCCCCTTTCTTACCAATGGCAAATTAAAGGTTGAGAAATGTAATGCTAAATTGATGTCTCTAGTGGTCATCCCCACCTGGCAGTGTGCCAGTGTGTCTACAGATTAAGACTTGACTACCTCCTCAAACTCAGTTATCTGAGGAGGGCTTCCAGTTATGTGTTCAGTGGCAGATAATCTAGTAACGGGATTATATCCTTGTTGTACTCAAGACCTGACAGGACTTTTCGCCCAGGTCTCCCAGGTCATAGCTCTGCACTGGTGTATAAAGGAGGCAGCGCTCGTTGTGGTAGAGGCTGCGGGATATTATTATTCCTTTCATTCCTTACAAGAGCAGTGGAGAGTGTATGGCCAGTCTCTTCAGCCAACACATTGTCGTTGGTTAGGGATGGTAGGACCTGGAGTCTGTTAGTAGCTGGGCAGACGCGCATGGACTGTCCCTTTCTTGCAGCATTTGCTGCAGATGCCTTAACAATAATAGTGTTCATCCCATCTCGTGGGGCCACCACAGATTCTTATACTATAGTTTCTCCCATTTCATTAGGACCTCAAGGGACAGTAAATGTTGGTTGATTTGCTTAGATTAGTAACTTGTTGTTCTTGAGCCATTGGATTTGTGTTGTACAAATGCCACTTGATGCCTTTCAGTAAATCCATTCCCAATCCAAAGGGAAAGTATCTACAATAAAATGACTTGGTTAAGGAAGAGGCATGTTGGCTTATGTAAAAATAGATAGCCTCTCTTTCCAAGTCATAGCCGTGAGAAAATCAATTATATCTATATTTTCTGGCTTCTTCATTTTGGAATGAGTTGTCAGATGCCCCCAACCCTTTTGAGTGCTCTCCAGTCTTCATACTTTAAAAATGTAGCATAAAGTCAAGTAGTTCAAGGTGTCTTTTAGGATGATGTTTAACTGACCTAGATCTTTGGCTAATGTAAATGTAAGACTTGGATTTCAAAAAATGAAGCAAACCTTGACAATGAAAAATTATGTGTGTTTGGGGAGGGGTGCCTTTAGATGTTGTACACAGACATTGTTTCTTACATGAAATAACTGTAAGATAAACACTGTACTGTTTTCCTAGAGGGGATATGTTGCTCCTTATCAGCTGGCCTGATAATATATAACAATAAGTGCAAATTACATATCGTGTCTCAGGTCTTTATTTGTGACTAATTGTTGGGCAATGGAGTGAGGGGTTGTGTGATCTCTCTGGCAACACTAAACCCAATGCCTACTACTGTTCATCTCTCTACGGTTAAGGATGAAAGAAACCTGCTAAACCCCCTTTGATTTCAAGAAGCATCTTGAAAGAAGCAAAACAAAATGTGTCCTTAATATCCCACCTCATACTGCCTAAAGCACTCTCTGTATGGTTTAGAACTGAACTATGCAGGCTACAGATTGCACGCGCACACAAACACCACAAGCTGGGTATCCAACATATTGACCTTGAAAGGATGGAAAGCCGAGTTAGCCTTGAGTCAGCCACACGTGGCTGAACCATGAGCAGAGATGGCTCTCAGTTTAACCACAAGGTTCCTAAGAAGTGAGAACCTTGCCTTGGATTCCAGTTTAAATTCCTCTTATTAGTGAATGATTTGTTGGTGAAGAACCCAGACAAGAACCGGGTGGTGGGTGAGGGGAGTGAAAGAACAACAATGCCATGGAAGGACAACCTGGTCCCCACTCATAGCATATACTTCTCCTGGGGTCCCTTCTGCTGCTCTCTCTCAGGCTGCTTCTGCCCGACATAAACATGGGAGAATGAGTCAGATTTTAATGCAATGGCACCTGCTTTGTGGAAGCCACTTATACTGAAGCCATTTTGTTTAATTACATGCACTTTTCTTAATTACATGCACTGGGCAAAATTCTCATTATCACATCCAAGTAACTGCCTTCATGCTCTCATGGGCTAATACAGTAACTAGTTCCTGCTATACATTGCACGGGTCAACACACTTTTTTGATTTTCTCCATCCCAAGTGGCAATAGGTTTTGCATTACTGAACAGCTCTCCGCCATCGCACTTGCATTTGTTACACCCTGTCTCCTTTGTTATATGGATCTTAAAATTTAGGCTAGGGTAGTCTACATATATGCTGCTCCTTTTTTGGTCATTGACCGTAAATAAAATTATTATTATTATTATTATTATTATTATTATTATTATTATTATTATTAT
>JAHTLZ010000129.1:4211432-4291569 GCA_023846285.1 Phrynocephalus versicolor | reverse complement strand
GGGGGGGGGGGGTCCCCGGTCTCCCCCCCTCTCCTGTCCTGGGCTGCTCTGGTGGGGGGCATCCTCGTCGTCTCGCCAACTCGCCATGCCATGCGGTGTGGGTGGGGGATCCAAAATGGGGCGACCGCAATATTTATTTTGAAATCGCCGTGGTCCAAAAACACACCAAAGCACCACAGAAACATGCGAAAATAGCTATTTTAAAGCTGCCTGAATTTTTACAGTAGCAGCAGTGGGTTTTTCTTGCAACAAAGCGTCTCCATTGATTTTATTTTATTTTATTTTATTTTTATTTTTTTACACCTGCGCAATGATGGGCTGGCCATGGGAGTGGACCATGCAAATTTTTGGAGCCATTCCACCAATTGCATGGCCACTTGGCCAGGTTTTGACCGAGACTTCTGGGATGTGCCAGTCGGGCATAAAAAGCCCACTAACCCTAGCCCGAACCCGAACCCGAACCCGAACCCGAACCCATATGCCAGTACACTGTCCTTCTTAGTGGGTCAGAGAGGCACCCAGGGGTGCACCCCACTAACTCACCCTAACCTTACCCGTAACCCTAAGCCTAGCCCTTGCGCTAACCCTAACCCTAAGCCAGATCTGTGTACTCGCATTGCACTACACGCAAGTACACTTCCCTTCTTGGTGAGCCATAGACCGCCTAGAGGGCTTCGCTCCCCAGCACAACAAGTGCACCGTATGCCAGTATGCTGTCCTTCTTAGTGAGTCAGAGTAGAGGCACCCAAAAGAGGTACCTCTGCCTGCCACTGCAACTTGGTATGCATAGCCAGTTGGCTATGTGTACCCTTTTGTAGCGGGCCAGAGGAGGCACCCACCCCAGAGAGGTGCCTCCAGGAGCCTGCTTTCCCTTTGTAGCGGGCCAGAGGAGGCACCCACCCCAGAGAGGTGCCTCCAGGAGCCCGCTACCCCCCCAAACCAGTACTAACGACAGACGAAAAAACGACAAACGAAACGACAAATTTTTGAGAAATTTCGCGACAAACGGAAACGAGCGAAACGGGCCGGCTCCGACACACGACAACTCGAAACGTCATTTTTCCTGGTCGTGCCCATCTCTACTTGCTGTGTCTGTTCATCCACGTGTTACAGGTTCGAGTGACAGGCTTCAACTATATTGGCATGGGCAACTCGACCAACAAGAAGGATGCCCAGACGAATGCTGCAAGAGACTTTCTCAACTACCTTGTTCGGGTGAATGAAATCAAGAGTGAAGAAATTCCAGCCTTTGGGGTAAATAGAAGTGCCACATGTGGGATATGTGGTTTATTTTGCCAAAGTTTGTGCTTACACTGGTTTTATATATTATTGAACCCATGGGACAACTGTCGTAGTTGGTTGATAGTTTTGACATCATTGTCCCAGTAGAAGTTCTTGTTCACAGACCTGAAGTTGACTATAATAAAGGTTTATTTTTGAACGATCCATCTCCGCTTCTGAAGAAACACCCAGTGGTTAAAGAGGAACCCGATAGCAGTTTATTGATGTGTTATTGACTGGGTTAGCCAGAGTCAGTTGCATTCAATGAAAGATTGACATGCAGTCATGTGTTTTTGCTTATTGTCTAGCATAGGGGTCCTCAAAGTTTTCAAACAACGGGCCAGTTCACCACGCTCCAGGCACCACTGGGGGCCGGACCACAGTGGGTGGGGGGAGCGGGGGACCTTGCCGTAGCCCTCCCACTCTAAATGCCCCACTAGCCAGTGTGCTGATCATCTGGGCAGTAGTTGGGGGGAGTGAGAGAAGTGACATAGCTCACTGTTTTGAACTGCCTCAGCAATAGAAGCAGCTACAGAGGCTGGCTTGCTCACAAAACAGGGGTAGGTGGGGGGG
Source organism: Phrynocephalus versicolor (assembly GCA_023846285.1). NCBI lineage: Eukaryota > Metazoa > Chordata > Lepidosauria > Squamata > Agamidae > Phrynocephalus > Phrynocephalus versicolor. The sequence goes on along the minus strand of JAHTLZ010000129.1, from coordinate 4,289,715 downwards.
GTTGCAATTGGTCCTGGGGGCCGGATTCAGGACCTTGAGGGGCCGCATCTGGCCCCGGGGCCTTAGGTTGAGGACCCCTGGTCTAGCAGTATATTTGGTGGGTGTTTTATGTGCTTTCAAATCACATATGGCTTACAGTGACATTAATAATGTTTCCAAGATAACTGAGATGTTTAAAGAGCATCTGTGCCACCCCCTTTGCAAGTTTCCACAGCTGAGCAAGGTTTCAAACCCAGGTTTCCTGATTCTTGGTTTGTTGTTCTGTCCACGACACCACGCTGGGCACCTGAGTGTGTTGGATACAGACTGCGAAAGGCTAAGCTAAGCTTGGATCACTTCTATGTTATGTGTGTATTTGAGCAGTGTGAGGCTTTTGACTGGTTGGGAAAATAGTTCACTCTAAGAAATGATGGTTTGTGTCTTAACTGATTTTTGTTTAGGTGGCTCCTGATGGAGGCGTGGCCGGAACAGAAGGCGCAACGGATGGCAGTGATGTTGCCGCTGGAGGGCCGATTCCTCCTCATCTGGCAATAAAAACACAGATGGGTAAGACCTCAAGCAGCTGTAGCCTCTGTGTGCTTCACTTTTACAAGGGATTTTTAATAGTTTAATTTCATAGTCAAGCAGTTGGTTTTAGTTGTGAAGGCCACTTTCACTGTATTGCACTGTAACATATTACTCTAGATTCACGTGATCGGTCTTGGCTGCTTGTTTTTAACTTTAAACCTGAGGTTCCCCCCTTGCTTTCAGCAGGTTCATTCACTTCTAGTGTTTAAACACTTGTGCCCGTGCCCTCCCTTGAATATATACTATATGGGTATGCTCATGCTTGATTAAAAAATCGGGTGTTAAACAGTACCTACAAGCTCTTGTCTGTCCAGCGTGGGAAACTGATAACATGATTGTTTTAATTTTCTGTTTTAATATGTTATTAGAGGAAGGCAGAGGACTTTTTCCAAAGGGAATTTCAGTAGAACACTAAAGCCTGTAGCTGAACTAGCATTCATGCAGAGTCTGACTCAGTTTCCTGAGTCCCTGAGCCTTTTGAATCAGGGCTGATGATCATGGGCAGTAGCAAAAGCAAAAGCGTGCTGATCATATACTGCCCCATAGCACTTGAAGTACTCTCCCCGGGCAGTTTCCAAGTAATTTTAGGTACTCATTTTACCGACCTCGGGAGGATGGGAGGATGAGTCAACCATGAGCCCGCTGCCTGGGATTCAACCCCCAGGTTGTGAGCACAGTTGTAGCTGCGGCACCGCAGTTTAACCACTGCGCAAGGCGTTGCAAAATGTAAGATCACTTGTTTAACCAGGGAGAGCCTCTTGCCGTAACTTTTCCTGCTTTGCAAACTTGATGGGAGTCGGACTGTCCCTGCTTTATAAATCCGGGGTGGGGGGTGGGGTAGCAGGTCTGAAGAGAAGTTTTAAGATTAAGATGGATTTGGTTGCGTCTTGTTCATAGCGTACACTTAATTGGAAGTAGAACATTTTTTGAATTTCTTTTTTCCCTCACGCTAGATGGCGCTTCACCTTCCGAAATGGGAAGCTCTGGGTACGGCAGTGCTCAGTGGGACCGTGGAGCTAATCTGAAGGATTACTATTCCAGGAAAGAAGAGCAAGAGGCCCAGGCAGTAAGGCTTCTTATTCAGCCACTCTGTTGACCTATATTCGTTACAATTCCAGGTTTGACCTTGAAATCAAGCTTACTGGCTCTTCGTTCAAAGAAGCCAGATTTGTGCTTCTTGAATGCATGTGACATGCTTTCAGGGTAGGCAGATGGATAATCCTGCAAGAATGCTCCCAAATTTTTATCGCACCTTTCTCTTGATAAAACATCTGAAGTAAAATATTGCTGACCTTAGTAAGCTTTCTTTAAAAGTTCTCTGTGAGAGTGGTCAGCATTTTGTTGCAGAATTTTGTGTATGTAACTCTACCTTTTTCACATGGTGCGGGCTGTTGTCATTTGCCCACTTACACAGTTGGTCATATCCTTCTGGGCATTACCAGCAGACTTGGGGGCATGTGGCAGATAACCAGCAGAATGTCTCCTGATGCTTGGCTATTGCTTCTTTTTAATGGCAAAATGCAATACGATTCTGGTCAGCCGGTTTGGAACAGGCCACAGCCCATCCAGTCCTGCATTCTGTCTCACACAGTGACTCACCATTTGCTTCAGGGTATTCCCAAGCAGATGTCTTTACCTGCTTAGAAGAATCTCGAGTATTTTACAAAGTACATTTAAGGATTTTCTGTACCCTTGTGTTAAAGTTTCCAGTGTCCCAGTCTAATGGCATGTGTATAGTATTAAAACTTTAAAGTTCAGGGGGGCAGGGGAGATGGTTAGCTCATTTAGCTAATAAACAAAATAAAGAGGGACCTGTAGATGTTACTCTGGTTGTTTCTTCCCGCTAGACCTTGGAGTCAGAAGAAGTAGACTTAAATGCTGGGCTTCATGGGAATTGGACCTTGGAGAACGCCAAGGCTCGCCTGAACCAGTTTTTCCAGAAGGAGAAGATCCAAGGGGAATATAAATACACGCAAGTTGGGCCCGACCACAACAGGTTTGCATGTTTTTGCTCTAGTGTGGCTGATAATTGGAATGGAGTTTTGGTAATTTTTGGATTTCAGCATGACCCCAGCAAGAAATTGGGAAGAGAAGAGATTATTGCCTCCACTAGCCTTTGAAGAAGAAGGACGCTGCCCAGGGGATGGCTAGGAACAGCAAGGTGCCATGGAGTTGCAAGATTGCATGGATCAAGTCACTCTCTGCAGATCCTAATAAGTAGTAAGACTACTGGAAATTGATCACTACAAAAGAGGGAGTATGGCATATAAACATTTACAAAAAATCAAAAACTCTGTATAAGACACAGTATAATAACTTCACAAGCTAAACATACGCTTTCCTGGCTCCTTTGCCGAGCCAAGTGCATACATAAAAATATACAGACATATATAATACAGTACATTCTTATAATAATGGTGCATACATATAACCAAGTCAACCTCTGATTGCAATATGAATAATGTCCAAAACCACTGGTATACAGTAGGACTGCCGTATCTGTGGGGGATTGTTTCCACGCCTCCCACGGATAGCGTAATCTGCGGATAGGAGCAAACACTCTTATCCGAGGATAATAGTGGTGATAGGTGGTGAGGTGCTGGGGCAAAAGCTTTCACCCCCAACACCCTCCAAACGCTGGCCAGAGGTGGTGGAGGCAGCAGTGACGAAGGGAAGGAAAGAAAACTTACCGATGCCGAGCCCTCCTCACCGCCACCGCTGGCCAGTCATCCTCTTCGCTACCAGGCTCAGTGGCTGTTCTGTGGCAGTGGCAATGGCGAAGAGGGCTCAACATTGGTAAATTTTCTCTCCCCTCCCCCTACTTGTCAAGAAAACTTACCGATGCCGACCCCTCCTCGCTGCATGCTGGCTGCCCTCCGGAGGGGTAGGGTGGGGACTTCAGTGGACCCCCCTAGCCAACCGGCCTTTGTTCTTCCCACTCAGGTCCCGGGTGGAGGACCGAAAGTTTTGAACATCCTGCTCAAACTTCCGATCCACCGCCCGGGACCCAAGCGGGAAGATCAAAGGCCGGTTGGTCAGGTGGGTCCTCTCAGGTCCCCATCCCTCCGGAGGGCAGCTGGCATGTGGCAGCGAAGGTGAGGACTGTGGCTGGCTGGCATAGGCAAGTTTTCTTTCTTTTCCCCCCTCTTTGCTACCAGGCTCAGACACCCCCCCACACACACACACCCTGAACACCAACAGCGGATAACTGAACCAGCGATTAGTGAATGCATACAAACAGGTATCTTCTGTGCCTGCTCAGAGCGCACTATTTCTCTGAAAGTTAAATAGTCAATAACCATTGTGACAAGTAGTAGGAGATGTCACACAGCCTCCAGTTAGACTTCCTGGTCTAATTTAAAATAGTTAAGGCTTGGTAGTGAATTAATAATTATTTATTATGCTCATGAACCAGGGTTTGTTAGGAAAGGAGCAATTCTACCAACAGACTACATAGTAATTTGCCATCAAAAGAAATTTGCAAAGAACGATCGTCTCTCTTCTGCTCCTGTCGCTTGCCTGCTCTTCCCCATCCTCAAGCTTTTCCCTTAGGCGTTCTATGAACTTGTTGGCTCAGTTCAAGAAAAAAAAAATACTTGCAGTTCAGCAAACCACAGCTTTCTAGTATTGATGTCACAAAGAATCTGTTGCCTAATGAGAGTCTCCCCTGTAACCAGATGGGCAGCAAGGACAGAAGAGGGTGGGATAATGCCGGCGGACTTCAGTGGTTCATTGTTTGACGGATTGAGCATGTTGCAGCTAAACTCTGCAATTCATAGTTGTATTTAATAACTGAATTCAAATGCATCTCATCTCACTTCTTTTTTTCTTTCAGCATCCATTGGATATATTTGTTTGTGCCTTCTTTTGATTAAACATCAAGGGTTTTTTTTAAGCCTTTGAATTTATCAGCAAAGTGAAGCGCAGCAGTCAAGCAGTTCAAGATTTTTCCATCATTCTGTTGTTTTGCGGGAAAAACTTCACCTGCTTAACTTCTGCAAAGTGGATTTCTTAAATTAAAAGAGGTTACTGTTGAAATGAAGTTGGGAGCTCCAGTTGTACCTGCTTCGTAATGTGTTAATTTAGGGATTTTTTTTGCATTTACAGCTGTGGACGTTGCAGTTGTTTAGAGTGACTTGATTGTTTCATCAAGTACAGGCTGCTTAATGAAGAGAGGTGACAGTATGTTTCTCAGCCTGCTTGTTGTTTTCCACAGAGCATTCCAGGGTGTAGGATTTGTTACTCCCAAGAAGGCTCAGATGGATCACTTGCATTGAGAGAGAAAAGATGGCAGTGGAAGCATGTTGTAATCTGTCTCTTGGGTTAGATTTCTCCCGAACTGAAATTTGCTTAATAGAAGGGAGGGAAAATGCACACTTGGTGCACCCCATGAACTTCCAGTTAGGTTATCTCAGATGTAACTCTTTGAGAAAAAAATATGTTCTTTTGGATTGATAAAATTTCACATTTCACATGTTTTATTAGTCACACAACAAGTGTTTTTCTTTTTACTCAGTTCAACATGGATTTTCATTTTGCAGAAATACGGATTTTCTGGAAAGTTCTGAATCAAATTATCCAGAGCCTAATATCTCAAAAATTTCAAGGAGAATTTCCCCCTCAGTAATATATGCAGTATGCCTAATTAGTTGAACTGACAAATTTAACTAGGTTAATGAAGCCAGGAAAGTATTCACTGTGATATACTTAAATAAACATATGCATTTGATTTGCAATAGTAGTGTTTGCATATTTCGAAATGTGATAGTGTATGCTCTCCTTACTGGGTGCCCTCTCAAATGGAACATGAAAGCTATAATCTTGTAAGGATTTACGTGGAAGTAAGTCTCCTAGAACACAGTGGGATTTATTTCTTTATTTTTGAATATTTTTACCCCACTTTTCTTCTTGGAAAAGGGCTCAATGTGACTTACAATAATGAGGGACAATATACAGCCCAGAATATTTAAGACATATTCAGGCTAGGAACGGGATTAGAAGAGGTCTCTTAGAACATTAAAAAGTAACATTAAAGCTACAGAGTCCTTTAACTTAGTTCTGCAAAAGTTCCCTCTCCAGATTGCACAATTTGGACATCACAATAACCAAAGAATAGTTGCAAAGTTCAAAGTTTGGTTAACCCTTCCCTATGTACATTAGTAGTAGAGATGGTCATGAATTATATTGCTCGGGGTCCCAAAATTGTTGGTGTGGTAGTCCAGGTGCCACACATTCCCTCTTCTCCCCTGACCCCAGCCAGCTCCCTCCCTCACATTCTGGCATACTGCTCATTTCTTATTTGTTGTGCGATCTTCCAGTCCTAGCAGGAGCACGGACTTCTCTTCCCTGCCTCCTCCAGCAGCTGACCACTCAAAGGTGGCACTGCAGGAATCCCTGCCCACCTTCTCAACTTAGTGGACAGCTGCTGGAGGAGGCAGGGAAGAGAGGTCCGTGCTCCTGCAGGGAAGGGAAGTCCGTGCTCCTGCCGGGACTGGAAGATCGTGCAACAAATAAGAAATGAGCAGTATGCCAGATTGTGAGGGAGGGAATGTGCGTCACCTGGACTACCACACCAAAAATTTTGGCCAGTAATCTTTTCACTGTCGATCTTACAAATTAATTTTGTGAAACGGAGCCGTTTGAGAAATGATTTTCTTGTTTCTGTCGAAGAAGTCAGCAGTAGGAATTGTTCTGCTCCACCACCACTGCCTTAAGGAGGGTACTGAATTTGTAACTATAGGTTGTTGGGCAGAAGCCATACTGCAAGTATGTAACGTGGAAGGTGATCTTTCCCTGGTGGACGAGCTGGGTGTTCTGATCTGGTGGTGGGATGGGAGAGTGACTCCATTACAACAGCGCTGCTTGAATTCCACACCCAAAGGGGTGGCCAACTGCGACACCAGAGATTTTTGCTCCTTCACACATGTGCTGCTGCTTAGGCTGTACTAAGCAAACACATGGGAATCTGTTGTAAATTGATTTCTGGTGTCGCTGTTCCCCCCCAGGTGGAGGAGAATGAATTGAGTGCTGAATATAAGCCTGGCTGAGAAACATACTGGCATCGGTGTCATTAATGAAAGGGTGGCTGTTGTGTCCCTGAGCGCCAGTGGCCTCTTGACTCATGAAGCCGCTGTGCCTGAAGGTCAGTCCATGGGTAGCTTAGGAAGGGGCCTGAGCTTAAGTCCTTAACATCACCGATAACATCTTTGCTTGCAGGCAGATAAATCAACACTCTTGCCTAGAACTTGTAATAGGTCCTCCCCGCAGAGTTGCAGAACAGAAGAGAGGGATTTCTTGTTCTTAAATCTAAGGAGGCACTTTGGATGTAATCGTACTTAGACTCCTGTTGGGGTAGAGAACTGTGCTTGAGCAGCTATGATAGGATTGAGGTAGGCAGTATGCTACCAGAAGTATTGATAATATGGTTCCCCTTGGGGTTTAACTTCCTTAAAAGTGTGGTCCTACTTTGCAAAGTAATCCTGTAAGGTTTTGAGTCCAGATTTAATTTTTTTAGACCAGATTATTCTTTTTGCCCCATATATTCATTTGAGAAATTCTTGCCTCATCCCTACTTTTTAGCCGTCATTCTTTTTAAGGTGGTGAAGCCCAAAAGATCCTCTTAGTGAATTATTTGCTTTGAAGGTACTAAAAAGCCATATAAGCGTAGAGAAAAGTAGCTTTTAGGTCAGCCTGGGAAATTTGAATTTTGATAGAAGACCCATGTGCGGGGGAAACATAGGCTGTTTCTTTACAAAAGCAAGAATAATAATACTGTTTTTCTGAATGTGTTGCAGGAGCTTTATTGCAGAAATGAACATTTATGTCAAGCAGCTTGGCAGAAGTAAGTTATTTTATCTTGTGTGAAATGAGCACTAAGGCAGAATATCCCAACTGGAAGATTTTTTTAAGCACCTGGAACATATGCAAGGTGCTCTGCCCTACTTCTCAAAACTAGAGGCCTAACTAGATATATTTCTGTTTCTGTGCCTGGAGGCCTCCAAAACTCACTTCCATTGGTCATTTCCTTCTTGCCTATCCATGTCGTTGAGAATATGAGCTTGAGGACCAATGAGAGAGAGAATAGGTTAACAGTAGAGATGGGTGTTTCGTTTCGGAAGGGGACTGGTTCCAAAACGAAACACGTCAACACAACTGGTGCTCAGAACCCTGTCCCACCCTCCAGAACAAAATAAATCATTGTCTTACCTTGCTGTAATTCACACTGGGTTAAATTCCAACCAGCAGAACACTTTGCTTTGCATTGTGATAGCTACTCATAATTTTTATTGCATAATTTCCCCTCTAGATTCTTTCTTTAGTGTGACTTTCAACATATTTATTGCAGAGTGAGCACCTAAATATACGGTCAAGACTGGACACAGCTAATAATACAACTCGAGCTAAAACTGACTCTTAACTAGAGATAGCTGTTTCGTCTCGGAAAGAGACGGGTTCTGAAACAAAACACGCTAGCATAGCTGGTGCTCGGAACCCAGTTCCACCCTCTGGATCAAAACCAACCACTGTCTTACCCTTGCTCTAGTTTGCGCTGGGCGAAAATCCAATCAGGAAGCAGCCTCCACAGTGTCATCTTTCCCTCTCCTCGGCGCTGGCCAAACAGGAGCTGTGCAAGAACATGCATCATCCCGTCTCCCTGTCTGATTGGCCAGTGCCAGGGAGACAGAAAGATGACACTGTGGAGGCTGCTTCCTGGTTGGATTTTCGCCCAGTGCAAACTAGAGCAAGGGTAAGACAGTGGTTGGTTTTGATCCAGAGGGTGGAACTGGCTTCCGAGCACCAGCTATGCTAGCGTGTTTTGTTTCAGAACCAGTCTCTTTCCGAGATGAAACAGCCATCTCTAGTTAAGAGTCAGTTTTAGCTCGAGTTGTATTATTAGCTGTGTCCAGTCTTGACCATATATTTAGGTGCTCACTCTGCAATAAATATGTTGAAAGTCACATTAAAGAAAGAATCTAGAGGGGAAATTATGCAATAAAAATTATGAGTAGCTATACACAATGCAAAGCAAAGTGTTCTGCTTATATACTGCCCCATAATGCTTCCAGCACTCTCTGTGCAGTATACAATTTAATTCTGCAGGCTACACATTGCCCCCTTATAGTAAGCTGGATACTCATTTTACTGACCTGGAAGGATAGAAGGCTGAGTCAACCATGATCCAGCTAATTGGGATTAACCCTCAGGTCGTGAGCACAGTTTTAGCTGCAGTTACAGCAGTTTAACCACTGAGCTACAAGGCACCTTAAATAGTGATTGTATGGCAAAATGTCATACACAGGAGTTGTTCCTGCTTGTCTGAAGCAGAACACACACACACACTCTCTTGTCTCTCTCTCTCTCTCTCTCAAAAAAAAAAAGGTTCTGCCATTCAGGCAGTGCTAACAATAAGGCTGCCTTGCGAAGCTATCTTCTCTATATCGTTGAGATATAACACAGCATTGTCTAGGAGGATTTTAAGTGACGGGCAAGTTTGTACAGATTAGATAAAAAAGTCTACTGACTGACTAAATTAAAATCTGGAAATCGTATCCCACAAATAAAGATGTTCATTCTACAAGCGTATCTTGCCTGAGGTGCTCTTACACTTGTTTCTAACATGTGTTCCTTGACATTAATTAAAGATGAAAATTAATGGCTGCCTTGCTAATGTTCCGAGCCCACCCTGGAGATTTTCAGGCAGTGGATGATTCTGCCTGTACAGCTTGTGCTCTTCAGTTTTTTTCTTTCTTTCTGTTGAATGAGACCCAGAGATGACTTCTTGGGCAACTCTCACCTGCATCCTTTCTGTGTTTCAGGAATCTTTGCTCGTGAGCATGGCTCCAATAAAAAATTGGCGGCACAATCCTGTGCTTTGTCTCTGGTCAGGCAGCTTTATCATTTGGGTGTCATTGAGGCTTACTCTGGGCAGACAAAGAAGAAGGAAGGTGAATCGGTGAGTTTAATGCAAAATGCCCAATATAGCGGTCCAGCTAGCAAGCGCAGTTTTTTGATGTGAAATGGTCTCCTTCTGAGATCATAACTCCCCTAAAAGCCACCATGTTGCTGTGCTGTTCAGGAAAAGGATTGCTATGTGGAGAGTTGGGTGATTGGGTTACGGTAGAGATCAACAACTCCCAGCCTCTGTGAACAGCTATTCTAAAAATATTAGTTAATTCAGAGGAGCAGTCCTCTACCCAAAACCTGTGGTATAGGTCCTCAACCCTTTTCCTGGCTGCACAGTGGCAATTTAGCATTGAATGGATCTTATTTTGTGCTTAATCATTACCTTAATTGTATAAGGACGTCTTCAGTTGATGTAGCTACATCTTGGAATGTGTTTGGAAGTTGAGTCATGGCTACTGGACTTCTTTTTTCTTGAGAGATCGAAACATTTCGCTGCTCATCCAAACAGCTTCATCAGTCTAAATACAGCTAGTGCGAGTCCGCCATCTTATAGACTGATGAAGCTCTTTGGATAAGCAGCAAAACATTTCTATCTCTTAAGAAAAAGAAGTCCAGTAGCCATTACTCAACTTCCACAAAAACTTAACTGGATGACTAAGAATCTTCACAAACATATCTTGGAATGTGGTTTTCTTCCCGGTTTGCTGGAGAGTGTTGTTTCCTTTTACAGTGGACCCTCGTATAACAAGCGGTTTGTTTAACAGAAAATCTGCTTAAAGGGAAAAAAATCCAAAGATAGGGGAAATTTGCTTAAGAGAATCGCCTGTGGGACGAATCTGTACAACAAAAAATGGTCGTGGTTAGGGATTAATCTGTTTTTAATGCATTCCTATGGGAAATTTGTACAAAGGAAAATTTGGTTAACAGAAATTCATTTGGAACAAATTAATTCCTTTATACAAGGTACCACTAGATATGTTTCTGTGGCTAGATGTGGTTCAGGCACCAGAGAACCACAGCACAGCAAATCTAATGCCCAGATATTTGCAGAGCCACTGAAACATGGAAAGCAAAAATCAAAACTCTAAAGCCATGGTTTCTAGTGAACATGGAAGGAAGTCATAATGCAGGAAGAAATTAAACCGATTGAAGTCTGTGTTGTACTGTTAAGACAAGGTGCAGGACAAAAACGAAACAGTGCTTGCTTTTAAGTATCAATCAAAACTTTATTATAGTCAATGACCAGCAACAGGATACGGTATAATAAATAGTAATTTTTATATATACATATAAAATAAAAACTGCCCACAAATCCATCCCGACCATCAAGAATCTATATTTTATTAATATCTTAGGAGTTAGTGATGCCGATGAGCCAGAGAGGAAGATCAAAATAGATATATATACAAAAGACATCAGAGTACATATATACATACAGTTCCATGCACATAAGACATTCCACATTTGTTGATTAGTTAAAAGTTATTGATACTTAGTGGGCTATGCATCGCAAGTGATACTTTTTAATTAGTTGATAACGCTGGTCATTGTCCTGCAAATTTTGATCGCTGCGGCACAGAACCTAGCCACACTATATGTTATAGAAAAATTGATATCTGAATGAAGCAGCTGTGTGTAATAATGACCAGAGCGTCCTGGATATATATAGAGTATTGGAGATATAATAAGCTCAGCCCGGGTATCTTTATAAAAGAAACAGTGAAGAAGTACATGTTCTGTTGACTCAGTATCATTGGAGTCACAGGGACATAGCCTCTCCGGATAGGGAGACCTCCGATATTGCCCCTCAAGAACAGCAGAAGGGAGGGCATGACATTGGTGCTTTTTAAGTAGAATAAGATAAACTTCAATACGTTTGCTGATATAAAGCTGCACTTGCACAACACTGGCTCTTCGGCTTCAATACAGAGATGAGCACCGCCCCTAGAGTCGGACATGACTAGCACACATGTGTTGGGGGAACCTTTACCTTTATACAGCCTCATGCTACAAAACTAAGCTTTGTTTCATGCTACATGTATCTTAAATAGAAGATACAGTATCTTTAGATTTTCTTCAAAAATATTTCTTTAAAATTAAACAAATTTAATTTCAATTTTTAAAAAGATTATATATATGTATGATTTTATATATCTCTATATATATGTACTGTATATATAAAAAAATTTAAAAAGATCTTCCTCCCCAAGAAGTTGATTTCTTATTTAGTGATCATTTTGAATTTTCACATCCTAATTCCACAGGTGGAGCCTTATGAGGTCACCATCAGTTCTGGTTTGGAAGGTCAACTGCAAAGCATTGTAGAGGAGATGCAGCTTGAAATCATCCCACCGGTGAGGGTGATCAAGATATGTTTTCCTTCCCAGTTCGTTGGGGTTCTACCAGTTTTCATATAACAACAACTTCTTTTCCTCATGCAGCCTGAAGATCCCAGCTTCCCTGTTACTCTCAACCTTGGAAAATTGGCCCATTTTGAGCCATCTCAACATCAAAATCAAATGGGTGTTGTGCCGTGGTCACCCCCGCAGTCAAACTGGAATCCGTGGACTAGTTGCAATATTGATGAGGGCCCTTTGGCGTATGTAAGTCTACCATTTCCCCATTCATCAATTGTTTTAGGATTCCTGCTAGAGTCTTTCTCCTTTTGCCAAAGCTTTTTCTGAATGATATTAAACTGCCTGTCTAGTTGGTTTCACTGGGGCGTGGTGGCTCAGCGGGCTAGAGCGCTGAAACAGTCGGCTGCAAAGACAGCAGCTCGGCGGTTCGAATTCTGGAAGCCACGCAACAGAGTGGGCTCCTGCTGTTAACCCCAGCTCCTCCCAGCCTAGCTGTTTGAAAGCATGTAAATGCAAGTAGATGAATAGGTACCACTGCAAAAGTGGAAAGATAAACAGTGTCTCGTGTAGCCATACCAGCCACGTGGCCACAGACTTGCACAACACTGGCTCTTTGGGTTGAAACCGGAGATGAGCACTGCTCCTAGAGTCGGACACGTGTAGCCTGCATGTATTGGGGGGGGGGACCTTTTGCCTTTACTTTCACCTAGTTGATTTCAGCTACAGCAATTTAAAACAAAATGTGTTATTCTTCATTTCCTGTGTTCTTCTTCAAGGCTACACCAGAACAGATTAGCATAGACCTAAAAGGTCTTCTTCTTCATCAACTGGAAAATGACCCACAGCTGCAGAAGGTAGGTCTGCTGACATTTCATTTTATGTGTAGTCCTAAATGGCTAGAAAGACTTGCTATGACACGCGTTGAAAACATGGGCCGCAAGTTATAGTAGTTATTAGAGTACCAAATATGGGATTCCAGAATGTCTGTAGATCTCGTTAAGTCTGGAATGGAGAGCCATGCTCCACCAACAAGTGGGTTGGCAATAAACTAAACTGACAGGATGATGGAGTGTCATGATTTCTTTCCTTTCCCTCTGTCACCTTGTCACTCCAGTGAGCTTGTTGGATACTGTGGGTTCCAGTGACATTGCGGCCTCATCCATGGAGATCCACTTGGACAAGTTTTGGCTGTAGATGCTTTATCTCTAGTTCCCTTGTTGGAGGATGTAGATCAATGGTGGCCAAACTTCGGCCCTCCAGATGTTTTGGACCACTGCTCCCAGAATTCCAAGCATGTATTGCCAGTGACAAAAGACTGGGGGGGTTGTAGTCCAAAACATCTGGAGGGCCAAAGTATGGCCACCACTGATGTAGATATTATCATGTACCTGAATCTTACCTGTCAGTGTGCGTGTGCTTGTGAAGATTCAGAAGTATACAAGCATGTGGGATGTGTGTGTTACATAACAATTGAAAGTGCCAAAGGGTATATCCGTACCTTTCTTTGCCTCCTTCCAAACTTCCAACAACTGCAGAAGTTGGAGGTACCATGGGATGCGCCATGAGACGTTTTCTGTGGAAATTGCGAGATGCCCTGATAACTGCTGACTTTTAATGGCCAGTCATTTTCTGTCCTAGATCATTCAAGAGAGGGAGACTCTGCCTGTGAAGAAGTTTGAGCAAGAAATTCTGCAAGCCATCCACCAAAATTCAGTTGTCATCATCCGGGGAGCCACGGGTTGTGGGAAGACCACGCAGGTTCCACAATACATCCTGGATGAATATATTTACGGTGGAAGAGCTGCTGAATGTAGCATCGTTGTGACTCAGGTAGAGAGCCCGTAGAGTGTTGTATTTGTGCCTGATTCGTACTTGAGAAGAGCACTAGTCAGAACTGGAACCAGATCTAGTAGTTAATTGAACCTTAACATGCGTATCATCCTTTTTGCTTTATTGTATACACTGTTCTAGTGTTTCTGTGATATTAATTAGTCAGTTATACATGAACATGGGAAGTAGTAATCTTGAGTTTCTTGCACAGTACAGTGGCTGACATTTTTCGGTGGGGACATCTTTTCATACAGTAGTGTGTGTGTGTGTGTGTGTGTGTGTGTGTGTGTGTGTGTAAAATGCAATTTCAGTGTTTACCATTAAATCTTGATTTCTAACTGATTAGTCTGCCAATGATAATATATTGTTTTACTTCACTTTAATATTATTTTTAGCTTATTGTGTTACTATTTTATGGTTTTATTGTATGAATTGTTTGAATGTGTTAATTGTTGTAAGCCGCCCAGAGTGACCTCACTGCCAGATGGGTGGCATAAAAACCCAATAAAACAAACAAACAAACAAACAAATAAATAAATAGCAGCTCTTGGTTTATCAACTGAATATTTGAACCAGCAGAATCCTCCAGTCCCATCTTTTCAGGGTTATGTCTTTCAGTAAGATAATAAAGATGTCAAGAGTTGGAGATGATATTCTAAAATGAGTCTTCCTCTGGTGGTGGTGCTGTGCCAGTGGAATAGAATTATTTGTTCTCCTTTGTCGTCTCAGCTCACCTGAATCATTGGGGTGCACGGGGAGATGCAGTGAGAAGAGGTGGTTTTCCCTCTTTTGATGATGTTGATGGAAGCAGTTCCACCACCAGATATACCTCGTTCAGTCTATCCTCTATTTTTGGTTCAGGGAAGGCAAGAGAGAGTAGAATACAGACCATCTTTGAGGGAGCTGCCGTGATGCGTTTCTAGTTTGTGCTCTGACTATAAAATGGACTTGACTAGAATGTGTTCAGCTTCGTTGTGATGGTTTTGATATTTTTATCATTCTTTTTAAATTTTATACTGAATTTATGGTTTGCAAGCCTTGAATAGGGTTGTTGAAATGTTGTCAGTTGCCTTGGGTCCTCTTGAGGAGAAGGCTGGGTTATGCAACATTGGAAGGAATAAAAATATTAATTGTAAATGGTATTGGCTAGTATACTTTAGGGTTGGGCTATTGTGAATGGTGACAAGCTAGTACAAACTTTTAGGCACCGTCTGTCCCTTTTTGTTGCCGTTCTGTAAGTTTCTCCGATGGACTTGCAGCAGCGTTCACGGGCAGACTGTGATCCGTTTTCCTTTTCCCAACAGCCCAGGAGGATCAGTGCTGTTTCTGTGGCGGAACGTGTGGCCTACGAGAGAGGCGAAGAACCCGGGAACAGCTGTGGCTACAGCGTCCGCTTTGAATCGGTGCTTCCCCGGCCGCACGCCAGTGTGATGTTCTGCACTGTAGGTGAGCGTGCTGGTTTCTGGCTACGGATTCCTCGGACAGGATGGGGGAGGCAATGTCGAGAAGCAGAAGTGCCAAGAGCACAGGCTCACGGTGGCGTGATCTTGGAGAACGGGAACATATTTGCAACACTGGAAACTTGTACCCTGTAGGGCCCCTGTCTCAAAGGGTTACAGTGTATTGAAAATGAATAAAGAGTGGTCCCTTGTATAAAGGAATTAATTTGTTCCAAATGAAATTATGTTACGCAAATTTTCCTTTAATCAAATTTCCCATAGGAATGCATTGAAAACAGAATAATCCCTAATTATGTTGTACGGATTCTCCTCATAGACAATTCTGTTAAGCAAATTTCTCCTATCTCCGGAATTTTTTATGTTGTACAGATTTTATATTATACAAACCCTTTGTTATACGAGGGTCTACTCTCTCTCTCTGAGTGTCTGTCTGTCTGTCTGTCTGTCTATCTATCTATCTATCTATCTATCTATCTATCTATCTATCTATCTATCTATCTATATCTATCTTCTCTATACATGGAACAGAGGTGAGATCCATAGTAGCCATTAAAAGGTGCTTTTTTTTCTCCCTTGTTGAATGGTTGAGGAGTCAGCATAATAGGCTGTGCACTGTTCACTACTTGCTCCTCTGTAGTAGCAGTTCATGGGTTTGACACCCTTTTATTTTTAGTATTTGTTTATGCTGTATATAATATAATACAGTTTATTTAATTGTACCTATTGAGTATATAGCATGTGCACACACTTGCTGTTTCACACTGCCTTCCAATATTGTTGATATCTTTTGATGGTATTTTAGGGCAGTGCAAAATAGTTAACAGTGCAAAACGTTATGGATGTAGTACCGTATTTGTGAACTGTTTGAAGCCAGTAATTTCTCAGGCTGTATACTGCAACAAGAATAGCAATGCACAGAAGATAGAACAAATGAGATTATAAAATAAATAAATAACATATATTCAATAATCTTCCACCCCCAAATCTTACTGAAAACTAGGTATTAAAATCAGTGAATGATCATAGAACAGTTAAGTTTTGTAATGGATGACAAAAATTTCATACTGATTTGTGTTCTGAAGATCAAGGGTAGGGATTCCGAGTCTTCTTCCTTGACATGGATTTTTCTTTAAGGTGTCCTTCTGAGAAAGCTGGAAGCTGGTATCCGTGGCATCAGTCATGTTATTGTGGATGAAATTCATGAGAGAGACATTAATGTAAGTTGCTTCTGACCACTATCCAAGCAGAGTTTATTTGCTGCTTTGGTTCTCCTCTGCATGTTTTGTAGGCTTTCTTGTCATGTCATGTTAAAGCAGTGGTTTTCAATCTGTGGGTTCAAACGACCCTTTCACGGGGTCGCCTAAGACCATTGGAAAACACATATTTCTGATGGTCTTAGGAACCGTGCCCCAGCCCCAACTGCAGAAGCAGCAGGATCGGGCCCCCAAGGTGCGCCCAGAGGAAAAGTCCACCGCTGCTATATCTGATGGAGGGAGGGCATGCCCAGGGCCAGAGGCAGCCAGCTGGGATGCGCCGTTGCCTGTCTGTCCTTTTCATCTGTCCCCCCTCCCCTCCTCCTCCTCCTCCTCCTCCTCCTCGGAATCGCTTGCCGCCACACGATCCCCAAGTCCTTGCTTGGCGATGCCTTTCTAGCTTGGTCCTCTTCTTTGTCCCAGTGTGTCAGCTGACTGCGCGTGGGTTTGCGCCACCTCTCTGCCCGGGTCACTTTCATGTGTAATGCCTAGCAAACCAAAAAGATGCACTCAGACCCATCTTGGAAAGTAGCTCAACCACTTTTATCTTGGGACAGCAACTGAAGGATAAGACACATAGCTTTGTGGTTTTGGAATAGAGCCAGGAACTCTGGGAGCTGCGGTCCAAAACAGAAATCTCCATACTGTACCTCTAATGATATGCAGTATGTGTTGAAGTTCATAGCCTCCAGAAACTTGGCTATACTGTATAATAAAAGCAAACAAAAATAAGAGCAAAAATATTGCTGCTCCTTCAAGTGTTATAGATGGATTTCAGTTTGAGCCTTTTACTTCCTTAGACACATGGTATAGAGTAGATAGATCACAGGTTTATATGCTCACAGACCATGTAAACCTGTGGCCTAATTGTGGTGATGGATGCCTTGGAGGAGGTGCCTGGATCGCTCAGTGAGTTAGGTATCTGGGTGCAGAGCGAGAGGCTGAGAATTCAGTTCCCCAATGCCTCTTGAGGAAGTGAATTACGATCCATGAAAGACCGCACTGAAAAATCCACTAATCTTCAAGGTGCCAAAAGAGGCTTAGAGGTGCAAAAAATGTTGCTTTATTTATTTACTTTTTTTCTTTTGCCATACTTGTTTCATCATGGTTACGTCTTTGGAAACTGTAAGTGTGATTCTAACTCCTATGAATTCCCAAGTTCAAATTACTTTTTCTTTCTTTCTACAGACTGACTTCCTATTGGTGGTTCTGCGCGATGTCGTCCAGACATACCCTGAAATCAGAGTCATCCTCATGTCTGCCACCATTGATACCAGCATGTTCTGTGAATATTTCTTTAACTGTCCCATCATTGAGGTTTTTGGCAGAACATTCCCAGTACAAGGTGATTGATTGCCCATAGGAATGTTTGAAAAGCTGTTCCTCTTTGTTTTGGGCAGAATAAAAGAGACTATTTATTTATTTATTTATTTATATATAATGCACCATCTAGCAACACAGCCACTCTGTGCAGTTTACAAAAGTAAGCAAATATTGAAATCCAAACCGTAAAATAGCAAAATTATACAGTAAATAAACAACACAGCATGAAAAACATAATAGGCATGACAAATCAATCAAAATTGAAACAGAGAGCAAGCTAAGTTAAAAACAGAGCAAGGTGAGGTGAATAACAGCAAATCATCTTAAAATATTAAACTCCAATCTAAAATATAGAGCTGATGTAGTTCTGGGAGTTGAGTCTTGGATGTAGTTGTACTACTAATGCAAGTAACAGGATTAGAAGAATTAAATACAGTATGTACTAGAAACAGGAGTATGAGAGGCTGTGTATTTTAAAAACTCAGTTTAATTTTTCCTGTTACATGAAGAACAAAGCTCCAGTAGTATGACCTTCGTGGGTCATTGCTTGTATGACTTTTTTAAATTGTTGTGTCAGTAATGAGTTGAAAGAGCCTTTATCTTCAGGATCCATTGGGTACTCCTGGTGGAGATTCTAGCAAGTTTATTTTAGGTGGTTAGAATATATGTTAATACACATGGTCATCTAATTGTTCTCTTGTTCTAGAGTACTTTTTAGAAGATTGCATCCAGATGACTAAATTTGTTCCTCCACCAAAGGACAAAAAGAAGAAAGACAAGGAAGAAGAAGGTTGTGAGGATGATGATGTATGTAGATGAAGGTGTTTTCATTCCATGCTTTCTAGTGTGTGGTTTTATTTTATGGTT
Source organism: Phrynocephalus versicolor (assembly GCA_023846285.1). NCBI lineage: Eukaryota > Metazoa > Chordata > Lepidosauria > Squamata > Agamidae > Phrynocephalus > Phrynocephalus versicolor. Next base: position 4,271,154 of record JAHTLZ010000129.1, on the reverse strand, counting down.
TGCACTGTTTTTGAATTACTGCACATATACTCTTTTGAGTTCTGGCTGATTTTTTTAGTTATGAGGAGCACAAATAAATACTTCTTCCATGTGAGAATTTTATAACAGAGGGCATCGGAAGCTACTGTAGTGTATTCTGCGATTCTATGAATACATGTCGCAACCCAATACTTAGTAAAAATGTTTACATTGGATTGGCTTTTATTTATAGAGAAGCTCAGATATTTGAAAGAAACCTGTTAGCTGCAGTTGCTTCTAGTTTCTTGTTTTGCGCAGAAGTGCTCTTCATTTGTTCCTGTATTTATTATACTAGTGTTTTATGATTTGTTGTGCAATAGGCTTTGGTCATCGAAGGAGATAAATGTTCAGAGTGAATAAGATTTAGAGGAAAACCTAATTTTGATTCCTCTTATTAGGACTTGATTTTCTTGTATGTCAGAACATCACCTCCAAAGAGGACATTATAATTTTGCCCGCAGGTTGTACAAAAAAGACTGTTTCCAAAAGAGAAAGAGATTCTTATGGCCCTTTTTATCCCTTGTTGTAGGCTAATTGCAACCTTATCTGTAGTGAGAAATACGGCCCAGAAACAAGGCTCCGTATGGCCCAGCTGAATGAGAAGGAGACCCCCTTTGAGCTCATTGAGGCTTTGTTGAAGTACATTGAGACCTTGAATGCTCCAGGAGCCGTTCTTGTCTTCTTGCCTGGCTGGAATCTGATCTACACCATGCAGAAATACCTGGAAATGAACCCATACTTCGGTACAAACACTTTCACCCTTTCCTCTGGCGTTCCCCCGTTTTTCTAAAGCGTTTGTAAAGATTGAAGAGCTTCCCTTGTATGGAAGGAGCGCATGAATGAAGTGGGGGTGTCTGATCAGGAGATTACACGTGTTTGGGCTTTTAAAATGTACCCTTCTGTGTGCTCTTACTGTAGGAAGCCAACGATACCGGATTCTTCCTCTGCATTCCCAGATTCCTCGGGAGGAGCAACGCAAAGTATTTGACCCTGTGCCTCCTGGGATGACCAAGGTGAACCTCCACTCGTCGAATTAATGAGTAGCCTGGGATAATCCGGGGATTCATGTATGGGCACAGTCTTCTATGCAGCCTTGTATTCAAAACAATTTTGTGTTTCTACTAGGTAATTTTATCCACTAACATCGCAGAGACCAGCATTACCATCAATGATGTTGTCTATGTTATTGATTCATGCAAGTGAGTTCTTGATCTTGCTGTTTTCCTTCTGCTGTAGTTTTAAGAGTTGTATTAGCCTGCAGTGTTCCTTGTCTACCAGAAGAAGGCAGAATAAGCCGAGAGAGTTATTTTCACAATTTTGAGCCAACCTAGTCTACTATCTTGATAAATGTTTCCTGGATAACCATGTAGTGATACCAGGTGAAGAAGTCTCCCTGTTCATCCTCTGGGTGGCACCCAGACTTGTATTTATTTAAGACAATTAATATATTACTCTTTCACCCACAAAACTGACAGAGCCATTTACGACATGAAATTAATAATACATTCATTGCAAAGAGAAAGTAAAACAAGATGAAAACAATAAAAATGTGGCACAGCAGGGCAAGTAAATCTGTGAATACTATACTTTTTTGCTCTGTAAGCAAAGATGGTGAGCAGAATAGTGTCTTTGTCAGCTGGAGTTACTTGATTTGAGTCCATCTTGAAAGAGTTAATCTTTTATAAAGGTCATGTATAATTTGAATCTGAGTTAAAAGAAAATTTGAAACCTCTTGGGGTGGCTTCTTGTGGTGCCCCAGAGGAGGTGGCAGTGGAAGGAGGGAGGGAGCCGGCACCAGCATGTCTGCTGGATTCTGTTATTTGCTGAGTGTGACCCATTGTGGCCACTGTGTCCGGAGGGTTGATCTACAGCTGTTTTCTTCTGCTTAATGCATTGCACACCATACTGTTCTCCCATCATGTGTATGTGTGTGCGTGCATAAGTGAGTGTGTGCGTGCGTGCGTGCGCAGGTCTGTGGTAAAAATCAGCAGATTCTTGCAACATGGGCTCAGAAATAGTGAGGTATGGCTTGGTACTCATTGCCTAAAAGCAGTATCCTTCTAGTATTTGAGAATGTGTTGTTGTTTTTAAAAATGCCATTTTCTCAACTTCACAGGCAGAAAGTGAAGCTCTTCACTGCTCACAACAACATGACCAACTATGCCACAGTGTGGGCCTCAAAAACCAATCTGGAGCAGCGGAAAGGACGAGCTGGCCGTGTCCAACCAGGGTTCTGCTTCCATCTCTGCAGCAGAGCTCGCTATGAGAAGTAGGCTTTTAGATGTCTGTGCTCTAGAGGCATCTGAATGAACAGCTAAACTGAACTGGAATAACCAGATGATCTGAAGGCACTGGCATTAAGAGTAAATACAGTAGTCCCCCGCCATTACAGTGTTTTTTTTTTCTTGAGAGAAGCAGGGTTCCAAAGAGAGGTTTTTAACCCCCTCCTGGCACCTCAGCAAACAGACCTGGGGCTGCTACTGCTGGCTGCATTTCCAAAGAGGTTTTTAATCCCCTTCTGACACCTCAGCAAACACACCCTGAGCTCCTGGCAGCAAGGTTTGCTGAAGTGTCAGGAGGGGGTTAAAAACCTCTCTTTGGAAGTGCAGCAGCCCAAGGTCAGTTTGATGAGGTGATTCCATTTTCCTTCCAAAGGGAGGTTTATAACCCCCTCCTGACACCTCAGCAAACAGAGCTGGGGCTGCTCCTGCCGGCTGTGCTTGCAAAGAGAGGTTTTTAACCAACCCCTAACACCTCAGCAAGCTGACCTTGGGCTGTTCCTGCTGGCTGCGTTTCCAAGAAAAAGTTTTTAACCTCGACACCTCAGCAAACAGACCTTGAACTCCTGGCAGCAAGGTTTGCTGTGGTGTCAGGAGGGGGTTAAAAACCTCTCTTTGGAAACGCAGTCCGCATTTTGCGGATTTTCCTTTACCACGGGTGGATCAGACAATAAACGGGGGAGTGCTGTAGTCTATAGGTTATACATAGAAAAAACAAGTCTATGGCTGTGAGTCTGCATAGATTTCCATTATGCAGTGCTATCATGGAGTTAATTATATTGTCTATTCTGCATTTATTTTTATCCCACTTGCCAGCCCAGAAAGGTTCTTGAAGTGGCTTGCATAAGATAAACTTGAGAAGACAGTCCTTCCCTGCAATCTCACAGTGTAAAGATGTGCTTTTTCTCCTTGTCAAATCTTAAGTGCAGCCAGTTTGGTGGTCAGCAAAATAGGGTGGCTGGTTATGAAACCTTTCTTGCACTTTAAGGCGTCATAACCACCCACCTGCTTTTGCTCCCCACCAAACCTTAATGGCTTCCAGTTGAGACCGGGAGAACAGAGCAGGTTTTTGAATTTCGCATCACCCGCCCGACCCTCGCCTGGCTGGAGCTGTCAAAATCATCTGTATGGTGGTGGGGACGGGAGCAACACTTCATTCCTGCCCTCCTGTCTGGCTTCAGCCAAATGGCTGCAGTAAGACCGAGGGGCAGGAGTAAAGCCTCTGGCTGCTGCTCACCACTGCTTCACAGCTGATGTTGACAGCTTGTTGAGGGGGTTTCCTGGCAACCCAGCAAAGCAGGGGAAGCTCTTCCCTTGCTTCGCTCATTTGGGACAGGCTTCCCCTATGAATGCCTTGAAAAATGATTAATTGCATTTTTTCGTTAATTTAAAAAAAACCCTTTTTTTGTAATTTAAAATCACTCTATACTGGCAGATTTCCTTTCATAATTTTAGTTTTTCGTTGATCAAGGAACTCATAATTCAAGGCATCACTGTACTGTAATTTGGGGTTGGAAAAGTGGGGGGGGTGTCTTGTACATGGGGGTATCTTATAGATGGATAAATGCAGGTATATCAAAAGGAATTTGTACACATTGCTTTGACTAGAGAATCCACAAGTGCTTGGTTCACTTCTACTTTCTTGGAAGGCTAAAACAGGTCAGGTTTTGCTTTTAAAAGGGTTAGTTGGATATTGACCCTCAAGACATCTTCTGTCTGCAGTCTTGCTTTTCAGCACTCCACTGTTTTAGGACGTCTCCTGCTAGCCCTCTCCCGTTTGCTGGCTGGCTCTGATTTGGCAAGGAGAGAGCATGGTGAAGCATGAAAATGGGACAGGTTTCCGTTTGGTAGGGACTGGGTTCAGAAGATCTGCTACACTACCAAAACTTCTTTCTTTATTTACATGTTTATTGATTGCAGTTTTATACCACCCATCTGGAAGAAAGGACACTCTGGGCGGTTTACAAGAATATTAACAATAAACAAGAAGACAAATTAAAATAAGCAAAAAATCAACAATAAAGATAAAGCAAAAAACTTAGATAGAGGTGACCCTGGGAGCATTGTTGGTAGTTTCGGAAAAAGACCAGCCATGGGGATGACACAGTTGACAACAGTTCACCTTTCCTTTCCTTCTTCCTCCAGGCTTGAGACTCATATGACCCCTGAAATGTTCCGAACACCCCTGCATGAAATTGCTCTGAGCATCAAACTGCTACGACTGGGAGGAATCGGACAGTTCTTGGCCAAAGCTATTGAGCCGCCACCTCTGGACGCAGTTATTGAAGCTGAGCACACCCTCAGAGGTCCTTATCTGACGCTTCCCATCAGTTGGCATCTACAAATAGTAGTCCTTGGTTTTGGCCTCTGTGTTTTGTGCTTTCTATCCTTCACATGTGCTCTTAAGGACAATCGCTGCTCTCTGATTTTTCCATGGTTGTTCATAAGTTGGCTTCACAGTGCATTGACACTTGCAGCTGCCTGTGAAAACACTGGCAGATCAGAGCAGAGTAGCCATCTTCTTACCTGGGACTCAGGACCTGGTCAGGGATGTGAATGTCACTGAGCCGCTGGGGAACAGTGACCATGCTGCAATCTCCTTTGTCATGCATGTCTGGGGAAGAGTGTCAAGCAAATCAGACACAAAAACTTTTGATTTCCGAAGGGTGGACTTTCCTCAGATGAGGAAACTAGTTAGAAAGAAATTGAAAGGGAAGGTAAAAAGGATCCAATCTTTCCAGAATGTGTGGAGCCTGTTTAAAACAATGGTAGTAGAGGCCCAGTGGAAGTGCATACGACAAATAAAGAAGAGCTCCTCTAAGTCCAAAAGGGCACCAGCATAGTTAATGAGTGGAGTTAGAGAGGCTCTAAAGCGCAAGGAGAGGTATTTCTGTAAATGCAAATCCTTCCCAAATGAGGAAAATAAAAAGGAACACAAACTCTGGCAAAAGAAATGTAAGAAGATAATGAAAGATAAAGAAAGACTTTTAAGGAATGTATGGCTAGCAATATAAAGGGAAACAATAAAAGCTTTAAATATGTTAGAACTAGAAAATCTGCCAGAGAACCGGTTGGCTCTCTGGATGGTGAGGGAGGTAAAGGGGGACTTGGAAATATATGTGCAAAACGCCTGTAGACAAATCTCTTCTGTCTAATACAAAATGTTTTTTCTTCTTTAATATCTGACAGGTTCTTGGGTATTTTATGTTTTAGGCCTGCAGCACTTCTACAGTTATTTACCTCGATGGAAAATGGTTTTGGTGATGGCTGGATTTTTTCCCCAAAAAATGCTGCTATGTTACTTTTAAAAAAAATCACAGAAACACATAGTACTTAAGTGCAGGCAACTGTTAAAAAAAAAAACAAGGGAACCCAGCATATTCTTGGTGAAATGAAGGAGGACATGATCCCATGGCAGTATTTTCTATTATTCCTGCAGCCACCGATCCATTATAAGCTGGCATTCTGCTTCTTTCTTGAGCCTGTTTTGATGCTCTGGTGGCAGTTTCCAAGCAAGACAGGAGAGCAACAGGGTTTCATTTTCTTTCCCTCTTGGTGATTTTATGCTTCATGGGTTGCAAGAGGAAACCCATTTCATTTTCCTAATCCATTTGTCCTTTTTTTTTTCTTTTTAAAGAGCTTGATGCCTTGGACTTGAATGATGAGCTCACGCCCCTTGGGAGAATTTTAGCTAGGCTCCCAATTGAACCTCGTCTTGGGAAGATGATGATAATGGGGTGCATTTTCTAGTAAGTGAAATCTACTAATGTTAAGTGTGAATAAAGATGCAGGAAGGCACACTTGATGCATTTTAAAACCTGATACACAATATTTAAACTCATGTCTTTTCAAACTCATTAACATCACTCAACTGCCCATATCTTCCCAATTAGAATTCAGCTGCAGTCTGCCTCCTTTGGAATGTTGTATCCAGGATTAATGAAAATAATTTCCACTGCCATCTATAGCCCCCCCCCCCGCTCCCTAATACAAGTAAATTCTGTATGGTTTGGTTAGTAACAGAGACATCCGTTTTTATCGAAATGCCTGCTGACCGCAAAGGCCATGAGATGGAAGTGTCCTGTGCCTTCTGTTTCAGTGTGGGAGATGCGGTCTGCACCATCTCTGCCGCCACCTGCTTCCCTGAGCCATTCATCAGTGAAGGGAAGAGGCTGGGATATGTCCACAGAAATTTTGCTGGAAATCGGTTTTCGGATCATGTGGCCTTGCTCTCTGTATTCCAGGCCTGGGACCATGCAAGGTAAATTAAGTCGAGAGTAACATAGGTGGGGGAGAGCCTTCAATTGCTCCTTGCCTTGTGAAGTGACTCTCCAGTGAGTTTACAGATTTCTCTTGCTTTGGAATTTTCTTTTGGCAGGATGGGTGGAGAAAACGCAGAAATCCGTTTCTGTGAGAACAAGAGACTCAACATGGCAACACTTAGAATGACTTGGGAAGCCAAAGTCCAGCTGAAGGATATTCTTGTTAACTCTGGATTCCCAGAAGGTAAAAAACACGGTGAAATGAAAATACAGTGGTGCCTTGAGTTACAATGTTAATCCATTCGTCGTAGAGCTTTGTATCCTGAAATTTTCGTAATTTGAAATCACATGGGGTGCAATGCATCCTGATTATCGAAGTCTTCTGCAAAATATTTGTATCTCGAAGCACCCCACAGGAAATTTTCGTATCTTGAGGTTTTTGCGGGAGAGGTTTTCGTGCATTGCACCCTTCCTATCTCAAGGTTTTCGCAAGAGGGGGCACCACTGTATATCTCTGTTTATTTGCAAGAACTGGTCTGGAGGTGGCTTCTTCGTCTTTTGGGGGCTGGATAGTGGGAAAGAGGTTCAATAATACATAAATGTCACTTGCAGGCTTAAAATCAAGTTAATTTGATACAGCTGGTATTGGTCAATTGTAAGGTAAAACTGCTAATTTTGCACTTGATATGGCAGCTGTGGGCAGGACAGTGCAGAGTATGTGGAAACTCTGTGCAAAAATAATTAGTGCTAAAAATTAGTCCAAGGTCTCTTATTTTCTCTCTAGAAAGTATTTCCACTACTTACTACTGTAAATAAGTATCTCATTTTTGGACTGAATTCCATAAACATAATGGATTTGGAAGTGTGTTGCAAGAATCTTGGATCTGCAGTTACTAAGTCTGTTGTTCCAGTCTCACGGAGGTCTCCAGCTGCATTGGCCTTTGTCTCCTTGGGGGTGGGGGTAGGGGGGACAGACGGACAGGAAATTTTATTTTAAAAGGAAAGTTGACTAGTATTTAAATGCTTCAGTCTTGTCAATTCCTATCTCTTTTTCAAGGGCTTTGAAGTCCAAGCACACACTAATTCAGCAAATATAGTAGAGATGTACAGTGGTACCTCGACTTAGGAAATTAATCAATTCCTAATGCATTTTCAAATTTTTCATAAGTCAAAGCAGAGTTTCCCATAGAAATGCATTGGAAACGGATTAATCCATTCCAAGTGGGAAATCACCCCCCTAGAATGAAAAAAACAGTAACACATTAATGGGCATGCAAATGACAGAAGCTCAGCTCCCTACCTTTCAACCGCTTTCCTGTTTAAAATAGCTCCTTCTTCCTAATTGCAGCACTGGAATCACAAGGTGGCAGTATTGCTATTGCAAACAAGCAGGAGCCACTTTGAAAAGGAATCTTTCCTGTCCTTTACCCTTTCCTAGTCCCAAAATAAACCAGGATTTTTTTTCATAAGTCGAATTTTCCCTATACCCATTAGAGATGGGCGCAAAATGCCAAAATGGTGTTTCGTGCTCGTTATTCGGGCCCTGGGGCCCGCTTCAGGTAGTTTCTGTTTTTCGGGCCCCAGGGCCCCGCTCCGTTTTTTGGGTGTCATTTTTCGGCACTCAGCAGGAAAGCGTTCGTATGTCCGCGGGGAGGCCTCCCGGGGGCGGGCACCGCCGGAGCTGGTGGCAAGCCTGCCGGGAGAACGATCCCATCGCCACGGGAGCGCTCTCCTGGCCGGCTTGATGGTGCCAGCAGTGCCCAGGAGGGCTGGGGGAAGATTTAAAAAGCCCGCTCTTCCCCCACTCCATCAGGTGGGAGGAGAGAGCGGGCTTTTTAAATCTTCTCCCCTCCCAAAGCTAGCACCAGTGGCTACTGGGCGCTGGCTCTGGGAGGGGGGAAGTGGGGGAGAGAGCACAGGTGGGGAAGATCCCTTTCAGACCCCCTTTGCCCCTCTGCATGCAGAGGGGAGAAGGGGGGACTTGGCTTCCCCAAGAGGCTCAGCCGATCTCCTCCGCCCCGGGTGACAGCTGCCCGGCCGTCACCCCGCGCAGAGGAGATTGGATGAACAAACCGAACTAATTTGTTCCGGTTCTGTTTGGTTCGTGCCCAAATTACTCTGGGCTCCCTTATTCGTTACGTTACGGAACGGATAACAGAACGAAAAAAAAATTCGTGCCCATCTCTAATACCCATGGATTTCTATTCGTAAGTCGCATTTTTTGGTTGTCGAAGCATTCATAAGTCGAATACCACTGTATTTGCCATAGATGCCAATTCTACTAAGATGCCACAACAACAAATGTAACTTTCTGTTCTCTTCCCAGAGTGTTTGATGACGCAAGTGTTTAACAACACTGGACCAGATAATAATCTGGATATTGTCATTTCTCTCCTGGCGTTTGGCTTGTATCCCAATGTGTGTTTCCATAAAGAGAAGAGGAAGATTCTAACTACTGAAGGGCGGAATGCACTCATTCATAAATCTTCTGTTAATTGCCCGTTCAGTAGTCAGGACATGAAGTACCCTTCGCCATTCTTTGTTTTTGGAGAAAAGGTAAGGAAGCAGAGAATGAATCCTGGGTTACTTGGTCTTGAGTTACTCTTGAACTCAACATATTATCTGAGAAATGTTTCCATTGAGACTTGATAAGTGAATGCTTTGCTGCCTTGTTCTAACATGCAGGAGATTTCTTTACATGTCTCAGGGAACCTGCATGCATGTGTTGTGGTCCAATTGAATCCTCACAGCATTCTTCATTCATTCCTTCTTCCACATTCAAGAAGGGCTTTCCCCAGGTTTGCCCCTGCAAGTATTTTGGACTACAACTACCCTCAACCTTACCCGTTACCATGCTCATGGGGACTGATGGAAATTTTCCATGCTTCTCTAAATTTAAAGTTGATTAGCTTTTGTCCCGGTCTTTATGGCTTTGCTCCACCTTATTTGAAAACATGCTTTATTTTTTAGGATGGCCAAGCCAGGAGGGAGGGAGGGAAGGGAGCAGGCAGAAATCAGCTGAAGCTCACCAGAACAGCACAAAGGAGAAGCACTCTGCTCGTAGCAGATGTGGGTTTCTCTTCTCTCAGATTTCTGACCCCTTACTTAGGAAGTTGGGGTCTTTCTTCTCTGGCCTTTGAAACCTTTTTACAAGGCGAGTGCCGCAATGAGTTCATATTTTGCACCAGAGTCTCTATGTTGGCACAATGGACACTGACCCCTGTATGTTTCTCTGCCTGCAGATCCGGACGCGAGCCATCTCTGCCAAAGCAATGACCTTAGTGAGCCCCTTGCAGCTGCTCCTCTTTGGCTCCAAGAAAGTTGTATCCGATGGTGAGGTTATAATATTGGATGACTGGTATGTAACTTTTGGCTCCCTGTAGATGTTAACTGCTGAGGGCTGGGGTTGGAGAGGAAACAGCTGGAGCCATAGCTTTGCGTGCTGGAGAAAGGAGGAATGAAAGTTGTCAGAGCGTTGTCCTTGTGCTTAGGCCAAAAGAACTTGTTTAACAATACGGCCAGTTATTGGTTGAAATGTTAAGAGGGATTTCCCAGAAACGGGGGGTTCCATGCTTCACCCTATCAGCCTGCACTTTCTACTTTTTACTGTTCTGTTGTTGCTCTGATGAGATTCATAGCCTCTCATTCATGCATGGGACAGTTTTGGTCACCTCGGTGAGTGACCTATGCTGGGGGCTGGATGAGGGGAGCCCAGCCTTATTAGTTCTCTTGGATCTTTCAGCAGCATTTGTTACCATTGATCATGTTGTTGGATTGTGTGGCTAGATTAGCTATTTGGAGGCACAGGGTTACAGTAGTTCTGATCTTTCCAGTCTGGCCATACACAAAAGGTGGTGGTCCATGTCATATGGCATCCTCAGGGCTCTTACCTTAAAACCTATATTATTTAACATCTCTATGGAGCCATTGGGAAAGGTCATTTGGAGCTTTGGAGCAAGGTGTCATTAATGTGCTTGCAGCGCTCTGTTCCATTGCTCCGCTCTCCTCAACACCAGTGAAGGTGTCGGGACACTGAATGTTCCCTTTGATCTGTAATGGGCTCAATGAAATTGAACCAACCGAAAACTCGGTCCTTACAAAATAGAAAGAAGTGGCGCTCATCAGCTGAAAATCAGATTCAGGTTCGAGACTGAACATGTTCTGAAGGGGCTGTGCTTTCCCTGACAGTTGAGATTTGTAGTCTGGGAGTGCTCCTTGGCCCTACACTGTGGCTGGAATTGCCAGCAGGCAGCAGGGGTGAGAAATGTCTTGGCACGGCGCCAGGTAGTGTGCCCCCTGCAACCGTTCCTGAGTTACCCTAATGAGCAGATATTATCTTGGCCTTAGTTGCATCACATCTTGACTAGTGCAACACACTCCCTGTGGATTTGAAGAGGCTTTGGGAATCTTCGTTGGTGCAACCTGCATCTGCTAAGTTATTAACTGGTGCATGGCAGTGTGCGTTGAAAGACCTGCACTGGTTGCCAGTTGCTTACTGGGCCCAACTGAAGGTTTAGGTTTTAATCTTGAAAATCCCAAATATTTTATGATCTGAGTATCTAAAGTATTGTCTGCCTCACTATAACCTTCCCAGGGTTGCCCGACCTCGGGGGGGGGGGGGTCCTTAAAAAAACTGATAGGTTCATCGGCCCATCTAACCCCATGGAGGAGGGACTCCCAGACTAGAGAAGACACTCCCTTCCAGTGGCAGTCAGATTCCACTCTGAGTTGGAGAAGGGAGTGAAAACACATCTTTTTAGGTTGGCATATAATAGTGGTGGCGAACCTTCGGCACTCCAGATGTTTTGGACCACAACACCCACGGTCCTTTGTCATTGGCAATATACGCTTGGAATTCTGGGAGTTGTGGTCCAAAACATCTGGAGTGCCGAAGGTTCGCCACCACTGGCATATAATGTCTAACCTGCCCCATGCTATTGTCCTAGCCACATTCTTGCTGATTTTAATTGTTTTAAATGTAATATGTTTTCATTATTTTACAGTCAGATTAGTTATGTCATTTTGTTAACTCAGTGTGAGTTTATCTATTTTTACTCTTTCAAGAAGTTCATAAGATGCCTTGAGGGTTTTTTTATTATTATAAGACACAGGTATAAATATATAAATCTCTTATGTTTGTAAAAAAAAATGATTTTGCATACAAATACATAAACGGTATGTATTTTAAAGGATCGTTGTAAAAAAAAAAGAAACTTAATAATACACTTGATGTACTGAAGTTGGAGGTAAACTTGCAGTTCTGTACCCTTATTTGTGAACCTCTCTACCAGTAGCATTTCTCTGATGATTCATGTTCAGATTACACCATGATCAAAGTTTGGGTTGACGGCAGTATTTATGGATTAAAGTTTGCAAGTGAGAGAAGATATACCCTAGCAGTTCTTCAGTGGGTTCAAGGCAATGTAATCCAGGAACACTGGGGACTAAAAGTAATTATTACAATTTGGCTCCCCAGTTTAAAGGTCTTCAGCATAGCTCCAAGTGACAGTTGCCCCACTTTCCTGGGGGATGTAGTGATACGTCTTAAGCCCTAGCATCATTGGTGGGCAATCAGTTCCCTAATCCAGTGGGAGGCCATGTTAGGGTGTCACTGACTTCTGCTCAGGAAATAAAAGTTCCAGCTGTTCAGTAGAGGATGTTTCTCCAAAGCAGTCATGTCAGCCGAGTAACATGTTGTGTGCACCCAACTGCTAATATGCTTTCTGTGTTTCAGGATCAAACTGTGGATGCCCCACAAGGCAGCGGCTTGTATCACTGCATTGCGTGCAGCAATGGAAGCCCTTGTGGTGGAAGTCACTAAAAATCCCGAAATAATCAGTGACCTGGACCCAGTGAACAAAAACATGCTAAGTGTAATTGGAGAGATCTCCAAGCCATTAGCTGCTGGCATCAACCTCACAGCAGGCAATATGAGGTTAGCTTTTTGCTGTTATCTTGCCATCATGAACTGCTTACTCCTTCAGATTCTATGACATGAGTAAGCGGTTTCTTTTAAACAGAAATGCTCCAGAGATAGCCGGGTTTTGCTTAAAACAAAGCAGGAATGTTGAATAAAGGGGTAATTTCAACAGTGCATGAAACGGTTGGGTATTTCAGGGATCCATAGAAAAACTGTAGCAGTAATGTAACATAGTACCCTGTATGGTGGTAGGGCCGAGAGATGGACTGGATTGAATCCCTGCACAGAATCACATGGGGTAGGATCGCAGTGATAGTCATTCCTTAAATATTTTTACCTTGAAAATCTTATTAGGGTTGCTATAAGCTGAATCAAATTTGACATTACAGAAATAGAATAATTGACATGTGAATAATTTGAAGACATGATGGCCAAACTTACAAATCCACCTCCTCCCGCAAAAAAGAGCCCTGCTTGGGGTAGAATAAGTAGAGACTTCAAAATATTTACCCAGCTGTATGATTAGATGAGGAGTGGCAGATAGTTAATTGCATTAATTATAGTAATGCACAGTGACGAAAAAAACTTACATATTAATTGAATTGTTTGAAAACATTTGGAAATACATTCAGTGAGCAGCAATCACTGACCAAATTTCGAGTAAGCACAACATAGTAAGTCACAGTTAAGAACAGGGCTTGTTTGAATCAGGGGACGTCTGCCTGTCCCTGTGGTATAATCTTCAGATGTCTTAGCCTGGCCCCTTGGGCTTTTAATGGAATTTCATTTGTATTTGAAATTATCTTCTCCCCATTTTTGTGTCAATCACTCTTTTTTATTGTGCTGCCTGTTCTTTTATATTGTTTATCAACAGAATTAAGTATTTGTTAAAAGGCAGCATTTATACAGTTGAGTTACAAACAGAAAGCAATGAAAATTGTATAAACACAGTGTTCAGTAAAAAAATGTGTGACAAATGTCATGCCAGGGAAGCAGGTTCCTATTATCCCTGCTCAAGAGCTGAAAAGACACAAAAACAGGCTGATGTGTAGTGTTATTTATAAAGGAAAGGCTGGAAACAGTTTGGGCTTTTTATATATAACAAGAAAGGGAGTAAGGTATTTCTATAGAGGTGCAAGTAATACAGAGAAATTTAAACTCTTAAAACGCTTGTGATGTTTAAGTAAAAAACAAATAAGGGAGCAACTTTTCCAGTCACATTACCAATTTAAAATACAGTTGCTTGATGTTAAGAGCCATTACTGGAGGTCTTAGGGATCGAATCCATCAGTTTATTTACCTCAGAATACCTTTGTGTTCCTAGATATGGTGATGGACCTCGTCCACCCAAAATGGCTCGATACGACAATGGAGGCGGCTACAGAGGAAGAGGCGGTGGTTACAGAGGTTTCAGTGGAAGTGGTTATGGAGGTGGATATAACTCTTACCGTAGTAGTTCTTGGGGAAGAGGATACTCAGGTGGTGCCAGTGGTGGCTTTCGAGGGGCCGGAAACTTTTATGGCTCAGGTGGGGGCTACCAAAGTGGTGGAAACAGAGGTGGTGGCTTTAGAGGAGGCTGGGGTGGTAGGGGTGGTTACTGAAGAAATGGTGGTATCCCAGCAGAAAATGATGCATGATATACCTACCCTGTTTCTTTGCTTGTAATGTGCAAATGTTCAGTCATGGAGTTCACAGCAGTTTTCAACATTGAATTGTTTTAATATAGAATATTCAGATGGTTGTAATGGTTTGTATTATTAGTTCATTATATTGTTCATTTTAGTCCTAATAAACCATGTACTTTTTTTTTCATGAACTGATAAGCCACTGGGCTATTGCATCTTGATATGAGTTTAAATGTCTGGTATTTTTTAATGCTTCTAAAATACTACAAATGCATTAACTTAATATTTCCAGTAAAAGTACTGTACTAGGTTCAGGATGCAGGAGTTAAATAATGTAATGTTTTTGTAAAATGCTGCTGTTCTGTATCCAAGTGTATCTGCTATAATGAAAATGTAGTCATGATTTCAGGTCCAAAATTTATTGTATCTAAAAAGTTTTTTAAAACCAGCTGTGATCTGTCCTGTCAGTTCTAGCATGGGTCAAACCTTTGTAACCAGCAACCCTTTCTGAAAGCAAGCAGGAAGGCAGGACTTTGAAATTCATGAGGAGGACTGTGTTCCCTAGACTTGGGGTGATTTGCTGAATCCTGCTGTGGGACATGTCAAGTTAGAACTGACATGAGTTGATGTCATTAGAGAAATATCCTCCGTGATTGCTTGGGATTGTTAGGGAGGTACTGAAGGGTAAGTGAATGTCTGTACACTAGGGTTGGATACCCACTGCTACAGGTTGCAGTTTATCTCTGATTAACACCTTTATCTAGTCTATTAGTAAAACTGCAGTAATTTTTCATTGTGATTTGTGGCTAATTGCCATATGCTGAAATGGTCATTTGACCCTTTGTCCCTTTTCCTGTAAATCTAATTGCTATTCTAAACTGCAGTGAATCTTGTCTATCTACTGCTGAATAATGAAACAACACTTCATAAATATAATTAATTCAGATGGTCTCCATTAGCTGCAACCGCCAGAGTAATTTCAGTCCTCTTCGTTCATTCAAAGTCACTTTTTGGTTTTGTTGCAAATACATTTGCTAAACTAAAAAGATGCTGATTTGTTTTAGTTCAAAATGAGCATGGTGTTTTTAAAAATGATGGAGACACTGGTATTAAATGCTTAGAGTAGTTTTATATGGAATATAGACAAGGAAAATCCCTGTAGAATTGTTGTGATTAATATCTGTAACAATTCTGAAAAGACTAATGAAAAAAAAATGCAATAAGCATCAAGTAATTTAGTGAGAAGATTTTAAGGATCTTACTTCAGCTTCTATATGGAAATAATTACAGTAAAATGTCAGGACAGTTTAAGCAATACTTAGTCTGAAATCAGATCAGGGAGCCATCAAGAAAAGCATCTGGGTATACCAGAGTATCTAACTATGCTTCACTGGCTTACCAGTGGAGCATCATGAAATCAACAGAATTTATTGTTGGAGACCATATGGATATAGTAAACAAATTGCTAAGATTAAAATGGATGGCAAACTAATGAAGTAGAAATTAGAAATCTGTCAGGGATATAGCTCATCACCAATTTTGTTTAATATTTATTCAGAAAAGGTTACTATAGCAGAACAATCTGATGGTATTAAATTAAATGATACTCTTAAATAATATAAAGAAAGACCGCTCAGTGAGCCAGTCCTGATTGCTAAAAGCTCAGATGACCTTCAGATACTTGGGCCAAGTCACAGAAGAAAGTACTGTAATAACATAACTGTCCATCAGTGCCAAAATGGTGGCAAATAGAGTCAACATTAATACAAATATTATATTCAACACCTAATATTATATAATGGGATAATATATAACATTATATAGACAAGTGTACACAGTATGTATCTGGGATGATTAGCCACAAAGACCAATGCAGAAATAAGATGAAGAATTGAGATAGCTGGAATAATCTTTATAACTTCAAAGAAAATACTGTGTAGCAAACATCTTAATAGATCTCTGAGACTGAGGAAATTAAAGTGATACATGCAATCAACTCTCTTCTATGGATTTGAAGTTTGGAATGTTAAGATACTCAACTAAATACTGCAAAGACTTTTAAATTGTGAGCCTATAGAATAATCCTTTGGATTGTATGGACTGAAGAGGTACTTTATTGGATAGGAAAACAAAGCACAATAGAATTGTTAACAATATTTGAGAATTCTATTCAAGGTCATCTGTGACAGGTCCAAAAGTACTATTTTTACTCAAAAATAGTACTTTTGGACCTATTACTCCATGTTTTAAAAATACTCATAATACCAACTCTCAGTCATATCTTTTAATCGAGTGAAATGTCCTTTATACTACAGCAAGTAGTCGAAACTGTATGAAATTTAGTTCCAATTAACTACGCTGATGCTTTTTGTGCTGTCTTCTAATATATTAGTGCTCATTTCAAGGCTCAGTTCCTGCATTAATTTGGAAACAGAATCTTCTCCATCTCCTGCTGCAGCGCATTCCACTGTTTCTTCAGCTGCAGGGTACAGTTGTTCAGCAGGCTTAATAATTGTCACTCCATAGCCATTGTTACTATAAATATGATTGTTTTTCATCCGTAATTTAGGAGCAGAAAGAACCTGTTGAGGAATCAAAAACTTGTTTATCATTTCCTGATGTTTTATAAAAGTTAGGCAAATTATCAGGCAAAACAAAAGAAAAATTAAAAACAAGAATGTTGCGCTGTGGCACTTTAAACACTAAATGCTACTTGATATAGCTCTCAGATTATCTGCTTGAAACTTCAATATATATCCAAACTTTCTAACAGGTTCCTCTTCCACAAATTACTTGCCTTAGATTGATACAGTGAAAGTTCATTATCAGTAATGATTTACCTTAATGTTAATTCCACCAAGACTACCTTGTGAGGAGTCACTGGTTCTGAAGTTACTACAGTGATGGATTTTGTTACCCTCCAAAGTAGCTGTGCTTCCTGGGTACAACTCAACTCCAGCACCCTGATAGAAAGAAGAATATGTAGTTTAGTTTTCCTGTGATTTTTAAGAGCCGAAGCAGTTCGGTGCAGAACGCCAGTATTTTATGTGAATGCAAAGCATTTAGATCCCACCCAGCTCCTTGCAAAACAGCCACTTTGAGGAAGCATAAGGCATGGTGACTGCATCCTCATACTCTGGGTAGACATAAATCAAATCTTGTTACTACTGTATACACTTTCTTCCACACCACAATCTTGCCTACAGATGAACAGTTGAGGTTTGAGTGGGAGAGGGGGTGTTACTCAAGGAAATCTGAGTTTGTAAAGCTCTCTCCAGTTGTAAAGCTTTCAGATAGAACTGCTATGTGTTCATTCATATGCTATATTCTTACCAATCTAGCTAGTTATTGGTGACATTTTTAATTTGGAAAAAAAGACAGACACACCAGCCTTGTTCAAGCTTAATACGGTACATCCATCCCATCAACGGAATGATAAAACTCTTACTGAACTTAAGTCTTTGGGGGGGGGGTTGGAATTGTCGGCTCTACTGTTTCCTTATCGGGTTTACTATTTCCTAATAGTAAAGCCAGAAAAGCCTTTTTCTTCTTTGTCCTGGGCCCTGAGGCTTCAGCCTTATAGGAAATAATTGTGGGGATTTTTTGGGGTGTGTGTGTTGAGGAAATAAAGCAGCTGAGTTGAAATTGTATTAGCATCCCAGTCCAGACGAATGGAAAGCACACAACCCCACCATCACTGGAAATCCTGACGGTTCTCAACACAAAGCCACAGTCCTGAAAAGTTAATGTGCTTCTGCTGTGTGCGGTATATACACATCCTTCATGTTTTCATTTAAAACATACATTTGTAAGTGACTTCAGCACATATGGCAAAGAAACCTGCAACTGTGTGCACTTTCTCCTGTTTTGAGCATACATCTTCTCACAGAATGGAAAGGGAAAATAAAACAACAGATTTAACTTGGACATTTTCAAAAACAAAAACCCCTTCCAGGTAATGGGGGAAGTGGGGGGGAGCATAAGTCATCTGATGATTTTGCATGCATTTAAGAGGAAAAGTTGCTGTGGCTAACTGACAAAGTACAATCTCCATGCCAGTCATACACTCAGTTGTGCATATGCCACATCAGTTAACTGCCACGACATTATGTGATTCCTCTTTGGCGCACATATCCCAACAAGGATTTGAGCCAGTGTGGTCTAGAACTGTTAATAAAGTGAAGATTGTAGTATTCATTTCCATAAGGTTGGAAGAACTGGAAGTACTTACTCTCAAACAATGAATGGGATAATACACACTCATCTTTTGTTGCCAAATGACTGTTAGTGAATAAAAGTGAAAGAAGTGCCAAGGCATGATTGCAGTTGAACATGAAGAAAACAAAACAGTCATCACTCCAAATGGAGACTGCAGCCAAATAATCAGATGAAGACTGAGAAAAGGAAGGGCAGTAATGGAGGCATCACTAAAGATAATCTAGTGCAAGGATGTTTCACTGCAAACCAAGACCAAGATAAATGTATATCTGATCACTATGCAGAGGTATGAAAGCTGGACAATCAAGAATGCTTAGTAGAGACAAATTGATTTGTTTGGAATGTAGTGCTGCAGCAGAGCTTTGACGACCCAAAAGAAACGTGGATTCTAGATCAGATCAGATCACACCTGAACTATCTCTGCAGGCAAAAATGATGAGACTGAGGTTGTCCTACTTGGGTACATCATGAGAAGGCAGGATTCTCTGAAAAAAGACAATAGTGCTAGGAAAGGTTGAAGGTAGAAAAAAAAGGCTCAAATATGAGATGGACTCACTCCCTAAAGAAAACCACAGGCGTGTGTTTAGAATTGCTGAGGAGAGGATCTTTTGGAGATCACTGGTTCATCAAGGTGCTGTGAGCTGGAGGTGATATGACAGCTCATAAATGAATGAATGATGGAAAGGAAAGTGATCAAATACACAAAAGCAGGTATGTAAAGGAAACATCAAATTGAAATTAGGAGGTTTACCTAGGCTCTTACAACTTCAAGATGGAATCAAAGTTTATGTTCATATTTTGCTATTATGACATATTACATATAATATACCTCACCCTCTCCTGATTATTTGCAGTTACAAATGATTTGGCTGGTGCTACACCTGACTACAACAGCATTAGGACCTCTGTACCTCTATACATTATGCATTTATGCACATTACATGTGCAGTAATATTAAAATTAATGTGAAAAAACTTTCAGTGATACGATCTATAAGTCAAAGAATTGTGACGTTTAAACATCACAATTTAAACATCATCCATCTCTTAACTGTCTTCCCACAGTCTAATCAAGCAAAGCAAAGAAAATATTCTGCTTATATACCACCCCATAGTGCTTAAATCATTCCGGGTGGTTTACAATTTAATTACCGCATAAGCCAAGTTTTTCAGCCCTTATTTTTGGCTGTAAAAAAAACACCCTTGGCTTATACTCGAGTCAATAAGTTTCCCAGTTTTGGGGGGTAAACTTAGGTACTGGGGTGGCTTGGGGAGGTCATCCTGCTTGGGTGAGTGGTAGCGGTGCCCCTGCTTCCCATATTATTCCAATGAGAAGGTTGAGGGGCACCCCCTTTGGAGCTTTATAACTCAGACCCCTTATTCCCCCAATGTTTCCAAATCTCAGATGATTCCCTAAAAATCACTTTATGAAGGTACCCCTGCTACTTTGGTGCCCCCAAGGTAAGTAGTTTTTGAGTGCATGTTTTTTTTAAAATATGCACTCAAAATTTACTTACCTTGGGACTCCAAAGTAACAGGGGTACCTTCAGAAAGCGATTTTAGGGAACCTCCTAAAATTTGGAAAAAATTGGGGGTAAAGGGGCTGAGTTATGAAGCTCTAAACGGGCTGGGGTAGTATTGGCAACTGTGCAGGGACTGTGGAGGTAATCAGGGAGTTTATGGTACTAACTCCCTAATTGCCTCCATACTATCAGCACACGTTGGCAGTTACTACCCCCAGCCCCTTTAGACCTTGTATACCGTATACTGTATACTCGAGTATAATGGGAAAAAAGCCCTTGGTTTATACTTGAGTCAATAAGTTTTACCAGGTTTTTTTTTGGGGGGGGTAAAATTAGGTCCTCAGGTTATACTTGGGTATATACAGTATGCAGAGTACACATTGCACCCACCCACCCCACCCGGATCTGGGTGTTCATTTTGCCAACCTTAGATGGAAAGAAGTCTTGAGTCAACCTTAAGCCAGCTACCTGGGATTAAACCCCAAGTTATGGGCACAGGTTTGGCTGCAGTACAGCAGTTGACAAGGACATCTGTCTCCTGTTTCTAGAATCTTGATTATAGGCACTTCATGCACACATAAATAACATCTTATAATGAACTGAAATAGAATACCTGTGCTCCAGTAATCTCACTGTTTACAATGGTCAGAAAAGCTCCAACCAGTACGCAGACACCAGTTCCTTCACATTTCAGTATGCAGTTCTCCAAAAATGTATGTCCAGCCTCAACAACTATAATACCATCAACAGTCCCCTGCTGCAGCAAAGTAATATTCATTAATTTCACGATTTGGGCTCTTGATACTACAAAGCTATCGTGGCCTGGCTCTGAAACAATTACAATTTCCTCTGGTCTTCCAACTCCTAAACAAAATAGGGAGGAAAAAGGTTTGTTAAAACATCTGATCTTATTCAGATTACTTGCAATATCAAATGGCCTAGATGGTGTTACATGTGCCTACAAGTGCATCAGGACCTAGGTGCATTTATCTCAATAATAATAGTAATATGCATTTACCTGTTTTATGTTCCAGAATTTTAAAAAGAACATTAAGAAATGTGAAGAAACTGAGTGATTCACTCTGAATTCTATGAGCCTAAGGAAACTTTATAATTTAAATCTTCTATTTTGTCCTATCTTTCAGATTCCTTAATCAATTTAGTTTAAAAAATTCATATAAGATGACAAGAGTAAACATAAAGGGGCGGTGTGGTATATAATTAATCAGATGAATCTATATGACTCCTTCACCCCTCAAGTGTATTGTTTTTCACCACAACCTTAAGGGTCTTCACAAATTAGAAATATCTACTGTTTTAAAATGCCCTACCTATGCCTTGTGATTAACATGGTTTTTCCACAATATTCTGAAATCAATTTTATTTTTAACTATACAGTACTGTTCAAAAGATACTATCACCCAGGGAAACTAAAAAGCATTACTGAAGATTTTAACAGATCTTCCAGGAATTTCCAACTTTGTATCTTGTTGGGAGGGGGAAAACTCCAAGCTGTTCACTCAGACTTAGAAAAAGAGTTGATGGCCAATTACTTTTCTCATCTCCATATACTGTACTGCTGTTAAGAAGTATGAATATCTTAGAGACTCAATACCATCTTGAGAACTGTAACACTTTCTCCTAGCATGTTCTTGACTGAGTCCTAGTAAAGACAGAAAGAGTGACTTGAACCTGCAAAACCTCATAAAATTGAGAGCCCTGTCAAAGAACTACTGGATGCTAATACAGGGCTTTTTAAGAAATGAAATGAATATATTGGCTAAAGTCTTACTTGGTGAAACTGCACTGCATAAAAGCTGAGAAACTGACCTGAGTCTTTAATTCAATTTAAAATTTCATACCCATAACTCCCCTTGGCTTCTAATGCTCCCAGGGGATTACTTTTGACCACAGGAAGCCTGTAGATGGGGGGGGGGAGAGACTCCTTTAATATCCGGAAAACCTCTGCCATTGTTGGCAATTTTCAGATATTTAAGCTCCCCACCCCACCCCATCTCAAGACTTCCAAAGATTTCTCTAGATCAAAAAGGATCTTAAGGGAACATCAGAAACTGAAAGTGAAGCTTCAAATTATATTAAAGATCAACACCAGCTGATGGTTTCATCAGCATTTGCATCACACAGCCACAAGTAGGTTTCAGCATGGTATAATACAGAAATCAGACAATGCATTTCTTACGGAAACATGTACATTGGAATTATCACCACATGGGGCTTTTTAAAAAATGAAATCCATTTAACAATACAGATTTAAAGATCTGATGTAAATTTTTAAAATCCTTTTGAGTTTTAAAAAAACAAACTATTGGTGTTTTTTATCCATTGTGACTCTAATGACCTTTAATAATGATATCTTCAGTCAACATAGAAAGATTTGCAGCTCTATATTCTCCTGGAAAAATAAGTATAGTATCTCCACTGTAACAACTATTCAAAGCTGAGTTTAAGTCGTCATGATGCTGAAGAAGTGTGTCAGAGGACAAATCTTTAACCTGGATATAGGAAACAAAATAACAAAAGGATCAGGAATTAAATAAATGTTTCACAATCAATTCTCCAAAACTGTTGCCTTTCCTCAGAAAAATCTGTTTATCTTCAAAAGTAACAGACATTACTGTATTTTATTTTATATGCTTTGTATGAGTCTGATTCATCCTGAAGTAAAATTTAGAACTTTAGCAATACAGGTAAGCCTCAGAAACAGCTGCAAAGGTTAGAAATTCATAAAATTCCTGTCTACATTTTCCCAGTTGCTGTAACGCTAAATGTGAAGACATCCATATTTGAACTTTTAGGACACAGAACTAGACCCTTGCTGTTAGGTCCAGAAATAACTGGACACTGACACAGTTCTCATGGTGTTGGCGCTGTACACTACCACGGTGAATTTGAAATGAAACAAGTGAGATGCATTTGAACTGCAGACTTCCATCTTTTATTCTATGGGTTAAATAAAGATATATGAACCATTTAGGAACTGCAACCATTTTCATACACAGCCACCTCATTTCAGAGGCTCAAATACAATGGCAAATTACACAATCATAAATAAAATTTTCATTTTTAATACTTTGTTGAGAATTCTTGGCAGGCAATGACTGCCCTGAAGTCTGAAAAGAAATGGTCATCACCAAATGCTGGGTTTCCTCCTTTGCAGTGTTTTAACAGGCCTTGACTGCATCTCACATGTTGTTTGTTCGTGGGCCTTTCTGCCTTGTTGTCTTCAGCAAGTGAAATGCATGCCTGATTAGACTCAGATCAGGTGACTGACTTGGCCATTGCAGAATATTCCACATATTTGACTTTAAAAATTTGTGGTTGCTTTTGAAGTATGTTTTGGGTCACTGTCAATCTGTAAAGTGAAGCATCCAATCAACTTTGCTGAATTTGGCCAGATCTGAGCAGATGTTACATCTTTATACATTTGAGAATGCATCTGGCTGCTTCTGTTGCGTCATCAATAAACACTTGTGCCCAGTGCCACTGATAGCCATGAGTGCCCGTGGCATCACATTGACTCTCCCATGTTTTACAGATGATGTGGTATGCTTCAGATCATGAGCTGTTGTTCCAAGGTGTGAGAAGGGAAGTGTGCCGTCTACTGAGATGAAGTTAATAACTGAACATATTATTATTATTATTATTGAATTTATACCCCGCCCATCTTCCCGAGGGAACTCTGGGCGGCTTACACACCTGAATAATCAGCAAATGAGAGAACTGGATATGGAAAATAAAGAAAAGAGACATGTGTCTGAGAGCAGAATAGAGAAGGATTTAATAGGATGGGAAGAGTGTAGGGAAAATGGAAATATAAACATTCAGGGACCAGGTCAAGAAGATCCAATAGTAGAGGGGTTCTGGCTGATTGATATACCAATCAACGAATGGGAAAAGAGAATGGGGAAGAGGTTATAAAAGGGAGGTGTCAGGATAAAGGGATTCAGACGGAGGCAAGGGGGTGAAATGAAGGTATCCAAACCGAGGGGAGAAGAACAATCAGATACACAGAGAATTCAAAACAGAGAAAGAAACAGTGACATCCACAGGAATATGATTACTGTTACCCACTCCTAAAACGGTTGGAGGAAGCCCTGAGAAGGGAACAAATATGGTGACAGTATCCAGAGGAGCGGATACCGTTTTGAGATGGATCCTTGACTGGGGTTGGGAAACGCAGTGGACAACAGTGAAACATCACTGTTGCAGAAGCCAATGCTATGGTCCTGGAATGATGAAGAACCCCCCTCATTTCAAGTGAACAACAATCACTTTCTGAATAATGATGAGATCAGAAATGACATCGTCACCAGAGGAAGATTAAACAGTTTACCGTTTATTAATGTTAACACTCTTAATGAACATGTTGAAGATGTATTACCTGCCCATGGCGAGAATAAAAGTTTAATGTTTTTGGATAAGATGCTTGACTCCAATTATCGTTCTTCATCGGGACCGTTAGTGATATTAACGGAAACCTCACACAAGGCCTTTCTCATAATTGTGGTAGAGGTTTCAACTCTCCAAAGAATACTGTTCCAGAAATAGGCTGGCTTTTTAAGATACATTTTGGCAAAGTCTAATCTAGCCTTTCTCTTCTTAGGGCTTATGAATGGTTTGCACCTGGTGATGCACACTCTGTACTTGCTCTTATGAAGTCTTCTCTTTATAGAAGACTTGGATAACTGCCACTTGATGCATTTCAGTAAATCCATTCCCAATCCAGTGGGAAAATATCCACAATAAAATGACATGGTTTAAGAAAGAGGAGGGAGAAAACATTACAAGGATAGGCAATTGACAAAGTCTGAATATATCATATAGACTATGGAGAATAAGATGAATGGAAAAAAGGGGAAGAGAGTTGATAATATAAATATACTGTACTGACAAATGAAACAGATCAGTTAGGAGGGTTCAAATATGATAGTAGGGGCGGCAGATTTATGGGAAATAGATGGAAAATATATATGGAACAGAAGGGATCTTAAGAACATCTCTCTCAGAATAAAAGTATTTATAAAACAATGTGGAGATGTTATTTAATGCTGATAGAATTAAATAACATGGATTTCTACATAGTCTAAAATATGCTGGAGGCAACGTTCTCAGTAACATTCAGCCTCACTGGGCAGGGCTGTCCTTGCATGTGAACCTTTACCCAGGTAAACCTCCCACCTAGCTTTCACAGTGATTGATACAACACAGATCACGGGGCTGTATGCAGTGGGGACAGCAGGAGGCTGTGCTTGCACTCACAAGCCTGCCTAACAGGGAACCATGGCTGGAGGTGTACACACATGCATTTATGTTGGGAATGTGAAGTAATACAGAAAGTTTGGAGACACAATTTTAGAGAATAGAGAAAATATAGGCAGTCAGCACTGAAGCATCACTAAGAATAGTGTAAATAAACAATTAAGAAGAAAGCGTAACTATAACAGCTGCTCAAATATAACAAACAAATTGGCAGAATTGGATTTTTCAACTGCATGAATGGTACAATGACATAGAAAATTGTGAATAATGATAAACTGATAACTAAAATTTAAAAAGGAGTGATAAAGATGAATAAATTTATTGAGCTGTGGGATAACTTTATAAATGCTGTATTGAAGAAAGGAAAAGGACAAATGCCAGGGCATAAATATATGTATTTCTGGAAGGAATGAGGGTTTTTTTGTAAAACAAAAAAAAAAAAAGGGTGAATGGAATGTTTAAAATACACCCACACCTACCAGAGACCATTCATTAATGCAACCCACCCCCCACACACGTACACACAGAGGGGGGGTGCAGTACTGTTTTGTTTATGTTAATGCTGTATGTTTAAGTTTTATGTTCATGATTTTTACTGGCAAATATCATCTTAAAAAAAACTAAAAGAAAAAGAGAGCGGCTACAGATTAAAGAGCTGCAAATCCTAAACCTTTCCTCCAATCTGGATGTGAATATTTTAAAATTAAAGTTGAGATACTGAACGTTATGCTCACATTCATTACTTAACTGTAATTTGAATTTGTTTTGGCAAACAGCTGAAATAATAAAACCTGTGTCAGTGTCAAGTTATTTCCAGACCTAACTGTATAACTAGCTTCCTGAGAGTTATGAGACTATTGAGTTTTGTCTGGTTTATTTTTGAGAGTAGTTATATGCAGTACTGTGCTACATATTAACAGAATGGGGAAAAAAATTAGTAGCTAATTAACATTTCTGGAAATGGTGCTATGCTGTTCAGGAATTTTTATAACTCTCCCAAACTACACTCGTCGCATTCGAAAAACTGGCTAACGTATGCTTTTGTAGCTCATACAACGAGAAATACATGCTTGATCAAAACCTAGAGGTCTTTTACATCATCTCTAAGCGAACTAATCCTCCTACTATGACACTAACCACCACTGTACCAGCATACTGTTACCATCTTCACAGCACCGGTCTGCAAGCTGTGACACAGCAAAAATCTCTGTCCTAAAAGATATGTTCTCACAGATCCTTTCAAATAGGTGGTAACATCAGGTCAGAATTCTCCCTAGGGAACTCCCATTGCTGTACTCAAACTTAAAGTGCAGTAATCAGAAAACAATGGTTCACTTTCAGTCCCAGAGATCAGGGAGCCTGATTGTCAGCTTGTGTATGTAGCCTTGGGCAAGCTACAAAGAATGCCCCCAGAAGGAAATGGTGACCCACACCGGGTACTCTATAAACCTAGAAAAGGTCAAGCTTCATTAGAATGGTCCTGACAGCATATACTTAATTAAATACCAAAGAGGTTGAGGCTTCACAGCTTTAAGAGAAGCTCCCTAATCTGAAAAAAAAAAAAAAAACACCAGTCTATCTGGGAACTATAAGTTGCATAACAGAGGACAAAAGACTACACTGGAGTAAACTCAACAACATGGTGGCCCTTCCAAGAGTACTGCATTTTCTTCTCTCTCCCCTGCTGCTTTAAAATAAAGCTCCAGTATCTTCAATACTGACTTGAGAAGGAACAAAGGGTGGCATCTGATTGATATTCATGCCGGATAATATCATTGTATCACCTGAAGTGCAGTACTGTACATGATTCTGCATGACACTCAGATGCCAACTCTTACTCCAATACTGATTTGGGTAGAACTATTACTGGGAGCTAATAATATCAACCAAAGTATTGGGGGTTTAACAGTCCACTCGGGACATAATGTAACAAAAGGCCTACTCGAAGTATAACTACTGTAAATCTAATCTATTGTGAATGAGGGAAACTGTTATCTAGGAAACAAAAGATAAACTGGATTGCAGTATGTATCTCATTCTGGTATGCATCGTCGAATGGAAGCTGGATGAATTTTTAAAAGTCATCTTAAGCTGCTTTCGGTCAAAATGGCACTGATGAGCTGCTTGACACTTGAAATAGTCTGAAGTCTGGGAGCTTAGTGTGGTTGCTTTCAGTAACCTATGCTTAACATTCGCTGCCACTTATATGCGTCATACTTCAAGGAATTATGCAAGCCTTAGGGTTAAGCTAGATTAGACTGCAGAAGGGTTACTTGGAACTATGTCAGGAATTCTTAAAAAGTTAAATAGCTCTGCAGAGCATGTGATTTTTGCGGCCTTAGCTTAAGCCTTCTCTTTCCAGCCATGATCAGATTTAGATTTATAACCCCAATTCTTTCCAGTAAAAGACAAGTACCAATAAACAAAAACAGTAATAAGTACTGACACAGGTTACAATATTAAAACACATTTTAAACGTGTTTCTAAATACTTATATTAAAGTAATAATTATAATTTTTAAATGGAGCACATCTATTAAAGCCCTTTGGACCTAGCACTTAGGTAGTTGCTGAAGCCCTGTTTGAGTAGAAAGGTCCTTGCCTGTCAGGGAAAGATGACAAGGAGGGAGCCAGACAAGCCTTCATTGAAAAGAAGTTCCATAGCCAAAGCAGGCTCCA
Source organism: Phrynocephalus versicolor (assembly GCA_023846285.1). Lineage (NCBI taxonomy): Eukaryota > Metazoa > Chordata > Lepidosauria > Squamata > Agamidae > Phrynocephalus > Phrynocephalus versicolor. The sequence goes on along the minus strand of JAHTLZ010000129.1, from coordinate 4,243,352 downwards.
GCTAGGCCTAATCACATGCCCTTATCAAACATTTCTTGGAGGGTGGCAGGATTGAAAGATGAAATTCTCCCAAAGATCTCAACGCTCTGGCTTGATCAAAACATGTCTCAGGGTTGACAACCGAGACATAGTTCTTGTAGAATTAATAATAGTGTTGGGGGGCAATAGCTTTCCCCAGAATTATGGTGAAACTTCCTTCCTCACCCTCACGTGTTGCACACCCAAATAAATGCACCATAATTACATTTTTAAAATCTTGGATGTGCCTCATTTAATGTTCTGTGTAGCTTGGACCTTTATAATGGATCCTGTTTAGAACACTCATTAGTTTCTTCATGTGTTAACTGGGCTGTTCTTTGAATCTGTAAAAGGTTGAGGAGGAATTTGAAAAAAAACCCACAAGCACTGTGGCTTTTTTCCATAGTCTACTGCTATAGACTAATAAAGTAAATTTAGATCTTTAGACATATTTCCTTTATCAAGTAAGTACGAAGGAATATCAAATCCAATTTATTTTTAAATTAGATAAAGGTTTTGAGACCAGCAGTTGAAGCCAGGAAAAGAGACAATAGACGATATTTTCAGTACAGAATTCCAGTCTTCCACAATGGTCCTTAGTGAGCAATCTATGTAGTCTTGCAAAGCAAATTAGAATTAAATTTTAAAATCCTGTGGTACAAATGTACTTGGAGTTGAAAAGAGAAAGAATACCATATCACCAAAAGAGCAGAAGCCAACCAAGTCTACATTGTTGTAAGGAAGAGGAATCCTGAAAATTATAGTTGATCATAGGATCATATAGTTGGAAGAGAACTCAAGGGCCATCCAGTCCAACCCCCTGCCATGCAATTTATTTAGGTGTTGCAGAAAAGATGGAGAAGGGAGAGCAACAGTGAAGCAGTCCTATCAGTTGCTTGCACATTTCTGCAAATAAACTAATGGAAATAATGGATCTGAATTGCAGGAAAGGAAATTTTGACTTTCTAACATGGACAGCTGCTCAATAATGGGATGGGTTGCCTCACAGGGTGGTGGATTCTCCAACGCTGGGCAAGTTTAAGCTGAGGCTGGACACCCACTTATCAGGGATACTTTGGATAGGTATTTTCTGCTTTGGCAAAGGGCTGGACTCCGTGATCCCTACAGCCATTCCAGTTCTACTATACAACAAGTCTACGAAGTCTTCCTTACCATTTCTTCTGTCACTGTACTTCCAATGATGTAAGTTACAGTTGTCCCATCTTCTCTGCGGCCTTTCCTCCTTTTTAATATTCTTGGTGTCAGAGGTCCATGAGCTCTGGAATTAAAATGAACTCTACACTATAAGACAGAGTAATCATGATGCAGGTCAAGAAAAATGAATAAACACAGTATTTGTATAAGATTTAAACAGATGCAGATATTTAAGCCTAAACAATATCTCTATATGAAATGACTATTCCAAAAATTCCTGGCACTACAAATCTTTAAAAAGGCAAAATGAACAAAATATTTATTCAGTATTTCTGCTTTTTGCAAGACAGTTTTATTTACAAATGAACAAGTGCACTGTAGATAGACCATCTTGGTTGCTTCTTCTGAAGAAACGAATTTTAAACCCTGACGGACCAAATTTATCTAAAAGTATTTTTACATGACATCCTGGAAAAAAAAATTCCTAGATCAATTTAATTAAGAAGATAAATTTAAAATAAGGGTACAGATTTTTAAATACCGTTCTTATCTTCCTGATTTAGGTTATGTTATATAAAGAATCTGCTGAAATGGGATGGAAGGAGAAAGTATTTAATAACCAAAAATCTTCTCCTGCTCATAACAACATATGCTACCAGTTTTCAGTAATCAAATGCTTTTCTCCTTCTGTCCCACAACTCCATGACTTCCATGAAATACAATGGATTACTTAAAGTTGAACAACCCTGCTAATGATGTCATCAGCCTTACATAGAAGTAAATTGCACAACAGGATTTCATTAGACTGGATTTAGTCCATTCATCTATAAATCTTACCAATTTCAAAAGAACTATCTCATTGGTAAGTATAAATAGAATAATTATATTTTCTGAAGAGAAAAAGGTTTGAAATTAAGTACCATCAGGTATTTAAAAGACTGAGCCCAAAATGATGCCTAGTACCTGATACACACAGGCAAAACAAAAATCCATTGTTGCATGACACATTTAACTCAAATGTGGAATGAGAAAACTATGAATCAAGATACCGTAATCTAAAAACTAGTACAACAATTAAAATGCTCAAACACTGCAATAATTGGTATGAGGGAACTACAGTGAACTGGAAGAGGACATTTTCAATCTGGAAGTATTTTACTCTGGAAATGACAAGCACAGAGAAATAATATGACTCTTAATGAGAACAGACAGAACACGAGCAGTTAGGAGCTAATGCAAAGTCTGACCAAGGAATATTAATCAAATTTTATGGAACACCTCCGTACCACCTTCCAAGTCTACACTGCAACTGACGCTGAAGAAAAAGAAATAGAAAGATTTTGTGAAAGAAACAGAACAGTATGTTCTGATAATCATAGGGGACTGGAATGCAGAAGTCAGATGTACGGCAAACAAAGCACTGCTGGGGAATTAGAGCTATAAGTCAGAAATGAAGCAAGAGAGTGTTTCATTGAATTCTAAGCCAACCATTTGTTTACTGAAAATATGTGCATTAGATAATCAAAACAATGACTGTTCTTGTGAATGTCACCAGATGGCCAATATAGAAATCAAGCAGACTACATCACCCAAAACAGTATATAGAGAAGTCATATTATCTCTGCTTTATAAGACCAGAGGTGCTATTAATGAACTATTAACATCAAAATATTAAAGCTGAGGAACATTAGAATATTCATAATGCCAAAATACAATTTAATAATATTTCTAATGAATTTAAATCCCCTATAAAGAATAGATGTGCACTATTGAACATGAATAAGATATAAAGTAGACTGGAACCAGAAGCACTGTCCAGAATGAATGCATAGACACCAAGCCTGCACCCAGCAGAACTCTGACAGTTGTATTGAAAAGAAAAGTCATGTTGAAATTCATATAATTGTTAATGATTGGTGAAAAACAAAATTAAAGCATAACAGAAATAAGGCCAGTATCATACATGCAACTTTCCACTGATCGCCACATACCAAAAAAGAAAATTACAATATAATGCTATGCAAAAACTCTTTACAGTTATCAATATATTGTAACAATAGAACAGAAATGCTATTCCAATAAGATCTATGAAATCAAAGGAAATTTTTAAACCAATATCATGATGAAACAGTAGCAGGGAGCATATTTTCTGATAAAAATAAAGATAGAAACAAGTTACACCCACACAAGACTGACAGACTCCTTTCATAAATCTTATGATGAAGAACCTACAATTTAAGAAAGTAAAGTTTCACTGATTTAACTGAGTCTTCTCAAACATTTCTTAACAATGAAACTGTGCAACAGACTAATGGAACAAAAGTTATCAGTAGCAACCTGATTGTATATATTTTCAGTATTTATCCAAAACTTTGAATGAAACAAATGGAAAAATTTATATTCAGGCGCATATTTCCTGACAAAAAAAAATCTTCAACTCAGAGCATAAACAGCCATTTAAATTGTTTCAATTTTCTACTTCACTTAGATTGATGTACAGTATATACAGTTAAATAAATAAATATTTACGCATATTCATAAGGCATTTAAATTGCTGGGTATGTTTGCACAGCTGTCTTTTGTTTTGATATATTTCTTTAACTTTGAGCAGGTTTTGTTGGCTACATGTGCCATTCCAACAACACTGACTCATTATCCATTCTGCTTTAAGAGCACACAGTTCTAAAAAATTTTTGCTGTTAAAAATATCTAAATAATCAATCACTAAAGCAGCATCATTTGAAAAGAGCCCATGTCATCAAGGTTGAAAAAAATCTATTAGTTGGGGAAATACATTGATTTTATCCATGCATCAGTTGAACAGAAATTTATAAAACGATTCAAATAACAGAGTCAATATAACTACTGTTCTTATGGTCCATGCAATTACAACCCCAGTTGTAAATAAAGATTTGCACTTACCATATATCAGGGCCATGGGATCCCAGATTCTGCACCCCATCTCCTCCCACGGGTGCTAACTCAGGGAAGTAGGGCAGGGCAGTGAAGACCCACAATGCTGCTTCTGACAGGGCACCCATGGGAGGAAGTGGGGCATGGAATCTGAATACACCTGCATGCACAATCCCCTGCATCGTGCCAAACATACGCAACATGATAATCGTCCACCTCTAGTGGCAAATCTAGTATCATACTAACAGAAATGTACAGGCCAGTAATGCAGTTATTATTAGTAGTTTCCTTGATTAGGTATGATGTAATAAAAACCGGTTAGGAATTATGAGGAAAAAATGGGGAAATTACCTTAGGCGTAAATCTTCCCATGTTTTTAATAACCCACAAAGCATTATTAGTTCATAGTATTTTTTCCAACATTCAACAGCTTCTTCTGCTGTTGGTTCTTCCTTAATAGTACTTTGGTAATGAATCAATTCCAGATGCATGCTCTTGTATTTTTCCAGATTTCGTTTGAAACGACGAGCAATTGGAGCAGGAATAATCCCATTCTGAATATCGTACCAACTATAAAGAATTACAAAAGTTAGAATGTCTATTTGTGAAATGATTCTAGAAGAAGACTGAGACTTAATTTTCATAATGTGAGGTAGTAAACAGGCATGAGATTTTCCTATTTGTTCACTACATATACCACAATTCACCAGGAATTCCCCCATCCAGAATTCTGGCAACTATAGCAAAAGAAAAAAAAATTCCCTCAGAGGACCGTCGGCATATATGCCGAAGCCAAGCATATTCTTCACTGCAGTCAAACAGAGGGAGAAAGTGGTTGGGAGTTACTAAGCTCCATGGGAACGACAAGGGGTTATGAGATTGGTAGTCTTCCTGCTTGTTAGGATATACACATAGTGCCTATAAAAAACTGCCCATTCCACAACCCCTTTTAGTTCCCTTGCAATTTAGCAAATCCCACCCATTCTTTTTTCATTGCACTGGCTGCAAAGTGTGTGTGCTAAAACTCCTCCAAGGGCTTGGGAGGTTTTTTGCCATGGGTGCCAGAATTCTTCCTGTGAGAGTTCCTAGAGAATCGTGTCAGTTTTATTGATCAAAAATCTGAAAATCCCATACCCAGTGGTAAGTAAGGACTGCATCATTTTAAAGCAAATCATCATTATCATCACTGCAGAACTGCAGGGCTGGAAGAGACCCTATGGATCTCCACTAAGCCTGGCTCCTGTCAAGGAGGCACTGTGGGGAATCAAACTCCCAACCTCTGGCTCTGCAGTCAGAAACCAGGAGCTGTTTACACTGCAGGATATTTCCATTGGAAAAAATCATTTCCTATACAGCACATGGCAATACTTGCCTGTAAGGAAAGAGGATTCTAACCAAGCTAACCTCCAATATGCTATAGTGTTTTTTGAAGAAATATTCCAACATGTGAGCTGCTATCACAAGCACAGGCAACTTCTGTCCACCTTGAAAATGCACTTACTTCTGGCTTTAAAGGCTTTTCAAGGTCTAAAACTGCAGAGGATTGTATCAAATTTCCTCTTTGGGGCACAACATGCACATATGGAGCAGAAACATTCCTGAGGGAATCAGGGAGTTTTGGCGAACTGCATGTGGCCACAGGCCAAATTTCACCCAAACTGCTCTATAAGCAACTACCTTGTATATTATTTCTGACACATTAGCCTAGGAAGTATACTTACATTTTAATTCTCTCTTCTATCAGTGCAGCATATGTCTCACTATTTTCATCATCATCCCAGTCTCTCCAAAGAAAGTCATAAAAAAACCTAGATGGGACTCAGAGTGACAATTTATTGGTATTCTGTTTTTAAAATACCTGGCTGTATATTTTAATGCTGTTTAGAAGCACTGATCGTTGAAAGACTTAGAACATTGAATATATTATCAAAGCAAAAGAGAAGGAAAATGCAATTTAGAATCCTATTTTAACCAGCACACCTCTGGTACCTTTTAAGGCGCAGCACAACTGTGTTGCACTACCTGCCAGCATTTCTAAATTTTTCATTCCATTCCATAAACCTTTAATAGCATTTAAACAAAAGAACTACACAAATAAAAACTAAACATTTACACAGAAGATTGTAAAATAAATCTCATCAATGGTCAATGTGTCAATACTACATATTGTATTCTCATGTGCCAGTGGCTTAGAAATTCTGCAGTAAGATGTAGTAAGTTAGTGCAGTAAGCCCATTGGAATCAATGGAATTTCTGGAGCAGATGATTCACCAAATCCCCACTGGTTCAGTCGGCCTTTTCTAGTGCAACATACTGCACTAAGCAACAGAATTTCAGCCTTTACTTTTTTCTGTCTGGTTTCAACAGGCTTTCATTTTTATTCAGCCCAATTTTTCTAAAATAATTACGAAGGGGCGCACTTCTGTGATAAAGTAGTACAATAATAAAGTAGCATAGAAACACTAAAATACAAACTATTTCTACATCCCTTTGAACATCAAACACAGAGATGCAAAATTTCCAGAAATTTTGAAACTCGTAAAACAAAATCGGGAAAATTTGAAGCACATAAAAAAATAAACCCCGGGGTTTTTCCCCAGGTTTTCCAGAAAAAAAACAGAAATTTTTGTAAAATCGAAAAAATTCTACATTAGCGTGCGCGCGCGCACACACACACACACACACAAAAACTTTTACAGCCTGAAAGTCATTCTGTTACTTTAGGAACATAAAATATGACTATGGACAATTTTACTTGGCATAAAATTATCACAACTAGCATATTAAAATATAGTGTACCCAAACTAGTGTATCCAAACCCCAGAGCACAGAGAGAAGTCCTAGTTCCCTGAGCTCGTTGCCCTCTGAAGATCCCAGCCACAGAGTCTGGTGAAACATCAGGAAGAAAAACTTACAGAACCCAGCCAAACAGCCCCAAAAACTCACAACAGCTATCAGATCCTGGCCGTGAAAGCCTTTGAGAATACATCATCCAAACAAATATTACAAACAGCATTTACCGTACTTTTTAAATATTATTATTATTATTATTATTATTATTATTATTATTATTATTATTATTGAATTTATAGCCCACCCATCTTCCCGAGTGAACTCTGGACGGCTTACACACCTGAATAATCAGCAAATATTCATAAACAGAAGCAAACAATACAACAATATTAAAACTGATTAAAACATATAAGCACCCTTGTCCTGAGAGGTAGCTCAGAAAGCATCATAACAGTTAAGCTGGTTGACAGCAGTGGCGGGCATAAAAAAAAAACCACCAATTTTAAACTTTAAACTTGGTCACCAAAGGCCTCGCGGAACAAGATGGTTTTCACCGCTCTGCGGAAGGCCAAAGTAATCAACAATAACACAACATCAAGAATAACAACTAAGAAATGTTTCAACCTGTGCCCAACCAAGAACAACAGCACAGACAGCCCAATGGCCCATTGTCATGGTCAAAATACAACCAAAGCCCGCACCCTAACAAAACTACCACAACATCGGGATATTTCTTTCCCCTACAGCACTAGACACTGACTGTCTCTTTGAGTCCAACAGGTAGACAGCTCAGAGCAGCAGCAGGAAAAAAAAACCCCAGAAAGGAAGAAAGTAGAGGAAAAGTTGGGATGGGGTGCATATATGTCCAAAAATAATCCTAAAGATACATATTGGCATCAACATACTGCCAAAAAGCAGCAAAAGTCATCAGAAGAAATAGGGGAGAAACCCCTCTAATTAAGGGGAGAAAGGCAAAAAGGCAGTTGAATAAAAAAAGGGGCGGGGAATTCAAGATGGTGTCCCAACAAGCAATCTATGCTGTTTTCCCAGTTCAGTGTTTCCACTTCACCATCTGATCCATTTGGCTTCTGTTGGTTCTCATTATGCCATTGAATGGCAAATTTCTCAGCTTTACACATAAAGAGCACTAAAAGTTACACAAAAGAAAAGACAATTATGTACCCCATTTCCTAAACACAAATAAATTATGTTTTAGTGGTTCTCTTATGGCAATAAGTATTTGTAACTGTAACAAATTGAGTAGCAATCTCAAGTGTTTACTAGTTTATGTGGGACAACAAACCTCTACAAAACAATGTTTAAAAATCCAGAATTAACAATTATTCATATTTCCTCTCCACGGTATTAAATAAAAATAAAATAAAAACCTCATTCTCATTAAAAGAATTAAGGGGGGGATGTATAGAAAGGAGTAGCAAAGAGGACAAAATGGAACCAAACAAAAACCATGCAAAAACAAAAGTGAAAGCTTTTTCTTTTTTTGTGACAATAGCAGCACCTCCTAAACAAAGGAAGAAATGCATCTTGTTCTCTCACTGGAGAGTTCAGTTTGTAACCTAGGACTTGTTTGTCCTCAGTGCACAGAAATTAGAATAATGATACTATGCGTATTTTTAGAAATGATTTGGAAGATATTTGAACACCCTGTCTTAAAATATGTTATTCATCATGTTAAAATAAAATATTCCATAATCTCTTTTCTTTCAGAAAAAATGGGGAACCCCCCCCCCCAGTTTTCTTTTTTTTTGGGGGGGGAGCTTCACATCTCTTCAGTGAGATCAGTTATTTGGTCCTAATTTGTTGTTGTTTTGCAGATTATGGGGATACTATTGTACCAGAAAAGAGGAATGTGGTTTCAACGCCAGAAACAGCACATTAACTAGAAGACTCAAAGCAATTATTTGGGGAAATATAGTGATCCTATATCTGCCATGGCTTCAAATGACAAACCAGTATGAACACAGTTATGAGCCTTCACATGACCTTTTTGAAATACTTTTAACTGGGAATGAAAGTGGTCAGTTATGACTGACATGCATGCTTTGTTTACAGGTTATGGTTCTTGTTTAACCTTTCCCATGAGATAACTTTATAATTATCTAAGTTGGAGTGAAACAGTTTCAAACTTGAATCAAAATAATGTACAGTGAGAAGCTTTCCATTTGTTTCTGTCACGATACATAGAATTTATAGTGGTACCTTACAAGATGAATGCCCCTGTAAGATGAATTCTTCATAAGACGAATGAAATTTCCAGGGATAAGCATTTTTTGCAAGATGATGGTTTGCCTACTGGTTGGTTTGCAAAAAAAAAAAATTGCCTTACAGGGCAGGCTTTTGAATACCCACATGGTTGGGAAAGCCATGATCGAAGCCACTGCCACCTCCCTCGCCTGGGTCTCTGCACCGAGCCGTTTCTGGCGCAGAGACCCAGGTGAAGGGGGCGTGGCAGCTGCTGCTTGTGGGCTTGTTTCTACCCCCTATTTACTCTCCAGCCATGCCGCTGTGGGCATCCAAAAAGTAAACAGGCTACAAACAAGCCCACAAGCTGCCACTGCCCACAAGCCCAGCTCTGAGCACAGAGGCTCTGAGCAGAGCTGGGTGAAGGTGAGGCAGCAGCTTGTGGGCTCGTTCATAACCCTAGATTATTCTGCAGCCATCGTGAGCTGAGGCAGTGGCTTGTGGGCTCGTTCATAGCTCGTTTACTCTCCAGCCACACTGCATCTGGCATGCCCACAGCATCTTGGCTGGAGAGTAAACTGGGGCTTCGATAAGCCCACAAGCCACCACTGCTTCCCCCTTCACAAGGACCTGGGCGGAGGGGTGGCTGTCTTGATGCAGGAAGGGGATAAGCGGACGAGTCCCCCCTCGCCCGTCCCCCCTCCATAGGTTGGGGCAGCCAGCAAAAGGGGAGCTTTTCTCCTGACCCAACCCAGCAAAGAAGGGGAAAAGCTTCCCCCCCCCCTTTGCTGGATTGAGGGTAACCCCTCTCAATCAACGGGAAGCGAAAGGCTGTTCCACGCAGCCCTCCAGATAGCTGATTTTGACAGCTGTCAAAATCAGCTATCTGCTGGACTGCATGAAGGCTGCAGGTTGATAGATGGGGGGTTGGGACAGCTTTCCCATAGGAATGCATTGAAAACCAATGTAATATGTTCCTCTAAAACAGATTAATTGGTTTTCAATGTGTTCCTATGGGAAACTGTGCCTCTTAAGATGATTTTTTTCATAAAAAGAATTGCCCCATGGAACGAATTAAATTCATCTTAAGAGGCACCCATATTTAATATTCTGTTGAACACCAATATTAAGAAAATCCTACCTCACAATTTCCAATGCTTTAGCTATGTCAAATACTACATTATCTTGTTGCTCCACAGGATAGACTTCCAAAAGAGGCACAGAATAATCCGTCTCCTCCAGAACTTCATCCACTAACTGCCTTGGGATATTTGCAATGTTTGAAGAGAAGGGCTCAGCTACAGATACAGAAACACTGAAGTTTGCAGATGGATTTGGTAGGTGCTTACAAGTAACCTAGAAGAAGAAGATGATCATGATAGTAAAGTACTGTATTTGCTAGTGTGTAACATTGTTCTATCCACTCTAATAACATATTGCAAAAGGTTACATTTTCTAAATCCCACTTATTGATGAGCCTCGTGGCGCAGTGGTTAAATGCCTGTACTGCAGGTAAAACTCGTGGCGCAGTGGTTAAATGCCTGTACTGCAGGTAAAACTGTGCTCACGACCTGGGTTCAATCCCCGGTAGCAGGCTCAAGGTTCACTCAGCCTTCCATCCTTCCGAGGTCGGTAAAATGAGTACCCAGCTTGCTGGGGGGGGGGCAATGTGTAGCCTGCACACTGTAATTAAAATTGTAAACCGCCCAGAGACCACTTGTAGTGGTATGGGGCGGTATATAAGCAGAACACACACACTTTATTTTAACCGTGTGGACACTTGAATGCAGGGCTGTGGAGTCGGTAGATAAATGTTCCGACTCCGACTCCGACTCCTAAGTTTTTTTGTACTTCCGACTCCGACTCCCCGACTCTGACTCCTCTATATTAATATGTGAATGTATTTTATACATTCCTTGAAGGAAAGAAAGGCAACAAACATGTCATTACCACAGGACTACTGGCTGGGAAGCCAACAGTCTACTGTATTGAAAAGTTTAAGCAAAAGACAAACACATTGAAAACAACAAAGTTTTATTAATTTTTAATTAATTAATCAAGTGGCTGGATAGTAGCAGCAGGCATAAACATCAGGAACAGGAACTTTACCAGTTTACCTAATTTTAACTTTACCTAATTTTACCTAATTGTGCGTTGTGTGCTATATAGTGAAGCACATGAAAAGCATGCTTTTTCACGGTCACTTAACGTGTTCGTTTTGCGGTTATGTGAGGCACTGCATGCATTGGTCTTTATTCTTACAGTACAGAAGTCATTAATTATAACTTTTTGTGAATTGGGACATTTAAACTTGCTTTTTAAAAAATTCCAATCTAAATTTAGTAGGAGTCGGAGTCGGTGCATTGTTTGCCGACTGCGACTCCGACTCCAGGTACTCAAAATTTCCTTCAACTCCTCAACTCCGACTCTGACTCCACAGCCCTCCTTGAATGACAACATGGGAAGCACCCAGGACAGATACCAGTGCCATAGGTTATGTAAGCTACAATGAAGATGGATTAACAAATCTTTGATTTTTCAGAAGAAAATAATCTTGTAATCTGCAACATGTTTTTTAAGAAACACATAAACCATCTCATCACTGACAACAATGGCATAAATCATAGCCAGATTGATTTTATCCTTCTGAGAAGGCACAATTCTCCCACTATATACAACACGAAGGTTAACCCCTCTGACCTCCTTGCCCTGCAACACAGGCCACTAATCACAGATCTAAAGATAAAATGCCATAAGCAAATAGGCTGCATCACAGGTCCGCAGAAGATCAAATGGTGGAAGCTATGGAACCACAAAGAAGCAATGATAATAAAAATCATATTTTCACCCATTTTGCCTCAAGTGACATCACCTGGGCGGAATTTTGTGACTCTGTTACCACCACTGGCAAGGAATTCCTTGTTGTCTCAAAATCAGGCTGCTGTTACACTAATAAGCTGGCCTAGCTGTGGCCCGAACAACTTCATGGAAAGGTACAAGAGAAGAGAGCCTTTCAGAAATGGCAAGCAGAAAAGACCAATGAAAATTGAGACCTATGCCACTGCCAAACAAGCAATCCAAAGGGCTGCTGCAAAAGGTAAGGTGGAATGCTACCAAGATCTATACAATCACCTGGAAACACAAGAAGGAGAGAAGGATATTTACTGATTAGCCAAAGCACAAAAGAAGGCTGCTCAAGACATTGAGCACTAGATGTGCATAAAAGATAAGGGTGGCAAAAGATTCCAAGGTAAACAGGAAACCCAGCAATGATGGTGTGATCATTTTACCAATATCTCCAACACTGATTTTCCAGATCTAATAATCATCTGAGCCTAACCACCAGGTGATTTGGACAGCTCCACAGCCTGGCGGATTTCCCTTCGTAATTCAAATTTTTTGCAGTTCAAAGCATTCGTGATTCAAGGCATCACTCTACATTTTTTAAAAAAAATCTGATTTTGTGTGTTTTCTGAAAAGCAACTTAATTTTGAGTATAAAAAGTTGGCTGGCCATTACCAATGAATGAGGCTTCCTCCCACCCGAGGTTTGGTAAAATGATGACACTAGAAAGGGGGGAAATGGTGGAATTCAAGGGGGAAATTTTATTTAATTGTAAGGGAAGTGAATGGAAGGGTGGGGAAAGAGATGTTGGTTTGTTGGTTTGTGCAATTTACATTTACCTTAATGGTTTCACAGTGTTGTGTGCAATGCTCGGGGCTAGAAAAGAAAAATGTAGGTTACAACAGTGGTTAAACAACTTTAAATTCTACTTGGAATGTAAAAGGTCTAGGATCTCTTACAAGAATAAGAAAAATCTAGAATGTATTGAACAGAGGAGGAACTGATATTGTGTTCATGCAAGAAACTCATTAAAGATGGAGTTAATTAATTGAGGTACAATTGAAGTAGTACTTACGAAAAGTCATTTGGTACATCCAAATCCAAAGAAGTTGGTGCATTAATATCAAAGAGTTGAATTTAAAGTTATTGCATTGGACAAGGATAAGGATATAATAACATAAGGCAAAATTAAGGGCGAGGAGTGCAGTCTAGTATATTTTTATGCACCGAATAAGAAAAGTGGAATTCTATGTTACATCATTAGCAGTGTAATGGTCCAATTAAAAGCAAAAAAGAAGGAATCTGAAGGTGTCAGTTCAGAAAGGGCTCTGAAAAAATTATATTTTGAATTTAGCAATAAAAATTCCAAGCTGTTACCAAGAACTGCACAAGCAAAAAAGAATAATACAGGATGGAAATGTTAGAAGGTATGACAAAATGTATGAAAAACTGGTAACTCATAAGATAATTTTTTTCTTTCCCGTTTACATTTGTCTTATGAGGTACCATTGATCCTCGCCCAGCCTGGGCTGTTTGCATGGATCTTCTCACAGGCCGGGAGGGATGCAATGCAAGCTGTGGCAGCACATTGCCATCTCCACTTGCCTTGCAAGTTTCCCGGGCTGGGAGAAAAAACATATTAAAATGCCCTGCCAGGAGTGCTCTGGCCCCAGCCGGAGCGTTCATGGCAGGACATTTTAAAAATGCATTTTTTGTGTAGGAATAAGCAGTCCTATACAGAAATACAGGAGGAGATTGACTTTCCCATTGAGAGCATCTGGATCAAACTAGATGGTGCAAAAAAACCCAAAAGGAAACATGACCGTTGGAGTTTACTACCAACTGCCCAATCAAGGAGAGGAAGCAGATGAAACTTTTGAAAAGCAAGGATTTAAAAACAACAGCCAAAAGCAATACTGTCATAATGGAAGATTTCAACTATCTGGATATACGTTGGAAGGCAAATTTGGCAGTCTAAGAAATTCCTGCCTTGTGTGGCTGACAATTTTCTCCTACAAAAATTGGAGAAGAGAGCTAGCAATCCAAGATACAATTCTAACCAATGGAGATGACTTGGTGGGGGAAGAGGCAGTATGGGAAATTCTGGGTGAGACTGACAATGTTCTACTAGATTTCTTGATTTCAAAGGAAGCCAATGCAGAGTCCCATGGCAAAAGATCTTAAGAAAAAGAATCCAAGGGTGGGAGTATCTTTTTAAAAAGTCTAACAGAAGTATAATTTCTAAATCCCATGAGGTGCTTGTCTTCCTCTATTTAACCCTGGTTAGGCCTCCCTTTTAGTGTTGTGTCCATATTTGAAGGGCTATCATACAGAAGAACTTTTCTCAATCATTTCATACTGCAGGATGCGAAACAGTGATCTCGTTAAGAGAACCCAGCTTTCGGCTGAATATCTTCCTGTTAGAGCAGTACGGCAATGGAATCAGTTACCTCATGATGTGGTGAGTGTGCCAACACTGGAGGCATTCAAGAGAAATTTGGACAACCACCTGGCAGATACCCTTTGATTTGTATTCCTGCATTAAGCAGAGGGTGGACTTGATAGCTTTGCAGGCCCCTTCCAACTAATCTATAGTTCTAAGATCTTTTTTAAAATAAAATAAAATTTTGAGAATAGTTTATTACCTCAACAAGCACACCAACATATTGTATGGGAATTTCTTCAGCATTTACAAAAAAGAGTTCTGGATTGGTCTTCCAAACTCCAAGCCATTTTTCCTTTAGCTTCAGCTTCTCCAAAAGGTATTTACTAACAACTTCATTAGCATCTTCTGCCTTTTTATATAAGGGAAAAAATTATATTATCAAAATTTTCAAACATAATGGATGAAATCCTGTTGCACAGCTCCATGTGAGAAACGCTAAAGGTATCAGCAACTTGCTACGGATTCAAGGCTTCCATTGGCAGTTTGGGGGTACAGTATGTGCAAATTTGTTGTATTGTGAACCAATCACAAGCAACCTGAAATTGTCTTTAATGAAATTGCCACTTATGAAGTCATTACCACTCAGCATGTGTCGCTGCACAATGGGCTCTCAGACAGTTATAATGTTCGATTATTGATGTGACACCGTATTGGTTCTTTTCATTTCCTTCATAAATTCCCAGCAAGATAAACCTTCCATTTAAGAAAGATGAAATGTTAGGTGCAGGCAGCTCATACCAATACAATGTGGATACCGCCACTTTCTCTCCAGGCTACTACAATTTATTTCTATAATCTTGACTGCCCAATTAATTTGAGACCACGTACAGTATTTCTAAGTGTTGCCTAGATGCCCTAAGCCAGTGATGGCAAACCTTTTAGAGACTGAGTGCCCAAACTGTGATTCAAAATCCACTAATTTTTCATAACGTGGCCATACAGCAATTTAACTTGAATACAGGTGGCTATGAAGGGGTGATGTCGGGTGCCCACAGAAAGGGCTCCGAGTTCCACCTTTGGCACCAGTGCGATAGGTTCGCCAACACTGCCCTAGGCACATCCCATCTTGCCTGATTTCAGAAGCTAAGCAGGGTCAGCCCTGGTTATAACTTGGATGGGAGACCACCAGGGAATACCAGGTGCTGTAGCCACCTAGAGTAGGAACTGGCAAACCACTCCAGTATTCCTGCCAAGAAAACTCCCATGGACATGGAGTCACAGTGGGTCACAACTGTAACAACAGAACACACACACATACTTCTAACGTGATGCCAATTCAATATCTGTCTACCTAGAAATACCATGTTAAATTTAAACCGGATTTATGGTATCAGGATACAGTCTCCTGGCACAGTGGTTGAAGTGCAACACTGCAGCCAAAACTCTTCTCAGGGTCCAAGTTCAACCCCAGCTTACTAAAGGTTCATTCAGCCTTCTGTGGTCAGTAAAATGAGTTCCTAGCTTGATGAAGGAGGGCAATGTGTAACTTGTATAATTAGATTACTGTATAAACTGTCCAGAGAGTGCTTCAAGCAGGATGAGGTGGTACTGTATCTTGGCATGACAATAGAGCTGAGCACTGTGCAGCCTCAGGGATATAAATACAAATCGCCCTAATTGTGGCACCTAAGAATGCTAATATCGGGAACCCTGCTTTCTTGGTCCTGGCTCCTTCCCTCTGGGACACGTCCCCTCCAGAACTGGATAAAGCTACCTCTCTACTGGTGTTTTACAAATTGACCAGCGATGTTGAATTTGTTTACTCGAATCCCGGGTTTTCTCGATTCAGCCTCCATCAGGGTTTTGACAATAATTATTACCGCGTTCTGCGGTTTATCGTTTTGTACGATTTGTACTTCTGTCACCCAGGCGGGTTGCAAAAAAGCCCCAGAGGCTGCTCGCACTAACAGGGCAGGATCGAGATCGAAATAATATATAAACAAAGGAACAAATGCACCGGGCTGGTGCTGATACTGGAAGGCTCGCTCTTACACCGCCGCACCCACTGCCGGGCCAGGGAGCAGAGAAAAGGCGCTGCCCTCGAAGGCAGGCCGGCGGGCGCCCTCTTTCTTAGTTTCTGCTCCCCACCACCATTAACCACCATTAACCACCTCGGGGCCCACCTTGCAGCCCTTGAGGAGGTGGTCGCAGTAGAGCGCCACCATCTCGCGGCCGCTCAGGGCGCCCAGGTGAGACGGGAAGGGCAGAGGCAGCGGGCCAGCCTCCGTTTCCCCTCGGCTCCCCGCGGGGCTGACGGGGAGGACCCGAGGGAGGCTCCTCCTTCTCCTGCTGCGCCCCGGAGAGCGCTCCGAGGCCTCGCCCGGCGCCGCCGCCCCTTCGCCCTTTCCTTCGCCCGCCTCGGGCAGCAACGGCGACGGCGGGGGAGCTTCTTTTTCTTCTTCTTCAGGGACGCTCGACTCCATCCCGCTTGACAAGCCGTGTGCGCGCGCCTTCTCGGCCGCGCCGCCTCCACCGAACGCCCACGAGGCCCGGCAGGGAAACGACGCCCACCGACCGCGCCTCGCCGACCGAAGCAACCAATCGGAGAGGCCGCCTGGGACGTTCCCTGCCTCGTCACAAAGCTCCCTACCTATACGTGTTGTGTTCTTCCGCGGCAGGCGTAAGCTCAAGAACTCAGATTCCTAAAATAGTACCCCGCCCTCCGCCCGCCTTTCTCGAGAATGTGCGGAGGGTTAGGGCCATTGGGTTGCCCTCCCCCATCACCATTCAAATAGTCTACCCTGGTCCTATACAGTATATACGCATAAGTGCAGCTACCAGCCACAAGTACTTTTTAGTATGTACCTTATTTGAGCAAATTGTATCCTCACTAATTATCTTTTAGTATAGATAATTTCATTATTGTTATTTTAATAATGTAAGCCACTCGGGGTCCTTCAAAAAGAGAAAGATAGTAAGACTTTTTGCTGGGCAGTGCGGCAAAAGCTATGCACGTTATTCTGATATAATTAGTTGATTATACGAATTGTATGTAAGGTAGGTAAAAATCACTGTAGGGAAGTTAGAATGAAAACTCCCATGGAAAGGTCGTTCATCCCTAGAAAGAGGTGCCTTGTTTTTGGTTATGTGATTTATAAAAGAGTGCCTGCTCTAATGGAAGCTAAACATTTTTCGCTTACTCTGTCCCTCAAGGCAGAGGAGGTATTTAATTAGCCAGCATCCTGAAGTGTTTCTATTAAGCCATTGCACGCTATTGTAAAATTTAAAAAAATGAAGGCCTTTGGTTTGTTTCCAGTGATGGGACACTCTGCAAACAGACTAAAACAGAGTGATTCAACTTGCACCAAAAAAGTAGAAACCCCTGACAAGTGCCAACCCCCCAACCCCCCTGTGAGTAGGACTGTTCCAGGGACAGGCTGACTTGCTCCAGGAAAGACGTGGTCTTTAGGAGGGAAACAGCTCACTCCTGCAACAGACTAAAAAGGAGGTCAAATGCTCATATAGCATGTTCTATCATTTTTGTATGCCCCCTTGAATCCTCGCATTGGAAATAAACTAGGATATAAATGAAATAAAGAGATAAACAATCTGAAAATCCTGCATGATATAACCACATGGGGCTACTGTTCTTTAAACACTAGCTGACACAGTCTGATAGTATTTTCCTTTTTACTACAAATGACATCGCTGGGTAGACTCATTGTTTTTCAGTCTAAATAAATTGGCTGTTGTTTTACAATGTTCTGAGAAGTGGGACAACAAAACAGGGGAACACCTGCCTTTTCATCTAGAGGGAATTTTTGAGATCCTGAATATTTGGACTAAATACGAAAAAAGCATTAGTGGTGTATTGCAGTAACACACCACATGGGAGGTTTCAATCATGCTTTTCATCCTTTCTTCCTCATTCCAGCCCTTGTAACTGAAAGGCCAGATGTTGCAAGAAAGACAGCTGGCTCTGATCTATGTACAAATAACCACTATTGTCCTAAAGTTTAGTACAGTTGTGTCCAAAAAGTGATTAATCTGGCTAAACTTGGGTTGAGCTTTTCCATGAGATACAAACACATATCCACCCACCCACAGAATGAGTAAGCAGATGTTATGTTCTGTCTCTTTTATATTAACATATGTCTGATTCCACACCTACAGTTGTAAGTCTTGTGGCTGAGGAATAAGTGTTCTGTTCTCTGCAGTTTTGTTTGTTTTTTAAGCTACTGTATATGGCTGGATAAATACCTCAGTAGTGACTTTGCATAAGGAAGAAGTGTATATCAAATACTTTTTGAAAATAAACACTCTGAAAAATTGGCAAAAGAGTATGAAAGGAAATGATTGGTATGTTCCCTCCCCCCACAAAAAAAAATTAAACCAGCATTTTTGTGAATAAGTGTTGCCTTCTGTCTATCGTGCATCTACTGGACATAGAGGACTTTGTGGACAAAATGTAGTTGATTATTACTTTTTTAACTTGCATATTCTAGTTTCCACACAGAGCACCCAAGGCCACCACTGGGGCAACTAAAATGACCTAATAAAATGACCATGTACACACTAATTATGTAAATTAGAATGAGAGCAAAGATAACATAATGTAACAGCTACTTTAAGCCATTTAAAAACAAACAGTAGTATGAAGAGAGGGCAGGGTCATGGATTCCCCAGTTGGTGTTCTGTTGGGCTCTGACCAGGTACCCGAGGCTCCCAGTGCTGATGGTTGCAGAGAGTTTGCAGGGCACTGTGGTCTTGACACTTAGCCCTTCCTGAGAAGGTGGAACACAAACTGAAACCACAGTGGTTCTGTCAGTCCTGGGAGTTGGGAGACAGTTCCACTGTTAGGGAGGCCTGGAAAACAGTGACCCAAAACTGGGCCTTCTCAGCGGTTGCCCCCTACATTATGGAATAAATTACCTGGTGAAATATGCCTAGCACAGTCCCTGCCTGCCTTTAAGAGAGCACTCAAGACCTTGCTGTTTCTCTTCAGGCAAGCTTTCCCTGAATGATGGACTACCAATTATGTGACTTTTATATGAATCTACCATACATGATCACATAGATGTGTTTATAGACTTTGTGATTGCATTAATGTAATGTCTGTTAATGCTGTAAGACAGGCCTGCCCAACAGGTAGACCGGGGGCTACCGGTAGCCCGTGAAGGGTTCAAAGGTAGCCCTCCAGCCATCAATAAAAAGTGAAGGGATAAGTTCTCCACCCCTCCCTCGCCTACCCCAAGGACCACCACTGCCCCAGCAAAGTTCTGGGTCTGCCAGCCCACTGTCTCAGGCAAGCGAGGCAGTTCAAGGGCCATGGCGTGGTCCCCTGCTCCCCCCCCCACTGCCAGCCAGGTGATCAGCACCTCAGTCTGTTCAAAGTTGGACAGCCCTGGCCTAGACAAACGTCTTCCTGATAATGAAATAGGAATCCCTTATAACATGTTGAAGTTTTACATGCATATAAAAAAATGACCAGTGCAAGTATGCTATACGTTGTCTTATTTTCAATGCATTCCTATGAGAAACCGCTGCTCTACTTACAAAGATTTTTACTTATGAGCATGTGCTCGGAACGGATAAAATTCGTAAGTAGAGGTTTTAGTGCAGTAGCCCTTCAGGTACTTTGGTCCAAAAAAGTAGACCTCGGCCTGTTCAAAGTTGGACAGCCCTGCTGTAAGATGTCCCTCAATTCCCTGCTCTCAGTACTTGAATATGTCTTAATTGTATTGGACTGTATATTGTCCCTCATTACTGTAAGCAACCTTGAGTCCTTTTTCAAGGAGAAAGGTGGGGTAAAAAATACCCTAAGATAAATAAATAAATAATTGCTCTTTAAAGAGGCATATGGCGACTGCTAATGGGTCCTACCCATTTGTTTATTTGTTGCTTTTCCCTGGAGCTTGCTTATAGTTGCTTTTGTTGTTAGCCTTCTTTTTTGGTTTCATTTGTTTATTCTACTACCTAATATTTGATATTTTGTGTTTATTGTAAACCGCCCCGAGTTCCTTTTGGAAGAGTGCTGGTATATAAATGTATAAATAAATAAGTATCGGACAACATTGAGAGAAAAGAGACACGAGGGAGAGTCATGGGCCACCCAGAGATGGAAAATTTACAGAAAAAAATAGTCTTCCCTCCAATTTTTCTGTTTGTTTGTTTGTTTTTACTCCCCTCCCCCATGGCTTCAAAAATTCCAGAAATTACATCTCTAGGCACACCCACCTTCAGTGTGGGTATATTTCCCATCCCACCAGGGGACACCAGTCACCCCAAGAGACTTTGGCCCTCTCAGTGAATAAAGGAACTGGCTGCCCCACAGCGAGAATGTGAAACTTGAGCAGGAAATGAGGGCTGCTGGCTCTGCATACAATCATTTGTTATCTTTCTCCCCGATCCAAGTTCCAGTAAAGTCTTGTTGAGTTTTATGCATTCCCGATCGATTGTGTAAATCTAAGGTTGAAAGTCAGGATCCCAGGCAAAGCTGGTGGGGTTTACAAGCAGGAAAAGCAAATCAGTGTGATGGGCCAGATACCTTCCTGAATATAAAGGCCTTGACCCTGTTAATAACAAAAGGGCTTTACTTGTTGGTGAGGGAGATTAAATCAACTTTCTTAGGAGCAACATCCCAGCGGCCCTATGGAGGTGCTGAAAAGGTAGACTTTTTTCATGTTCTACTAGGCAGACCATAGAATCCCAGGAGGCCATGGTCTGTAAGGGGGTACTCAGAAATCTTGGCAAAATAGTCCCTGCCAGGCACACTAAGGATCTCAGTGAGTCATGATTTGAAGGGAGGATTATCCTGGTACAGGAGGCTGACCCCTTTCCCTCCATTCAGACCATGATCTTCCAAGCATTGCTGGCAAAGGGGCTTCTCTGGAAGATAAAACCTTTCTTATAAAAAAAGAAAGAGCTCCTTAAGAGAATGGGTTATATAGGATAATCCTGGGTACCACAGGGCAGCTACATTCTCCTTTGTTGCTGTTTAGTTAACGTGCATTTTGCTTGACAGCGTAAACATTTACAGTATTGCTTACAATAAATATACCACTGTCTGACTGGAAATCAACTTAACTTGATTTCTAGTGAGATGTAGATGGAGGAATATGACACTGAGGGGAAATATCTGTGATTAATACTATACATACCTAATAGCCTCCCCATAGGACAAACAGGTTTTTGATATGTCTATTTCCATATCTTAACATGGTTCGATATCTTTACAAGCTGAAGTTCAGAGATTACATCTTTCAGCATCACTTTCTTTGCTGGTCATAAGGTATCTGCCATCCAGATAAATGACAATAAAAGATTGCAGGAACATCTGGTGGGCTGCAGAGAACTCTGAAAACCATCCCCCCTCCCCTCAAGCCTCCCTTTGCCACTGGAGGAAAGCCCCAGAAGCTATGGGAACTGGACATCAGCATAGCTTCTGTTTTCATCCTGAATGGCACCTCTGCTTATTTAAATCTGGTTTTCTTATTGAAAGCAGCATTGAGAATCATAATGGATGAAAAATAGCTATGTTTTCCAAGATAAATGATTTGGGAAGGAGTATCTTGGTATCTGTTTCAAAAGAAAGACTGTGCATGCTAACTTCTTGCAAAGTATCAAACAATTTCATCCAGTTGCCAAAATGTAGGCATTCTATTCATTTCAATCAGAACTGTGGTTTGCAGATCTTATTGAACCGCAGTTCTCATCAGCTTTAGCAAGCATGCAAATTTGAGGTATGTTGGGAATTGGAGTTACCGTAATTATATCTGGAGTGCCACAAGCTGTGTGTGCACCTCTGAACTAAGCGGAAAGGTGGGGGACTATTTTTAAAAAGTTGCCTTACAGCTTTGTAACTGACTGAAGGTGGGGCTAGTTAAATGAACAAAAATATTTTGCACTGCGTAACTACTTTTTGCATCTTCTTATACTGTATGCTTGTTCCATTTCTTTCTGTATTTGTTGTATGAAGCAGACATCTTGCATTATTGATCCAGGCCACATACAGCATATATAGAAAGAAACCTATGTGAAAGGAGTAGTAGTTACTTTCACACAGGGTGCTAAAGATAAGGGTGTTAAGAGAGATCAACTCAGATGCTCTTGTGCTAATCCCTGGATGACAGAGCAGTAGCACAGCAAGGAGCCCTGCTAGTTTGAAGGCTCCCTGTGCTAGCAGTTGGTCAAGCATCTGTTGGCAAGACTTCTATTCTTGGGCATGAGTCGTTACTCTGTAAGAAAATTGTTTCAGACATGGCTTTCCCATCAGTTTTCACAGTACTGTAGCCTTTTTGGTCATAAATATTTCAAAAAAAGAAATGCAGGTTTTGAATATGATTTTTTAAAAAACAAGTTGGTCCAAAATGCGTGTCCAGTCATGTGTGATATTTCAGGCCAGTGGTGGGTTGCAGAAAAATGAGCTCAAGGACAAACTGTTGATTTGACCCCTTCTGTGGTTTCATCTGCTTAGATTAAAACCTGCTAAGTGAGATCTCATATTCTGAAATCAAATCTTCTGCACTGCAATCTAGTAGATATTGTTGTTGCTGGGTCGTTACAGTCCTGACCGACTCTTCGTCACCCCACGCCCATGGAGTTTTCTTGGCAGGAATACTGGAGTGGTTTGCCAGTTCCTACTCCAGGTCCCTGCAGCACCTGGTATTTCTTGGTGGTCAATCATCCAAGTACTAGCCAGGCCTGACCCTGCTTAGCTTCCAAGATCAGGTGAGATCAGATATGCTTAGGGCATCTAGGCAGCTTCTGTTAGTGACTGTTAAAAAGATTAGGGGATTTTGTGTTCTTAGGGTTTCAGCAATATTCAACACATTCTGGCAGAATGCCTCTTTGAAACTATAATCAGTCCACCTGAACTTTAAACTATGCATTTGTGAATGCTCTGGTCACACATTTTAGAAAAATTTACATTTGTGCCCAGTAATATATAAATATATAAACACTCAAGTCTAGCATTTTCTAAAAGCCTCTCAGAGATGTTTGATTCTCAACTAAATAGCATTATGTGCTTCTTACCCTTGTTTTACTAAGGAAGAAGAGAGGAGGAAAAGGCGGTTTAAAAATAACTAAGTGTTAAAATTTTGAACTCACCTCCTGATTTTATGAGAGGGGCAGTGACTGAGCACCTCACAGCAGATCTACCACTGATGGGAAATGGCCCCTAGATCCTCCAAAATTGTCCATCTCTAGAGCAACTTAAGTCATGCCAAACATAATTTGTTGCTGAGGACACATCTGTACTGGCAAAACAGCTTGCTCTGTGAACAGCTTGCTATATTTACACAGATGGGTTTCTTCTGTGCCTGCACAGACCACGCAGAATCCTCCAGAGTTTCACTGTAAACTGTTAGGGACCTCCTCCCCCCAATGCGCATGCTCCTTCCCATGTCAGCATAGACTCAGTTCCTTCGTGCTAGATGTTGAGGTATAGAAATCTAATAAATAATAAATAAATGAAATTCACTATTCGTCCTAGTTTTTCTTCCTTTTCAGTTTCGTTTTCCACTAGTTAAAAGAAAAGAAAGGGGAAAAAAGAAAATTTTCCATCCCTTTCCTTTTCCTGCCATTTATGACACCTTTGGGCCCGTTTAAGTGCTGCTCCTCCTGCTCCAACAAGATGCCCTTTCCTGATTTGTTCTGTTTGCGGGAATCCCACCAACCTAACAAAGGCTCACTAAGCCAATCTTCAAACAATGCTTTGACTGCCTCTGGTCATATTTGTGGGACATGGTGGTGGCGATGGAGCCCTGCCCAGACACATACAGGCATCGGCAGGATGGGCCTGCCCAGCAGCAGCAGTGACAGTGATGGAGGCCCGCCTGGGGGTGGCTGCGCAGTTTGCGAACACCTCTGGTGCTTGTTGTGCAGGGCGTTGCTCGTCTTGCAAAATGCTCGTGCACCAGGGTGCTCACAAACCAAGGTATTACTATATATGAATTATGTGTAGGCACTTAAAGTAGCTGTTAAACAACAGATATCTTCTTCTCCTGTTCCTTTCTTTCTCCATACGCTTATCCTAACTATTATGTCTCCCCACTCCTGCATTTCCTCTTGCCGCACTGATAACATCCACTCCATTCAATTCTCTCCTGTGCCAGTATACCAACATCAGCTGCACTTTGTAAGATTTATATTTTATTTTATTTTATTTTATTTTTAATTATATTTCTGTACTGTACATCTGACACTGAGGGCACTCTGGGCAGTTCACAATGCATATTTAACAACAAAGCAATAGTCAAAGCAAAACAAAACAATAAAATAAAACATTACATTAAAATACACAGTTTAAAGCATAGAAGTCATTAAATGGCATTTTTGGGCAGGGAGACTATAATAGCCATTGGTCACACTAAAATCATGTGGTAGCCTGTGGGAATGCCTGACTTATACAACGAGGTTTTAAACACTTGTTTGAAAGACCTCAAACCGGGGGCCAGGCAGATCTCAGATGGAAGGTTATTCCAAAGGTGCAGGGTAATTGCCCAGAAAGTCCAATTTATTTTTTTCCTTACCGGCTTCTTTTGATGTTAGTGCCCCAAATGGCTGGCCTGGAAGAACCAAATATTGTGAGCAGTTGTCATTGGGAAAAGGAACTCTGTCAAGTAGTGAGGTCTCAAACCATTTATGGCTTTGTATGTCATATTTAACACCTTGAAATCAATGTGGAAATGAACCAGTAACCAGTACAGGGAGGCCAGAACAAGGGATATGTGATTTCCCCTTGTTGTTCAGTCATTAAGTTGTGTCTGACTCTTCGTGACCCCATGGACCAGAGCACGCCAGGCCCTCCTGTCCTCCACTGCCTCCCGGAGTTTGGTCAAATCCATGTTGGTTGCATCGATGGCACTGTCCAACCGTCTCATTCTCTGCCATCCCCTTTTCCTTTTGCCTTCAATCTTTCCCAACATCAGGGACTTCCAAGGAGTCCCCTCTCCTCATGAGATGGCCAAGGTATTGGAGCCTCAGCTTCAAAATCTGTCCTTCCAGTGAACATTCTGGGTTGATTTCTTTCAAGATGGATAGGTTTGATTTCTTTGCAGATTTCTTTGATTTCTTTGCCTTCTTTATGGTCCAGCTCTCACTGCCATACATCACTACTAGAAAAAACAGAGCTTTGACTATCCTGACCTTTGTTGGCAAAGTGATATCTTTGTTCTTTAAGATGCTGCCTAGGTTTGTCATTGCTTTCCTCCCAAGAAGCAGGAGTCTTTTAATTTCATTGCTCCTATCACCATCTGCAGTGATCAAGGAGCCCAAGAAAATAAACTCTGCCACTGCTTCCATTTCTTCCCCCTCTGCCAAGAGGTGATGGAACCAGTGGCCATGATCTTAGTTTTTTTGCTGTTGAGCTTCACTCAATTTTTTCCCATTCTCCTATTTCACCCTCATTAAGAAGTTCTTTAATTCCTCTTCACTCCTAGTCTCCTAGTCCCTGGCTGGCTGACGTGTTCTGGACCAGTTGAAATATCTACATCAGCCCCAAGGGCAGCCCCACATAGAGAGCATTGCAGTAATTCAGTCTCAAGACTACCAATGTATGAACCAGTGTTCTGAGGGCCCTGTTTCCAGATAGGGGTGCAGCTGGGCAATTTAGTGCAGGTGGAAGGAAGTAGGTGAAGCAGACTATCAACACTACCTGGGACTCCATGGACAGTGTTGGGTCCAAAAAATGCCCAAGCTGTAAACCTCATTCTGAGTGGGAAGGGTTGTGCCCCCACAAGAGAGAGAGAACTTCCCAACCCACAGACCACAGGGGCCCCCACATGCAGGAATTCCACCTTAGCCTATTTGTCTTCATCCAACCCATCACGGCGTCTTCAAGGGACAGGATAGCATCCACTGCAGAAGGTGGAAGGGAGAAACAGGGCTGCGTGTCATCCACAGACTAGTGACACAAAGCTCCAAAACGCTAAATGACTCCCCCACCCCCACAGCCTCATATAGATCTTAAATAACATTAGTGAGATGTTCAACCCCTGTGGGGCCCTACACTTTTGAGGACCTAAGGGGTGGACTGCATCTCACTGATCTCCACCCTCTGGGGTCAGCCCTCCAAGAAGGAATGGAGCCATGCCAGAGGCCTCTGATTCCCAAAGCCAAGAGCCTCCGCAGGAGGATATCATGGTCACCAGTATCAAAGGCTGCCAAGATTGAGGAAGACCAATAAGGACATGTTGCCCCCATCAGCCAGTCATCTTGCAAGGCAAACTTCAATGCTGTCTTTGTACTATGACACAGCCTGAACCCCGAATGGAACAGATCAAAGGTGTCTGTTAAAGTGATCCATCACCAAGTTTGGTTTCTTACAAATGGGTCTAATGATTATATCCTTGAGGGCCAAGGGAACGCTGTCCTCACAGAGAGACTCATTATTACTGTGGCCCAATCCATGGTCACCAGCCTAGCTTCTTTTATAAAAGCCAGGCTGGGCATGGGTCAAGGGAAAGAGGTGGTGGTCCTGCAGTGATCAAGCACCTTGTTCACCTCAGAAGGCATCACCAACTGAAAATGTGTTAACAACGCAGAGGATGTCTCAGTTGGGACTACTGTTGAACAATGGAGGTCAAGATCCCAGCAGATGGACTCTACCTTTGATTTTAAAAAGGCCACACAATCGTCACAGCAAATATTACTCAGAGGCCTATCGTTCCAACACAAACCAGATAGATCGCCTACAATGCAAAAAAAAGTGACCTGGTGGTTATCAGCCGCACTGATCCAGGCTGCAAAGTGCAATCTTCTAGCAGCCTTAATTTTCACCAAATAGATATTACAGTGGAACCTCGACTTACATACTGCTTGACTTACAGCATATTTGACTTGCAGCAAGAAGGGGCCTGTTTGACTTGAGTCACAGGCTTTGACTTACATCTCGGAGCCCCGGCGCAAGGCCCCGGAATCGGGTGGTAGCCATGACCCAGCAGCACAGCTGCCGCCTCCAAACTGCTCCTGCCTTCTTCCTCTCCTCCGGCAGCGGCGGCTTCGGCAAAGCCAGCTACGAGCACCTGGAGCTGGTCCTCGGCCTCACCGAAGCCGCCACTGCCGCCGGAGGAGAAGGGCTGGGAGCTCGGGGCTGGCCTCGCTGGTTAGATAGTTGGCTCAGTCTTGTAAAAAATCTGGCTGCAGAAGTCTGGTCCACAATGGAAGTATTTTAGTTGGGGAGCTGTACAGTTGTGGGACTCTAATGGTTAACACAGGGTTGTTCAGGACTTGGAACGTCAGGTTAAAAATCAGTTTAAAAAACTTAAATGTTAGACATTGTTGCTATGAACATTAAAAAGTGGAGGTGTATAACTTGTGGACTATAATTCCACTGCCTCCCCCTCTCTTTGAAGAGACATTTCATTTACATCCCCGGAAGGAATCTCCTGTCCCAGTCAAATTTGTGTTAAATTGCTGTTTTCGAGGGTCTTTTTCATCATCTGGAATGGATTAATCCACTTTCCCATTACTTTCTATGGGAAAAGTTCGTTTGACTTAAGTCATGTATGACTTAAGTCTAGACCACTGGAACGGATTAATGACGTAAGTCAAGGTTCCACTGTAGATGCAATCATTTCACCTCCTAAATTAATTTCCTTCGGGGCCTTCCTCCAAATCCTCTCTAGCCTTCTCTTTTTCTGCTTCATTACCTGTAGTTGTTGATGGGAGACACAGTCTGGATCTGGAGTTTCATGTACGTGTATCTCTTGACATTTTGAATTGTTTGATCTTTGCCTAGTGAGCTGCTTAGGACTGTGCATACTCTGGTTTGGGAAACAAAACAGGTTAAATAACTTTGGAACTTCATTGCTCCCTCTATCTAAAGAGGAATAACATGGTCCTTCATTGGCCAAGCCTCCCATAAATAATATTTGAAGCTTGACCTTGTTCAATTACCTGATCCTTCAAGAAATATTTTTACAGTACTATATTGTTCTTGAGCTTTCAGATGAAGATGAAGAGAACACACTCTGGTACTCTACCCCCAAACAAACAACTATCAATATCCTTTGCAAGACTTCCACAGTATCTACTCTTTGTCCTTTGGCAAAATTATCTCACAAGATCTGCTAGTGGGTTTTCATGCTTCTTTTGGAAACATGAACTGGCTTATGAAGCATGTGGTGAAGACGTATCTGAATGCGGACTCCTGTACCTCTTGGACTATCCTTGGGAGGTAGGCATGGCTGCAGTTTGTTTTTGTGAAGTTAGCCAAAAGGGACTGAGTATTTCGTCCTGAGGGCCTTGACATTCTTGTTGACCAGAGGAAGGATTCAATTTAAGCTGATCTCCTGGTCTTCACGGCATTTATGAATTAATGAGCAGAAAATTCAGAAAGTGACATGTAATTTTATTTATTATTGAAGAGCCAAAGATAGATGGTTGGAGGTAATGTTACAAATGTTTAACATTTTCTTCCTATTTCTCTAATTTTTAAATAAGTACTTTTGATTGCTTGAAATAATTTTTCCCATTCAACAGTGTGAATGACAGCATTTATTTTATTTATTTATTTAGGGTATTTTTACTCTGCCTTCCTCCTTGGGAAAGGACCCAAGGCAGCTTATAGTAATGAGAGACAATATACAGTCCAGTACAATTAAGACATATTCAAGTTTGAGAACAGGGACTTGACGGACATCTTACAGCATTAAAATACAACATTAAAGCTACAGGAGGACACAGGCAGTTAAAGAGAGAGTAAACATTCCATGTAATCATGCATGGTAGATCATCCAAAAGTTATGAGGGATGGAAACTCACATTGAAAACATAGTGTCAATGCAATCACACAAGAGGAGATATAAACACAAAGTTTAAGTGGTTATAAACACAAAGTCTATGTAACCATGCCATTACTGTCAGGCCATGGATGGCTGAGTCTTCTTTGGAGAAGATGACTCAACAAGAAGAAACCAAAAGGAATGCCCCTTCAAAGCCTGGCCCTGCAAGGAAGGATCCAGCAACTCCAGGAGACCCTCACACCTTGACAAATAGACTCACCTTCACAATATCTGAGAACACCAGTAACTCAAGGTGAAAAAGCAGAGAACTCAACAGAGGTGAATTTAAGTATCTCGGTGTCATCTGCAAGAGATAATTACAATATTTTTCCATGTATAAGACTTTATTTTTGTTTAAAATTGCTAGACTTAAAATTGAGGGTTGTCTTATACACAGGAGTAAGTCGAGGAGAGAACCACGTGGTTGCAAAACTAATGTTGAGTTTAGAAAATGAGGGTCACCTTATACATGGAGGCGTTTTATAGATGGAAAATATGGGTAAGTGGAGCTTGCTCAAGAGGGAGAAGTCCCATACCAAGGACAGCAAACAGAGCCAGGCCAACCTGGCCAGAATTGCTAAAGACAACAACAGTATCTGGCTTTGATGCCTACTGGAGCATTTCTGACTGTAATCTGCTGGAACACCTGCCAGATAATTTGAATTATTTGCAGTCATGTTTCTTTCTTCTCCTATTTGACTTTAAAATGTAAGTGGTATGCAGGCTGAGTCTCAGGCTCTGAATTCTTACTATTCTTTGCATGCCCATGAAACTCTGTGTACAGTTGGTTAGTACTCTGCCCCAAATTGGCCTTGAGATCACTAGAATTTCTACTTGGCAACTGTTTCCATCTTTAGTCATGACAGAACTACAGTGGTACTGTACCTCCAATTACATAATTAATCCATTCCAAATGCATTTTCTTAACTCAAAATTTTCATAACTGAAAACAGGGTTTCCCATGGAAATGTATTGTAAATGGATTAATTTGTTCCAAGTGGGAAGTCATTCCCGCCCTCAAGAATGCAAAAAGCTGTTTACAGGCAAGCAAACAACAGAAGATGAGCAATCTACTTTATAACCATTTGAGAAATCCACCAAAGAAGTCCCAAAATTCCCCAAGACAGTGCCAGATATTTCCAACATGAGCAATTTGACCAGATTATTTAAAAAAAGAAGCCCCGGTTCTCTGCTTCCCTTTTCAAAATGGCTCCTTCTTCCCATTTGCACCATTGTAGTTGGGTGGCCACAAGATGGCAGTATTGCTATTGCAAACAAGCAGGAGCCATTTCGAAAAAGAGTATTTCCTTTTCTCTTTCTTAACTCGAAAAAACAGGCTTTTTTGTAACTTGAAATTTTCCTATACCCATGGATGTCTATTTTTGTAACTTGGGGCAATCGTAACTCAAGGTACCACTGAGTATGTATTATTTCTCCTTCACAAGTTGATGAGATCTCAGCCCTGTAACTGTAGAGACAACTAAAAATTATGGTTGCCCCACAACAAATAAATTATCCCTTGTTACATTAGAATTCCAATTTACTGTAACTATACCTTAGTTATGGGGTGAGAAATTAATTAAATAACTAGTTATTTGGAACTAGTTACCTCTGATTTATGCATAAATGAGCTTGCCTCTTCATTCACAGTTAAAGGTATATTCTACGCTAGCTTACATTCTAGGATTTATATGTTTGATTTAAAGTGAAAATATTCATTTATGCAGTTTTTATTTTGCTCTTCATTTTGTACAAGGAGAATTCTGTGCACTATTGTATGCATCACTCTCCTTTTTCTTTTTTGCTGGCATTTGAAAAGCAAACAAGATGATCTTGATACTTGAAATGGAAACAGACGGTTCAACTGTTATTTTAAATACAATTGCATAGCTGTTTCCATTGTTGGCAATCCCTGCTTCAACATTTAAAAATAACATTTCCTTCCTTCGTAATCTTGTCAAATGGAAAAAATAACAAAGCAGTCCTCTTACCTATAACAATATTCCATTCTCATATATCTTCAAAGTGCCTGGCAGTTATTACAACAGGACATATGTTCACAAAAACGTTGATGAATGTGTACTGTCCTAGACTACTGATACATAATTGGGTTTGAAGTAAAAATAATCATATACTTATGAAATCTGAACTGGAATGGAGGGTTGTAGTAGGGCATTTGGAAGGGCATTTGGAATAATGTTTCTGGTGGGCTACTAAGAGAGATGGAGAATGAGGACAAAAAGCTGAATCTGTCTATCTGATGGCCTCTTTTTATGCATTTGGGTTGAAGCACGAAGTCAGAACCTGGGCAAACACATTATAATTTTTAAAATCACTTATAATAATAAATAATGAACTACATAAACATGAAATGCATAACTGTTAGTAAAGAAACCCAACAATGACTGATGAGATAAAACTATGCTTTGTATTCTCATTGGTGTTATCTAAAACAGTGGAGGGAAACCTTTGGCCCTCCAGATGTTTTGGCATACAACATCCATAGCCCTTTATCACTGGCAATATAGCCTTGGGATAATGGGAGTTATGTGCTGAAACTGTTTTATTTTTTGAACATCAGCAACTTTCCCTTTTCACGATATGGCCATTAAAGCTTTATTTATTTATTTATTTATTTATTTATTTATTTATTTATTTATTTATTTATTTATACCAGTGCTCCCCAAGCTTTTTATCGCCGCGGACCGGTAAATGTTTGATAATTTTTCTGTGGCCCGCTTGTTTTGATTTAATAATTTTAATTTAATTGTATTTAAACATGCGGGGTAAAATATTCAAAATAAATAAAATAAACATTAT
>JAHTLZ010000129.1:4171332-4211422 GCA_023846285.1 Phrynocephalus versicolor | reverse complement strand
CCCCCCCAGCTGCGCATGCCTTCCTGTCGGGCTCCTCTCCTCATCCCGCACTGGCAGAAACCGGATGAGAGCACCTCCGTTCCCCCCCGCCTCCTTCGTCTCCGAAACTGCCTTCGCCTTCCGAGTCCCACCCCCCGACCTCACCCACCCCCCCACTCCTCCTCTTGTGGGCCTGCCTCGACGGGCCCAACCGCCCCCCGCCCACCACCAGCCTCACCCCGTAGCCTCCCCACTGGCAGAGGACGAATCCTTTCCCCCCACCCCACCCCACCCCACCCCCACACACCCGCCAACCCCCGCTGGGAGAGGCCGTTTCCCCATTTCTCCTCCTCTTCGAGCCTCCATGTCCACCGGGCTCCCCCTCTTGAGGGCTGGGACTGGGGCGGGGGCAGGGGGGAATAAAGCACGAGCAGCAGCCCCCTCTCAAGCGCCGGCCATGCGCCCGCTCCCAAAGAGCCCAGGCCACGCTTCGAATTAAATTTACACATAAATAAATCAAAGCCACCCTCACACACACACACAGTGAAATGATTTGAAGTTCCTCGGGCGGCGGTCCGGTGCGGATTGATCCACGGACCGGCACCGGTCCGCGGCCTGGGGTTGGGGAACACTGATTTATACCACTCCATCTAGCTACACAGCTACTCTGGGCAGTTTACACAGGGGATACTTACTTCAGAGTACAGTACTGTATGTAAGTATACAGTACTGTATGTAAGTATTCAGAGTACTGTTCATTGTACAGATAGGACTGCAGTCGGTATTTGCCAGCCTTCTATTAGACAATAAGGATCTAGTTCTGTGGCAGCTATGAGGAGACTCTTGGCAGAATTTTCCCCTGCTTCACTAGCAGTGCCTTTTGGTGAAAATAACTCTGGTGAGGGGCATTTTTCTTTCTGTATATCATCTTTTAAAAACTGGATATATTTTTTTGAACTCTGTAATACTGTACTATCAAAAAATCTTTCATGCTGCCTTCGCTGCTGCCTTCTGGATGGCCCCATGCCAGAAGATTTTAATTTAAAACTGATGCATAATGTTTTAAATCCTTCCAGAAAGGCCATGAAAGCAGCCCTACCACAGAGAGATTCCTTTCATTATTCTGTATATGTCAGGGAATCCTCAGATTCTGGATTGCACCATTTATCCTATTCCATCTGAAATAATATTGTTTTTTGTTATACAAGTCCATAGTTGCAAAATGTTACATCAGAATGGGTCTCATAGTATGGCTCTTATATGCTGGGATGATTATATGGTATAATTTTTGCCTTTTTATGATGGCTAAAATCTAGTAGTATATTGCAACTAGTATAGTCCCATTTGAATCAATGGCATTTACAGTAGATTTGCAGGAAGATGCGATGGAACACTAATGTATCTAGAAGATTATCCCTATATGGATAGAAATGGGTGAGAATTCAGGGCTGGAGGGTGTCTGTAGATTGGCAGAGAGCAGCATGGCTTTGATGGAGTAATTATTAGACCAAGAAGACACCAGATGAGGAATGCCAGTGACTTGCTGGCATGTTGTACACAGTCCGGTGTTTACAGAAAAAGTGGTAACTTAGAGATCAAATGGGAGGAAAGCCTTTGCATGATGAAAAGGAAACCTTGCCCCTGTGAACTGAAGGTCTTGAAATGGAATCCAATGGGTCTTGTCATAACTGACTGGAAGACCAAGCTAGTGGAATCTAAGAAGGGTAAATGAAACATCCCTTTGGAGACCTGATATGGATGATGTAAGGAGGAGCCATTTTTTGATGAACCGGGATACCAGGGCATGGCTACATACAGATATTAATCAAAGGTGGTAGGGCCCCATCTAAGGATCTGTTCAGTGCTAGAGGATTCTGGGACTGGTTTTGTGCAGGTGTAGCTAGATGGAGTGGCATATAAATAAATAAATAAATAAATAAATAAATAAATAAATAAATGGCCACATTGTGAAAAGGGAGCGTTGCTGAGGTTCAAAAATAAAACAGTTGATACGTGACACTTCTGATTTTATTCATAATTATATGCTTCTTATCCAGTCTGATGACAGATAAATAAAAAGGAAGCTAAGAGAAAAGGAGGAAAGGCAAACTTTGGAGTGCTAACACATGTCTGAAATGGATTTTGAGCCAGGAAAGCTCACATATTTTGCCTTTTATCGTTATTTTTTCTCTCTTAATACTGCTAACATGCTAATACAAAGTACTTCTTTGGAAATTATGAACCATGTGCATATGATGTTGGGTAATGTGCATATCACTTGAAAAATTCTTAAAAGGGCAACCAACATTATATTGCCCTGCTTTCTTCTTCTGCAAGTGCCATGTCCTCGTAGAACGTTGGCAATCAGGAGCCTGAACGGGTTTCTATCTAAAGCTATTCTTAATAGAGCAGTTGTGCTCACTGCAGACTATTGGCTTAAGTTCTTCCAGTGCATTTACCCCAAAAGACATTGATTTGTCCTTCCTTGGTACATGCAATGGCCACAATAGGCCGAGGATGTTTATGTCTGATGATGAGGCAATAGGAAACAGTAGTGCACGGGCAATAGAGATGGTGGTCCTGCTAGTATGGCGTTTCTGGGAGGCAAAGTAAAAAAAAAAACCACCAAGTTTTACAAGTTTGGGTCTAGGAGCTTATATATTTGCTCATGGAAACAGCGGCTGAATCCAGATATATTGCCAGCAACAGTATTCATCCCAACAACTATGCAGAGCTTGTAGACACCATGAGCTGAAGCAATCTTCAGTCTGTTGGCAAAGCACGAATTCCTGCCTTTTTTCAATGTGTAAAACAATGTTTGGTTAATTGAAACAAATGTGTTTCCCTTCCATTAAAGCTTATGCCATATTTTAGCATTAACAAGCAGTGATGTTGCCATTTTGTCTATACCTTAATTTAGATTTGCCATTCAGAAGATGCACCTCCTGTGACATGACTGTCGGGAACTGACAAACTGACTTCTGTTCCTCCCTTCCCACATCAATTTGTACCGCAGTGATTGTTGGCTGAACAAAGAATGGTGTAGAAATAAGCTTGCTATTCCTATCCACTCCGACTTCCCCTAAAAGACAACTCAGCCTCACACAAGAGCAAACCCAAGCTCTGTTTGCATTCCTGAATCTCAAAAAGCCTTGGGAGATCCCATGGTGATAGCAGTCTCATTTTTAGGGACAATAAATCAGAACTAGCCTCCGGCTGTGTCTGGCAAGCAGGACTGATAGGACAGCAGCGACAATGACATGATTCACACCAGATCATGCCCAGAAGGAAGAACTGATTAGAAAGGGCAGAAAGGGAAATGTTTTATCTCTTCTCTGCTGTTGTTTCCCCATTTTTGTAGTGCCAAGACATGTTTCACGTTTAATACTGATTTATTTTCAAGTGTTAATAGTTTCACTGACTAAACCGCTCCTAGAGACAGTGTGCAATCAGAAAACATTTAAAGATAAAAATAAATGTACCCCTTTTAATTGCAGAGCATTTCTATACCGCTTCTAATTTTAAAAAAGCCCCAAATGCAAAGCAACATTCATTAAAAGGAAATATTAAAACAAGCAGCTAAAAAGGAATAAAATCTCAAAACTATTAATACACATTAAAATATAATTACTGTATTGAATCATTGATACAACAACAACGAAGACATTACCTAACTCAGGAATTTAACATAAATGTGGTTCTGAGTAGAAATGTAAACATTTCCAGAAATTTTGAAGTCATGGAAAATAACTTGAGAGAATAATGGAAAAATTGGAGGGGGGAGGGGGAGGTTTTGAAAATGTTTTTTCCCCTAAAGTTTCCAGAAATGTTACATCTCTGAAATATATCAACCTTTCTTATTTATCCAGACCTGCTACCAAAATAATGTTCTTTTGGGGGGTCTATCAAGACATATGATAGCTTTCTCCAAATGCATTCACTACCTTTTCATTTCTCTTGACCTTACTTTGAAATATCTCCTGGGCCTTGCACTTGCCCCACACTATTCTGCCCTTATTTCCCCATACATTCATCTCTGTCATATACAGTTGTACCTCCCTGTTGCCTGAAAGCCATCAGCTCCAAAGGCCTCAACCATTTATCTTTCCTGATGTGGTTTATAATCACACCAGTTAGAAGTGCAGAGCTGGAAGGGACCTTATGGATCACTTAAGAACATAAGAAGAGCCATGCTGGATCAGGTCAAAGGCCAATCTAGCCCAGCTTCCTGTATCTCACGGTGGCCCCACCAGATGCGTCTGGGAGCATACGAGACTAGATATCTGTCTCCTGATACCACTCGCCTGCTTCTGGCCCTTGAAGTACCCCAGTTTTAAGCCTGGAGATTACACATCTCCATCATGATTTGTAACCTGTATGATGACCTTTGCTGGGAGAGAGACAGGGGGAGTGCAACCATGTTGATACTCCTGGACCTCTCAGCGGCTTTCGACACAATCGACCATGGTGCCCTTCTGGATAGGCTGGCCAGGTTGGCGGTTGGAGGCACTGCTTTGCTGTGGTTCCGCTCCTTCCTGGCTGACCATGTCCAGAAGGTGGTGCTGGGGAACAATTGCTCTGCCCCGTGGCATTTACGTCACGGGGGTTCCTCAGGGCTCTATACTGTCTCCCATGCTGTTTAACATCTACATGGAACCACTGGGAGAGGTCATCAGGAGATTTGGGCTGAGGAGTCAGCAATATGCTGATGATACTCAGCTCTACCTCTCATTCTCCACCAATCCAGGTGAGGTGGTTTCTGTGCTGAACTCGTGTCTGGGCCAGATAATGGACTGGATGAGGGTTAATAAATTTAAACTCAATCAAGACAAGACGGAAGTGCTGTTAATGGGTGCTTTGCCGGACAGGTTAGAGGGCCATCTTCTTGTCTTGGATGGGGTTGCACTCCCCCTAAGGGACAGGGTCCGCAGCTAGGGGGTGCTCCTGGACCCTGGTCTAACTCTGGAAGCTCAGGTGGACTCGGTGGCCAGGGGTGCCTTCCTTCAGCTGTGGAAAATATACCAGCTCCACCCCTACCTAGACGAGCAGAGCCTCATGACAGTTACGCATGCACTGGTAACATCCCGTATTGATTACTGCAATGCGCTTTACGTGGAGCTGCTTTTGAAGACAGTCCGGCGATTGCAACTGGTTCAGAATTGTGCGACGTGGCTGGTAAGCGGTGGGGCCACCAGGGATCGCATCACGCCAATTCTGCGTAACCTGCATTGGTTACCAGTAGCTGCCCGAGCCCAATTCAAAGTGCTTGTTTTGACATATAAAGCCCTAAACGACTTAGGACCTAGATACTTGAAGGACCGCCTCCTTCCATACGAACCTACCCAGATCGAGCCAGGGGGCCCTGTTGAAAGAGCCATCCCTCAAGGAGGTGAGAGGGATGGCTTGTAGACATAAGGCTTTCTCGGCAGCTGCTCCCAAGCGATGGAATGACCTCCCGATTGAGATCCGCCTGGCGCCAACAATTACATTTTGATGCCAGGTAAAAGCCTTCCTGTTACAGAAGTTTTTTAATTGATACAATATAGACTGTGGGTCCTCTGATGACAATTTTAGTGTAATGATTTTAGTGTAAGGTTTTTATTATTGCTTTGATTATTTATTGATATTCTATTTTGAACTATTTTAAACTGTTTTAATTTCTTTTGATTGTAAGCCACCCAGAGACCTTTGGGTAGTGGGCGGCATATAAGTTGAATAAATAAATAAATAAAATAAATAAATAACCTGTGATGGACTTTTCCTCCAGGAATCTGTCCAATCCCCTTTTGAAGGCATCCAGGTCAGATGCAATCACCACATCCTGTGGCAGGGAGTTCCACAGACTAACATGCTGGGTAAAATAAATATTTTCTTTTGTCTGTTTTCACTCTCCCAACCCTCAATTTGAGTGGATGTCCCCTATTTCTGGTATTTTGTGAAAGGGAGAAGAGCGTCCCTTTATCCACTTTACTCATGCCCTCCATTATGTTGTACGTCTCAATCATATCCCCCCTCAGGCACCTTTTTTCCAGACTGAGTCCAGGCCCTGTGGAGGAGGCACTGCAGGGAATCAAACTCCCAACTCCTAGTTCCACTAGGCCACTGAGCTATCCAGAATTCCTGTCGGGGTTTCCCACTTGTGTGGTATCACATCAGAGATGTCTTCAGATGTCAGCTTTTCCATAATCTTTGCTTTAATCTCATAAATGACATACTATTCTATAGGTATAGACGTATGATTTCCCTCGGTTTATAAAGGCAATACAGTATATGATTATGACAAAATAAGTATATTTGGAAATACCTGACAGATACCCAAACTTGCTGTGAATGTGTACCTAGACAGAAGCTTCTGTGTATTGTGCAATGTGTAGAACTATCCATGGTCAACATCTTAACTTAATGTAAGCACAATAATTATATTAAGCATAATATAATTTATTCACTCTGTACTGTATAGCCAGAGTATTCCAGATGTTTGAAGATGTATGAATGTGGGAATAAACTGGGTTCAGTCACTGGGTCTATTTCAGTCTCTAAAGGCTTCAACTTGGACACCAAATATTAAATCCCAGCAGGGTTTTGTAAGTATATGAAGTGGCCTTTCATTCACCACAGGTGAGTCACAGCCTGGCACTCTTTCCCCATTACAGCCACACACAGAGGATTGTGTTGTGTGTTCAGTCGTTCAGTCGTGTCCGACTCTTCGAGACCCCCATGGACCAGAGCTCCCCAGGCCTTCCTATCCACCACTGCCTCCCGGAGTTTTGTCAAATTCATTTTGGTTGCATCGATGACACCGTCCAACCATCTCATTCTCTGTCGTCCTCTTTTCCTTTTGCCTTCAATTTTTCCCAGCATCAGGGACTTTTCCAAGGAGTCCTCTCTTCTCATGAGGTGGCCAAAGTACCGGAGCCTCAGCTTCAAAATCTGTCCTTCCAGTGAACATTCTGGGTTGATTTCTTTCAGAATGGATAGGTTTGATCTCTTTGCAGTCCAGGGGACTCTCAAGACTCTCCTCCAGCACCACAGCTCAAAAGCATCAATTCTGCAGCGATCAGCCTTCTTTATAGTCCAGCTCTCACTTCCATACATCAGTACTGGAAAAACCATAGCTTTGACTATCCTGACCTTAGTTGGCAAAATAATGTCTCTGCTCTTTAGGATGCTATCTAGGTTTGCCATTGCTTTCCTCCGAAGAAGCAGGCGTCTTTTTATTTCGTTGCTGCAGTCGCCATCTGCAGTGATCAAGGAGCCCAAGAAAATAAACTTTGTAATTGCCTCAATTTCTTCCCCTTCTATTTGCCAGGAGGTGATGGTACCGGTGGCCATGATCTTAGTTTTTTTGATGTTGAGCTTCAGCCCATTTTTTCACTCTCCTCTTTCCCCCTGATTAAGAGGTTCTTTAATTCCTCCTCACTCTCTGCTATTAGAGTAGTATCATCTGCATATCTGAGGTTTCTCAGCTTTCTCCATAATCACGCAGAGGATTAAAGCTGATTAAACGTTAGTTGATTCATGAAAGTACATCTCACTGAAATGTATTTAGGAGTGGGCAGGAAGGGAAACACATATTTTTATGCTAAGAAGCATTTCCTTTAAGTTTAAGGAACATAACTTTGTGCACCTACAAGAACTTCCTAAATTATAACACCTATTTAAAAAAAATAAATTAACAGTTGGCCCATGAAAAGTCAAGGTTCAAATTTACAGTTACATTGTCCACAAATTGGCCCTTGGGCATTAGCCTCACTAAGCTTTCAGGTTTGTTGTGAAGCAAAAGTTAGGTATTCTACCACCACCCATGCTTTTCACACTGAACAGCAGTATAGATCCTACCATAGTGGGCAGCCTGCGAAGCTGAAAGCATTTACTGTACAGTGGAACCTTGACTTGCGTCATTAATCCGTTCCAGAGGTCTGGACTTAAGTCAAACATGACTTAGGTCAAATGAACTTTTCCCATAGAAAGTAATGGGAAAGTGGATTAATCTGTTCCAGATGATGAAAAAGACCCCCGAAAACAGCAATTCAACACAAATTTGACTGGGATAGGAGATTCCTTCCGGGGATGTAAATGAAATGTCTCTTCAAAGAGAGGAGGAGGCAGTGGAATTATAGTCCACAAGTTATATGCCTCCAATTTTTAATGATCATAGCAACAATGTCTAACATTTTTTACTTATTTTTAACCTGACGTTCCAAGTTCTGAACAACTCTGTGCTTACCATTAGAGTCCCACAACTGTACAGCTCCCCAACTAAAATGCTTCCATTGTGGACCAGACTTCTGCAGCCAGATTTTTTACAAGACTGAGCCGACTGTCTAATCAGCGAGGCCAGCCCGGAGCTCCTGGCCCTTCTTCTCGGTGCTCGGGGCTGGCCTCGCCGAAGCTGCCGCTGCCGGAGGAGAGGAAGAACGCAGGAGCAGTTTGGAGGCGGCAGCCGCGATGCTGGGTCATGGCTGCCGCCCGATTCCAGTGCCTTGCGCCGGGGCTCCAAGATGTAAGTCAAAGCCTGCGACTTTAAGTCAAACAGGCCCCTTCTTGCTGCAAGTCAAATATGCTGTAAGCCAAGCAGCATGTAAGTCAAGGTTCCACTGTACTTGAAAGGGAAAGCAAATTTTACCTCCAAATAAGGTTTGCCAGTTGCCACACTTAGGGCCCTAAGAAGATCTAGGTTAGATCAGACCAAAGGCCTAAATGCCACCCTGTCTTTTCCTAAAGGCCTCTAAGAAGCCCCAAGGCAGGGACAGCATCCCCCCAACTGTACCTCCTTGGAAACCTCAAAGGAAGATGTAGCCATAGTGACTAGAAGCTACTGATAGTTTTACCCTTTATGTCTTGCTCTAATTAATCACTTTTTAAGTCCCCTCCAAGTTGGTGGTCCTTACAACCCCTTGCAGTGTGCAACAATTAAATTAAAATAAAATCCCCAGGTTAAACTATGTGCTGAGTGAAGAAATATTTCCTTTGATCGCTCCTGAATCTCCTGCTACACTGCAAATCCCCTTACCAACTTTCTTCCTCCCCTGAATGCTTCTTTGCCACGCCATTCCTTATTTGCCATGATGCAAGAAAACTAAGTTTAGGGTGTTTTTATCGCGAATTCGTACGTTCTGCCCTGTCAAGTGGGAACCGACACACCGTCCCTAATAGGGCTTCCAACGTGAGATATTTAAGGGACAGTTTCCGTGGTGAGCCGCAATACGCACCCAAAGCCTTCGGTAGTTCTAATACCCCCACCCCCCTTTCTCTATCCCACTTCTACAGTGACATCGGCCCTCAGTCCATAGGACTGCATACATCAGAAGAGCCTGAAGGCACCTAAGGCGAGCGCCAACCGGAGTAACGCTGCCCTTGCCACGGAGTTGCTTTTATAAAGACTATTCGTGAGCCGTGACAGCTACCCTTGCCTGTGCTTTTCACTAGCAGCGTGACCTCTGCGCCCCTTATTTTCGCTTGGGAGAAAATCCCGCCAAGTCACCAGGGGTTCCTCCCGAGGAACGCGGCGCAGAACTGGGTTCGAATCCCCCCCTCTACTCCCGACTCTTGCAGCGTTTTTTGTCAAGGCCAACATGGGGGTAGGGAGGGAGAGAGGTAAAAGTAAACCCCCCCCCACCGCACATGCATGCTATAGGGCCGGTGCTCATCTCCATATTCAATCCGAAGAGCCAGTGTTGTGCAAGTCCCTGGCCATGTGGCTGGCATGGTTACAACACTGTTTTACCTTCCCGTTTTTTTTGGCGGTACCTATTTATGTACTGGCATTCACAGGCTTTGGAACTGCTAGGTTGGCAGGAGCTGGGGTTAATAGCATGGCACCCGGGATTTGAACCACTGAGCTGAGCCTGCTGGAGAGAGAGAGAGAGAGAGAGAGAGAGAGAGAGAGAGAGAAGCAAAACCCTCTTGGCAGCGTTGCAGGAAGTTCAGGATTTGCTCTCTCTCCCCCCGCCTCCTCTTTTGCCCGAGGGCCCTTTTCTCTCTCTCTCTCTCTTCCCTGGGAGTTCCCACGCGGGAATTCTTCTCCATTCAAAGCATTCCAACAGGAGGAGGAGGAAGAGGAGGAAGAGGAGCCCTGCTCGCCGATTCCCCAGCCGGACTCCCCCCTCCCTTCCCCTCCTCGATTCTCCCTCCCCCCCCCCCACGGACTCTCCGCCTCCGCTGGAGGGCTGCGTCTCCCAGCGTGCAACGCGGGGGCCCCCACCCTTTACCAAAGAGAGGGGGAGAGAAGGGACGCGGAGTGTATGTGAGGGTGTTCCTCGCGGAGTCTGTTGTCTGGGGCTCCCGCTCCTCCTCCTCCACCTTCTTGCTGCCGCTGCTGCTGCAACCACCGCCAGCCGGGTCCCGGGTCCGCGAGTCGAGGCCGGGGAGCGGCAGGCGGCTTTGTGTGCGCGCGTGTTTTTTGTGGGGTGCGTGTGCGCGCGCGGGGAAGACCCGGAGGCAGGATGGAGGGCCGGCTGCGCCTGGGGCTGCTCTGGCTCTGGCTCTCGTCGTGGCTGTGGTTGCTGCCGCTGCTGCTGCTGCTGCTGGCCGCCGGGCGTTGCGGCGCCGCCATGGACGAGTGCGTGGAGGAGGCGAGCGGGCGGGCGCAGCGCTGCATGCCCGAGTTCGTCAACGCCGCCTTCAACGCCACCGTGGTGGCCACCAACACGTGCGGCTCCCCGGCCGAGGAGTACTGCGTGCAGACGGGCGTCACGGGGGTCACCAAGTCGTGCCACCTGTGCGACGCTGCCCAGCCTCACCTGCAGCACGGCGCCGCCTTCCTCACCGACTACAACAACCAGGCCGACACCACCTGGTGGCAGAGCCAGACCATGCTGGCCGGCGTCCAGC
This sequence comes from Phrynocephalus versicolor, assembly GCA_023846285.1. Classification (NCBI taxonomy): domain Eukaryota; kingdom Metazoa; phylum Chordata; class Lepidosauria; order Squamata; family Agamidae; genus Phrynocephalus; species Phrynocephalus versicolor. Next base: position 4,200,610 of record JAHTLZ010000129.1, on the reverse strand, counting down.
ACCCCAGCACCATCAACCTCACCCTGCACCTCGGTGAGTGGGGGGCGGGCGGCGGGCGGGCCTCGGGGGGGGGTTGCCCTCTCGCCCAAGAGCCTAACCCTCGGGGCAGCCTAGCCCTTCCTCCCTCCACTTGCCGCCTCGGGGGACCCCCCCCACCCCCAATTCATGTAGCCCCGCTTGGGAACCTCTTCCTTTGCTTGTAGGTTTCGTCCAGCGTCGATGCTTTTTTTTTTTTAGTTGTAAGATTGTTGGGGTTGTGACGTTGAGGTGGCTTTCTTGTTTGCTCCGGATTTCCCCCTAAAATGCACCTAGGAGCCACTTATCTTATTACTATTTGTGGTACTGCTAAGCGGCTACCACCTGTTTCAGGCATGTCCAAACTTTGGCCCTCCAGATGTTTTGGACAGGAACTCCCACAGTCCTTTGTCATTGGCAATCTAAGCTTAGAATTCTGGGAATTGTGGTCCAAAACATCAGGAGGGCTGAAGTTTGGACATGCCTGACCTATTCGCTTGAAAGTTGCAACCAGGACATCAAGGTAGATGGCTATTGGATGTTCAAGATGTGTCCTATCAGAATCCGGAGACTCCCGTTTTGTTATCGAGGTTGCCTCGTGCAAATTTGTTTAATCCTTTTTTAAAAAGGACTGTTCCTAAAATAATGACCATTATTATGTCTTACAGCAGTAAATTATGTGCTGTTTCATTGGATGCCTGCCTGGAGGTTTTGTGTGCCAATCCCAGATGTGCATAAAGTAATTATTCAGTGTTGAGGGAATAGTTGCTTTGTCTGTGTTTACAGCATCGTATATGGTTGCAGAACAAGTTTCAGGGCTGTGTTTTTGGTCCATAATAGGATTTTGTCACTTCAGCCTCCAGCAGATTTGCTTCTATTCCTCATCATTTTCAGACTTAATAAAACTAATGATGGATTTAGAAATGCATGTTTTCACTCCTAGGATGGAAGTGAAGAATGTGCACAACAACATTGAACAACAGTGTGCTATCAAATAAGTGTGTGTGTGTGTGGGGGGGGGTCCTTGCTACATCTGGCCTGACATACTGTCCTGAGAATCTTCCTCCTCCTCATCAGACAAGACTTTCAGGCATTACAGAACAGTATTAACTTTTGGAATTAGGTTGAAGGAACACCGATTATTACCCTTGGCTTTAGCCATACATGTAACTTCCTGTTTCCCACAAAGCAGAAACATAATCCCATCCTTTCCCTTCCTCCTTTCCTTATAGAGGTGCAAAAATGAATTTCCTACAAACAACACCATTGTCTGGTCCTTATCTAAAGTAGATAACATTGCTTTATTTGGTGTACTTTTGAAATTAGGTCTGTTGAATGTTAGATCTCTGCATATCAACTTCCTGTAACTGTGATTGCTCAAAGACAGATGTTTCTGCCACTTCATCCTGTTCTACTCCTCATACAGAATCTTGTTCCTGTGTGTGTGTTCCCCAGTTGTGTATCTCTCCAGTTACATAGACAGGGGCATGACAGGCTGAAGCATCTGCTTTGTATAGTGTAGAAATCAGCACATAGAAATACCAGCCACTCCCCTAGTTAAGGGATGCATCTGGGCATGTCCTAACTCATCTTGTCCAGTGGAAGAGATTACTAGCATAAATGGAAGACTTAGTCATCTTTAGACCAGGAAAATAACTCATTATTGCCCAATATTGGCGGCTTGTCCTAGTTAATAGGCAATAGGGGGAATGGCAGTTGCCTTACTTCAGGTTTTCACAGGGGCTCTGGCTGTAGTCATGAACTGTCTGTTACAAGGTTTAATTGTGTTTAAAATACATGGTGTTGTCTTTGTACCTAATTCTTAGAGCAGATGTTGATGGTGACATAGTGGCACAGGGGTCATAGCGCTGGGATAGTTTCTGTAGCAAGAATAGTGACAACTTCCTCAGTTGTACAAGGCTAATATAGTGAACTCTGCAGTTTTTTAAAAAAACACTGGTGTGTGTTCCATATATTAAAGGCACATTGCAGTATAATGTGAGTACTGTACCCTGTACCTCAGAAGTGGGTAACTTCAGCAAAGGTTTTTTTTTTTTTCAGATGGACTAACTCTTTTGGTGCTGTACTCCTGCTCAAAGACCATGAACTGGAAATGGCCATGGTCACAATAGCTAACCAGCAGATTTCCTTCCTCATCTGTTTTTATTTTAATATATTCATTGTTAACATTTAATTAATAGAATATTTTTAAAATCTAAAATTTAATTTAATTAATTAATTTAATTAATAGAATATTTAATTAATAGAATATTTTTAAAATCTAAAATTTCACCCCACAGTTACTATTCATTGTATCAAAGCAAGATTTATTCCATCAAGCCAGTTCATTATATAATAGTTTATTAAACAGAATTTATTCACTGGGTTTTACCTTTATTTAATCTTTTATTGGCACTTATTGTAATAAGGAAGTGGCACCACCACAGAATCGCATGGCTGAAATTTTCTGCTGGTTAATACTTGTCCATAGTTAAGTCTTGTATGTCCTAACTATTAAGCTCTTAAATATTAAAAGATGTAACTCTCTACAATCTACAGTCAAGGTTTAGAGAAGTGAAATGCCAGGAAAATGGCAGGGAAGGGAGTAATATTTGAAAGCTTTTCCATTTAAATGGACCAAAAGTCCTGCTTACTAACCTATGTAAGTTCTTCTGTAGATATAATGGTTGGTTCTTGAAAGCACTGGAGAATCCTGGGGGACACATGGGTTTTGTGGACCACAATTTAACCACCCATAGAGGACCCATTTAGCATTCGTCTCAGCAGTATGAGAGGTAACAGACAGCTGATTGTATGGTCATTTAACATTACTTAGACCTCTATCCTCCTCTTCATAAAATTGAGCTTAGGCTCACTTAGGTGTTTGCAGAATAAACCTCTGAAATAGGCTAGACCCAAGGTAGTGACATGCCCATGGTCACCCAATGAATTCCCCTACAATCAAAGATGTGATAAAATTAAGGATACTAGTACAGTACTTGCCAATGATGGTTCTACGATTGTTAAGTACTGTAATACTAACAGATTGCAATTACACTATGCATTTCTCTCTCTCTCTCTCTCTCTCTCTCTCTCTCTCTGTGTGTGTGTGTGTGTGTGTGTGTATATATATATATATATATATGTTTTCGTAGATTTTCACGGGTATAGGTATGCATGTTGGGGTGGATTCGGGTTTCTTCCCGTGTAGAAATCTGGTTACTTTGGCGACGTTTCGACGAGGTCTCACTCATCATCTTCAGGCTGGTTTTCTGGCTTCTTCTACACACACACACACACACACACACACACACACGATATATATATCAAGTCTCTTTTTCTGAGATTCCCATTTGGAGTATTGCTGTGAGGATGGTCATGACAAGCTCTCATGCCTCAGAATTTACCATTGTGCTACTTAGTTTGCATTTATTTTCAGACCAGTTTGAGATGAGTTGCCTGAGAGCTGAAAGTGAAATAAAACCAGATTCTTGACTGGTGATACTATATGTCCTAGGTTTGCAGTGATTGCTCCTGGTAGTGGAATAATAACCTTCATTTTGCAACTGTGGCACTATTTACTGGCAGCTACTGCCATCACACCTTTATTTTAAACCCCCTTCCCCTTGGGCTTATTCCACATTGTGAAATTCTTACTGTTTTGAGCACTGGCTTTGTTTGCTTCCACAGTGGGATGAGTAAGAGCTCAGATACTTGCTTGAGTGTTTGTTATCCTCACATGTGCAATGGGTGGAATGTCAAAAAATACTATTTTAAATTTTTACAGAAGCACCAGTCTGTAAAGGTGGTGGAACAAATTTTCCCTCCCAAATTCTCCCCCTTTTCAGTCCCCTTTCCCCTCTTGTGTTGTAGTTTTTAGATTGTGGGCTCAGAGTTAGAGGCTTATACTATTAGTGATTCCCACAAGCCTTTTGTTGAAGATTAGGATAAAAAAATGTTAGTGTATAAAAATCAGCATGGCATGACCAGAGAGATTCAGTGTCAAACAAATGTGTAGTTTCCAAAATGCTTTTGTCCTAGTTCTTTGCATTTTTTTTCCAGCGGGTTGGGGTGGGGACAAGAGTTAATTCTACTGAATTATGGGATGTACTCCCATTTTAAGTATATGTGAAAGATTAGGACTTTTGGAGAACACATTACTTAATTTTAATTCTGCCTGATTTGTGAAGCTGTTCTGAACCCTTCTCCTCTTTCAATTTTGTGGGGAAATGAGGCTTAAGAGTTTCTATCACCTGCCTTTTATCCTCCTCTGGTTAGAGAAACACCTGCAGGCATGGCATCCTTTGCCACCTGCATGTATTTATAGCTAATTGGACCCTTGTGCTTAAATTGACAGAGCAAATACTCCTGACTACACAAAAGCCTTGACTGTTGCCCTTCCTTCCCTTTACAGCCTACTGCTGTTAAGTTCTTGTGTGTGGCCTTGGCTCTTTGAGTAAATAGTATTTTTCCCCCTGGATATCTTCTGTAAAGTGATGGGTTTTTTTTTCTTTTTCCTGTACCAAGTGGAATGTATGTTATGTTTTCCTGTTCCTTCTTGTATCTCCCAATGTCACTCTTTGCGAACATGGAAGCAATACTTCCTCTTGCTACCCCAAAGCCTGCTGCCTAGATGCCCTAAGCACATCCGATCTCGCCTGATTTTGGAAGCTAAGCAGGATCAGGCCTGGCTAGTACTTGGATGGGCGACCACCAGGGAATACCAGGTGCTGTAGGCGCCTGGAGTAGGAACTGGCAAATCACTCCAGTATTCCTGCCAAGAAAACTCCATGGACATGGAGTCACAAAGAGTCGGTTACGACTGTAATGACGTAACACACACACAAAAGCCTAATCCCATCCAGTTTGCTGTTTTCCTAGAAACAGTGGTGTTGCTAGCCTGTGTGTAATATGGACCATGCTTTCATCTTCCTTAGGAGACGATTGATTATAAGAATTACGTTTCTTCAAGTTGAATATTGAGAGACTCAGACCAATAAACAAGATCACAGATAATGGAAATGGAAAAATTAACCCAGCTATCAACAGCAGAAGGTTTTAGGGGAGTGAGGCTGGGGAGAATTCTTGCCTTTGTGTATTGGGGGGGGGGGGGGCTACAGTAACAACTTCAAAGGCAGGATCCTGACTTAGCATTAAAAATGTTGCTTTGTGGTGGCCAAACAATTTAAATAGGCTACAAAGCTGTTTCACAGTTTATCCCATCACACGCAAAGCAAAACGGAAATGAGCTGTCTCCAAGCAACAAGAAATTGCAGAATCTGGTTTCTGTGGTATCTTAACAGGTTATTCCTCACAGGATTTGCCTTTTCTTTGGTTTTGCTTTGAACAGTGTGTGTGGTGGAGCTGGGATTTTGAAGACTGAAAGCAAGCTGTAAAAGAAAAAGCGAGTGGATGTTTCCAGTGACAAAGTAATTACTTGGAGGAGGAATCTTTTGACACTTCCTGAGGCCAAATGATTGATTATTTGTTTTGCTCACTCGTGATGTAGTAGAGATAAACATGGAGGCTTTTGTGTGTATGCTACAATGGTAAATGACAAGCAGTGGAGAAAAATAGTAATGTATTCAGCACTTGACTTAGGGATTCAAAGAATCTGTACACAGTTTATGTTTTGTATATTTGATCTTCTGTCTAGCTGGTAAACCATGAAAGGAGTGGGAAGCTGGATGGTATGTCATTCCGATTCTACAAAAGCTTGTTGCCTTGTTTTTCTGATTGCTGTTTATATACAGAATTGGAAGCAATGTCATTTGATAGGAAAAACACCATCCTGTGGCAAAACAGAAATACTCCGGTAGAAATTGGTTATATTTTTCCATAAGTGGTACCTTCAGATATAAAATTAATTTGATCCTCCAGATGCCTCATAACTTGGAAATTTTTGTATCTCGATCTAAATGGGGTGCAATACACCCTAGGAATTGAAGTCTTCCTCCTTTAACCCTGCATAAGCTGCTGCCCCTAGTTTGTCTTTCATCCTTTAAAAACAAAGCTGAGAAAGTGGGGTCTGCCAGGTTCAAGGCAAGAAGACTGGGAGGATCCATCCATCCCAGACAGGCTCTTCTTTCTATAATTTTGGGTTGGAAAAGTGAGGTTCGTCTTACAAGAACATAAGAAGATAAGAATTGCCATGGTGGATCGAGTCAAAGGGCCCATTTAGTCCAGTTTGCTGTATCTTACAGTAGCCTTGCCAAATGCCTCTGGGTGCACATGAGACTCGGTATCTGTCTCCTGATACCACTCCCCTACATCTGGTCCTTGAAATATCCTCTTTTTAAGCCTGCAGATAACACATCCCCATTATGACTTATAACCTGTGATGGACTTTTCCTCCGGGGAAATCTCTCCAATCTCATTTTAAAGGCATCCAGGCCAGATCATTCACCCCAGCCTGTGGCAGGGAGTTCCACAAACAATAAGCTGGGTAAATAAGTATTTTCTTTTGTCTGTTCTCACTCTCCCAACCCTCAATTTAAGTGGATGTCCCCTAGTTCTGGTATGTTGTGAGAGGGAGAAGAGCGTCCCGCTATCCACTTTACTCATGCCCTGCATTATTTTGTACGTCTCAATCATACCCACCCTCAGGCACCGTTTTTCCAGACTAAAGAGCCCCAAATGCTTATACTTGAGAGCGTCTTATAGATGGGGAAAATACTTAGATTTGCTGCTGTTAAGATAATTTTCTCAACACATTCACTGAACTCTGCTCAGTGTATTAGGGCATGCCAGCTATATAAGGAGTCTCTTTTCACAGTAGTTAAACTGCATTACAGCAGTCAAACCTTCTTGTGACCTAGATTCAGTTCCAGGTAGCTGGCTTGAATTTTGCTCAGTCTTCCATCCTTTCAAAGATCAATAAATTGAGCACCTACCTTCTAACGATGAGTGGGTGGGAACGGGTAACCTGCATAATTAAAGCGCCCAGAGAATGTTTTAAGCACTATGGGACAGTATATGCATAGCATGCTTTATACTTTTTTTTTTTGCTTGGGCTATGTTGTTGCCTTCATTTTTTGTTATCAGAAAGCGAACTAAACTTTTATAAATACATTGTGTTCCTTGAATACTGTTCATTTTCTGTGTGTAGTTTTCCATTGTAATGTTATAGAAGCTTCGTTGTGTTGTTGCTATTATAAGCTTATTTGTAACAATGGACCATTAGGGGATAAGTATTAAGTCACTCAGAATGTTACTACTCATTCTTAAAGTTTGTCATATTGGACTTCATTTTTCTTTAAACTTATTTCTTTATTAATTTCTTTAAAATCAAAGGGCAGAACAATAATATCCTAAAGTAAATGTGCAAGTATAAATGTGCCTTTGCAAAGGTGTCCTGAACTATATCTGCAATAGAGTTGTGTTAACAAACCAGTCCTGGGCATGGTAGAAGATGAGAACTTGGGGGGGGGGGGGGTCAGATCTGTCCTGAAGGTGCTTAGAGTTCCTATCTTCATGTTTCTTGGTTGATAATTGTGCCATGTTGGAAGTGAAGAAAATTTAGATGGCTCTACTGCACATCTAACCCTTCTGCTCGCAAGGCTGTCTTTCACATGACTGTAGCTGCCCTTCTTTGTTCAAATCCAGTTGACCCTTCTTTGTTCGCAGGACTGTACAAGATGCAACACCTCTCTGGGGTTCTTGTATTCTAAGAAAGCAAGAACCCGATTGAATATGAAGTTATCGTATTGATGGTTCTCACGCGCATGACAACAGAAAAGGCTTTATGGAGATACTATAACAAAAAACCCAAATCTGCCAAGACTGACAGTCTAATAGGCCTTTCCCCCAGTATAACACAATATAAATTTTGTCTCTTGCATTAATTTCCTACAGAATGTAGTATTATTTCTTTGTTTAACTAGAGAAAGGAGAAATAAGTCTTTCATACTACTTTAGCTGATGCAAGGTTATTTTCACATGTGAGGCGTAAATTGGCTTTGCTTCATAGACACATGGGTTGTCAAAGGCATTATATTTTCTACATCAGCAACAGTCACATATAAGTCTGCAAAGAAGACCATTTGCCATGACTCAACGTCCAGATCATACGGTATAAGTAAGGCTCAGATGAGTCTCATGAGTGAAGACAGTTTATGGTAAGTTCCTTAGACTTCAACAATAGTGTCGGCATGGGGACAGTTGAATAATTAACATAAAACTTCTGACAATTAAATTATCTAAAATTGTCATGGTTTCAAAGATTTCTTTAGGGGATAAATTGTAGCCTTCTTTCTGAATATATTTTCCTTATTTTGACCCACTATAAACCTCTGTAAACCTTCTGTTGTGTCTAAGATGCAGCTGTGTTGGGAACCTTAAATGTATTTTTAAAAAGGAGAACATTAAGGAAGCTGATTCTGTAAGCATACGTGTTGGGCTCGTCTTATTTTGCTTTATGTCACTTAATCCCACAGGATAAGAGATAGACTTAGTAGCAAGGGAAGACTTTGGATGTAGAGGGCTCTTTATTTGCTCATCAGCTAGAAAGATAGGCATACATTTGGCTGCCATAAATCAGAGGAAATGTTAGTGCTTCTGGCATGCTCTGAATCTCCATAAAATAGTAAAAATAGATTGCCCATATTGTTAATATGTGACTGCTCAGATATTTGCATCTCTAACTACATCACCAATGTATTTATATAAGAAGCTACTTGATTCTTGGGGCTCTGGACTGCACTAGATATAGGAGATGTTAAATACTTTCCATTTTTCAAAATATGTTAAAGATTATTATTTTGATCATAGATTGGTATTTATAAGTTCAGCATTTTTAAAATTTATACTTTCTCTTCATGGTTGTTGTTACATTTTAACTTCTCCGCTTCCGCCATGACGCTCTGGGAAGCAAGCATGCAGTATTTGTTCTCTCAATGGACCTCCCAACCCCTGTGCTAGGCCAACTCTGTAAAATAGTGACTGGCCCTATATCTTCTGGTAAAGTCAGCTGAATGCGATGAACCTGAATTTAATTGTATTCCATCTTTTGTATGAAGGATCACAAAGATAACAAGAGAGTATGAGTAGTGTTTTGATATCTAGTGTTATGTGATGAATGGAAGAATCACAGTTTAGTACTCAAGATATCTGAGTTTGAATCCATGGAAATGTGTGTGTGTTTGTTTGTGTGTGTGTATGCCTCCCTTAACCTTCAGAGCCCTAGAATTGTTGCTGGATGTTGCTTCCAACTTGACAACATGTAACAGAACATGATTCTTTACTGTTAAGTTAATATTGTTAAATATCGAAATAATCCCCTTGTATTATATTTCAGAAAAATGTTAAAAGTAACATTTCATCAAATGTTCTGTGGCCATTTATTTATTTATTTATTTATTTATTTATTTATTTATTTATTTATTTATTTATTTATTTATTTATTGAATTTATACCCCGCCCATCTTCCCGTAGGAACTCTGGGCGGCTTACACAAGGCTGAAAATCAGCAGTAAAACACAAGTAGAACAATCAAATAAATTATCGACAACAGACAGCAAAATAAAACAACTTTGGCACCCTGGCATAAAATTCAAAATGCTCCAGATAGCGTAGTTGAACAGACCGATGGCGGGAAGGGAAAAAAAAATCCAAAAAACCCCCCTAAACTAAATTGCCAAATCCTCCCCTGAAAGCAAAGTTTTTAACGCCAGCAGGGACTCTGCAGAGTGCACATCGCTTGGGAGGCTGTTCCATGGAGAGGGGCCGGCCACCGAGAAGGCCCCATTACGGGTGGAGGTTTTCCGGGCCTCTCTCGGGGTGGCAACCCGAAGCGTGTGCGCTCGCGACTGCCGGACTGGACGGGCCGAGGTTGAGTGCTGGATGATCCGCTCTGACAGGTAGTCCGGGCCCAAGCCATGGAGGGTTTTATAAACTAAAACCAGGACCTTGAATCTAATCCGGGATGCAAAGGACAACCAATGCAGACGAGCCAGGACCGGGGTGATGTGGTCATGACGACGCACACCCGCCACCAGCCTGGCTGCCGCATTTTGCACCCGCTGCAAACGCTGGAGGAGAGTCAAGGGCAACTCCATGTAAAGAGTGTTGCAGTAGTCCAACCTCGAGATCACCAGTGCTTGCACCACTGTTCTAAGGGAGTCCCCATCTAGATATGGGCGGATCTGGGTGATTTGACGGAGATGATAAAAGGCGGTTCTGGTCACGGCAGCCACCTGGGCCTCCAAGGTAAGCGCTGGATCCAGTACTACCCCCAGATTCCGAACCCTATCCGCCAGATGGAGGGAAACTCCCTCCAGACTGGGGAGAGGGCCTCCATACCCAGATGGAGAAGCTCCAAAGAACATCACCTCTGTCTTCTCGGTGTTGAGCTTGAGCCTGTTGGCCCTGGTCCATGCCAAGACTGCGTCCAGGCACAGGTTGAGAGTCCGGACAGCTTCCACTGCAGAGGTGGAAAAGGAGAGATAGAGCTGCGTGTCATCAGCGTACTGATGACAGCAGACTGCAAATCTCCTAATGACCCCAGCCAGCGGCTTCACATAGATGTTAAGCAGCATGGGGGAGAGAGATGAGCCCTGCGGAACCCCACAAAGGAGTATCCACGGGGCCGACAACTCGCCACCATGCTGCACATACTGGAGACGACCCTCCAAGAAGGATCGGAGCCAACTGCGAGCAGTGCCTCCGATTCCGACCTCGGAGAGCCGGTCCAGTAAGATACCGTGGTCGACGGTATCGAAGGCCGCTGACAAATCCAGGAGAACCAACAGGGTAGAGCAACCCCTGTCGGCCGCACGGATTAGGTCATCTTGCAGGGCGACCAAAGCTGTCTCGGTCCCCCGGCCTGGCCTGAATCCGGATTGGCACGGCTCAAGGCACTGCTGTTCCTCCAGAAAAGACTGGATCCGGATCGTGGCCACCCTCTCAATGACCTTGCCCATGAACAGGACATTGGCTATTGGACGATACTTGGCCAATTGGTCCGATGCCAGGCCAGGTTTTTTAAGAATGGGCTTTACCATCGTCTCCTTCAGACAAGAGGGAAAAACCCCCTCGTTGAAGGAGGCGGTGGCAATGCAGATGCCCATTCAGGCATACTCCTGCCGGCAGTTTTTATCAGCCACGCAGGGCAACGGTCGAAGGGGGTGGCCGTGGCCGACAGTGGGCAATATCCCTGGAGGCCTCCAAAGAGGAAACAGGCCCAAGCTCATCCAAACAAGGAGAGCGAGGGGGTGCAGCTACTGGGATGGCGGGGAAGGGCTAGTGCAACCGAAGTCGAAGCCGGCCTGGATGGCCTCTATCTTAGATTGAAAAAAGACCGCGAAATTCTCACTACTGAACTCAGTAGGAGGAGGCCTAACCAGACTAGGATTGGTGAGGTTCCGAACCATCCAGAAGAGCTCTGCCTGGCAGTTCGAGGCCACACCAATTCTCAGGGAGTAATAGGATGACTTAGCCTCCCTGATCGCTCGAGAATAGCATCTAGTCTGGATCACAGCCGCGGTCTTATTGATTACCGTCCAGCTTCTTCTCCAGCCGCTTTCCAGCCTTCTCCATTCCTGCTTCATTGCTCTCAGCTGTGCCGTGAACCACGGCGAAGGCCGAGCTCTGCATCGGAGAAGGCGCTTGGGGATTTTGTTATGGACCGACCTGTCGTTCATGAGGAGGCAGGACAGGTTGGAGGCACTGGTGGGATGGCTCAGGGACACGTGGCAGTGAGCCGGGGGGTCAGAACGTGGGACAGGCACGAGATGCCTGACCCTAGTTCTTCTAACCCGACTAACCCCTCGGCTCCAAGCGTATCGTCCACGGCCCGACACAATCGGAATATTAGTCCCTGCCAACATGGCGAAAAGAAAAGAGGAAAAAAAACCTCAACGACTAAAGATAGAACTGACAACAATAACAACAATTAGTACCTGTCAACATAACAATAAAAATACAAAGTAAGTAATACAAAATTATAATAAAATAAAATAATAAAGTATGGCATGGGCACTAAGCCGGGGATGGATTGAATAAATGGGGGGAAAGGGGGGAAAGGGGGCGGAAAGCTATGGACAAATCAAAGCAGATAAACAACAGTGGGCCATCCAAGTCCGGTATCTCAGCCACAAGTAATAACATTTGAGCTATGTATCATAATGGAAACTTTATATTATATGAGAAATTTTAATTATAAAAAATAGGATATTTAATACACAGTACTGTAACTGTTTCCTATCTCCTGTTCTTATTCAATTAATCAACTTCAATTAATGCTGTAGCGGAGAAATAATTCTGTATTCTTACAGAAATAAAATGCTTCTTATTAAGTCTTGGTTCTGGAGGTTGTTTGTTTTTGTTAGACTCCAGGGGCTTTAATTTTAGAGTAGCCTCTAGGCTAGATGGTGTAGTATACAAATCCAATAATAATAATAATTATTAATAAATAGCTTTAGGTTTTAGCTTTCCTTTTTAAATTCTAAACAAACCCTGCTATGAGGGGTTAAGCCACTTATAATCACATTGGGTTACAAACTTCATAGAAGGCTGAAGCAGGTGTGACTCCCCACCCCACTTTAAGTGAAAGACTTTGCTTGTAACAGAATTGTGCAAGTTGTCTGTGTTGGTTAGCTGTGCCCGGTACATGTCATTTTGTTGGTGTGTTCTTTGATGGGTGGGTCTTTTTATAAATGCATGGGAACTCATGTTTTCTATACTGAAAATAAACCGCAGGCCTCCAGCCAAGGATTTGGCTGATTGTTTCAGAACAATCTGAAACATTCCTCCTCCTGCATTTGGGCTACTGACATCCATCCATACTTGCTTTCTCTCTCTCTCCTCCTTATGTTCAGTGACCCACTCTTTAAGTCATCTCCCTCCCTCCTACTCTTTCTAGACCAGTTTTTCATCCCGTTCTTTTCTCCTTGTTCATTCTTCCTCCTATTTTCTTTCTCAATCCTTTTTTGCCTTCTTTTCCTCTTGTCTCGTTTTTTTCTTTCCCTCGCTGCTCAACTTTACAGGCCCTTCTGCTCTCCTAGCTGTCTCTTGGTTCAGAACAACTGGGGTAGCCAGATGGAAAGGAAAGCAAAGTTTCTGCATCTTTCATGGTGATGTGGGAGAGGAAATCCCAGCAAATGGAGATGCAGTCACTCTGAGTGGTTCAGCCATGGATAGCAGTCTTTCACTGAGAAGCTTGTACAGCTTGTGCTGTTGTAAGGGGAAAAAGGGGGAGGGCAGACAAGAGGGGTCATTTTTTTTTGTCCTCCACCTTTCTCCTGATAAAGGGACACAAGGTGGCTCACAGTACTTTGAGGAATAGAGTCAAAAATACCTACATTATTAGAACCTCCTGGAGCTGCCTAGATGCCCTAAGCACATCTGATCTCGCTTGATTTCGGAAGCTAAGCAGGGTTGGCCCTGGTTAGTACTTGGATGGGCGACCACCGGGAAATACCAGGCGCTGTAGGGTGCCTGGAGTAGGAACTGGCAAGCCACTCCAGTATTCCTGCCAAGAAAACTCCATGGACATGGGGTCACGAAGAGTAGGTCACAACTGTAATGACACAACAACAACAACAACAACAACAACAACAACAACAACAACAACAACAACAACAACAACAACAACAACAACAACAACAACAACAACAACAACAACAACAACAGATTAGAACCTCCAGTGGAATACAGCAGATTTGTTTGCCAGTATGTGGCTGGAATTATGAAGATAGGAATTTGCCTTACCACAAGAATCTATACACTTTAGAAAATGAATGAATGAATGAATTGATGGATGGATGGATGAATGAATGAATGAATGAATGAATGAATAAAGTCACCTCTAAAGGTCCCTTCTGTCTAGGATGCATAAAAGCGAGACACACAAGCTGCAATCCTATATACTTCAAATGAAGTATATATACTATATATACTTCATTTGAAGTAACATGCATTACACCCAGCTTCATTGCACTCACTGAAGCAGTTGGTGTGCATGTGATTGCACTGTTCAGAGGTTGACCTCTGTGCTTTACTAGGCAAAATGTGTAGGTTTTTCTTCTTAAAAGATAGCCAAGAAATTAAAATTAAAAATTTGAAGGCAGTCATCGTGTCAGAGAACTGTCTCAACTGCAATTTGTCAGGAAATCCTTTGGAGACTTTGTTAAATCAAGGTCTGGGAATAGCTTACTGAGCGCTTCAGTGACTTCACTGTGGTATTTGTGGAAGCCTGAGGGGACTCTATTTTAGTTAGTCTCACAAAGGCTTGATTTACATTTTGCAGGTTTCAACTTGAGTAGTTAAGAGATCAGGCTTTTTTTTAAAGAAGGCCAGCAGTTGTTCAGAGTAGTTATATAAAGTTGTTGTAAAGCTCTGTCTCCATCTTTTACCCTTTAAACTCCTGGTTTCTTCCCTCCTTCTTGCATCTCCTTCCTGCAGCACTGGTGCCACTATAGGAGACACTTGGGAATATTATACTTGGCCGAGCATTTATTTTAAGGGATGGAAGGAATTGGGGACTGGGTGGCATTCTGCTATTTGTGGTATCAGACAGACTAGCCATGGAAGGATTTGTCGCCAGCCTGGACACTTTTTTGCAGTTGTCTGCAATTTTTAGTATTACTTAGTAATTGCCTATGCTGAATGCTTTTGTAAATATGTAAGGATACTGAGGAGGGAGAGCCTGGTGTAAATGTGTGTATGACAAATAGGACACTTCATGCAGCCAGAAAGGTTCAGTTGAGGCATCTCAACAAACTAGGGTGTTTCTCAACCTTTTTTCAAGTCTTGGACAATAGTATGAGCTTCTAAATGTTTGTGCAACCTGTAGTTTAAAGTGGCTTGTTTGTTGGTTTCTCACTACTTGCGTTTCTATGATGTACAAGTCACTGGGGATGGCTACCAGTCCTAATCTCATAGGACCTTAGGTGCAAAGGCCCTGCATATTTCTAATTTGTTAGTCACTTGAATGTCATGATTGGTCCATTGTACCACACTTGGGTGCCCTTTCCTGATTTGATGTGGTATCTTAACTGAACCACAGGAATTATTCCTTAACCATGATTAAGTGATGAGATCTCACTGCTGGATTTTGGGCTTTTCCCTAGCTCTCTATCCCTGCCAATCTTAATGAAGGCTAAAGCCAATTTTGGCACCACTTTCAAGGTTAGCTAGGGTTTTCAGACCACCCATCTATGCATGTCCACAGTAGTCACTCGGTCAGAAACATGCCTTCCAGACTGCTTGCCAACACATTCCTATCATTTGCATTATAGCACTATCCCAAAGATGCTTTAGGTTTCTTCTCATGTGTGAAACTTTCCTTATCAGGTTGCTTGAAGGAAATTATTGCAACAGATCAGCTATTTACAGAAACTCTAGGACTGGACCTCAGTTCTCTTAAAGCAAGAAAACAACCAATATGCCCATAGTTGTGGACATAAAACGTCAATACTTAGTTCTGTGTATAAAAAATGGTATGTGACTCTTTTCTGCCAGGGTGCCACCGTGGGGTCAGCTAAGATGATTATTGTTTTTCCTTGGCCGTGTATTACCTTTGTAAAAAAGTACTGACAAGTCATATTTGTATGCCTGTGGTTTTCTGACAGCAGTCAAATTCTAGGTTTGGGTATGCTGTGGTTTCTGCACTGCCAAGTTTGCAAGCTATAGTAAAACTGAAGTTTTACCCAGATTGCATTTTCAGTGCCTTAACTTCCCATATGCTCTTATGCTATAAATGGGATAACTGGCTAGATAGCTTAGTGATTTAAGTATCTGGCTGTGGATCCAGAGGTTGGGAGTTAGATACCTCACTTTGCCTCCTGGAAGAAGATCCAGTCTTTTTGGTATTGGGCAAACTGCACAGTTGCAGAATGACCCCAGAAGAAGGGAATGGTAAGCCACCTTTATGTGTTCTCTGTCTATAAAACACTGGGAAGGGCCAGCATAAATCAGGAACAACTTGACAGCATGCAGTTTTTATTACAGATGGGATAAAAAATGATGATGATTTTGAATGGTCAAAACATTTCACACATCTAGTCTTGGTAATCCTTGCAAATATATCTGCAATATATCACTTTTGCTGTAAATGATAAGCAGGTCCATTTATACCAGGATGGAGCATTTGGCCCTCTGGCTCAGCAGAATCTACTCTACTGTCACAGATTCCCTGGGGACTCTTGCAGAGATACACTTGTTACCTCAGCCCCTTTTAATTGTTATGTGTTGTCATCTTGTTTCTGACTTATTGTAATAGGTCTTTCATTTTTTGTGTGACATGTTTATAATTAAACCCCTCAGTGAGTTTCCCTAGCTGAATGAGGGTTTGAACCCAGGTCATCTGAGTCTTGTAGTCTATGGCTGTTTAACTAGATATGCCTGAAGTTGACTCTTGTTCCTTCTGTGCACAAAGTGTGTGTTCTGACACCAACTTATAAGCCCCTCAGCTCTGGCCACTCCTTTCTTGTGAACCGCCCAGAATGGCCTCGTACCTAGATGGGTGTTATATAAATGTAACAAACAAAAAATGCAGAAGAAAGTGAGAAAGTAAGTGGTTAGTACAGGATTTGATGCCCGTGATTATCTGTATGGCTCTTCCTTTCACCCCACCTATGTGTAGTTTTATTTATATTTTTCAGAGCTCATCCTACAAGATTAAACGAGGTTCAGTTTCTCTCTCCTTCAAAACTCAGTTCAGTTTTTTTTTAATTTCTTTGGTATGTGACACACAGTATTAGGCTTGCATGACACTATTTGCTTCAGCTTGAGTGAGTTTGGAATGTCTCATTTAAATTAGAGAGCAATTTATGACATCTGCTCTGTCACCAGAGCAATATACACTTTGTAGCTGTTTAACTCTACAATACTGCCTTTGTACTGATTTTAGCATAATAGCAGAAACTGGCGGATTCACTTGCATATCTGGATGTTGTCAATGCGTCCTCCTTTGTCTTACACTGGTCGTAAGGAGGCATGTGAATTGAAATTAAATTTTGAACTGGGGTTTTCTCAGTTTTTTTTTTTAAATAGGGTCTTCTCAATTTGTGCTCCTTTGCTGTGGTAAATTAGTTCCAATTCTTACATAGGTGACAGGCTTCATGGAGATAAAATTATTCCCTTAAATTGTTTCTTTTCCAGTAGCAGTAATTCTATGGACACTTGTGGTTGTGTAAGGAAACCTAGCTCTGTCAAACTGTTTGATTTGAATTACAATTGAATAAAAATTGTTGTTGATAAAGATTGTGTGGCTGCAGCTAAGAAGCTAATGAAAGGCTGAGATACTGAATCAAATAAAGCTTGCAATGTTTTTTGTTTTTATAAGTGGCCTATAAAGGTATCGCCCATAGCCTAGTTTTGCATTTGAATCAAATAAGAAGTCCAGTACCATATTTTTGAGTTCTTTAGGGATCTCACCTGTTCCTTATGGCACTACCTTTGGGTTGGGAAGTCTATGTCCTTTTCAATTTAAAGGGAACAATATGCCATTGTTGTATTGTGCTGTTAAGGCGCTTCTGAATTTTTGGGAGCCTATTTGAGTTTTTGAGGTATGTGGTTTACCATTACTGCATTTTCTGGTCAAGCAGATTTTCCTAAGTCTCAGCCTAACACTATCCTCTGTACCACATCAGCTGCCAATGTGCCAGCGGTTGCTCTAATTTGTGGTGTACTAAAAAATCGTTCTATAAGATTTTCAACTCTTCTCTTCAAGTTAAAATTCTCTTAGAAAAGAATCTGAAATGAGAAGAAATTTCAGAAACATTCTCATGGGTGGCATTCAGGATTCTTGTTCTTTCTTATGAATTCACTGAGGAGTGTCTGCATATCTCTTTTAATGGTACAGTAATCTCTGAGATGAACAGTCTCCTCTCTCCCAAGCTTCCCACACTTAAATTAATGGTCTGATGCCCCAATGTGATTGTGGCAGAAAACTGTTTCCAATCGGAATGTGTAGCCAGTTAGGGCAACTGAAGACCAGACAATATAATAAGCAGAACAAACACACACAGTACTCTTGGAAACCTTCCAACATTGTAAAGGTCCTCCAAGAATGAAGTAGAAAAATGGAAGTGTCTTACATGAGGAAATACAAATTTGGCCAACGACATGACATTAGTTTCGTCTTTTTTTCTGGCCCACCTAGAAATCCTAAGTGTTTTAACCTTATGGATAAACCTCTCAGAGTGGCATTTATGCCAGATGGGCAGTATATAAATCCAATGAATCAATGAATGAAATCCAATTAAGCATATATTTCTTAACACCTGTTTGGATGTGCATCAATAACTTTAGAAGATTTCTTTGTTTCAAATCTGTTGAAACATTTGTAGGAGTTAGGAAAGCAGGCCCTTCAGTGAGTGCAGAAAAGGATAATTGCCTTTTCCAGCATTGGGTATGCTTGCTACACTTTTAGTTAACACAAAATGAGAAAAATGATTTTATAAAAGCTTTGCTGCCTATTCTTTAGGGCACTTTTTAAATCAATTGCTCAATTGATTGTGAAGGCATTTAATTACTGTGTAATGCCAATTTTTTTTTGATAGGCGACTTTTTTTTCCTTGAATGCAACCAGGGAATAAGAAATGTAGATCATTGCTGCTCTCTCATGATTATTGTTTGGTCACACATGGGGCTTATTGCCCTGGAAAAATTTCTCTCCTCCCCCTCCTCACTCCCACCCCACAAGTACTCTCTGCAGGGATGAGTTAATGGATTAAATTACATTACACGAATCACTGCTCCTCTGCTTTTTAAACAGGCTGGTTATACATACATCTGTACATAGGGCTACTTTCTCACACCCTGAGTGGCCTTTTCTTCTCATGCTCTGCCTCATTCCATGCTGTGTATTTTTCTGGGAGGAGGTGTTGCAGTATTCATTAAGCTTCATGGGTTAAATGGGTTGAGAGGCTGGTCATGTGACGGGTTAAAGAGCATCTCATTTTCTGGAAAAGACCACAGGCGATTTTAAGTGCATCCAAAGTATGGCCTTCTTTCTTCCATTCTAAAAAGCTCTGCTGGTGGATGAAGGATAATCTTTAACTTTAGTTAACATTGAAGACTGATGTTACAATGAACTGCAATAGGAAGGTAATTTTTAAAAGGGCTGCCCTATAATTTTTGACTTTATGTCATATACTGCATATGGGAAATGATGGTATATTTTTGATAACTTCAAACAAATTATTTTTATTTTTATTTTTAATTAATATTTGGGAAATACAAAGCTAAATAGTTCATTTGTTTAGAATAAACCCAATGATTAGGAAGAGTAGCTACTTACACACACACCCATTACTCTTTTGATAGCTCATGAAATTTCTCAGAAACTTTCTGGTTGGAAGAATGCTAAACTGCAGAAGATTATTACAGTTCTTGTGCAGAATGACATCTTTCTTAACCTAAAAAGGACATGAGAAAATCCAAGCTGCTCAGGGGTGTTACAGTTCCCTTGGCATAGTGCTATTTTTTTCTATGCATGAAAGAAATTAAGCATAAAGAAGGACATGAATCAATTCGACCCGGTTGGTAGAAATTCGTTGAAACAGCACCACACATTCTGTCCCCTCACCCTGCCCCCATCTCAGCTGGGTGCCCTACTCATAATAATCTGAGGGGAGATAACCTATGACACTTATGGGTGCCATGCCGACTAATTTCTGTGAATTAATTAGTGCCCATCTTTGATTAAGTAGCACAGAATTTAGCAGATCTGCGGAACAGTAAATTGTAAAAGAGGAAGGGACATAAAACCAGTCTCTTGTTTTCTTGGGAAGCTGAAAAGTTTCACTGATGCAGAGAGACATCTTAGCCTGGGGAGTTTGGAAAATCACCAAGAACAAGAAATGTTGCAAGTGCTCCTTGCATCCCTACAAAAAAGCAGTGGGAGTCAATAAATCCCTCTTTCCCCACTATTTAACAGGCTGCTGGTGGTCCCACATCTGTGTAATAACAACAAAAGTAAAAGGGAAGATGGATATTGCTATTTATCAGGGTGGATTTGATTTAAATCACAATTTAAATCACTAGTCAGTAAGGCTCGATTTAACATCATGATTTTCTACATAATGACTCATTTTTGCTGGAGTTGTTTTAATCTTAATATTTACAACCAGATGAAGTTTTCATTTTTAGAATAATAACTTTTCAGATTAGTTTTACAGCTATATCAGAAAATTATTGATTGGTGGTTATATACCATTAGAAATACATAGATAGATAATTATGAAATTATTGCAAGGTGAACTATCTCCAGTTTAATAGGTTAGTCATTCATATTTGGACAACTGCAGTGTTTGCATTTTGCATTCCTGGTTGCCGTACCCATAGGTAGAGGAACTTCATTAAAATATTCCCAAACTGGTTCTCTTTTATGGCCTGCTGCCATTACAAGTTTTTCTCCTCAGGGGAGAGAGTGAGGATAATATGATAACCCTCAGGCTGCAGTACACATAAAGATCTCAAGAGGTGGAGTACTGTGCACAGAAGGTTTCCCTTTCATTTTACTGCTTGTCCCTCCCTCCTCAAACTTTGCTCCTTGTGCAGACTTATTCCATTCCAAACAACCTTCTATTCATTGAACTTCTTGAAGCACAGCACTTAAGAGGTAAGGGGGTTGATTCTGTGTACATAGATTTGCAGAGGAACAATGGGATTAAGGTCTTTTTCTCAATTCTGATGTTTATTTTATAACATTTTTTGCTATGAAGGAGGCATGTTATTGTTGCAGACCCAAATGCACAGTTTTGAAAATAGCAAAACCAAGCATCTTTGATAATATCTTCCAGATAGAAAAAATTCCTCAAATAACCAGAAACCTCTGGGAGAACACGACATTGTGAATGGATTAATACAGCCTTATGCTACATAATTAAAAACTAATTTCATGATGAATAACCTTTGGACTATAATGTATCTTAACTAGAACATTATCTTTAGAGAGATTTTTCCTCAAAAAGCATTTAAATTTTTAAAAATCATATTTAAAGCAAAAAAAAATCTGATTTAAATTTTAAAAATTCAATTTAAATTTTTTTAAAACCCATTTTTTATTTTTTTTAAAAAAAACATTGTTTTTTATCCACCCTGCAATTTCGTGAGTTTCATCGGTGAACATGTTTTTGTACCCTCATCTGGTTGAAAGGATTCTAACCAGTATTTGTTGGAATACTTCCAATCCTGTGATAAAATGGTATAATGGTGTGATCCTACCTTAGGAATTAGACATGGACACGACCAGAAAAAATGACGTTTCAAGTTTTCGTTTGTCGGAACGGGTCCATTTTGGGTCGTTTCCGTTTGTCGCGAAATTTTTCAAAAATGTGTCGTTTTGTCGTTTCGTTTGTCGTTTCCACCACGATTTAGCGCGATTTGACTTCCCAGAGCATAGGGGCGTCCCGCAATCAGGGCCGGCACTAGGTGTTTTTGCGCCCTAGGCGGTGGGTAGGGCGGGGGGCGGGCAGCGGGGGGCCATGGGCGGGCGGCGACAGTGGCAGGGGGGAGGCGCGGGCGGGTGAGTGGGCGGGCGGCGGCGCGGGTGAGCGGGCGATTGGGCAGTTAGGATATCACTTAGGATAGAGGTTCTGTTCTTGGCTTGCACCCCAAATGTGTGTGTGTGCAAGCAATTTGAAGTTGGGAAAATAGAAAATAAATGGTAGTATATAATATATATTTAAAATAAATCCAGACCTCCCACTCCCAGTCAAACCTCCCCCTTTATCCAATATCAGAAAAAAATCCTCACAAACTGCCAGAGAAGAAATAAAGAATAAACTGCTATTCCCTTCAGCAGACCAAGCTGCAGGGAATCAAAGAAATTATTTTCTAAATTCAGTTCCCTCTCTGACTTCCTAACTTAAATCCTAAAGCCTCCAGCCTCCCTCCTCAATCTCGATCGGATCATACCAGCACCAGCAGCCAGCCCTCCTCCCTCAACCACATCCATACACCCGACTGCGATTTCTGGAAGGTGCCTCGGCTTTTTATGCCCTCCGAGACATCCAGAAGTATCAGTCAAAAACCTGGCAATGCCATTGGTGGAGTGGTTGAAAAAAATTGCATGGTCCCATCCCATGCCCAGCCCAAATGGGCAGGTCTAAAAAAATAATAAATAAAATAAAATAAAATAAAATCAATACGACGTTTTATTGCTATAAAAAACCACTGCTGCTACAATTAAAATTCAGGTATTTAAAATAAATAAATTTCACATGTTTCTGTGGTGATTTGGTGTGTTTTTTGACCACGATTTCAAAAGAAAAATTGTGATCGCCATTTTGGATCCCCCCCACTGCATGGCATGGCGAGACGACAAGGATGACCCCCCCCCCCAGCCTGGTGCAAGCAGCCCAGGACAGGAGAAGAGGGGGGGAAAGGCCGGGGACCCCCCAGAAACCACCCCTCTGGTAGGTGGCAAAGCCTCAGACAGGCATATTTTCGCCTGCTTTTTTGGCCGGGAGTCGGGTTTTTTTAAAAAAACTTTTAAAAACTTTTTCTGTGCTTCGCATTGCGCGATTGTCGCGATGCCACAAACGAAAACGAAAAACTCGACCAAATTTTTCTTTTTTCGGTTCGAGTTTGAGTTCTGACGGCTTAATTATCGTTACCGTTTCCGTTTCGGAAACGAAAATTTCGCCGAGTCGTGCCCATGTCTATTAGGAATAACAGTCCTCCATTGAGGACAGAAATATTGTGCTGGAATGTTCTGCAAATATTACATTTGTGGTGAAATGAGTGATGAGATCCCTTTTAGCCTAATTCTCACTGAAGTGGTTAAAACTGTGTTTGAGTTCTGTTTTGTATTTGGGAACATGGTGGAATGCTTCTTTGTACAAATTTCGGAAGGCTCTGAAAACGCTGCTCTTCCTTGAGGTGTTTGGTGACCCTGCCTAATTCCCCCCCCCCCCGCCATCATATCAATTAGCTAATCTTATTATCTTAGCTTGCCAGGGTTAAATTGCTGTTTTAATATGTTGTCACTTTATTGATTTTATTGTTCTGAACTGGTCGTTGTTGACCTATTGTTGTAAACCACCTGGAGTTCCTTCGGGAAGATGGGCGGTATATAAGCTCTATAATAAATAAATAAATAAATAAATAAATAAATAAATAAATAAATAAATAAACAAACAAACAAACAAACAAACAAACAAACAAACAAACAAACAAACAAAACAAAACAAAACCCATTTACAAAAGTGGAATGTTGGGAAAAAGGCTGGGTTTCTGTAATTAAGCCAGTTTTCTATAGCTTCATGCTAGTTAGTAGCATTCCACTGTGTAAGTTCAGTTTATTACTTCTGCTGTCTTGGCAAATAGTGTTGAACTGTGCATGTTAATACTGCAGTCCATCGAACGCCTTTTCATCTTGTTTTTAAAGGCCATTCATGAATATACCGAGAACTATATATGCATTTTGTTTTCTGTATGAATGTGGAAAAAGTTGCTCTGTGCAAAGAATTCTGATTTCTACAAAACCTTATCACAGCTTTCTGTCGATATTAAAGGAAGGAGAAAGAGTCCAAGATGGACTGCAATGAAATGTTTGACTGGACATGGCTGACCAAACCTCCCCATAGTTAGTGGTTTTAGTGCATGTGTACCTCTTTGTTTCACTGCATGACTAGCAAACCCTGATGGTATTTGACGTGTGAACAAACTGCTTAGGAAAGTGTGAGACTCTCCTTTGTGAGAGGTTTTTAAGTGCAGGTTGGATAGCCACCAATTTTGGATGCCATCCAAATTTAGATTTCCTTTATAGCCAAGGTTGTAATAAGCTTCCTTTTGGGATGACTTTGATTTGAATACTATGCTTCTGTGAAACACACAATAAATAATGCAAATTAGGATATGCTTTACATAGATTAATTAGCTTATATGTACTGCTTTACAATACTGCACATCATCTGGACCAAAAGCATGCCAAATAAATATGCATAACCCTATAGACCTTGAACAAGTTACAGTATCTTCTAAATTGTTTCCCCTTTGATGAGGAAAAGGTTGTGTTACTGAAAAATATCAGCAAATAAGAAAGCTATTTTATACAAGTGTTGGCAGTTAGAACAGATTGAATAAATAATTATTTTTTTTCAAAGTTAATTTGTAGCTAGACTTTTCACAATGGACATCTGTCCTCTTTCAAGAGATTACAAAATTCCAGGAAATAGCTATGTTGTATACCACACTCCTTTAGAGACCTATTGACTTGTTAGATTCTTTTCCTTTTTACTAAGGAAAAAAACTTTTTTTAAAAAAATTGGAATTTAAAAGATGATCTCACACAGATCTCACTACAGCCTAGTATGAACAAGCAGTTTGCCACCAACTTTGATTGCACAGTGCCTTTGCATTCTTGTGCCTTCCTCCAATCCCAGTCTTGCCAAGATGAAGGCTGTCATGTGTTGTGGTTCAGTGACAGGTCAATGGAAAGCAGATGAAGAGCAAAAGGGTCCAAGGCTACCTGCGTTGTGACATATTTGTGAAGGATGTTTGTGTTCTTGCTCTAGCCGGTAATGCCTGACCACAGAGTCTCAAAGCAGTTTGGACCGGCTGTGATGCAGCTGCAAGAATATCTGTTTATAGCATTACAATTGCTATTGGAAACTCTGTGTTTGTTTACAAGCCTTGCGAAACCACTTTGCAAGTTGGTTCTGGTTCTCTGGTAAAGATCTGAAATAGTTTGCAAAAGGACATTGACACAGCATATCTGCCTAAGAGAAGCCACCCTATTCTTTTGTGATGGGTTTTAACCATTCCTTATTTGCGATACAGTACTTTTTTAGTATTTAGTATTCAAAAGTATTCTTTTTTTAAAGGTGAAAAGGATTGAGTTTGTTTAAACATAACTATTTAGGCTGCATTGAGTGTCCAATTCTACATCTGGAAGTTGACCCTCATCTCCTTGGGCTGCAGTTAAAAGCCAAAGGCCAAAAATCCTTTCACTCTCACAAAAAGCTCTGGATGATCCAAGTAGAGAGAAACAGAAACAATCAGAAACCATAGGTGGTATCAGCAGAGCTTGGAAAAGCTGTTATCTCAACTTCAATACAACCCCATAGTGCTAGGAAACTCTCTGGGAGATTTACAACATAATTGTGCAAACAACAGCTTGCCTGTCAGACACATGGGAACACAGAAGCTAGACTCAGCATCCCTAACCCTAACCCCAAGCCCTCCCCCTCTCGGTTCCCTCGCCCCTCCCACAGCTACCACCACCACTTGCCACAACCTTGCCCCCTTGGTTCCCTCACCACTCCCACCGCCCAGCCCCCAACAGTTCTGAGGGACAGTGAACTGGTCCCCTGTTCAAAAAGTTTGAGGACCCCTGGTTTAGCTCTTTCAAACTAACTTTTCTTATATCCTTAAAACTTATTTCATCTCAGTCTTGGATATTTTACCTGTTTTCTGTCATAGCTTACGAGACAGACGACTCCATCTCCCCCCTGTTGCCTAGTGTCTGCTCTTCAGAAACTTGTCTCTACCCAAAATCATTGATTATGCACATGTCGCATGTCCTTAGCTGGTGATGTCCCTCACTTTGTGAGTTTTATTAGCAAATTAGTTTTTCCCTTCCTTCTTGTGAATTTGTCTCTTATGTTTTCCTGGAAGTGACCTGTTTGGGATAAAAAGAGAGAGCTTCATACAACAATCATGTGCCCGTGGGTGGATGGAATGAGTGAAGTATGGTTGTTTTGAACTCCCAGTGTTTCCATCTCCCTGCCTCTGCCCCCAACTTCCTTCTAAATATGCCTGTGCTTCTAATGATAGCCAAAGACTGAGAATTTCCGGTACACAAGCCAGTTCTATGGGAGGATTTTTGTGGGTCCTTTTCCATCAATGATGTCTTATCGTAATAAGCAAAGATGTGCACGAATCTTTTGGCCTTGTAATTTCCCCTCCCGCTGCCTCTTCCTTGTACTGTCACCAGCAAGGTAGATTGCCGCTAATTAAAGAATTGTCTTTTTTTTTAGAAGTATGTAATTTGCATACAGTTATATAAAGTCTTTCTCACATACCCCAAAGTACAAAAAGGAACATTTTTAATTCATGGCAGTGTTGTCAATAACATAACTGTATTCCAGTTGTGCAGGCAGACCTGTGCAATAGGCTGCTGGTTTCTGTCTCATAAATCAGAATGCTTAAAGCTTTGTGACTTCGGAAAGTCCTCTCATCTCAACTTGTTTGCCAGGGACTCCTCACCTGTTGCGGAGGATTCTAGGTTAAGTAGGAATAAGATGGGAAAAATGTAGATAGGAATCTGTTGCTCGATCTGTGAGTTACTTAAACTAGATTGGCAAGGCTTTTGACTCTCAGATCCTGAAAAGCATCAGCAGCAAATATATAAGCTTTCTATCTAAACTGAGTTGCGGGAATGAAAAAAAAACTTGGTGCAATGAGGAGTGCACTCCTGTTCAAAAGGATTGTGAACTTAGCAAAGATACTGGAAACATATTTATAGGTTTTGTGTACTTGATGGCAACTTCTTTTTCCATACTAGGTATATGCCTCTTGGCATTGATCTGAATTGAAGCACACATAGTTAAAAAGTTAACAGTAAAGCAAAAGTGTTCTGCTTATATACCGCCCCATTCCACTTCAAGTAGTCTCTGGGCGGTTTACAGTTTAATTACAGTATGCAGGCTACACATTGCTCCCCCCCCCCAAGCAAGCTGGGTACTCATTTTACCAGCCTTGGAAGGATGGAAGGCTGAGTCAGCAATGAGCCTGCTACCTGGGATTGAACCCCAGGTGGTGAGCACAGTTTTACCTGCAGTACAGGCATTTAACCCCTGTGCCAGAGAGACCTACAGTCTGCCCACCAAGGATTTAGGGTGGACCTTTAGTTCATGTAGATCTCTGGCAAGAGACATCAGGGCTTGGTTGTGCTGGATAAGGTGACATTTGGTTAAACTTGCCTGAAAAACTTTCAAGGAATCCTAGAGTTCCGTGGGACACAGTTGGGAAACAATTCTACACAGGTATATTGTAACTTTGTGTTGCTTAGAGAGCTTTCTGTGCCCCAATCTCTCTACCATGCTACTTGCATTATAATATCAGTGAAGACTTATCATTGCCATTGCATTGTAGAAGAGACAATCATTTAGATCTGTTGTGTTGATTTTTGAAGATGTGAGTTCAGTCCACAGAGACACATGCTATAGAATGTGGCAGTCAGACTGTTTCACTGTGCTGCCCTTTGCATATCTACTTCACTGACCGCTGCTTGTTGACCACATGCAGTTCAGAAGGTTGATAAAGCCAATATGATTTGGGGCCAGGCTGCTTGACACATTGCATTACTGTATTCCTTATTAAGCCATAAGTAGGTGTTAAGATCTTCAACAGAGACTCTTAATCTCTGTTTTATCACCTTGAAGGGTGTGTCTGACTGGGACTCAGGAGAAGACCTTCCCATTGGCTGGTTCCAGAAGTTAGAACACTTTGCTAAGGAAGTTTAGGCTGGTTCCCTCTCTCTTTTCACCAGCAGAAAACAACTTTTTCTTCGACAGTTTTTTTTTTACATCTAAAAAGTATTTTTAGTTGAAGGGACCACTTTTCTTTTATTAAGTTTTTAATTTGCCTGTTATGTTTTAATTGTATTTGCTTCAGTCTGATTTGGGCTGATTTTTTTGGCACAAAGGCGGGTTATACATTTAATAAAAGGTAAGTAAAATATGTTCCTAGTTGCATAGCTGCTATGAAACGCATGCAAAATATGAAACATGTAGTACCAATGGAGGTAATCTAATGCCTTTTCATTAGCTCATAACAGTCTTCCACGTGATGTATGTCTGGCCCCCTATTTGGCTTCCTTCAAAAAACAACCGAAAACATGGCTGTTTAAGTAAGCATTTCCTTAGAGTAAAACATAGATCCAGCGTTCACTCGTTAAAATAACTACTTATCAGGACTTTTTATCTCATTCGTCCCTCCTACAATGTTATAAATTTATAATTTATAATCTGTGTTTTATAGTTGTTTTAATCAGTTTGTGATATTCATTTATTTGTCAACTTTATGTTACCATTTATTTTTATTTACCTATAGAGTATTTCTATTCTTAGTTTATTGTATTAATTGTATGCTATTATGTATTCTCAAAAGCTTTCATGGCTGGGATCTGATAGCTGTTGTGAGTTTTTTGGGCTGTTTGGCCGTGTACTGGAAGTTTTTCTTCCTGACGTCTCGCCAAACTCTGTGACCAGCATCTTCAGAGGGCAAGGAGCTCAGGAAACTAGGAGTTCTCTCTGTGTTTTGTGTATGTGATTATGTTTGTATTTTGATTAATTGTTGTTAACTCCCTAGAGTGGCCTTGCTGCCAGATGGGCAGTATAAAAAACAAATCAAAACAAATCAATCAATAAATTGATCCAGTATGGCCCATAATCAGAGGTCCATGGAACCATCGTCCAAAAGAGCTGTAGGAAACGATCTTATCTTTCCCTGAGGTATTGTCTGGTCATACATACATTTATAGCTTTAATTCTTTATGCAGATGCAGGTTTTAGATCTATTTGGCCATAGCAGCACTTTCAGGAGGGTTGATTTAAAAACTACTGCACTTAGGTTTTGAATCAACTTTTGCTTAAATTCAAATCGCCTTAAAAATCACTTACTGCAATTCCAATTGCTTTTTCCGCTGAGCCCCCTTGGCCACGCCCCTATTTGGGCACTATGTTGGTTTTTCTTGTGACGGCCACCAGGGGTGATGTTTTTTTAAACCGATTTCTAGACTGCGTTTAAGCGATTTGGCTCAAACTGCGGATACCATGCACTGGTTTTTTTCCGGGTTTCCCCCTCTGTATGCCTTATCCTGCCATCAGAAAAGCCAAAAAAGATATCCTCCTGCAGTGTAATCATTTCCGCTGACTTCTCCGGTCCTTCTACTTCCTCTTTTGTGTACAATTTTGCTTTTTCCGGTTACAGAAGTAGGCTATCAAAATCAATGTGCCACGTTTTAAGTAATGTAAAGGAAGAACCAGAAAATTAGCTACATTACTTTGAATGGAAGAACAACGGCATGACGTTATCCTAAAAATAATTTCTGAAATAGAAACAGATAATGGGAAAATGTCAGACTAAATTGGGACAAAAAGTGGTTTAGCAAAGTGCAGACGGGAAAATCGGTTCTTGAGAAAATGTCCAAGTGCGGATTGCTGAATCGCTTCAGCGACCAGGTGACCGGGGGAGGGCAAAAGGCGATTCAAAACAAAAAGCGATTGCTGTTTGAAGTGCGGTAGCAGCCATCTTCATAGCATGCAGATTCAGGATGCCTCTTCCCTAAGAATGCTTTAAGCCCTGT
>JAHTLZ010000129.1:4149774-4171292 GCA_023846285.1 Phrynocephalus versicolor | reverse complement strand
GGGAATAGGGTTGGAATGGTTTGAGGGAAACTGACATTAATGGTCTCATGGTAAATGTTGGTTATTTGGAGCTTGACCTCATTTTCACTCCATAACAGTATCTACAAATGTGTGTTAATTTTTTGAGAAAATAATGTTTTTAATATATCACAATCTCTTTTTACTATATAAACACTCACTTTTGCCTTTATTAATATCTCTCTTTTTAAGGCATCCTTTATTAAATGTTATAAAACAGTACAAAATACAGCTGCAAAAAATATTTATAAAGGATTGAAATAAAACTAAACAACAGTGCTCCCCTCCACCAGCTGGACCTCTTAAACAATATTGTCCCTTATTATCCTCCCTTCCAGAACTGAGTTGATTGTTGCACTGGAACTTTACCCTTATTTCTTACAAGCACATATTCAATAATTCTACTCCATATACAGTGGTGCCTCGGATAACGACGGTAATTCGTTCTCCGAGGTTAGTTGTTATCCGAAACACGTCGTTATCCGAAACACAGTTTCCCATAGGAATGAATGGGAAACTGTTTAATCCGTTCTGGAGCCTAGGAAAAAGGCACAGGCACCTGGTTTTTTGCTCAAAACTCTTTTAAAAAGTGCGCTTTAAAGGTACAGATGCAATTTCACCTGGGATAACTTTTTTACTGATGCATGTTGGAAATTCATTATCTGAGGCAGTCCATAGGGAAAATTCATTCTCCAAGGCAGCCCTATACCTAGGAATTGCGATTCGTTATCCGAGGCAGCCCATAGGGAAAATTTGTTATCAGAGGCAGCCCTATACCCGGAAATTTGCACTTGTTATCTGAATTATTCGTTATCCGGGGCAGTTGTTATCTGAGGTACCACTGTATCATAAAAATTATCTCTTTTTAACTCTCCTTTCTTAATCTTTAAATTGCACATCAATTTGTCATTTAAGACCGTATTCCAAACTTCGTTATACCATTCATCCATCCATAGTTCATAATCCCCCTTCCAATTCCTATTTATTAATATCTCTGTTGAGTGCATGGCTGGCAACTCTAGGCATTCATTGGGGGTGCGGGGTAGGGTGGGGAGAACAGTAAAAGGAATTATTATTCCTTCGAGCACATTCCACATTTCTGGAGACACGTATAAAGAGCAGTTTGTAGATCTTATATGTATAGAGGCAAGATACTGCAACAGTAGGTTCATTTAGCTAGTACAGGCTCTTTTCTTTGCATTGTATCAGCTGCATGGAAAGAGTATGTGCAGGCTGCTTCTGCAGTGTTGCTGCTTCAGAAAATCAAAGCCACACTCTTTGCACTCTGGGGCTTTGAACGAAGTTATGGGATGGCTTACAGGACCGTTTCAACAAGAGTCACCTTTGAGCAAAAACAAAAGCCTGTGCTACAGTTTCATTCAGTTCACCCTTACACCGTAATGGAGCCTGCTCCTAGTTCACCCATGTCAAAGACCAGATTAGTACACACTGATGCGGTGCATATGACCAGCCTGGCATGGGCTGAAGTGGCTGGAAGTGGAGAAGGATTTAGGTCAGCCCATGAAAGGCCCACCAAATCTGGGAAAGTCTGCTCCCTGGTCTCGTGTAGGTGAAAGGGATGCTGAGAAAGTGCTGCCTACAGTCACATAATTCCGTGGCAGGGGCACTTTAGGGCAGTGGTGGGCAACTGTTTTCATCCCAAGGGTATATTCTAGTTTGGGTGCGGTCCAGGCTACATCCCAGTAATGGGGAGGGACAAAGCAAATAGGTGGGAACAATTGGTGGTTTTGGGCAAAATGCGTCTTCGTTTTATTCATAGACAAGCCCAAGGCTGCAAAAGGTACGACTGAGCTCTATGCAGTAGCCGTCCAGGTTTTACGGACTCTTATTTCCAATTAGAGACATAGTAGATTTTATTTAAATCAAAGCATGGCTTAAATCAGTACTCAGAAATACTGGATGTGATCATATAGTTCCCCTTGTTTTGCTATAATCTTAATCCATTTTGATCCTGCTTTCAGTAATCCTCTATTCATTGAAGCTTCCAGCGTCTGAAAGTGGATGTTTTTGGAGGAGGGAGGTAAGGGCTTCAGGTTTTTTTTTTACAGTAAGTTGCAGGAGGACAATAGGTAGGATTGCCATTCTAAAAGAGTTGATATCCTTCAGGGAAACTGCTGAAAACATTCATGGACTTTTAAATGGGGCATTCAAGAATTTCCAGCATTACATCAAATCAGGTTTGGGAATGATATATGTCAGAGATGTAAAACTGAGTTGATCAACTCTGATATTTCTCATCTCTCTATTGCCGCTATCATGTATCTCTGGAGATGCAAACCCCGTTTGAGAGCTATGTTTTTCATTATGCCTGCCATCGTAAATACTGCGGGATATAAAAAGGCTGACCTAAATCTGTACAGAAGCTGGTGGAAGCCCTTGAGGCCCTAATTTAAAAAAATGAATAATGTTTAATAAGCTAGTTCAAACAAACTTTTAAAAAAGTGTTTCAATATATAGTAATATAGAACTAGAATTTAAAACTCTTATTTCATCTTTGAACTTGGAACACGTTTTTAAATGAAGCTACAATCAAGTAAGGCTCTTTAACAAAAAATGGTAATTTTCAAACACTTTATCCACATCAAAGCTAACAACTGGAAGGTTTTTGGGGACCACTCCAGTTGAGAGATAGAAGTTTCTGCTCTGTCAAATAGGGATTCATGTACTGGTTTACAGTCACCAACACCACTCATTTAAGTTGCTGAACTCTCCTCACGTTATACTGACCTCCGTCAGTATAATCCTGATATTTATTTATTTATTTTAGAATATTTTTACCATGCCTTTCTCCTTGGAAAAGGACCCAAGGAGGCTTACAGGAATGAGGGATAATATACAGTCCAGTACAATTAACACATGTTCATATATTGAGAACAGGGAATTGTGGGACATCTTACAGCATTAAAAGACAGCAATACATTAAAGCTACAAGAGAACGCGTGCGGTTAAAAAGAGAGTAAAATTCCATGTAAAAGTTATGAGTGATGAAAATTAACATTGAAAACATAGTGTCAAAGCAATCACACAAGGTAATAAGTGGTTATAAACACAAAGTCTATGTGATCATATAGATTCGTATAAAAGACACATAATAGGTAGTCCATCATTTGGAGAAAGCTTGCCTGAAGAGAAAGGTCTTTGCCTGATTCTGGAAAGACATCAGAGATGGGGCAGTCCTTGCCTCCAGTGGGAGGGAATTCCAGAGCCTGGGTGTGACAACAGAGGAGGCCCTTTCATGAGTTCCAAAAGAAGTACCTGTGAGGGTGGCGGGATGGAGAGAAGGGCCTCTCCTGATGACCTTAACACCCAAGTTGGTTCATACTGTGAGATTCGGTCTTTGATATACAGAATTGTAGAAAGTATATTCTTTTAATAGGTAACTGAAATCTTGTTGTTTGGTGTTGTAGGTTGCTCTAAAGTAGGCCCATTAAATAAGTTGGGAGTCAGTGAGTCTACTTAGCTTTTCACTAAGTTTCACTGATTTGCATGGTCTTACTATAGTTGTCTTCTTCCTAGCAATTTCCCACACGTGTGGGGGTCCATTTTTCAGATCCTTAAAGCCCCACTTTGCCTATGGTGGAAGGTGCTGCTCTGAGGACATGTCCATATCAACAGAACTGAATTTCTCTCAAGTTCTCTGTTATTAATACCACATCTATTTGCTGTCGGTAGTATCATTTGTGATGTTCAAGTAGGGAGATTTGTGAAATCCATACACATGTCCCATGACATAGAGGTGGCTCTCTACGCTCATCTTACTGCCAAGCGCTCTATGCCATACAGTGCAATAGGGCAGACAATTGTCTTGCAAATCTTGGATTTGAATCAGATTGGCATTTATTTTTCGTAAAGCACACTGGTGAGTTCTCACCACTACAACCAGGCTGCATTTACACTTTTTCACACGTTGCCACTGATGCCACCACTGCCTCAGAGATGGGAGCCAAGATACTGGAAGATATCCAAGTTCTTTAGGTTTTCTCCATTTATTTGACATGTCCCATGGGTGGTAACAGTCTGTAGGTACTCAGCTTTCTTTGTGTTTAGGTGGAGTCCAAAGTGGTTGAGGCAGTCATTCCATGTCCTAACTTGCTGCTGCGGTTCGTAGTGGTTGCAGCAAGCATGACATCATCAGTGTAGAGTGTGGTCTATGGGACATTTTGCTGCAAGTTTTTGTGTGCTATTATCCACGACTAGGATAAACAGGAGCAGCAGCAGTCAGAGCCTTGGTGCACTCCAAATGTCACTGGAAAACTGTCTAGTATTTTGACCCAGTTGATGAGTGGTTCTGGAGGGCATCCCAGATCAGTTGATGTGAGACACAGTCAAATGCCTTCTCCAGATCTAGGAATGCCATGTGGAATGTTTGGGTCTTCTCTTGGAGTTTCTCCATAAGCTGATAAGTTCCAAAGATGGCATTTGTCATCCCTCATCCTTTGAGAAAGGATCAAAGGATGCAGAATGACCAATGCCGCCTTTGCAACTCACCAGCTCGTATAAAAACACATCAGTTGCTGGTGAGTTGGACAATGTTGTGAATCCAGAATTTTCTCCAAGATCTTCATAGTGTGGAACAGGAGCCCGATTGGGCAGTAGTTGACACAGTTGGCTTGTTGACCAATCAGTTGTAACAAAGCTATTTGTTGTGGCCTTGAAGAACTCTGTCAGCCAAAGTATTCTCATGTCTTGGAGCTCCTTTAGTTTCCAGAAATCAGAGGGCAGATCGAGTCCAAGAGGTTTCATATTCTTCATATTGTCTACTGCATTGGTGACTTCTGTGATGTTAATGAGCAGAATTGATCCATAGTTTGGCATGTGGAAATTTCCTGTCCTTCTCCCCTTCTGGCATTTCAAGACAATTGTGTAAATCTTGGTAGTGTTACAGTCTGGCTTTGGCAACCGCCCTCTTGGTTATTTGTTTGGCAGTGACATAGTTCTCTCAATTTTCATCGGTCTTATCTGCCTGCAGTTTCTTAAAGGCTCTCGTCTTCTCTTGCACTTTCTCCTGCACTTATTTGGTCCATCACTATGCCAGCTTGTCAATGTACTGTAATGGCAGCTCGATTTCGTGATACTGAAGATTTCCCTGGCACTGGCAACAAAATCTTATCCAAGTAATATCACTTGAGACACGATTGATGGGTGAGAATATTTTTCTGATCATTGCTTCTTTGTGGTTCTGTCGCTTCTCTTATGGTCTTACTCTCATTATAACTTAAGTTAACTCAGTAAGACTTGGGCCTACTCTAATGCAACTTACTATGGTAAAAAATAGGCTTTCAGCCTTCGTAATAAATATAGATACTGGTAGCCTCCTACTCCTTTTTCTTGTTCCGACAGAGGAGCTTGGTACTAATTTTACCATCCTGGGAAAGGTGGAAGGCTGAGTCAATCTTATTTATTTATTTATTTATTTATTTATTTATTTATTTATTTATTTATTTATATGCTGCCCACTACCCAAAGGTCTCTTGAGTCAGCTAGCGTTCTGAATCTGTCATTACTGGATTCAATTTATAAGCAGAGACTTGACTGCAGCTCTGGAGTTTAATCACTGCACCATGCGGGCTAGGTAGTTGTTAGTTAGTTGATATTTAGAGAAAGGAAAGGGGCAATTTTTGGCTCTCTGATAACAATATTGAGTTGCAGTTACCATGGATTGTATGTATTGTGCAGCTTTTAAGCCATTTTCATTGTGTTGTTTTCACTGACAGAAATATATTAACACCTACTATTAAATTGTATGTATTTCTTTCCCCCCAGAGTACACACGTTGACTGTGTTTTACTACTCTTCAGTCTGTTAAACGTTTTACAAGCAGTCCTGTGGAAATTGTGAATAATTTGTTAACTGTCCTTGAGGCATGGAACAGCAGGTAGGAAACACCTGAAGCAGTCTATGCCTCATCCAGCCTTCCTTTTGCATCATTTTTTCCCTTTCATAATGATGGGAAATTAAAAAAAAGAAATGCCTTGAGCTATACATTTTTCTGCAGAGTAGGCAGCGAGGCAGGAATTCCAGTTCAAGTGACTGTTGATGAAAGGAATCCAGGGCTGCAGTGAGCCGTTCTGCCTTGCTGCTGGTATTAATTACGTGACTTCACGCGTTGAGGCTGCTACTGCCATGCAGGTAGCAGGGACAATATGTACCTTTATGTTGCTTTCCTTTGGAAAGAGGGAGCCTCTCAAGGATGGATGGGAATGTGTGCCATAAACAAAGGTAAACATTGGGTTCACACGTCAGATCATGCCATTTTTCTTTCTCTTGCAGAAGGCATGCGGGGGGGGGAATGTTGAGAAATGCCACTTGGCATCTATAATCCTAGTATTGATCAGTTTCACTTAATAGTGATCTTCTAGTCAAGAGGATAAATACTTCATTTAAAATTAGATAGACAATGATTTGGTTTTTCTCTTGCCCTCCCCTGCCCATTTCAATTCTGGATGTTGTTTCAATGATTTTTTCCCTTCATATAAAATGTCTAACTGGGTTGGGTGAACTGCTCATTGTTTGCTGTGGCTTCCTGCCTGGATATTTAATGTTTCCTGGAGAGTTCTTAGTGCTTTTTTTTTAAAGAGAGGGTGTTGAGAAGGCAGGGAGAGAGGAAACTGTAAAACCAAAGCTCCAGAAGAAAACAAAAATAATTAAGAATAGAATTCTGACTTGCCCTTTAATTGTTTGTGATTTGGCATGATTCCTAGCTAGAACTCATTAATCTTGCCATAAATAACCATGAGTGCAAGTAAACTGAAAGCATACGTGTGAAAGCTTTTTGATGCAGTTACTGTACATTGCAGGACAGGGGGCCATTGTGGGTTTTTATAAAAATAAGTACATAAAATACTGCCAATTTCGTGAACTTAAATGCTGGGAATTCTTTTTTATACTGAAATCGATTGGTTCTCCACCCTGCAAATAGAGATTATTTAGGGCGGATTTATGCGTTATTAAAAGCATGGTGGCTAGTGGACTAAGGCTTCTGTAAACTGTCGGCTGCAAAGTCGGCAGCTCGGCGGTTTGAATCCCAGGTGCCACGCAGCGGAGCGAGCTCCTGCCAACCTAGCAGTTCGAAAGCATATAAATGCAAGTAGATAAGTAGGTACCACCGTAAAAAGCGGGAAGGTAAAACAGTGTTTCCTTGCAGCCATGCTGGCCATGTGGCCATGGACTTGCAAAACACTGGCTCTTTGGCTTGAATATGGAGATGAGCACCGCCCCTAGAGTCGGACATGGTTAGCATGCATGTAAGGGGGAACCTTTACCTTTACCTTATGTCAGGGGTGCCCAAACTTTTTGCAAGGAGGGCCAGATTTGGTGGCTGAGAATGTGTCAGGGCCGGTTGTTCCCCAACCCTCCCACCCCACTGCAAGCCCCACCCACTGACCCCTTGCAACCCCACCTGCAGGAAGGAAGACAGGGACCAAGGGAGGGAGGGAGGGAGGGAGGGAGGAAGGTGGGGACCAAGAGAGGGAGGAAAGAAGGAAGGTGGGGACCAAAGGAAGCACAGGGAGCCGTGGCCACCGCAGGGGAATGTGTGGGTGAAGGAAGGGGAGGGAGGGCCGGTCCAGCCAGCCGCGGGCCACTCAGAATGGCCTGAAGGGCTGGATTCTGCCGCCCCCCCCTGGGCCGGACTTTAGGCAGGCCTGGTGTAAACAATGCATCGCAGAGAGGGAAGAAGGCATAAAACCTCAAACTTTGCTGCTTAACGCATGAAAGGCAAAGTTACAGAGAATCGAAATATCAAAAAACGGAAGGTCAGACCCCCCCAAAAGGGGGGGAACGAAGGCAGGGAAGTACAGATGTTGTCACGAAACAAGGACATGGAGTAACAGTCATCACGATACCATCAATCACGCCAGTGGGTAAACGGAAACAGGGACAGAACTGGACAAGACCACGTGACTGTGAACAACATCACGAAACAAACGTAATCTTGAAATGAGGAAGGACGTGAAGTCACCGTCTTAGGTTTCTAGCTGTAGGACTAGAGGTTGGGACATTGCTTCCCCAGTGTGCCTCCTTGATAGAGGCTGGAGTCAAAGATCCATAGGGTTCTTGCCAGCAATTCTAAGATATAATAAGAATCATTATTTAAAAATACTAGATGTGGTCAATCAAAATTGTAAAAACATGCTATTATAAAACCAATACAAGTTTTAACCAAAAAACTAAGTACCTGTTAAAACACTTGGTATAGTATGTATGATTTTCCTAATATTGCTGGTTTCGAAGCTATGTCCTTGTTTTAATTTGCTCAGAATGACTGTTTCACAACACCCACTTCTTTATGTTAGATGTGTGAAGTGCCCATAATTATTTAAAAAAAAACAAGGAAGAGAACTTTTACTTCTTCCAATATGAATGTTTATTTTTATTTAGTTTTCAAGTGTTTTGTAATTCTCACAATCAGTCAACTCAGTAAGACTAAAATACACGAAACAAGCAGCAATAAAGCTTCTAAGCTTTTCAGCAAACAACAGGGTCAAGGTAGTTCACAAAAGAGTTAAGAGGGAAAAATAAGACAATCCCACTGAAGAAACTGAGGTTTTGTGACAATAACATCATTTACTTTCTAGCAGTAACAAAGTAAAATAAGAATCACATAACAAATATTAACAACATTACAAAAACACAAAAGAACAATACCAAAACAATAATATCATTAAAGTTAATTTTAAACAAACAAACAAACAAACAAACAAATAAATAAATAAATAAATAAATAAATAAATAAATAAATAAATAATCATTTGGCCTGCAAATAACAGCAGCAGCAAACTACAGTGGTACCTTGTATAAAGGAATTAATTCGTTCCAAATGAAATTATGTTAAGCAAATTGTTCTTTATACAAATTCTCATAGGAATGCATTGATAATGGAGTGATCCCATTTTTATGTTGTATGGATTTTCCCCATAGGCGATTATGTTAAGCAAATTTCCCCTATCTCCAGAACTTTTTATGTTGTACAAATTTTGTTATACAAGCTGTTTGTTATACAAGGGTCCACTGTATAGCACCACCATAAATGAGGAAGGTATGGCTAGTTGCCCAGTGCACATAGGAAAAAAGAGAAATCACTGGCAAAACTGGAAGGACCAGTAGAGAATACCAGGACTAGAGTGTCAAAAGAAAGAATTATCAATCTCTTTAGATTAGAGTCTTCTTCTGCTGCACCTGCAGGCAGCTGGATCTCAGTATCCCACCCGAGTCTCATCCTGGTCATCCAGGTCTTCCTGAAGACACGGATCATTGATGCCCCCTGGAGAATTTATGCCTCTGAGCCCTGGAACCCCTTCCTTTGGAAATCCTTTGGATGCCTTTCTGACTGGCATCCCAACTGGCCCCTTCCTCCACCGCGGCCCCACCTTCCCACTCCCACCCGCTAAACTGCCTCCGGCTCTGGCTGCAGCAGGGAGGGGCAGAGAAGCTTCCCCCTCTACATCCCTGCCCCTCATCCTCAGACACATGCAAGGCTGCTGTGGCTGCTACATTTCCCAGGGTCCCCAGAGCCTTGAGCACCAAAAAGGGGGAGCCTGGGAAATGTAGTGGATCAGGTGTTGCTGAGCCTCCTCGTTTTCCCTGTTCTGACTTTGTGTATTGCACCCCAGGATGAGAAGGTGTGTGGGGAATCTCCCAACTAAAAGGCGAGACTGGGACCACAGCAGGAAAAGCTTTTGGAATACTCTTTCTCTTTTTGTGCTATTCTGTGAGAAGGTGTTTAGTACTTGTCAAAAGAACAAACAGTAATTATAGAACCAGATTTAAATAACAGAGAGCAGCGTTCTACAGTCAATAGAAGTGGAGAATGTTGCAGAGTTAAGACAGCAAAATTGTGTTAATGTTTTGTCTTGGGCCACTGTGGAATCTCTCCATGAAGGTAGAACCTGAGTGATAAATGGTGGCTGCACTGGGGTTCCACAGGCTCCCCATGGTGTTGCCAAGAAGCTGAAAAAGCCAAGAGGATTTTTGGAGAACCAAAAAGGAGGAGGAGGAGATTTCCCTCCCCCTGGTTTTGCAGGTAGAGAATGCTAGGAGCATCCCTATATGCCTATTTGCCTCAGCCTTTTCCACAGGCAACACCCAATCCACCCACCCAGGGCCCCAAGAAGAACTCAAAAAGTGAAACACAGCTGTAAGCAGCAACAGGGTTTAAAAACAAAGGGGAAGAGGAGCAACTAAACACAGAAGGAGTCAAGGAAGGATCAAGCCCATTGTATCCCACTATAAACTGCATGGGGAGGATCAAAAGAGGTGCAATCAAACAACTAGAAGTTTTGACATATGTCACTAGGAGACCCACCCTGGGTTGTGGAAAAAAGAAATTGGTTGGCGGTTTTATACTGCTGCCAAGCTCAGCCCTGGAGGCAGAGTATCCTCCTCCTCAAGATGACTAGATGCACAACTGTTATGGGGAGTTGAGGTGGTGGGGGGGGCAAAGATCTCAAAGGGTCGGAGCAATTGAAAGAAAATGAGAGGAGCCACTGACAAGGGAAGCTACAGGACAGACTAAAAGACAAAATGCAGAAAGCAAGTGAAACACAGTCACTAAGCTATATGTGTGTGAGGTTTCTTGCTCAAAGAGCACAACAATAATACAAACTGAATTAAATAAGCATAGAGAAATAAGAATCTAGAGAAGCCTCCCCAGGTCCCTGAGCCTAGCAGCGTTAAGAAAATGCTTGCCTGGGTTTGCTGTGGAGCAATGTAAATATAGCACCCTTCCAACTGTGGTGTCCTGAGGCCAAATTGTTGGATCCACCACTGCAGAGGGTCTAAACCAAATAAACAGTGACTGATGACAGAAGCCAAGGGGAGCTAGAGCAGCAGCCTAGAAGGGCAAGCCCACAAAACAAGGAAGAACAGGGAAAGAGAGGCAACAAGAAGTCTCAGAGGAAAACAGTGAATTATAGTTGGCCACAAGGAAAGAGGAGGCTTTGGGGGCGGTGAAGAAGCTTTAGAACCACAGGATGATGGCAAATTATATCTAAACTGGCTGAATTTTCTGGGAAGAACTCCTGCTTCTGTAGTTCTGCCAGGGTAAATCAGATTGCTATTCTGGAAATAAAGGCTTCCTCAGGGTACAAGGGAGCCCTAGGCAGCCTCATAAGCTGATTCTGGCTTACACCAACCAAGCTGCACCAACAGTAATTTGCTCATTGAAACATTCAGACTGTGGACATGACAGCAGAAATAAAAAAGGATGGACCGCAGGCTGAATTCAAGCGAGGCTAGGAAACAGACACCACCATTGTTCCACTTGTTGTACGTGGGTCACGTTCAAGATAGAGCCATCTTTGGTGTTTACCGGTGGTAAGGAATAATGTATTAGAGGTGTATGAGCTGATTGGTAAACCAATGAGAGAGTCT
Organism: Phrynocephalus versicolor; assembly: GCA_023846285.1. Taxonomy (NCBI): domain Eukaryota; kingdom Metazoa; phylum Chordata; class Lepidosauria; order Squamata; family Agamidae; genus Phrynocephalus; species Phrynocephalus versicolor. The sequence continues at coordinate 4,159,883 of JAHTLZ010000129.1, read as the reverse complement.
GGGGAGTGGCCTGAGAGGATTTAATGTTCTGCTCAGCATTTTTTTAGCCAGATAGGGACAGATAGGGTCTGGCACTGTCTGAATCAGATAAGGTAGACAGGGTCAGATAGGGACCTACAGAAAGACCTACACTTGGAGAAAGGGAATCTAGAAGAAAGGATTGTTAGAGTGTCTGTGAAGAAAACTAAGTGTTTAAAGTTAGCAAACTTAGAAACTGGGTGTGCATTTATTCATTTTTATTAGTGATAGTGGGTTTGAGCTACATTCATTTTGTTTATACTTAAACGCATTGCCATTAATGATTTTGATTCTGCTTTGTAATCAGTATACTTTTTTTAAATTCAATTTAAAATCGGTCTGAAGGCTTTAATTTACTAGCTAAGCTATTTGGTGGCAGCGATCGAGGAAAATCAGAAGTGGTGTTTGTCAATAGTCCGTGAAACGGCTGGGGGAAAGCATGCTAATGCTACACCATCTAGAGGGATATGAGCCTGAAGGAAAACACCTGAAGGAAAGGACCTGCAAAGAGTGGGAAGAGTCAAAATGGCGACATACAGAAGGCAAAGGAAGAAATCAGAGGAATGAAATATGGGCTCAAGAGTTTTGAACACCCTTTTAGGGTGTGTTGGTGGTTACGTGCCTGCATTGGGTGGTATTAGCCACCAAGTTCACAGAAAGCATTATTCTCCTCCAGGATCGGAGCTAGATGAGTTTCCCTATGACACCTATGTGGAAGTAGATCCAAACTTCTCCCTTTTGCTGTTCTTTGAGAAATACTCAGGAAAGTCAAATGCATGGAGCTTCTGGAGGACTAGAGAAGGTCCAAGACTATACAAGAAGTGAGAGAGTGATTGCCCCTGCCCAGTGATGAGACCTTTTGGTCAAGGATGCCTCATAACCCAGTAGGGTCAGCCTAGCACAGGAAGAGATTGGAGTCATTCCTTTTCTGCCCCCACAAAGCAGGCAGCTCTTCCCTTCAGCCTAGCCCCAGCATGGAAGGAAAATATTCCCATTTTTCCCCACCCAACATCTAATCAGAATATAAAGTGACCATTATCACAATCATTTCTCACATTTTGCCTTGGGTCGCCTTTCCCCATGGTTCTCCACCACCTATTTTGCTGACTATCTGGATGGAAAGTATTCCTGCCTCTCCCCCCAACCCCACTTCCTTCTGGCGCTCTGGCTGCACCAACAGTGATGGCAAGGAAGAAGGGAGGCTCTTATCCTGCTCTCTTCTCTTTTGCTACTCTAGCCTTTCTCCCTGAAACCATATTCTCTTCTCGTTGTGGGCAGAAATTTCCACTTGACCGCAGGCCCTGGATCCTCCTCTGTCTGTCTCTACCTACCTTCCATCTTCCTCCCCTTTCCTCCTTGGCCATAGCAGTGTTTCAAGTGCCAGGGAAAGTAAAGACCTGCTGAACTTCCTGCTACCCTGGTTTTTGAACAGGGTCGTGGTGCGCTTGTACCATGCGCCCACATTGCCATCCGAACCAGAGGGCAGCTGGGAGGGCAGTGGGCTGCCCCTCCCATCCCACTCACAACCACTTACCTGGCTTTGGCTGTGCTGTGCGGTTGGTGATGCCGAGGTGCCAAGGTTTCTCATGCCTTGGCTCAGATCACTAAAGATGGTGTGTCGTAAGCTTAATCTCAAATAGGAGGAAAGCTTTACGACCCCCCCAAGAGTTCTTCCCTGGCTAAGATGCCCATCTGAACCAAGGAAGAACAGCACTCCCTGGTTCCCTCCCTTGAGTCTCCAATGTTCTCCCTCCTCCCTCCACTACTACTGCCAGCAATGAACCCTTTGCATCTCCTGGACATACTCTGAGCCCCCTCTCTTCCACCCACTCTCCCACTGGCCCATCTTATTGTGGATGAACATTTGGAGACGGAAGGGAGGGTTGGGGAAGGCTTCTCATCGTTTGGTGCCCCCACTGGGGTCTCACACAACCAAATCGGAGTCCAATTTGCTTGGAAAAGCCAAGCCAAAATGAGGATAAAATGGGGGGGAGGGGAGGCACACATCACTAGATGGCAGAAAAGGAAGGAAGGACAATGCCTGCCCTCCCTCCCTTCCTCTCTCCCCTCCTCCCTCCACCTCTTCCCATCTCCCCTTCCTCTGTTTTCCCTTGCTTTTCCTCCCCTGTCCCTCTGACCATGCCAAGGCTACCCTAAGAACATTGGAAGAGCCAGAGGGTAATAGGAGAGGAGGAGAGGCAGAGAGAAGGGAAGGAAAGAAAACTGAGGGGTGGAGGGGGAGGGGAGAGAACCCCCTTCCTTCTCTGCCATGGCCTCCGGCACTCTCACTGGAGCTCTGCCTTTGCTGGAGCCCCATAGCTACAGCCATCAGGTAAGGGTGTTTGGGGTTCCACGGGTGGGGGGAAGAAATGGGGCTCGCTGGGGAGGAATATTGGGGCTGGGGGAGGCTCAGAGGCATCTGCCAATTTCCAAGGGGCACTTCCCACTTTCCCGGATTCAGGAAGACACTGAGGTTCCAGGTTCTGGTAAGGACTGAGATACTGGGAGTCACAACAAATCAAACTGGTGGGGAGGGAAGGGCAGAAAAAGGGAGAGATCAGCTGAGAGTGGAAAGGACCCTGAAACAGAGTCAGGTCACAGACTGCAGTCCTGATGCATACAACATTCTATGCAAATAGTTTGTGATGTTCATCTCCACCTTTCCAGCAAGTCTGCTCTTGTTGGTCTCCAGGGAAACTCATAACATTCTTCAGAGACCTATTTCAGTGAGAGGGAAAATCCAATTTTGTGAAAGATACCTACACTTTCTTAGTACATAGGTATAAATATGGCACTCATCTCATAGGGTTTTTTCCCTTAAAAATAAAAGAAACGGGGTTAAGTTGCCTTAGGAATGAAGAACTTCATATTCAAATGGAAGATGAAGTTTGGAATGCCTTATAGTGACTAATTCTGCAGAGCTCAAGGTCAGAGCAGTGCAGTATAAAAACGGCTGGCTCTTTCTGTTATTAATAATTGAACAACATTTATGGTATTTATTTAATTTTTTTGAAAAAAGTCTGTGGGATTAATATGCCACACAATCCATGGATTTTGTGGATTACCCTTATGAAAGTTGGTCTGGCAGAGGTGCATTGTTAAGCATCGAGTGTCCAGGGGACTGGCCTGTGTGTTAATTATAGAAAGTATGTTCCTTACATAGGTGCTCAGCATGGTTTTCTTCGCATCAGACCTGGCTTGTTCAAACTGCTACACAACTGTGCATACTGTTGATTGTCCTTTTTTTGGCCATACCATTTTGTTCCTCCTTCAAATAAGGGGACAATAATATTGGTTAGTGTTTTACCCAATGGAGAGTTCCTTCAAATCTTCCGCAATGCCACATATAGGATATGCAGGAGTGGCCAAGTTATTCTGAAATTCCTATGCATCCCTATTTGAGAGGCAAAAAAATAAAATCACATAAAATTATTTATTGTCCTTTTTTAACACCTTGAACTGGCTTTTTTACTGAGCATCACGGCAGGGCTACCCCAACTTGTGAAAAGAAAAAAAAGTTAGAAAAACATAAGTTCTACTAGAAAAATGAGGAAAGAAACTAGAGACTAAAAGTCACCTGAAGGACTGACATCGTTCAAGAAAGTCTTGCCCTCTCCTGATGTCTGGTGTTCGTTTTATGGCCACCTGTTGACAATTAAAATAGAAAATGTGATTTTCTTTCTTTCTTAGACACAGTCACCTGTTACTCAGACTCAAGGACAGAACCAGGGCTTGGAAAATTTACTTTTCTTCCTTCCGTTTCCTGGAAATCCCTGATGATATTGGCCACTGGCCATCCCCACCCAAGGTTACTGGGAGCTGTGGTCCAAAAAGTGCTTGTGAGAGCCTTTTACTGGAAAAAAAATCTGAACAAAATGGGCTTTGTGAAGCACACAGGTCAGCTAATTCCCTTACAAAACAGGTAGGCAAGGACCTGGATAGAAACCCATCCTGACCATGTTAAGGCTCAACCTGACTGTTAACGGTCACTTGGTTTGCAGGGAAACATAACCACTCTGGGTTTTGACCTCACTCTGACATCAGAGAATTCTGTTTTTGTTTGGCCTGGACTGTTTCCATGCCAACAGTAAGACCCTAGAAGTCTTTCTGAGTATAGAACCTTCAGTTTGACAAATCGAGTGCTGGGTTTTATAAAGAACAGCCTGTAGCAGTGATGGCGAACCTTTTAGAGACCCAGCGCTCTAGCAGTTTAACCTGAATACAGATGGTTGTGAAGGGGTGATGTCGGGGGACCACAGAAAGGGCTCTTGAGTGCAAACTTTGCCACTTGTGCCATACGTTCGCCAACACTGGCCTATACTAGGAACCTAAGTTTCTACTGGTTTGAGGGGTTTCTGGCAACTGTAGCCCAAAAATGAAACAGTTGCCAAGCTCTGCTTAAATGTGGATTACCCTGATGAAAGTTGGTCTGGCAGAAGCGCATTGTTAAGCATTGGGTGTCCGGGAGAATGGCCTGGTGTGTTAATTATAGAAAGTAGGTTCCTTACATAGGTGCTCAGCATGGATTTCTTCGCATCAGACCTGGCTTGTTCAAACTGCCACACAACTGTGCATACTGTTGATTGTCCTTTTTTGGCCATGATAACATCAATACCATTTTGTTCCTCCTTCAAATAAGGGGACAATAATATTGGTTAGTGTTTTATCCAATGAAGAGTTCCTTCAGATCTTCCGTAATGTCACGTATAGGATATCCGGGAGTAGCCAAGTTATTCTGAAATTCCTATGCATCCCTATTCGAGAGGCAAAAAATAAAATCACATAAAATTATTTATTGTCCTTTTTTGACACCTTGAACTGGCTTTTTTACTGAGCATCACGGCAGGGCTGCCCCAACTTGTGAAAAGAAAAAAAAGTTAGAAAAACATAAGTTCTACCAGAAAAATGAGGAAAGAAACTAGAGACTAAAGGTCACCTGAAGGACTGACTGGTAACCTTGTTCAATTAGGTCTTGCCCTCTCCTGATGCCTTGTGTTCGTTTTATGGCCACCTGTTGACAATTAAAATAGAAAATTGTGATTTTCTTTCTTTCGTAGACACGTCACCTGTTAGAGTCAAGGACAGAACCAGGGCTTGGAAAATTTACTTTTCTTCCTCTCGTTTCCTGGAAATCCCTGATGATATTTGCCACTGGCCATCCCGATCCAAGGTTACTGGGAGCTGTGGTCCAAAACTTACGTGTGAGAGGCTTTTACTGGAAAAAAAAGTATTTGAGTGAAATGAGCTCTGTGAAGCACACAGGTCAGCGGATTCTCTTACAAAACAAGTAGGCAAGCAACTGGGTAGAAACCCATCCTGACCATGTTAAGGGCTCAACCTGACTGTTAAAGGTCACTTGGTTTGCAGGGAAATATAACCACTCTGGGTTGTGACATCACTCTGACATCAGAGAATTCTGTTTTTCTTTGGCCTGGACTGTATCCATGCCAACAGTGAGACCATAGAAATCTTACTGAATATAAAACTATCAATTTGAGAAACTGAGTGCTGGGTTTTATAAAGAAAAGCCTATAGCAGTGATGGTGAACCGTTTAGAGACCGAGTCCCCAAAGTGTGATTCAAAACCCACTGATTTTTCGCAAAGTGCCAATACAGCAATTTAACCTGAATACAGGTGGCGGTGAAGGGGTGATGTCGGGTGCCCACAGAAAGGGCTCCAGGTGCCACCTGTGCCATACGTTAGCCAACACTGGCCTATAGGGACCTAAGTCTCTACTGGTTTGAGAGGGTTCTGGCAACGTCCAAAAATGACACAGTTGCCAAGCTCTGCTTTGAATGTTTTATGACCGATCACACTGCCTTTGATTTACAACCATCTTATGGGTGGATGACTTCCAACAGGATGCAAACTGCTGGAAGGGTGGTATACAATTCATAAATAAATAAATCACAGCATTTGGTATTGCTGGTTGTCCTTATAAACTCAATCAGCAGGAGCTCATTATTAAGCATCAGGTGTTTGGGGGAAGCTCTGTTGAAATCAAATAAATCATGGGATTTTTTTTTTAATGCAGAGAATGTCCTTTCCAACACAACTAAAAAAAAGGACCAATATGACAAAGAACTAAGGGTAAAAAACACACAATTTAACTCTTAGGAAGAGGACCATGTGAACAAAAACCATTCCCCCCTACAACTTCTGTACTCTGGAATGAAGAAGATTCATGCCAAATAAGCCCCTTCTTGAATATCTGTGGGAATGGTTTTTGGGAGAATGTGCTTGCGTCATTGCTTTTCTTCCCCTTCCCATTCAGAACATGTCACATTTCTCTGCCTATTCACACTGTCTCCTCTTCTGTTTTGGCCATGGTAACATGTATATGGTCTTTTTCTTTCATCAAATATTTCAGTAGCAATGTCTGCCAGTTTTTACATATTGAAGGGATCCCTCAAATCATCTACAGCAGGGGTGCCCAAACTTTTTGTAAGGAGGGCCAGATTTGGAAGCTGAGAATGTGTCGGGCCGGTTGCTCCCTGACCCTGCCACCCCACTGCAAGCCCCACCCACTGACCCATAAGCCCCACCCACTGACTGCGCATGCGCCCAACCTTACAATGTTTCCAGCTATGCCGGTGGTGGCGGCCTGACTGCCCGCCGCCCTGTGTGCATGCGCCTAGCTTCACAAGGTTCCCGCTGATGTCGGTGGTGGCGGCCCATCTGCACGCCACCCCCATGCACGTGCCCAGCCCCACAAGCTTCCCGGCAGTGTCAGTGTTGGCGGAAGATTTTTTTTTTAAAATGGGGCGAAGGAGGGGGAGGGAGGGGTGGGCCAGCCAGTCGTGGGCCGCTCACAATGGCCTGACGGGCCAGATTTGGCCCCCGGGCCGGACTTTGGACAGGCCTGCCTTATGTGCTATTATTGCTCTTGGAAACATTGATGTTTTCTCAAGGAAACATACAATGCATGGATCTTGCCCGTGGCTTTAAACAGTGTGCATATTTGAATGGTGTGCATGCCTGAATAGTGGGGAGTCCCTCCCTGAATAGTGTCTTGTGAGTGCACTACTATGGTATACATACTTGGTGGGGTGTCGCTCGCAGGCTTAGCTTTCACCTTCTGTTTTGCTAACATTTGAATGCTGTTTCTGTTTAATTACAAACATTTTGCTAATATGAAAAGTACAGTTTATGGAAATGAGCTGCCAAATGGTACACAAGTTTTAAAAAAAGGTTGGGAACCACAGAAGAAAGTAAGCTGGATTGTTTGTCCAGTTCATTTCTGTGGTTTTCTTGTCTTTATATGGAAACCTGCAGTCACTTAGTAAACTAAATAGAAATTGTCATTTCATTGACTGGGTTTTCATATTTGCTGGCACGTTGTCTGGTGTCATCTGCATCTGCTGTGTCTTACTCATTTTTATGTACTTCTGCACATGCTTACCTAAGTCAGGACCAGGAATGGGTAGAGTCTACTTATTTGTTTCCCTCTTCAGAAACCTAGAAGGAGTGTGGTTTTTTGGGATATCTGACATCATTCTACTGTATGAATTGCCCTACCTGTGAATTTTGCTGTAGCTTAATTTGTTCCTAATGCTGCATATTGGTACATCTGTGTGCCAATATTGGTACAGTATATCTGTGGCTTCAGATGGAGGGCTCCACTTTAAAAGTCAGATCGTCCTAATCTTATTGTTCAGATATGTGTTCGAAGCATTAATTGAACCCAACTATAGGACTGAGAGTAGTAGTATGAGGCCTCTACAATCATGGTTCCTGGCACAATTCGACCCTATCACGGACGACCCCAGGATGCGTCTTCGAATCCCACCATCCATCCTCAATCAGCTCTCTTGGTGGACGAACTTGGACAATCTCACAGAAGGCATCACGTTTCGCCCCCTGCGGCCTACCGCACAAGTCACCACAGACGCCAGTCCTCTGGGCTGGGGGACTCATTGTGCCGACCTCAAGGTACACGGCCTTTCGTCCCATCCCGAATCTCGCCTCCACATCAATCAACTAGACCTTTGGCGGTCATCAACGCTTTCAAAGCTTTCCTTCCCATTCTCGGAGGCAGAACAGTCCAACTCATCACAGACAACACTACCGTGATGTATTATATAAACAAACAAGGCGGCACTCACTCCGCTCCCCTGTTGGACCTCACACTCCGATTTTGGAACTGGTGTATTCTTCACGAGATAAACCCTCTCGCCCTTCATGTGTCTACACAGGACAATCAGGTAGTGGACACCCTGAGCAGGCTTCCTTTCGACAATCACGAATGGACACTGCACCCCACCGTGTTTTCTCGCATCACCACTTTGTGGGGAACACCTCAGATAGACCTTTTTGCAACCAGGTTCAATACCAAATGCCCACAGTTCTGCTCCAGAGCAGGCCTAGACCCTGGGCCGGGCATCTTTTCTACCTGTTCCCTCCCCTTCCTCTCATCCAGAGAGCCATCATAAGAATTCGGGAGGACAACACCAATGCGATCCTCATAGCCCCCTGGTGGCCCCGCCAACCTTGGTTTGCCACTCTCAGGGAGATGGCGGCAACGCACTTCCGCCTTCCTCTCAGGAACGACCTTCTGTCACAGGGCTCCAACAGGATCCTACACCCAAATCCGGAATCTCTCCACTTGACAGCGTGGAGGATTTTCCCTCAGTCGATGACATAATTCGATCTTCAAAAAAGCCATCTACCAGGACTTTGTATTCCTATAAATTTAATGTTTTTGCCACATTCACCTCCTCTCGAGGTCTGCCCTCTAATCCTACAACGGTGACTGTCCTTCTGACCTTTCTTCGCCACTTAGTGGCTCAGGGACGTTCCATCTCTACCTTGCGGGTATCTGTCGCTGCCATCGTAGCTCACCAACCTTTGGGGTCCCAGGCATCTGCTTTGTTTCGCCATCCCCTCTTAAAGGACTTTCTGAAAGGCTTGCGAAACATTAGACGCGCCCTTACCCCTCCGGTTCCTCAATGGTCACTGTCTTTAGTACTCCGTCAGCTGACTAAACCTCCTTTTGAGCCACTTGCGAAGGCTTCACTCCAACGTCTAACCTACAAGACTGTTTTCAACGTGGCCATAACATCAGCTAGGCGAGCGGGAGAACTGGCCACTCTCCGCATGGACGCTCCGTTCCTGCAATTTTTCCCGAACAAAGTGACTTTGTCTCCTGACATGTCCTTCATCCCCAAGGTGCCTTCTCATTTTCATATGTCACAACCGATTCACTTGCCCACCTTCTTTCCCAGCCCTACTACTGACTTGGAACATGCTCTACACTCCTTGGTTCTCAAAAAAGTTTTGTCTTATTACCTTGACAGGACCTCACCGTTCCGGTCCACCACTCGCCTCTTCGCATGCTATTATGGCACCAAGAGAGGACAGCCCATGTCTGCCCAATCCATTCTAAAACTTTGGTTGCAACTATTACCCTAGCTTATCAGCTTGCCAACACACCGTTACCGGCATCTATTAGAGCGCATTCTACCAGGGCGGTTTCCACTTCCACTGCTTTCCTGAAGGGAGTTCCCTTGCCAGACATCTGCAAGGCTGCGACTTGGTCATCCTCTCTGACCTTTGCATCACACTATCGGCTGGACACCCGAGCGAGGGCAGAAACTACCTTTGGCTGGTCTGTCCTTACTTCAGTTTTGCCGTGAAGGCCCGCCTCCGGTAAGTTCAGCTTGCTAATCACCCATTGTGTGCAGTAACAGAAGACCACGAAGAAGAAAAAGAGGTTACTTACCTGTAACTCTGGTTCTTCAAGTGGTCATTCTGTGATTCCACACAAACCCGCTCTCCTTCCCCTCTTCCGTCACGTCTGTCTGAGCTCTGTCCTGCTTGACAGCTGCGGAAAAGCGGAACTGAGGTGGGAGAAGGGCGGAGCCTGCCTTTATAGGGTGGGAGGTTCCCTAATTATACAGCTTCTAGAAGATTCTGAGGTCTGCTGTGTGTGCACACTTAACCCATTGTATGGAATCACAGAATGACCACTCGAAGAACCAGAGTTACAGGTAAGTAACCTCTTTTTTTTTCATTTAACGTTGCTTGCTGTCTATAATTATGTATAGTTGATTGGGGATACTTAGTGATCTTGCTGACTTTTACAGTTGCG
>JAHTLZ010000129.1:4072170-4133986 GCA_023846285.1 Phrynocephalus versicolor | reverse complement strand
TCTTCTTCTTCTTCTTCTTCTTCTTCTTCTTCTTCTTCTTCTTCTTCGACTGGTCAGAGCCACAATCAAAAGCTCAGTCTCTATCTGAACACAATTCTGATTTTATTATGATGGGAAGCCATTCAGGTGCTTATTGAAAACCCTTCTCTCAACACAGGTGGGGGACTCAGAAACAGTCAATCCCCAGACAAATCAGAAGCATTTCACACCTTCACCAGCAAGGCCATAGCTAACGACCCATACTTAATGGGTGTTGGGAAGGTTGCATACTTCGGACTTTCACACACCCTAGGCCATTATCTACCTTAATGCGCCTATTCAAATCATGGTCCTCCTATGAACCTATTCAGGCTGTCAACCTAATGAGCCCATTCAGGCCATTGTCCAACTTATGAACCTATTCAGACCAGGGTGATGTGAAACCAAGGTGAACTATAGAATGGAGGACTCCCCATTAACCTTCCTCAGACTGACAAAGTTGCTTGGATGAGCAGCGAAACATTTCAGTCTCTCAAGAATAGAAGTCCAGTTGCCATGATTCAACTTCCATATTATTATTATTATTATCATCATCATCATCATCATCATCATCATCATCATCATCATCATCATGTATAAAGTTTCATTCTTCGGCAGGGAAGGATGCAGGAAATGTTTAAACCTGGGAAATTCAGCAAAACCTCCAAGTATTGCAACTAGGTTTTAAACTCCCACCCCTCTATTAGCTCATGCATTCTTCTAATGTAGCTGGAACAAAGGCCCCATTGACTTTGGTACTGTAGGCGGCCTGAGACAGTGCAAAACTGTCTAACATAGTATTCCGTGACAATCTGGTGTCAGGCTGAGCTACTGATTCAAGCCACATTTTCCTGCCAAGTGCTTCTCACTGCTGTAAGAATAAAAGGCAGCTGCCTTGTTCCATTCAAGTGCTCTCCCCCACATCCAGCAATATTTGGGTGGGGAGAACAGCCTCTTCTATAAAGCAATGAAGGGAGAAAAAAGACATCCATGTTTATATAGCTTTGATTATATCAAAAGTCTTGAAATACAGAGCAAATTTCAATTGAAATAAAGGGGAACGATGTGGTCAATAAAATAAAAAATGCAAAAACAGGCAATACTTTTAATGGTAAAGGTCCCCCCCCCCACATGCATATGAAACTTTCAAGACTAACAGATTTATTGAGATTAAAATCACTTCTTCAGAGACAACAGGTGCAGAAATCTGTGAAAGTTCTGTAGTATTTTGTTTTGTTCTCTTTTTTCTCCTGTTGTATTTGTGTGTGTGTGTTTCTTAGCTTTAACCTTTGGTGCCTTTTAAGTATCACTGATTGATTGCCATCAATTTTCTATCAATGTAAGAATCTGTCATTTGCTGTCTTTCTTTGTTACGCTTAATAATATTGTGGCATGCATAGATGCTCCTCTTTGGAGAAGTCGTATCTGTGGAATAGTGAAATCAATCTACTTAAGAGTTCAATTCGCTTACAGTATGTACTTTTGGACAATTCAACGAATTAATAACTTAGTCAGCAAAGCATAAAACAATGTAAGGATCCAGTAAACTAGAATGTGGTCAATAAAGATACGATTAAAATTGGCACCAGCTGAAGAAAAAGCATGAAAATGCCCTCTGTCATTGCTGTCTCTTTAGACCTGAGAAATAAAAAAAATTAAAATTTGAAATATATGTAATGTGTTTTGACTTAAGATCTGTTGTTAGTTTTTGGCATTTTTTGAGAATAGTACTTCATGTACAAGTTAACGGTGTGTTCCATCAACTGTAATTTTACATATGTTCTGAAACAGCTGTTGATAACTTTCTTACCACTTTATGTCATTCATACCTGGAGGGTGGGTATAAATTGGGATTAGAAAAGGGCTTGATTTTTGTAGTTCCCTGGCATCCAAATGTTCTGTGACTTCAATTGCAAGTAAAGTTTCACTCATTTAATGAATGTTAAAATAATTTAATTTTTAACAGGATGAATTTGATTTAAATCTAATTGATATAAATAAAATTAATTTAAATCACCATTTAAATTAAACATTGATTTTTTTTACAATTTAAATAAACACCATTTATTTCCATCAATTTGATTTTAATAATCATTTATTTTAATCCACCCAGGTTTTTAAAAATGCCTACATTTGGGCAGTATTTTTTAAAGTTATTCAAAGACTAACAAATCAGGTATTCTGATCTGTCCTTAGGGAGAAGAAAACCCTTCCTATGTTTAAATGATACAAATGTCACAACACATAGTATCTGAAAAGAGGCATTCTCCATTACCTAAGAACATGCTGTGACATCTTGTCATTTACAGGTGAAACTCAAAAAATTAGAATATCATACACATGTTCATTTATTTCAGTAAGTCAACTCAAAGGGTGAAACTAATATATGAGATAGTCTCATTACATGCAAAGTGAGATATGTCGAGCCTTACTTTGGTAAGCCTTGCTTTACAAAGCCTTGCTTTACAGTGAGGACGCAACTTCGCCCCCTCACAGCCACGGCAGTTCCCCCTCCGCTTGGGGCATGCACTCTCCTATGCTCCTTGCAGAGAGTTGGGCGAAGGGGAGGCAGTGGCTTGTGGGCTCATTCGTCGCTCCAGTTTATTCTCACTCTGGATGGCCAGTTGTTAGAGAATTGTGGGATTTGTAGTCCAAGAAGGCAAAAACTTCCCCAACCTTGTTTGTTTGTTTGAGTATTTTTACCCCATCTTTCTCCTTGGAAAAGGACCCAAGGTGGCTTACAGTAATGAGGGACAATATACAGTGCAGTACAATTAAGACATGTTCAAGTATTGAGAACAGGGAACCGAGGGACATCTTACAGCTTTAAAAGACAACATTACCCTTAAAGCCACAAGAGAACATATTCAAGTATAAGAACAGGGAAATGAGAGGTATCTTACAGCATTAGAAGACAACATTAAAGCTAAAAGAGAACGCGAGCAGTTAAGAAAAGAGTATAAATACCTTAGCATAAAGTGCTTCAAAGAGAGAAATAAATGGGGGAGGGGGAATGACATGGATTGACAGAGCTATATCCAGATCAAAGTGGTTAAGATAAGACATGGAAAGTGCCAGCAAGGCATTGCAGTCCACACAAGAGTGAATAAGAGAAGGAGGCAATGACAGTCAGCCAGTAGAGATATTGTGAGCAGCTCATTTTGAATGTTTGTTCTGGGTGTCCTCGGATGTCCTTGCAGCAGTTCAAAGGATGGAAAAAACTGAGCATGAGGAATAATACTCTGTTTATGATGACTATGTTTTATGGCAAATGTGAAATTCAAATCAGGAACTTCGCAGTTTGCAGTTTATGTTCTTGAGAATCCATAATGCACTTGCTCTGATAATTTAATACATTACTTGTCAAAGTTTAAGTAGCATTGTATCTATACACCTACTGTATACACTCAGTCCATGTATTGGGTGCTTTCTCTTAAAAAGATGATACATTTGTGCAGCTGCTTCCTCCTTCACATCACAAACAATCCATTGTTGCCTAGGAGATGCTCAGATGTGTTTCCAGCACTCTTCTTCTTTAGGAAGGCTCCCTCTGAGTCCTCCTTTCACACAGCTCAAGAGAGTGTATGGACTTGTTTTCTGACAAAGTTACATATTATAATAGTGGTGTCCCAGTGACTGACAGCAACATTCCGTCTTCTGTCTTGCATGCACAGCATGCACCAGTCCCACACAGCCCAGCCAGGGTTGCCACCCATTAGTTTCCAGTTGCAGCTGGAACCCCATACATGTGGGGCAGGGCTCACATCTGCACATGTAATTCTGCTGCCACCATTTAACTTATTTATTATTAGGACCAAGTGTGGTCTTTCAAATCATGAAGTCTCACAGGCTTTTCTTTCAAAACAAATAAGGATGGTTTATTGTGGAACAAAGAATAAAGCTGAAGATGCGTTTTCTTATTGGCTTCAGATACTAATTTTATGTCTTTGCATCTCTCAGTATCTATCCCTACATCTTCCAGGCCCTATCTGCCTATCTCAATGTTTGCACACACATATACATCTGATGACTGCCTACAGCAACTCCTATTGGAGTATGCAAACAAGATTCCCCTAACATTCTAAAATAATAAATATTCATAAATCAGGGTGAATGACTCACCCAGCGTTGGTGGAAATTAGAGGGAACGTTGGCTGTCAGGATAACCAGGGTAATCCAAATCTTCAGGTTGGAGGTATCTTGATTTGGGACTTGTATTCCACAAAGCTGCAAGCTTTTTAAGTTCTCCAGAACTCTTGATCAGGCATTGGAAGCAAGGAAGAAATAAGTTGCTTGAAAAATAGGACCACATTTTTTTGATTTGCCCACTTCTCCCCTTCATTCCTTTTACACCTAATCTGAGAGAAACATTTGGAGGACTTCTGAGTTTGCACACTTGGTGGACATTTTGCTTGTCTCTAATAAACTCATCTTTTTTTCCTTATGGACCAACAAAGCAACCCTTATATTTATAATTGGAGTCTATCTAAGCAAAAAACACCAATTTTAGGTTTTCAAATCTATAGGAGACTCAATGAATGTGCCTTAAGTACAACATGCATTTAAACCCTGTTTGAACTCCCATGTTGACCTTCATTTCCCCAACGGTTCTGGCTCCCAAGGGGATTCCTGCTTGAGTAGGTGGACAATTTAGAAGAGATTGTTGGCAGCAGATGAAAGGAAGGAGGCAAAGTGTTTTGGCAGCTGTTCCAGAAAATTAAAGAAATAAAAAGGTAAAGTTCATCCTGTTGCTATGAGCAGGCATAGAAATGCCCACAAGGGTTTGAGAAACATGCAGCGTTTCTTTCTGTCTTGAAAGGATGTAGACTTCCTTATTCAGGCAGTTGATTTTACAGTTGGAATGTGGTTTTGCAACTCCAGTTGTATCCAGATTATTATAGTGGTGTTAGAAAATGTATCTAGAAGGTAGTTACCTACTTCCTGCTCTCATCTCCCCAGGCGCCAAATCTTGAAGAGGGCCTATTTGTCATAGCTACACAGAAAATAATGGGAACCCTTGAGAGCCATATAGATGAAATGGGTCTCTGAGTTCAAGCAGATTTGCCTGTGTAGCAGACCATACCGTTCGTTGGTTGAAATCCTGTGCCAGTGTCACCTGCTGTAATGCCAAGGTAGAAGTCTTGTCCCTGAAGCACTTCTGCCTGTGTATTGCACAGTTGGTTGCAATGGGAACTGCATGACAAAATCAAAGTGAGAAATCTGTGTTGCTTGGATACAGTGCCCAGCAAAGTTACAGTTCTGCATGTTACTGTTGTGTGCTGACAGACAGGATTCTGGTCTTTGAGTGGTAGAGGAGAACTATGTCCGTGCCAGAAGGCTGATATCATCTGAAGAGTAAGAAAGTTGATTGAAGTTGTCTTCTAATCATGCCTTCCTCCAAATCTGCCTTCCCCAAACTTACCTCACAGCGGGGCTCTGAGAGAAAAATAAAAATAATGTGGAGACAGGGATAGTCCCTTACAACACTGATCTATGTGCTTTTAATCTCAACCACAGACTGTTGCAGGGCTATCTACACAGGAGTCCTTGAAGGTGGTTTGGAAGCTTCAGCAGTTGCCGAATGCTGCTCCCAAGTTGGTCCCTGGAACATCTTTTATGACCCTATAACCCCTGTTTTGGCCCATCTCCACTGGCTGCCTGTAATTTTAAAGCCCTTAAATGTTTAGGACCTTGTTACTTGTCTGAGTGCCTCTCTGTCAAAACATCTACCTGTCCCAGCCACAACTCTTCTTATTGGGGTGGGGGTGGGGGCTCCAAGTAGCCACTCTGTGGGAGGCCTGGAAATCAGTCACTTGATACTGGATCTTCTCTGTGATTATCACTTCACTTTGGAACCCATCTCTTCTGATTTTAGGAGGCACTTGTTGTTTTCCCAACCGTTTCAGTAGTTCTCTCGTAAGTAATTTTATCTATCCCTTCTGCCACCAGCCTGCCATTAATTTTCCTTTTTCTCTGTGTTTCCTGTAGCTTGTCTGGAACCTCTTTTTTATTGTTTTTATCATTGTTTATATTAACCTAGCTACGGTGTGATAGAAATCGAAAGTAAGTGAGGTAAGAGGAGATGTTCTGTACTCCCTGCTTGTCTGCTGTTTCTCGGCTTTAAATCATCTTTGTTTATCATGACTGGTATACTTATACATACATGGATGGTGCTGATATCAGATCTGGTTAGATCTCTTGATTTCCATCAGAGGTCTGATTAAAAAAAACCCTGGGTGTGTGTATTAAACTACTGCAGAAAAACTTTGAACCTGCATGGGTGTCATATTTGGACTGGGTTGTCATCTGTGTGCACTTTGTAAGTCACTCCTAAGTTTAAAGATTTGGTAGCTGTTTCAGGAGAAGAATAAATCAGTTGGTGTTTATTCCACTGCACCTTTGAAATTTAGCACCTGAAAACAACACAGCCTTTTGGCTACTTTAACATACTATGTACTTTTAACTTCGGTTTGCATCATTTTCTGATCATTGTGCAAGACAGTGGCTTGTATAGTGGGTAGTATATCAGACTATTATTCAAGAGACCTGGCTTCAAATCCCTGCTTGGCCATAGAAAATTTAATGACAATGGTAAGCCAACACTTGAGCATCTCAGGTATCTTTGCAGTACCAAGAAATCAGAAATTACTTGGTGGAACATAAAAATTACAATACTGTATATGGCAGAGGATTTCCAGTGAAATATTTTAGACAAGTTGCTGGTAGCAAACTCGCACTGTGGAATAATAACTTTTGTGCTTCAGGGAGGGTTTAGAAGATGATTAATAAAACAAATCCAATTTCTCCTTGGGAGTGACACATTTATTTGCACTGCATTTTTAAGCAGAACACATTTACACTTCCCAGATTAATATGCAAACTGGAATATATAGTACTTTCCTATATTTAAGACTATATTTTTGTCCAAAATTGTTATACACAGAAGTAAGCTGAGGGGAGAACTGCGCAGTTGCGAAAGTGTACTTTTGGGGTGGAGAAGTGGTGGTCGTCTTATACATGGGAGCATCTTCTAGACAGAAAAATATAGGTACAGTAGTTGCCCATTGGTTTTTTGATTTTGGAGGTGGAGCCCTCTGATGAAAAATGAGTACATTATGCAAAACCTGTATAAATTAGGTAACTAGCATACAGAAAGGGATATGTTAGGATGAAGTATTTGAAAAAATATATTCAAAGAGGGGAAATTCTCTGAAAATATATGTTTGAATTTCTTTAGAGATTTAGACTTTTTAAAAATTCTAAATTGATGTGAAAATAGAGGGAATGGACTTGTATTTGTTAGAATGGGGACATTTTAACAAGGAAAGAGGTGGACTTGCCCATCCTTGTTTCCCACAAATGTTAACTGGCCTGTATGTAGGTCTGCAGTGAGCAATGAGGCTGTGAACTCGTTGGAATGGTTGAAGCAGCAGTGAAGGTACTGGTTGATTCTGCAGTGGTGTGAACCAGAGCTTACATTTTTGGAGTATAACTCCTAATATTTACATTGGACATTAAGAAGAGCTGTGAAAAGTTAAAGATAGAGTAGAGGAAACGCGAGTGGAAGAATTCTATTCCCATGCTTATCTTTTGAAGGCCATCTTCTCACAATCTGGCCCTTGTAGTAAAACCGCCAGCTGGCAGGGATATTTTGTGATATAAATTATCCATCCGTTCTGAAGAGCAAGGGGACAAGGGATCTTTTGTACTCTGAGGACAAGGGAGGGGCTTTTCTCTACTGACTTCAATGGCATCTCTACGTACTTTTTCCTCTCTTTGTATTTATAGAATCAAGGTTGAAGCATTTCCTTCAATGTTGCTGGTATTTATGCAGAGGGGTGGACATTTGAGGCTGCTCCCCCATTACTACAAGGTTTTTTTTTTAATCCAGTCTAGCATCTTTTGCTATCCATGAGCTTTGTTGTTTTAAAGCTACTTCAAAGCAAAGCAGATAAACTCTTGAGGATGGATTGATAAGGTGGTGTTGGCTTGCCGAGCTCTGGGCAAGCAGCATTGTAATATATGCACAATTCAAATACAACAGAGGTGAGGAGCTGTTGTCTTGCTGCAGGGTTTGGACTACAACTCCCAGAATCCCTTACTATTGGTTGTTTGGGGCAGCATTCTTGATGGATGGAAAGTGAGCCATTTGGTCAGGAAGGTGTGATTTGTCCATACCCACGCTACCTGTTTCTTCTGGGGTGACAGAGATAGGCTTCCAAGATGCCGCTAAAATACAAATCCCTTTGTAGATTTTGTTAGTCTGAATTCGACATTTTTTATCTCAAAACAGATCTTTCTGGGACATGCTAAAATTTTAGTTTTGTTGGCTTCCTCCCTTTCTTGGCTTTTGGGGAAGATGTGGGTGGGAGTTAAAAACACTTCATATTTATTCTTCTCAGTAATTGCTAAATAGCAAACTTCAAAGCATTCTAGAAATGTTCATTTCTTCTGCTTTTTTTCTAAGGCCTTGCGGTTCATATAGGAAAGGGGGGGAAACTGTTCTGAATGACCTTCCCAGCGGTCATTTAGCAAATGCATCATGTCTTAGGCCTTTGGTGTTCTTCCGGTTTCTGTGTTAAATGTGCAAAACAAGAATGCCTCATTGTGATTTTTAGTTAGTCTTCAACCTCCGATTTTCCTGTTTCTTTACTGTCTTTTTTATGGCACCTTCTGTGTTTAAACTACTGTAAATCAGTTTGAATTACATATTTTGTATAATAATTTCCAGAATGAAGCTTGACTTATCTTGATTATTTATTACAAAAAGTGTATTTATTTATAGAAGACCCCCCCCCCCAAGACAGATTGCTTTGCAGATTAGAAGTTAAAATAAAAAATGCAGGCAATGTAGGAAAGGGGGGGACGGTGGAGAAAAAGGATGAGTCAAGTCAAAATGAAGGTTAAAATTATTTCAGATTGCATGTACTTAAGCTAGGAAATGGGAACTAGGTGGCAGAGCAATGCTTCACTGACGATGTAGAATTTGAGGAATAATTTGAAGGAAGTGATACGTTTGTATCACAGACACATGCAGGGAGGTACTTCCCAAAGTAGGGTAGGAGGGGTGAGAAGATAGTCATCTTTATACTCTTTAGTATTTTTATCGGCATCACCTACATTTCTAATTACTTCTGTAAAAGCAGGTGCTTATCCCATTTATTTACCCTTGTGTAACTGTCAAGACCCATGTTTCTCTTCCACCCTTTCACTTCAAGCAGTACCATCAGTGTTTCCAATAACTGGAAAAACGAAGTCATAAAAGGTTACAGCAAAGTTTCATTAACTTGAATATTTATTTCTCTTCTCTTCAGGGGTTTTCTTTCACTTTTCTTTCTTTGCGTAGTTCAAAAACCATGTTGTCTAGATTCTTGCGTGTTGAGGATTTCCCTAGGAGCTTCCAGGGATCTTTGATTCACGAGATGAGTGATAGTGATTAAGTGAAAGACAGCTTGCCCATTCATATTTCTTTTTTTACAGTGAGAAGCTAAGGTTGGAGAGAATGTGTTTAAGAGGAATGACACAGAAAACTGATAGGCCTTTTTATTTATGTAAAGCATTGATATACGTGCCGAACTGGCAGTACTTTCAGAGCAGTTTACAAACATTAAACACAAAAATAGTAAGAAAAAAGTTTTTTAAGTAAACAGTAAATGCCAAATGAAAAATATTAGAACGTTAAAAACTGGCAATGCAATTTAAAGAATAAAAGCAAAGATAGAAATTTGTGTCAAAGCTTGAATGCATGCTGAAAGGTCTTAGCCTTCATTTTAAATGCTGTCATTAAGGATGTCAGGTGGATCTGGTATTAGAAGGTCATTCCACAAGGGGACCCGCACTGAGGTGGAGGCTATTTCTGTGGTAAATATTGCATCCTATCACTGTGGGAAGCAGCACACTGAGAGGGCTTTTAAGAACTTCATGTGAACTGAGTATGCAACTAAAACAGGATGTACAAAGATGGTTCTCCAGATATTATTGGACTACAACTTCCATCACCCACAGCTAGCATTGGTAATGGTGAAGGATGAAGAAAGTTGGAATCTAAGAATTCTGGAAGGACACATATCTTCCATTCTTGTCCTAGAAAAATGACCACCATCATCCACACTTCACTGAAGGTCCTTAGAAGACAGATAAATAAAGAGAAGCTTCTCTGAAGGTAGCAAAGCTTACTTACTCCAGTTGATTGCAGATGTTCAGTGGCATTGTAAACAACAAATGGCAACTCAGAAGTTTTACATGTATGGATGAAAAAGCATTGTTAAACTTTAAAGGAAAAAAATCTGAGATGGAAGCTTGGTCAAAAATTAAGCAAGATCATTGTAGTATGAAATGGTTGTTCAGTTCCTGAGAAATTATGGCCACACGGCTCTTCCTTTTTGTTTCAGTGGAACTAGGAGTATACCAAGACTTAGCCACCTTCCCTCATGTACCAAGAAGAAGGCACATGGACTCTCAGCACCAGCAGGGCAGGACTGCAACCACTAGGCAATATTCCCTTTTCTTTAATCTGATCCCAGTTGGCTATACCTAATGGGTTTACTAAATTATACCTCAATCCCCAAATGGAGGACATGAGCTTTCTGCATCAACCCCAATCCTCACGGACCAAACAGAAATATGTATGCTTCGAAGAAGAGTCAAATGGAGATGTGGTGTATGTGCACATGACCTGTGCCCCTTTGTTTGAAGGACTCACTGGAGTATGAAAACCCGTCCTCAGCTTCAGATGCAACTTTCCAATACTTCTGGTACCTCCTGCCTCAACGAAGACAGAGGTGCCTGGCGAAAAACATCTTGCCAAGAACCTGACATCTAAGATTAACCTTCTGACAAACCTCATCTTGCCATGTTAGGACTTGCCTTGAAGAAGTGGAATCTTTCCATGAAAGCTCGCATATTGTATGATTTTTTAAAAATTATTGGTGGCCTATAAAGGAACTGCCTATAGCTTATTCTTGCATCTGTATTTTGTAATGGCCACACAGTGCCCCCTTTTCATTTCAATGAGAAATAAAAATTCTAATTGAAATGGAACGATATATTCATCTGTGTTTGAATAGTGCATTAAAAACAGTTACCATCCCCATTTGCTATGGTTTCGAGTGAAGGACATTCTTTCATATGTGCTTTTGTTGCCTGGCTTCAGAACATGTTCCTTATGTGCATGCATATAATCCTACCCACCGAGGTGAAACAATAACAGCTGCCATGCAGCTGTATACCTCATCATGGGAACTTTTCTCACGGCCAAGTAGTCTTGAGAGGAAGGTGATTTTTTGGGACCAATTTTACAGGCTCTTCTCACAGTTCTAATTCTTGACAGTTTTTAGCAACCCATGGGTACAGCTTTCTAGTTTTTCCTGAGCTGTTCCACAGGTCCTTCTCTTCCCCTACCCCATAACCAGGTTTTAATTATTCATTATTTTATTTATTCAAACTATTTCTATCCCACCTTTCTTCTCAAAAGAACCCAACGTAGCTTATTTAACAATAAGAGATTTCATCCTGTACGTACCCTCCTACTGAACTAGGTGAGTAAGTCGGAAGTCAAGTTTCTTAAGCTTTAGGGAGACCTTTGATCAAAAAGCATTCCTGAATTACACATCCAGGGCAACGAAGGACAGCACATATCATTGTAAAACGCAAGAACAATAAACAGTGTCCCCTCTTGCCAGACTCTAGCGGAAGGCCATCAGGTTAGTACAATCTATGCTGGAAATTCCTTGGCGCGTCGCTTTAACAGAAGTGCCAGTGTTCTTGGACAGTGAAGCTTAGGAACACTGATTTCATTTTTAATTTTGAAAGGCTTCTCTCTCTCTCTCTCTGTCTCTCTCTCTCTGTCTCTCTCTCTCCCCCCTCATATCCTGCTACCTCGGTATCATCAAAACATTCCTTATAATATTTAGCATTTCCTTCTAGGGCCCTCTAATTAGAGAGAGGCTGATATTGCAACTCCCTTATGGGGCTAAAATAGATGCAGCAGTAATTTTGAAACTGTCCACCATGACTAAACTTCTCATGGAGCAGTGCAAATCATAGCCACCTCATAGAATGAGGGATGCTCTGGAGCAGTGCTTCCCATCCTTCTGTTCCCATATATTCTTGAACTAAAACTCCCAGAAGCCTTCACCACTACCTGTGCTGGCCAGAGTTTATGGAAGGTGTAGCCCAAGAATATCTGGGGACCCAAATTTGGGAACTGTACTGCTCTAGAATTTGAGAGTGCCCCCATTCATAATGTTTATCCTAGAATACCATTAGAACGCACTATTCAGCTGGTTGTCTGTGGCAAAATTGCAGTTGTCTCTGATCCTCTAGTCCAGTAAACATTTTTATTAATGCCCAATATCAGCAGAGTTTTAAGCTGTCAGGTTCTGTTGGCATCAGTCGTAAAAAAATCTGAACAGGTGTTTCATTTTCATCTGCAAATAGGTTGCTGTTGTCAGCTTAATGTCACCTGGATTGTTCCTAATGTTCTTCTTTGGACATCCAAATATACAGGCGAAACTCAAACAGTTAGAATATCGTGCAATATAAGTCAACTAAAAGGGTGAAACTAATATATGAGATAGGCTCATTAAATGCAAAATGAGATAATAATAGTGTGAAAAGGTTCAATATTATAGGCTCAAAGTGCCCCACTCTAATCAGCTAATGAATCCATAACACCTGCAAAGAGTTCCTGAGCCTTTAAATGGTCTCTCAGGCTGGTTCAGTAGGAATCACAATCATGAGAAAGACTGCTGGCCTGACAGTTCTGCAGGAAACCATCATTGACACCCTCCATAAGGAGGGAAAGCCCCAAAAGGTACGGATTGCAAAAGAAGTTGGATGCTCCCAAAGTGCAAAGGCCATCAATAGAACGTTATGTGGAAGGGAAAATTGTGGAAGAAAAAGGTGCACAAGCAGCAGGGATGACCACAGCCTGGAGAGGATTGTCAGGAAAAGGCCATTCAAAAGTGTTGGGGACTTTCACAAGGAGTGGACGGAGGCTGGAGTTAGTGCATCAAGAGCCACCACCCAGAGACAGATCCTGGACAGGGGCTTCAAATGTTGTATTCCTCTCGTCAAGCTGCTCCTGAATACTGTTGCTCAGTGGTCCAAAGTCCTCTTTTCTGATGAGAGCAACTTTTGTATTTCATTTGGGAACCAAGGACCCAGAGTCTGGAGGAAGAATGGAGAGGCACACAATGCACAATGCTTGAAGTCCAGTGTGAAGTTTCTACGGTCTGTGTTGATTTGGGGAGTCATGTTATGTGTTGGTGTTGGTCCACTGTGCTTCATGAAGTCCAGGGTCAATGCAGCTTTCTACCAGGAGATTTTGGAGCACTTCATGCTTCCTTCTGCAGATGAGTTTTATGGGAATGCTGACTTCATTTTCCAGCAGGACTTGGCACCTGCCCTCACTGCCAAAAGTACCAAAACCTGGTTCAATGACCATGGGGTTACTTGATTGGCCAGCAAACTCACCTGACCTGAACCCCATAGAGAATCTATGGGGCATTGCCAAGAGAAAGATGAAGGACATGAAACTGAACAATGCAGCAGAGCTGAAGGCTGCTATTGAAGCATCCTGGTCTTTCCTAACACCTCAGCAGTGCCACAGACAGGTAGTATCCATGCCATGCCACATTGAGGCAGTAATTGATGCAAAAGGAGCCCAAACCAAGTAATGGATATGCATGCTTATACTTTTCAGAGGTCCGATATTGTTCTCTTTCCAATCCTTGTGTTACTGATGTCATGTAATATTCTAATTTTCTGAAATTGTGAATTTGGGGTGTTCATAAGCTGTACACTAGAGCCATCACAATCATACCAAAGTAATATCTCGCTTTGCATGTAATCTGAGTCTATCTCATATATTAGTTTCACCTTTTGAGTTGACTTGCTGAAATAAATGAACATTTGCATGATATTCTAATTTTTTGAGTTTCACCTGTAATGGGTTATATTTGTTTCTTCAAATATAAGTATGTTTAATAGTCTTTTGAGGGCTAGTGACTTCTGTTGTCTTGTTTGGAAGGTCCCAAAATGCATCCTCCTTGCTCTCTATGTTACATGCTAGGGTTCCTTGTCAGACAATAGAATATGTTTCCTGAAGGAAGTCCGTTTGGTAAGCTGCTAAATAAGAAAGATGTAATGAGGATCGGAAGACCCACACATTCCTTGAAGTAGCAATGCTCCTGATTTATTTATTTGACATTTGTTGGGCATGTTTGGGGAAATGGAAGTGAAGTCTATAATTGAGGCTTGCAGTGCATATATTTGTAAATGTATGTAGTAAGGGATGGGGTTGTGGTAAATCAATATATACAGGAAGTGATTGACCACATTTTACGTGTTAAAGTTTGTACTGTTTCCTATGTAGATCCCAGAGCCGCTATTTATTTGATTGTTTACAGAGGACAGAATGTCAAACAAGCTTCTTCCTTCCTAAATGATTCAGTTGAGTTGAAAACAATTCCTTGATTCCTCCAACTCTGGTGGTGTAAAATGAGGAACCAATTAAGGTTCCTCTAACAAGAGGCCCAAATCTTGCAGTTACTTGGCACATCTCCAAGTTTTTCTTTGATGACAGATCTATAGTGAGAGTGAAAGCACGAGCATAATTTTCTCTTATAAGGGATGTAGAGCAATACCTTGGTTTATAGCATAATTCATTCCAGAAGCATGCTGGTAAACCAAAGTACTCGTAAACCAAAGCAAATTTCCACATAAGAAATAATGGAAACTTACATGATTCATTCTGGGGCCTCTCACTGCTGCCACCATTACCCCTTTGCCAGGGTGACAGTGGTGGAGTTGGCAAGGGGCTAATAGCAGTGAAGGCCAGGGGCATCTGTCCAGGATCTTGGCAGAGGTGGTGGCAACAGGGCACTGGGGGTCCATCTCCTTTTGACTCCTCCCTTCCTTCTTCTCAGGCCAGCTCGCCTCTTCCTCCTCCTCCTCACTGTAGCCACGGCTGGGAGACAGCTCTGCTCCTTGTTACCTTGGAGCACACTGCAGCGATCAGGACTGGGCTGGGCTGGGCAGGCACCTGGCTTGGGGTCCTCCTCAGTGAGCTGGTGGCAGCAGTAGCGGAGGAGGAGAGTGAGTGGCGGCAGAACAAGCACCTCCAGTGCTTATTTTACAAGACATTGGTTGTCAACCAAATAAAAATTCATAAGAAAGTTTTGCCCATCTTGCAAAACACTCATTGACCAAGTTACTCATAAACTGAGGTGTTACTGTACATGGTAAGAGATATCATCCAATTGATTTCGTTTCTTACAGTATTGGATATGATGTGGATAAGAGTTCCCTGAACAGGCTCAGTATAGCAATAGACAGTGTTTTTTTTAAAAAAAAATCAAATCTATACAAATGGCTTTCAAGTGTTCAGAACACTCCCCAGATGCCATCTCTGTAGCTCTGACAATAACTCCAAAGCAGTAGCTAACCTGTATTAGATATCCTTAAAATCAAGTCTCACTGTATTGAGCGGGATTTACTTAAAGGAAAGCATTCATGGAATTGAAGTCTTGGCCACTATACAGTATATAGGGGACTCTGCTTTCCTTTGGACTATCATGCCTGTGGTTATTCAGTCAAGGTAGAAATGAGCCTTTTTCTTAATGTGTTTTATGATTAAACCAGGTAGTCTCTAATTAACCATAGACTGTTTGTTTGTTTTCCTGAAAGAGGAAAACCTGGTTATCACCTTTGGAACAAGCTAGGAACCTAAGCAAGAGTTTGAAGTTCAGTTTCAAATTGGCTCAGAGGAAAATTAAAGCTGATACTGTATAGGAAAGCTTGACTCTATTAATACAGTAAGTTATATTGAGATGTCCAGTGCACTGCCTGGTCCTGTGATACTGTACTGGATCAGTTTCAGCCTGTGTCATCTGATGATATGGAGAAGGCACTTGCACACTCTAAGGCAATGGTGGCGAACCTTTGGCACTCCAGATGTTCTGGACCAAAACTCCCAGAATTCCAAGCCTGTAGTGCCAATGTCAAAGGACTCTAGGAGTTGTGGTCCAAAACAGCTGGAGTGCTGAAAGTTTACCATCACTGCTCTAAAGCCTCCACCTCCCAATCAGACCCATACCCCTTCTGGCTTCCAAAATTAGCCATGGCAGTGATGGTTGAATGGGCCTTTCAGATTATCAGTTCCTCCTTACAGGAGAGATATTTTATCTTCTACTCAGAAGGAGACAACAATCTGGTCCATTTTGAAAAAAGTGAACTATCGCTCAGTTGTTAACATACAATTCATGGAGAAACTGGTTGAGAGGTTGGTGGCTTATCAGTTGTAGGTGTTGTTGGAGGATACTGATAGTCTGGATCCATTTAAGTCAGGGTTGGGCCTATGTTATGGGACTGAGACAGATCTGGTCGCCCTGCTAGAATACCTGTTATGGAAGGCTGACCAGGGGAGTGTGACTCTGTTGGTCCTTTTAGGTCTCTTAGCCACCTTTGAAGCAGTTGACCGGACCAGTAGTTGGAAATGGGGATTAGAGGCCTAGTATTCATTTCTTTTCTTTAAAAAAATTTTTTTTTATAATTTTTATTTAAAAGTAATTACAAACAAACAAGCAAACAAACAACAATATTGGTGCACCCCCACCCCCCGGGACCATCCAGTTGTTCCTTGAAATCTTCTCCATCTTCTGTTGTTCTGATGTTCTTCTTAAAGTCCTCTTCTCCAGAACTGTGTTGAGATATTCGTCGGTTCTCTCCCCTTCCCTTCTACTAATACAAAGTCTATAAATTTTCCCCAGATATCATAAAAAATATCCTTCTTCATTTCTCCTTGTTTAACTTTTAAGCTACAAGACAGTTTATCATTTATAGCTATATCTTCCACCCTGAGATCTAGTTTCAATTTCCAGTTTCTTGCTATAATTAGTCTTGCAGCTGTCATAAGATTTGCTATTAATTCTTTTGTTCTAACATCATAATCTTTACTAGTTAACAAGGAGAACAATGCTATCTCTGGTTTACAATCAATATCTACTTGAATAATCTCTCTTAGCTCTAAAAAAACCAGTTTCCAAAACTTTTGAACTACTTCACATTCCCACCAAAGATGCATATATGTACCAATCTTTTTCTCAGATTTCCAGCACATCTTAGAGTATCCAGCATTCATTCTGTTCAACCTAAGTGGTGTCAAATACCATCTTAAAACCAGTTTAAAATAATTTTCCTTTATCCTAACCGATAATGATCTCAAGATTCTCATATTCCAAATTTTTCCCCAGTCTTCTTTTTTTATCTCTACATTAAGATCTTGTTTCCAAACCTCTCTCAGAGGATCTAGCTTCTTCACTTCCAATGAGTCCCCTATTATTTTGTATATTTTGCATACTAATCCTTTCTCTGTATTTTCTTGGTTAGATTCAAGCGATAACAAAAACTGTTCAAACTTTGTGCATTCTCTAAGTTGACTGTTTCTTCTGACCCAGTCTTTTGTCCATTTTTCTAACTGGATATAGTTTATCCATATTAAATCATTGGGTCGCAAAGTGTTTTTTATGTCCTGTTTTGTTCTAATTTTACCCGACCAGTCTTTTAATCTAGCTATTTTCTTTGCTTTAAATAGCCCTAAATGATGCTTCAAATTCGTAGGAAATTTTTCCAAGTCTAAACACAATGCGGAACCCTTCGGTGATAATATTTTTCGATATTTTTTCCATGTAGTCATTAAACCATTCAGGAGGGGGTTCTTAATCTCTACCTTATTTTTAAAATCGCTGAACAAAAACTTATTTATATCCCCCTTTATGTCTAATGACTCTAGCTCCCACCATATTACCTTCTCTGGTTTGAATAAAATTTCCCCCAAAAAACTAATTTGATTGGCTATATAGTAATTTCTTAAGTTAGGTATACCTAATCCTCCTTCTTTTGAGGTCTATACCACAGACTCTTGTTTATTCTTGATTTTTCCCCCACCATTACAGTACCTATTTATCATGTCTTGGAGAATTTTAAGATCCTTTTCTAAGAACCGAGCAGGTAACATTCTAAAGATAAAGTTGATTTTAGG
This sequence comes from Phrynocephalus versicolor, assembly GCA_023846285.1. Taxonomy (NCBI): domain Eukaryota; kingdom Metazoa; phylum Chordata; class Lepidosauria; order Squamata; family Agamidae; genus Phrynocephalus; species Phrynocephalus versicolor. The sequence goes on along the minus strand of JAHTLZ010000129.1, from coordinate 4,115,925 downwards.
CAATATCTTCATTTTTTATAAAGATTGATAAAACTCTTGTATAGCTTTTAATTTATCTCTCATATGTGTACAGACCTTACCTGAAGGATCTTTTATATTGCCTATCGTGTTTTTATCCCTTCTTTTCAGAGCTAAACTGGCTAAAGGTTTTGAATTTTTCTTACTGTATTAAAAAAATCCCTTTTTAAATACAGTAAATTTCTTTGTATTTGTTGTAATTCTAAATCCTCGAATTCTTTTTTCTTGGATTCGATCTGCCTCAGTAACTTCTTATCATTGTTGGGAAAAAAATGAATTCTAAATCCGCTATTGAATTTTCTAAATTTCTTTTATTAGACTCTTCCATTTTTTATTATTATAGTGTTTTCTCTTATGAAAAGACCTCTGGCTACAGCTTTTAGGATGTCCCATATGATTCCCATTCTTCCTCCAGCCTTTTCATTAACATCCCAAGTTTCTAACCAGTCTTTTTTTAACTCTTTCGACCACTTCTGGGTAGTGAAAGATTTTTGAGTTCATTCTCCATCTCCTAGCTTCTCTATAGTTTTTATCTATTGCTATATCATTCATTTCTTCCTTGGTGCCAGAGAGTCCAGCTTGAGGGGAAACTGTTTCATTCTTGTGGATTCTACAATGTGGTGTTCCACAGGGATCAATAATCTCCCCTTTGCTGTTTAACATCTATATGAGGCTGCTGAGAGAGGTCATTTGGAGACTTGGAGTGCATTTTCATCAGTACGCAGATGACCACACAACTCTCTCTCTCTGCATTTTCTCTTCAGCAGAGGAAGCTGCACAGACCCAAGAGTGTTGTCTGGCAGTGGTTATGAATGGGATGAGAACAAATAGGCTGAAGTTAAATCCTGACAAGATGGAAACCCTACTGTTGGGAGGGCACTCTGATAAATTAGATGGATTGTTACCTGGGGTCTTGCTGGAGGAGAACGATGGAGTCATACTCCCACTGAAGGATCAAGCCTGCTTTTGCATCCGGCCCTCTCAAGTGAAGAATCAAATTTTGGACATGGTCAATTCTCCCTTTTTCCATTTGAGACCAATGACACATCTTTACCCCTTTCTTGACAGGAAGTTCCGTAACAATGGTTTACATGTTGGTAATCTCAAGGATTGGCTACTGCAATGCCCTCTATGTGGGGCTGCCCTTGAAGGCAGTTTGGAAGCTGCACCAAATGGAAAATGTGGCAGCCAGAATGGTCACTAATATATCTAAATGACTATGTTTCACCCCTAATGGCCTGTCTGCACTGGGTGCTATTATGCTTCTGAGTCAAATTCAAGGTTCTAATGTTACCATATGAAGCCCTGTACAATTTAGGACTTAGCTGCTTGTCAGCACACCTCTTCCTTTGACCATCTTCCTCTCTCACCCATACCTCCCAATCTGGCCTGGATGCCTTCAAAAGGGGATTGGACAGATTCCTGGAGGAAAAGTCCATCACAGGTTACAAACCATGATGGAGATGTGGAGTCTCCAGGCTTTGAACCGGGTTGCTTCGGGGGCCAGATGCAGGGGAGTGGTGTCGGGAGACAGATATCTAGTCTCATGCACTCCCAAACGCACCTGGTGGGGCCGCTGTGAGATACAGGAAGCTGGACTAGATGGGCCTTTGGCCTGATCCAGCATGGCTCTTCTTATGTTCTTATGTTCTTATGGGTGGCCACTCTGAGAAAAGCCCAGAAGTCATCAATTAGAAGCCAGGCTGCCTCAGTAGTGCCCCCCCCCAAGCTCTGAAACTACTTTCCTGTGCAGGTACGATTGGCTCCCACCCTCCTGTACTTTCAAAACCAAGTAAAAGGCTGGCTTTTTACCCAGGCCTTTCTAAACCCCACTCTTTTGTAATATTCTGATGTGTCCTGCCCATCGGTCTTTAAAGGGCTTTCTGTTTTTATTTGACTATTTTTAAGATGTGTAAGTTTTTTCTATTTTCTGGAAGCCACCCTGAGTAGTGAACAGGCCACTAATTTGTCAGTGTCCAAGTTTAAACAAACAAACAAATGTTAATTGGAGGCCTTTCTGGTGTTAGCTTGATAGCTCACACTGCAAATGGAGACCCCAAAGTTCTGTATACACATGTAAAATTTGTTTCTGTTTTGGTTTAACCATAGTCATCCTGGTGGCAGGGTTTTAAGTGGGAATGTTTAAATTTCTGAAACATTGCCACAGCTGATGACGACGTTAGCCTTATGCAATATAGCTTACAGCTATAGGATCTCAGCTGCTGTATAATAAAGTTTACAAGGGTCATAAAAACCAATCAATCAGAAATTAGTTTACACCAAAATTGAAGACAGTTGTATGATCCTGACATAATACAATGTAAGACTAGGTAATGCCTTTCTAATAATCAACATGTGCCATCAAGTCATTTCTGAGGTATGGTGATCCTTTTCAGAATTTTCCAGGCAGGTAATACTCAGAAGTGATTTATCAGTCTATTTTTCTGGGGGCACACTGGGACTGTGCAGCCTCCCCAGTGCCATACAGGTCTCTACGGTCAGGAGGCACAGTGGGGAACCACACTGCCAACTTTCTGGCTTTGCAGTCAGATACCTAAAGCGCTGAGTTGTCTAGCCAGCAAAATATCTTTATAGATCTCTAACCACACAGTCTACTAATTTTAGTGGATCAACGCCCACTTCTTCAGGGCTCCAGCAATGTCTTGTCATTAGTGCAAAGAATTTTCAGTCCCAAAAGTTCATGGCAGATGGATTTACCAGGCTGGTTTCTTGGACGTGTATTAGGAAAGTTGCAGCCTCTGTCGGAGAGGTGTGGTTCTAAAGTCGAGGAAGCTGTTGATTGGATATCACACACTGGCTCTTCAAACAAAGACGCCCAGGCATTATGGATATAGTCTCCTGCATGGCCTTCCTTTGAAACTACATGTCTGTTTGCTTGGGGGAACAGAATAACACAAGAAACCTGGAATCTTCCGTCTGCAAATTGGTGTGAAACTTAGTAAATACGCTCAATAGAGCCAAAATAATATTATTTAATGGTTAGAAATAGTCATTTTCTTAAATTTGCCATCCTGCTTGGTGAATGTTGAGAGTCCACATATCTTCTGTTGTGCATGTGCATGCATGGCTGTTCCTTATATCTTTATAGTTACCAGTAGACATGGGCACGGAGCAGCGAAATTGTCGTTTCCATTTTTGGTTATCGTTTCCGTTACGTAACGGAAACAGTAACGATAATTACGCCGCTCCAGCTCGAACCCGACCTGAAAAAAGAAAAATTGGGTTGGGTTTTTCGTTGTCGTTAATGGCATCGCGGCGATCGCGCGATGCCAAGCAGCACAGAAAAAAAGTTTTAAAAAGTAAAAAAAAAAAACACCCAGACTCCCAGCCAAAAAAGCAGGCGAAAATATGCCTGCCTGAGGACATCTACCAGAGGGGTGGTTTCTGGGGGGGGGGTACCCGGCCTTCCCCCCCTCTCCTGTCCTGGGCTGCTTGCACCAGGCTGGGGGGGTGTCATCCTCGTCGTCTGTCTCGCATGCCATGCGGTGGGGGGGGAATCCAAAATGGCGACCACAATTTTTCTTTAGAAATCGTGGTCAAAAAACACATCAGATCACCACAGAAACATGTGAAATTTATTTATTTTAAATGCCTGATTTTTAATAGTAGCAGTAGTGGGTTTTTTATAGCAATAAAACGTCACATTTATTTTATTTTATTTTATTTTTTATTATTTTTAGCCCTGCCCATTTGGGCTGGGCATGGGATGGGACCATGCAATTTTTTTGAACCATTCCACCAATGGCATGGCCAGGTTTTGTCTGACACTTCTGGATGTGCCAGAGGGCATAAAAAGTCGAGGCACCTTCCAGAAGTCGCAGTCGGGTCTTGGATGTGGAGGGTGGAGGGCTGTGTGGCTGGCTGCTTGCTGCTGGCTGATTGGAGGGAGGCTGGAGGCTTTAGATTTAAGTTAGGCAGGCAGGGAGGGAATTGAATTTAGAAAATAATTTCTTTGATTCTCTGCAGCTTTGTCTGCTGAACGGAATAGCAGTTTATTCTTTTTTTTCCTCTGGCAGTTTGTGAGGATTTTTTTTCTGATATTGGGTAAAGGGGGAGGTTCGACTGGGAGGAGGTGTGAATTTATTTTAAAAATATATTACATTGGGACGTCAAATCGCGCTAAATCGCGGTGGAAACGACAAACAAAACGACGAAATGACACATTTTTGAAAAATTTCGCGACAAACGGAAACGACCCGAAACGGACCCGTTCCGACAAACGAAAACTCGAAACGTTATTTTTTCTGGTCGTGCCCATATTTAGTTACCAGTATGTAGAAATCCAAAACAGTTGTATGGCCCTTACATAGTATAAGGCAGGAGTAGGTTATCCCTTTATAGACCACTGAACAAATCATACAATGTGCTAGGTTTTATTTATTTATTTAGAACATTTTAATGCTACCTTTCTTCTTAGAAAAAGACCCAAGGCGGCTTACAATAATGAAGGACAATATACAGCCCAGAATATTTAAGACATACTCAAGTTAAGAACAGCTTTTGTGGAACAATGTCTGCTTCTTCAGCCGTGCACTAATGTCTTGTTAATGCAGAGAATTTAGAGTCCTAAAAGTTCACCATAATAGGGAAAATTTGCTAGACTTGTTTTTAATTTTATATTTTATATTTCAAAATACTGAGCAGAGAAATTTATTTATTTATTTATTTATTTATTTATTGCATTTCTAGACCGCATCGACAAATGTTTTGAGTTAAGTACTGAAAAGAAAGCAAAGTTAGTTTAGCATGAGATCGGAAGTGAGGCTGCCACCACAGAGAAGCCCCTTTGTTTTGTAAATATATGTTGTTCCTTGTGATTTTTTTAAATTCATCTGCTGCCCCCCTCTGACTGTTTCCACCTTTGCCAACCTCTAATTTTTATCTTGCCTTTCATTCTTATTGTTCCATGCTGTTTTATTGTGCTTGTTGTTTTTAGCTGTTTTATTGTAAACCACCCTGAGTTCCTGAATGGAAAAAGGTAGCGGTATATTAATGCACCAAATGAATAAATAAATAAATAAATGTCACTTCGAGGAGGGATTCCTGAAGATCTTAGTATATGGATGAGATAATATGGAAGAAGATATTTGAGTAATAAAGTGATCAGCTATTACGTTGCAGTGTTATAGCTCATCCTTCTGGTGTGTTCATTTATTTTAAAGAAACCAAAAACCAGTGTTTTCATAGCTTTGAAAGGAACTCTATAAGTTGAGTCATGGCAACTGGACTTCTTTTCTTGACTGATTGAAATGTTTTGCTGCTCATCCAAACAGATGAGCAGTGGAACATTTCCAAATTTGGATAAGCAGTGAAATGTTTCAGTCTCTCAAGAAAAGAAGTCCAGTTGCCATGACTCAACTTCCAGATAAACTCACCTGGATGACTGAGAAACTTCACAGACTTTAAAAGGAACATTGAAAATATTTTATTTTTCCCCTACTGCATTTCTTGTCTCTTCAACATTTACCCTCCTTCGTTTCAGGAAAGGCCTTTGACATTACATATGTGCGCCTAAAATTCCATACCAGCCGGCCAGAAAGCTTTGCCATCTACAAGCGGACTCAGGAGGATGGCCCATGGGTACCTTACCAGTACTACAGTGGCTCCTGTGAGAACACCTACCAGAAACCGAACCGAGGCTTCATCAGGACTGGGGAGAATGAACAGCAAGCTCTCTGTACAGATGAATTCAGTGACATCTCTCCGCTCACAGGAGGCAACGTGGCCTTCTCAACACTAGAAGGGAGGCCGAGTGCTTATAACTTTGATAACAGCCCCGTATTACAGGTAAGAAAAGCTGTAACAGGTATATCTTCTTACAGTTCACGTCTCCAAAATCCTATCACATTGAGTACAGTGAGAACCAAACACGAGGACCCACCCCCCATGCATGTTGCTCTTCCTGAAATGCCCGAGTTTTCTTTAGAGGCCAACTTGTGGGCTGTATGCCACTGTCAGAGGCTTCCTGTGCAGTCTTTATGGTAGCCCCCAATCCATACTCAATCCCCCTCCCAGCAGGCCACATTTTTCCTGCTGCTAATTCCCCATTAAATGTGTTGCAGCACAGAAGGTTAACCCTCACTTTGCTCTATGTCACTCATCTGTGTTTCTCTCGTGTCTTTTTCGGCTCCCTCCCCACGTGTGTGTGCGTGTGTGTGCGTGTGTGTGTGTGTGTGTGTGTGTGTGTGTGCGTGTGCGTGCTATAAAGAGATTGGGGGAGAAAAAATGGATGAATACCTACAGTATGTGTATGCATGAACCTACATAGACGCATGCGGGGTATGGAAGGAAATACTGACTTGGGAGGTTCCTACTGACACTAATACCCAATCCACTCCCTCTGCTGCTGGCAGCCATTATGGGAAAAAAGGTTTTCTACTTCTGCCTGAATGGGATTTTTTCCATGGCATTGCTTCTTTCTGTGCCTCCCTGCATAGTGATAAGTTAAAATCTGCTGCAACGTGGGGCAGGAGGCAGCAATTCCTGGTGTGTTCAGGGTTAAGGCAGATCTAGATCCCAGGGTGTCATTCGTTTCAAAAACAAGTTCAGTTTCTGAGCAAGAGTAATATGCCAAATGTAAATGGCTTCTTGCCAAGAAAGTACGAGAGGGACAGGATTATCCGGACCATAAACAGCATAATTCCCCAGTCTGGGAGTTGTACCTTTGTTGGAGACTTACAAATATCTAAATGTTTGTACCTTAGAAAAGACCTGAACTGGGAGGTTTTGAGGCTTAGCCTAGACTAACTCCACCAAAGCTTCCTGCTTAGAAAGAAAGCTTCCATCTAGTGTCAAGGCAGGAAGAGAAAGGGCAGACAATGCAAGGTCTAGATAAGCCTCAGAGCCTTCCTATTTGTGCCTTTATACCTGATGGATCCCATTGAGGTGTTTGTAACTTCCAAACCTCCAAAATGGAGAATCGTTGTGTTTATACTCCAGAAAAATCTAAAAATTCTGTCACTGTCACAAAAGAAGAATCATTATTTTTAGTGTAGTTAGTAGAAGAGAACTTATTATAAATGTGTCCCCTCGGCCGCTTTTGGCCATTCTTTAAAAGGGATAGCTGGCAAAGAAGTTCATCCTGTTAAATTTACATCAGATCATTCCTCCCAATAGGGAAAACAGACTTCTTCCTTTTAAGGAAAATAAAGTAGTCACTGCATTGTTGTGGAGTTGTTTTGGGGGAGGACCACCTGTTTCCTTTTCCAGTGGTGGTCAACTTATTTTAGAACTGGTACTCCATGAAATGAATAGGGAAAATATTAGGCACTTTGATCATAAAGGTTATATGCATTTTGAGTGTCCAGTATGTGTCTGAAGGCAGGCTGCAGCTATGGAAGGAAGTACCAATGTTGAGTCTTTCTTTCTTTTAAAGAGCAGCAATATGGACTTCCACTTTTGAATCTTTCTGCATCATTCCCTTATGGATTAGTGTGGGAAGAGTAAGGAGGGGAAGCAGGCCATGAAAACAACGTCAAACCAAACCAAAGCAAAGTGTTCTGCTTAAAGCTCTCTCTGAGCGGTTTACAATTTAATTGTGCAGGCTAAAACAAAATGTTCACCTTGTTTGTTCTATGTGTGTGCATATGCAGGCGTGCATGTATCTGTTATTACCCATCTACCACACTTCCTGAATTCGTATTTGTAAAACTTTCTAAATAATGAAAGGATTTGATAGTAATAGCATGGATACAATTTCCAATTTATTCTTGGTATCCCTAGGTATTCAGGTAGGGCAGATATAACACTAAGCCATTTCCTGCCTTTGCCTGCCGGAGCCTAGCCAAATCCTTAAGTTTCATGCACCTATTTCCCTTTGTGCATGGCAGCTCTTCAAACTGAAATTGAGTTTGAATTTGAGAATTGGAATTGGAATTTGGCAGAGAGAATAAAGGAAGACAGCTTGAGCACACAGTAACACAGTCCTTGTACCACAAGGACACCTTGGTATTACATCTTGTTGCTTGTTAATAGGCATTTTGGTGCTGGGTCCTGTACATAACTGGACACATGAGCTGCTTGGGCCATGCATATGCTTCCGTAACTTTGATGCTATTGTTAGAAAGTTTTTAAAAATTACAGTGTGAAATAAACATTAACTAAGAACAACTGTTGAATATTTTTCCAAGTTTTAACTGCTGCGCCAACTAAGCTCAGTGGTAGGGGAGGCACACTACTATTATGGTCACACATGCCTCAGTTTTTAGTGTTAGATTTCTGCCATGTGGGATCCATTTTATTCAAGCATTCTGCTGTTAGCATTAGTGACAACAGTTATTGGACCACCTTTGTGTGTCATGTGTCACCTTGAATGCAGAATACTGAATTAGCAATTTCCTATGATAATGATTTTTCTTCCCTTTAAAGGTCTAGGAGAGAACCCATCTTATGGAAAGTGCTCACACCTATTGTAGCTCATTTGGTGGAAATGTCAACAAGTTTTCTTAGTTGTAGTACCATCTTCTTGAATCTGTTTCAACTCTTTCTTCCTGATGGAATCCTTTGAGTTTATAAAAACCTCAGTGTAAGCACGCTTTGTGTCTGCCTGTGTTGGTGATTTTTTCCTGAGTTTTCTCTTCCAGAGCTTTTGTAGATGTTTCTTCTCCATAATTTTTCTGTTGTTCATCTATTAACACTTTTTTAAATTTGTGTGATTGTGATTTTTTAACTTGTTTATGCTGGCTCCCTCAAGTTATTCAGTCTTGAGATTTAGAAAAGTGAGACCTATCCTTTTGTAATAAAATAATGAACAAAATGCTCTTGCCGATTAGTTAGTAACACAGATGGGTATTCTAGGCTTGTTTTGATGGGAAAGAGAGGCCTGTGAAGAGAAGTGCAAACGGCATAAACATGGGTGTTTATCTGAACAGTTGTTTAATGAATAGTCATTGGGAGGTGACAAGGACACACTAACATAGATAAGCAGATTCATACATCTGCTTATTTCAGCTAGGATATCCTTTCTCCCTCCTAGGTACTGTTTTTCAAATCACTATTGTTAAGATCATAACCAAGTTGATTCTTTGGCATTTTTATTTTCCATAGCACTGCCCCCGCCCCCAAGCCTGCCAGGTGTATCCTGTGGGCCAATGGCAGCAATACTCTGTGAAGTAGGCAGCAGTCCATAAAAGCTTATCCCAAATACAATATCTGCATCATTGAAGTGCTACTTTTTAAAATCTTATGACATGCTTACACATAAGTGCAGTACTTGATGTTCAGTAGCTTTCTGTGAATGCACCTGCAAAAGCCTACTTTTTAATAGAAGCTACACTACAGATAGTTTCTTTGAGTTGCAAAATGTCTGTGAAGATTCTCAGTCATCCAGGTGAGATTATCTGGAAGTTGAGACATGGCAACTGGACTTCTTTTCCTGAGAGATTGAAACGTTTCACTGCTCATCTAAACAGCTTTGTCAGTCTGAGAAAAGCTAGTTGTGGGTCCTCCATTTTATAGTTCACTTTGACTTCATGTCACCCTGGTCTGAAATAGGCTCATAAGATGAACAATATTCTGAACAGGCTTCTTAGGTAGACAGTAGCCTCAATAGGCCGTTAGGTGAACAATGGCCTAAGGTGCTGAAACCCATAAAGTATGAGTCGTTAGCTATGGCCTTGGTAGTGGAGGCGTGAAGTATTGAAAACCCCTCTCTCAACAGAGGTGGGGGGCTCAGGCACAGTCTATCTGCTGCTTATCAGGCAGCGATTTCAACAGTACCCAGACAAATAAAAAATACTTCACGCCTCCACCACCAAGGCCATAGCTATATGGGTTTCAGCACCTTAGGCCATTGTTCATTCACCTAATGGCCTATTGAGACTACTGTCCACCTAATGAGTCTCTTCAGGCCACTGTCCATCTTATGAGCCTATTTCAGATCAGGGTGACATGAAATCAAAGTGAACTATAAAATGGAGGACTTGCAACTAGTTTTCCTCAGACTGATGAAGCTGTTTGGATGAGCATTGAAATGTTTCAATCTCTCAAGAAAAGAAGTCCCGTTGCCATGGCTCAACTTCCAGATTTGAGTTGCAAAGTGTGTATCTTCCACATAAGAAAATTATACTGGCAGTTTTAGCTGAAGTTTATAAGTGTTTTTTCCCCCCCTAGCTCACTAAACACTTTTTGTCTTTTGTGTCTCTTCCTTATCACTATTCCATCACGGGGTACTGTATTTTTCTTCCAGGCCTTTCCTCCTTGTCTTATCTCCCCCCATGACTCATGTTGCTTCGCCTTCCTTGCACTCTTCTTCAATGCCCAGCATCTGTGATTGTCAGAAGACTCGGCATCTCTGCATATTGTGTGCTGCTGTGACTTTTCTGTTTCACTCCTGTTTCCTCTTCTAGGAATGGGTGACAGCTACTGATATCAGAGTCAGCCTCAATCGTCTGAACACCTTCGGAGATGAAGTTTTCAATGATCCCAAAGTTCTTAAGTCCTATTATTATGCCATTTCTGACTTTGCTGTGGGTGGCAGGTAAGCAATGAACAACCCATCATTCTCTTTTTTAATAGTTCAGATAATTGCTTGCTTTGGGTTCTGGCTGCAGTTCTGTGGCATCCTCTGCCTGTGGCAAGTTTTTCTAATGTGGGGATTCATTTACAAATTACGATACAGTACTGTATACTGTTTGTTGTTGTATCTCTACAACAACACACCACTGTTGAATAGACCTAGGGCAGGGGTGCCCAAACTTTTCGCAAAGAGGGCCAGATTTGGTGATGTGAAAATGTGTGGGGGCCGACCATTCAGCCTGAAGGGGGGAGAAAGGACATGGTCCGTGTGCATCTGCAACAGCCGCAAATGCTCCGGTTTCAAGGCACCCAAGAGCCCAACGGCTGTTGCACAGCCCGGGAAATTGGCTCACGTGCACCCAAGATGCACCAGTGCTCACATATGCTGCCCTCCCTCACAACGAGGTGGGGAAGATGCTGCAGCAACAGAGCCAGTAGTGAGTAGGCAGGGCGGGTGGCTGAGGGGATGGATGGAGGCAGGGAGGGCAGGCAAACCCTAAAACTGCAAGCTGACATCTCTAGCCAGCACAGGGAAGGGCCGGCCTGCGGGGATGAATGACAGGCTGAGCTGCCAGGGAGAAGAGGCCGAGGGCCACTCAGAATTTTAAATTGGGCTGCATTTGGCCCCTGGGCTGGACTTTGGGCATCCCTGACCTAGGGGCTATTTGTCTTGGACCCATGAAACCCACTCAAGCAGAAATGTTACAGAATTCAAATAACTTCTTTGGTTGCTCCATATTACTACTCCTTGCTTTTCCCCATTAGGCAGAGATTGCCAATGACTGAAAAAAGGGCTTGCAACCATCTACCCTTGTGAGACCTAGTAAAACAAAGTATCTTGCCAGCCTGGGTGTGGAATTTTATTTAAATTGCTGCTGTCTATCTTTCTTACCTACAGTTCTGTTTTACCTGGAAGTTGTCCATAAAAGCTTAAACATAATATCATAAAATGCATTATTATTTGTACTTTTCCAGATTGCTTGGAGCATTTTGTGCTCATTTATATAAGTAGTTTTCATAACAAGGTTGGGTGATGGGTTGTCTCTGTGTTGGCAGGGGTGGGGGGAGGCAACTGGTGCTATAAGACTGGTTAAGGTAAACATGATCGGTGAGGTTAAAGTCGTATCTTTGCCTGCAAAATGAGGGCTCTGGTTTTCTCATACAGATATTTGAGGGCAGACCCCAGTGAGCATGTATTTGGGTTGTTTCTGATATTCTATAGAAAATACAAACATCCAGGAGCATCAGAATGAATTTTCTAGTTTAACTGAGGAAATACGAAAACTTTAAAGTTTTGTGTATCTCTGTTCCTGTCCAGTAGCAAGCTTCAAACTGTTATCCGTCATAGAATTTGGTCAAGTATGAAGGAGAAGTAGCAATGGCTTTAACAGCTAGGTCCTTCATGAATAAAGCACACTTCTTCTAAGCCACAAGTGGGGAAGGATGTGCACTCCAGAGGTTGTCGGGCTGCACCTCCAGGCATTTTTAACCATTTGTTGTGGTGTTGGGTAGGGCCAATGAGACCTGCAGTCCAACACCACCACTTGGAGGGCCATGCATCCTAGACTCGCCAAACTCCCTCACTCTGTATGAACAACATCAGAAGCTTCACAGACACATACCTCAGCAATTCAGTGCCATACGCCTGGCTTCTGCCTCAGGTGTGTGTGTTGTGTTGTTACAGTCCTGACCGACTCTTCATGACCCCATGTCCATGGAGTTTTCTTGGCAGTAATAATGGAATGCCTTGCCAGTTCCTACTCTACGTGCCTACAGCACCTGGTATTCCCTGGTGGTTGCCCATCCAAGTACTAATAAGGCCCAACCCTGCTTAGCTTCCAAAATCTGGAGAGATCAGGTGTGCTTAGGGTATCTAGGCAGCTCCCTGCTTCAGGTACAAGGAGCCAATCTATTGTTGACACGTAAATAGAACTACTTGGCAGGGCCACTTGTGCTGTTCCCGTGGAATGGAGCAGTCAAATAATAATTTGATTACCGACTTTGCTGTGTGAGGGAGTGGCTGACATGCAGGGCACCGATGGTGGCTTCTACTGTAGTTCATTCTGTGGCACAATAAGAGGTTAAAAAGCCTTTGCTCACTTCTTGGCATATTCAAGAGAAATAAGGAGCAACTCTATAATGAGGGGGATGGGCAAGTGGAAGTCCCTGCAGACTAGCCCAGTTGCCTGTTGCCTATTGCTAATGTACACTGATTATTCAGAGCATAACATTGTTTTCACTTAATGCTAAAAACAAGTTTGAATTTATTTATTCTTCAAAACTCTTTTATGAAATAGCTTTGTTTTCTATGACATGTTAGTAGTAGTAACAGGACAGTAGTGCAGGCCCTGGTGATCTCAAGGATTGACTACTGCAATGCCCTCTACGTGGGGTTGCCCGTGACCCTGGTCCGGAGGTTGCAACAGGTGCAGAATGCAGCGGCCAGGCTGGTGGTGGGTGCTCGTAGATTCGAGCACATCACCCCAGTCCTGGCTCACTTGCACTGGTTCCCCGTTGTCCTCCGGATTAGGTTCAAGGTCCTGGTTCTGACTTTCAAAGCCCTCCACAGCCTGGGACCAGAGAATCTGGTGGAGCGTATCTCTCAAAGATCAACTGGGTCCAGACCCACGAGATTGGCGCAAGTGCGCTCACTGAGGGTGACCACACCCAGAGAGGTGTGGAAATCGTGTACGCATGACCGCGCCTTCTCTGTGGTGGGCCCCATGCTCTGGAATCATCTACCCAATGAGCTGCGCCTGACAGAGTCCCTGCCCACCTTTAAAAAGGCCCTGAAGACTCACCTCTTCAGGGAGGCGTTTGACGATCTTCCTAGTTAGTTTTTTTTCCCTCTTCCCCTCGCACTTACTGTGCTTGGGTCTGCCCGCCATCCTGTCCCCTTTTTCTCCTGTTCAGTGCTTCTCTACTACCTGTTTTTTTTTTATTTTATTGTAAGCCGCCCAGATTTCCCTTTGGGAAGAGGGGCGGGGTATAAGGCAAACAAACAAACAAACAAACAAACAAACAAACAAACACTTGCCAACTTTACATTCTGATTTTCCTGTGATGAGCTGAAGGCATGATACACATTCCTTTCCATACTTGGTCGGGATGAAAGAATGTGATTGACCCAGAGAACCCAGTGAGATTTATGGCACAGTGGGGATTTCAACCCAGCTGTCCTAAGTCCTAGTCAGGCCCCCTAGCCACTATTCCCCACTGGGCTTTGTCTTAAAACAACTTTGCATCTGCAACAAATCTCTTCCCTTTTAGATTCCTGGGGATCTTCTGATTGTGAGTCAGCCTTTGGTTACAGGGGAGGCTTGGCCTGGCCTGGAATTCAAGATGGTCCCTCTTGCTAAAGCCAGTTCTTTGCCTTTCAGGTGCAAATGCAATGGCCATGCAAGTGAGTGTGTGAAGAACGAATATGGAAAGCTGGCTTGCAACTGCAAGCACAATACCTTTGGGGTGGACTGTGAAAAGTGCCTCCCTTTTTACAACGACCGGCCTTGGAGGAGAGCAACAGCAGAGAGTGCCAATGAATGTTTGCGTAAGTGTGTGGTGGGGGTTGTTCTTAAATAATCTTGCTTTGACTAAAAAGAAAAATCTTCCTGCCAATTTATTTCACCACTTTCTTCTCTCAGAGGGGTGGTAGCCGGTTTAGGACTCTTCACTGTTTTCCCTCACCACCACCACCACCACCACTACCACCTGGCAAGCTCTAGTAGCTTCCTCTTGCTGTCAGTCTGTATTAATGCATCCTCATCATTATCATCATCATAACCCTACTCCCCCAAATGTCTTTGCTTCATATTATCACTGAGCATGTGATGTATGGAAGAAGTGATTTGGTCCCTGGAGAGTGTTGGGTAATTCTTTTTCCAATATCTTATATCCAGACTACACTCGCTCCTGCTGCTAGTTCGTTATCTGTAGTTATTGTTGGCATGCCTAGCTGTTTCTCTGAATCACAAAATGAAAAATGTATTTCTCGTTCATGGGTGATTGATATAATATCTCAACTCAACTAATTATGGCCAGTCATCTCTGTACTGAGTGCCAAGACGACCCAGATGCTGCAACAGTAAGTGTAGAAGACTGCAGCCTGCATGGATTATGCAAATTAAGCAAATATACACAACTTCCTTCCTTTGCATACTTTATTTATCTTAGCAAGTCTCAGAGGCAATGCACGATCAACAAGTCCCTCAATTTTTCCTTTCTCTTCCATTTTTACAAATTTCTAGACGGATGCCTCTCATAACCCCCACTTTTAACTCATCCTTTGATGGTGGCTGCACGTTTTCAAGCATACCTTCATAGATTTTACTTTAAGATTCTCATGCAGTTGAATCATGAACCTAGTTTGAAGCTTGTATTTTTCCGACCCGCTCAGTCACATGACACAGGAAAATAAACGGCATTCCCTTTGGCTGCATCTGCTTCCCCCACCCCACTGGCTTCAACAACAGGGGGTGGGGTGGCAACAGTGTCCTCTGTGTCCTGACTATTTCTTTCCCTCTTCCAGAACATAGTCCTTCCTCATCCAGCTTTTTGCTAGGAAAGCGGGCAGGAGGGCCAGGGGTCCAATTGACTTCAGAGCTCCCGTTCTGCAACTCCCTACTCCAGAGGAGAGGGTGGCTATCCCAAGGTAGTAATAAAGGCAATAGAAAGCTGGTGGAATTAGGAGGAGGCTGAGGGCTGAAATATAATAAAATGTAATAGTAGGCAGTGTGTTCTTGTAACTGGAGGAAAAAAAACTGAGACAACACTTGCCTTGCCTTGCTTCATCATCCTCTTTCCTAGTCAGAGAGGGTTCATGAGACCTTTGTTTTCCAGGTAGCGATTATGCTTCTGGCAGCACCTCTCCATCTAACATAGTTATCATCAGAAAGTCCTGATGTTTCCTTCCATAGAAGGAAGATGGTGTCCCTTTATTGGCCAGGGACATAAAGTAGAGACTTAATTTTAGGGGTACAGCCAGGAAAGCCAATGCAATTCTTGGTTGCATCAACAGAACCATAGTGTCTAGATCAAGGGAACTGATAGTACCACTTTATTCTGCTCTGGTCAGACCCCACCTGGAGTACTGTGCCCAGTTCTGTTAGCCTCAATTTAAAAAGGATGTTGACAACCTCGAGCGGGTCCAGAGGAGGGCGACCAGGGTGGTTGAAAGTCTCGAAGAAATGTCTTACGAGATTCTTTCAAAAAGAAGGCTGAGAGGGGATATGATAGCTATGTTTAAATATTTGAAAGGATGTCACATTGAAGAGGGGAATGGTTTGTTTTCCATGGCTTCAGAGACTAGGACTCAGGGCAGTGGTTTCAAATTACAGGAAAAGAGATTCCATTTGAACATTCAGAAGAACTTCATGATAGTTAGAGCTGTTTGGCAGTGGAATATGCTGCCACGGAGGGTGGTGGAGTCTCCTTCTTTGGAGGTTTTTAAGCAGAGGCTGAATGGTTGGACTGGGTGGCCCTTGAGGTCTTTTCCGACTCTATGATTCTATGAATACTCCTGTGCCCCATTAGTATTTAGCAAATCCATAAGTAGTCTCTTCTGAACTCAACCTTGCTTCCTAGTTGGATCACATGAAGACTGGAATTTCCCAGCTGTCCTTGTGAATGCATGACTTAAATTGGAATGCCTGACAAAACGGATGTTGGATGGCTCTTGTGCTCGTCGGCACCCTAGACATGAGCAGTTGGGCCTGTCTGCCATAAGTAAAGCAGAGACTTCATCTCCCTTTCTCACAGGATGCAGCTGGGGGAGGCTGGTATCACCATTATCGTTCCCTGCAGTTTACATGCCAGAGAGTATGCTAACTGTGTGGGCGGGCTGTGGGAAGGATAGAAACCACAGCACAGCTGGAAAGACAGCCGGGTGGAAAATCTAATGGACTTGCTAACATCTCCCAACTGCAACATTTTTGTTCATGTTCTAGCCTTCTTGTAAAGCCCCAGTCACCTCTGCCCCAGACTCTCAAGTGGACATATTGAGTCCAAGGGACAGGACTGATCCATTCTGGTTTGTGCTGGTATAGTGTACAGCCAACTCTCTTCCTTCCCCTGCCTTGTAGTAGTTTTGCCCTTATTTTGCTGAGCCAGGAAGCAGTATGAGACTGGGGGAAAAGAAGCAAGTCTGGAGGATTACTGGCGGATTGGCATCTGGTGTCCTTGAAGCCCAATCTGGGCTGTCCATTTGGCCACCATTTCCTGATCCTAAAGAGCTTAGAATCCTTGTACATCTTAGTTATGCTAATTTCAATCAATTTTAGGTGATACTTTCAAGACTAATCATATGATCCAAATGACATTTCTTAGAGTTTCAAAACCAATGAATCAAACCACTGTGACAGCTTAATGTTAACACATGAGCCCTGCTATTAATATTTCCATGGTCTGACCTTAGCCAGTGTTCCGGTACAAGCCAAGATTCAGGGAGAGGGTTCTTTTAACTCGCATCCTTCCTTCCTGGTCCTTTTGCAACTCCGATGCAAAAGTTCAAGGCTTTTGCATCGGAGTTGTTAATTCACATTTTAAAAAGCAGTGAATAAGTTGAGATACACAAGAGGAAAAACTAATGGGGTTTGTTTGGTAAAGCTACTGCTGGTGTACCCTGTGTTCTTGCTGAGTTCAAAATATAACCCTATATCCTCAGCTCTACTACTAGCAGTGCATTACTGGCTAGATGCTAGAGAGCCTTCTACCGTAGCTGTCCTTCAAGGTCTTCCACTCCAACCCAAAAGCATCACCATTACTTGATGCTTCTGGTATTTTTGGTTGCCCCATGAACAAAAAAAGAAAGAATTCTACAGTAATCTTTGTTTTTACAAAAAAAGTGCTGAAGTCTAAATGAGAGTTTTATATAATGAATTGCTTGCATGTTAAAGATACTGCATAGAATGATTCTTTGTTTTCTCAATGGTGAAGACAGAATCTTATCTGTAGTGGGGAAACTCCTACTCTCTTATCTCACACAGCCAGGAACAATTGCTTGAGACTCCATTCCTCAGACCTTTGTAAAAAAATTAGTTACAGTATTTGCTTTTTTTTTACATTAATCTGCAAACCAAATTATTTTTTAGAACCTCAGAGACTTGTGAGTACTGTATTTGTTTCAGGAACTATAATAGTGTAGGAGGCAGGAGAGAGAGAAGCATTGAAGGGCAGATCTTGCAAAATTTACTTTTGGATTATAACCCCTCAGAACCTTTAAAAAAAAACCCTTTCTGACTTTAGTTTAGGGAAACGTACACCATAGACTGTTGGATAAATACATGTTTTTGCTTTACCTATAGCCTGTAACTGCAATGGAAGATCCCAAGAGTGCTACTTTGATCCTGAGCTGTACCGTTCCACAGGCCATGGTGGCCACTGCATAGGCTGCTTTGGTAATACCGACGGACCAAATTGTGAGAGGTGTCGAGAGAATTTCTACCGCTTGGGGAGTGAAGAGTCATGTCTGCCGTGTAACTGCAACCCTGTTGGTGAGTGGGAGGGACACTTTATTTGTTCTTCCGATTGCTAAACAAGTGTTTGTTGAAATGCCCAGTGCTGGTGGGGATTCTTACCATATTATATGACCCTCCCTAGCTTTTAAGATCTTTGGGTGAGATCTTTCTCATATTTCCACTGTCCTGACAGGCCTGCTTGGTTATGGGCACAAAATGACCTTTTTGGTGATTATTCCCAAGTGTGGAATTCCCTTCCAAGGTCAACTGGCTGCCCCCCTCTTCACTGTCCTCCTGCTGGCAAGCCAAAAACTTTCTTTTAAGGCAAACTTTCAATAAGAAGATTGTTTCTTGGAAATGGTTTCAGAAGAGAGGAGCTGTCTTTTAAATTTCTTCTAGATGTGTTTGCAAACTGTTGTAAAGGGATTTTATTGAGTGTTGATATGTGCTGTCAATTTAGAACCAACTTATAGTAACCCTAATAGAGCAGCCAATGGACATGGGATATCTAAGTAGTGGTTTTACTCATTCTACCGACCATGTGAGTTCCACGTAATGACCATTCAAACTCAGGTCTCCTGAATCCACCTAGACCCGTGGTTCTCAACCTGTGGGTCCCCAGATGTTCCTGGACTGCAACTCCCAGAAATCCTGGCCAGCTCAGCTAGTGATGAAGACTTCTGGGAGTTGCAGCCCAGGAACATCTCAGGACCCACAGGTTGATGTTTAAGCCCACTGACCTAGAAGATAACTCAATCCACTATACCTCACTGGGTAATCAGTTATTTTACTTAATATTTATTAATGATTTAGCAGGCTAGATAGCTCTGTGAGTTAGGTATCTGGCTGTGGGGCCAGAGGTTGAGGGTTTAATTCACAGAGGACCCAGCCTTGGTGGCCCTGGGCCAGCTGTACTGTCCCAGGATACCTCCAGGAAAGGGGAATGTTAACCATTTCTAAATGCCCTCTACCTAGAAAACCCTGGAAATGATCACCGTATATCAGAATTCACTTGATGGCACATAATTAAAGATTTAGTAGTATTTATTAATGATAAATACAGATGCTGAATGCTTCAGAAAACCTGCTCAGGGGACACATTCATTGCACCCACCTTTCTCCCTGTGGTAGTCCCTCTCTGTAGGGCTGAACCATTTAGTGTCAAAGGAGGAAATACAGTTTGAAAGGAGCAGCTCCGTCACTCATTGTGCATTGGATTACTTCCCTGAGCAGAAGAAGTGAAGGGTTAAACCCTGGTGGTATTGTGCTCCCAGTGTTTGGAATGCAAGATGTTTTTAGCTGTTCTCTTTTAAGTCCCTAAATTCAGTCTCTTGATTATGCTTGGTAGCATGGCCTATAAACAGAATGTTTCTCTTGGATGTTCACGTATAATTGTAAAAATAATGGAGTGCTTGAACATTAGCACAAAATGTGTGCCTCTTTTTTGTAACCAAATTAACAGGCTTCTCTTCACAGTGATTTATTTCTAGCTGGAAAATTCTTTGCTAAATAAACTTGAGGTTTCAAAACTTGGTTGCAGTTTAAACTTGCAGTCTGTGTTTCTCCAGCCAAGTAAGGCTGTGACAGGACTTCTGTTTTGTCTTTGTGCTATGAAGGTTAATTGCTCAGGTATTCAAGGGCAAATTGATAAGGCTTGATAAGGAGCATTAAAATCTTGTAATATGTTCCATGACACACAGGCAAACAGGGCATTTTTAAAGGTTAATAGACTATGTGCGTTTGTTGATGTAAGATGGTATTTTCGTCTGAGTAATTGTTTCTGAATAATTATAGGCTAGCTAGACAAAAGAATGTTGACTGTATATGGTAAAGGCTCTTGTGAGGTCTTTGTTGCTAAATGCTTTTATTTTATTTAATCCTCTTCAAATCTATGGACTTTGTTCTGTCAGAATCTTTTTCTAGTTTAAAGGTAAAGGGGGCGTTGACTTCACTTTAAAAAAAAATTATCTCTCCAGCGTCCCTATGTTAATGGAAATGCATTGTGGTTTGAGGGAGTCTGTGTGAAAAATGAGATATAAATATTATTAAATAAGAATATACACAAAAGCAAACTAACATGTTTGAATGCACCCATTTTTTAGGAATGTCTGAGCATTATATGCCACTTTACTCCTGGGACCTATTTTGATGGCCCTGACTTGCAACCCCCTTAATGTAGATGTTAGGTTGTATTTGCTCTGCTCATTATGCTGCCTAGTCTCCACTCACTAACATAGAGAGGTGAAGAGGTTTGGAGGCCTGACATATGTACCATACAGTATATCACAGAAGTGAGTACAACCCCTTACATTTCATTAATATTTTAGTATATCTTTTCATGTGACAACACTGAAGAAATGTAAAAGTGTAAAGCAATGAGTATACAGCTTGTATAACAGTGTAAATGTGCTGCCCTCTCAAAATAATGCAACACACAGCTATTAGTGTCTAAATTGCTGGCAACAAAAGTGAAAACACTCCTAAGTAATAATGTCCAAATTGGGCACAAAGTGTCAATATTTTGTGTGGCCACCATTATTTTCCAGCACTGCCTTAACCCTAGAGTTCACCAGAGCTTCATAGGTTGCCACTGGGGTCCTTTTCCACTTCTCCATCATGATTTTACAGAGCTGGTGAATGTTAGACACCTTGCACACCTCCACCTTCCATTTCAGGATGTCCCACAGATGCACAAGAGTTTAGGTTTCGAGGCATGCTTGGCCAGCCCATCACCTTTACCCTCAGCTTCTTTAGCAAGGCAGTGGTCATTTTAGAGGTGTGTTTGGGATTGTTATCATGTTGGAATACTGTAGCCCAATCTCTGAAGGGAGGAGATCATTTCTCTACTTCAATGTGTCACAGTGCATGTTGGCATTCATGGTTTAACACACAAGTTGCGACTGCAGTGAAGGCTAGACATATTAGAAAAATATGCTGTAGAAAATATTGATCCCAGCCATATATCTCATTCAAAGTGACAAGGGTGGCTTCCCTGAGCAATTTTAGGGAACTCTTTGAAATTTGGAAAAGTTAGGGTTTCTGGGAGCTGAGATATTAAGCTCCAAAGGAGGTGTGGGAGTGCTTAATGGAAGGAGTGTGGATCAGAGCCTTACCATAGAGAGGGGAAGCTAAATAATCCTATACTTGGTAAAACGTGCCAGACACACTCCTTCCATTAAGCACCCCTCCTTTGGAGCTTAATATCTCAGCCCCCAGACATTTCCAAATTTCAAAGGGTCCCCTAAAATCACTTGGGGAAGAGAAGCCTACGATTTACATGCCTGGGATCTGTAATTTTCCATTGAATATTTTTTTGAAAAATAATATTTAAAAAATATTCAATGGAAAATCACAGATCCAGGCATGTGAAAGGCAGGCTTAGCTTCCTCAAGCAATTTTAGGGAAGCCCTTGAAATTTGGAAAGTTTTGGGCTTCAGGGAATGGAGTTATTGAGCTCCAAAGGAAGTGCAGGGGTGCTTAATGGAAGGAGTGTGTCCGGCGCTCTTTCCCAATTATAGGGTTAATTTACAGCTTCCCCTCAGTGCGCCAATCCACACTCCTTCAGTTAAGTACCCCCCTGCATCCCCTTTGGAGCTTAATAACTCCATTCTCTGAAACCCAAAACTTTTCAAATTGCAAGGGGTTACAGGGGACAGCTTGAGGAAGCTCCACTGTTATTTCTAATCACTATTTTCAAGCACATAACATTGCAATTAGATTTTTTTTCTGGGGACACCCCCTTTGAAGTTGAATAACTCTACCCCCAAACCCCAAATCTCTCCAAATTTGGAAGGCTTAAAGGGGAAAGTTCAAGGAAGTTACCCACCAAATTTGGTGCCTCTAGGACCTTGGGGAGCCGTTTCATAGAGTAACAAATTGGTTCATTACTGATTCGTTTTGTATGATTTTTTTTTAAAAAAATTTCTAATGAAATGAAACAAATCACAGGGGAACGAAATGAAAAGGAAACGAATCTCAATTTTTCCGTTTCATGCATATCCCTAGACAGCACATTTAGACTGTTATACAAGCTGTATAATCACTGCTTTACATTGTAGCCAAGTGTCATTTCCTCAATGATGTCCCTTCTGTGTATGTAGCAGCAGAACATATCAACAATTTGCTTTAGGTGAGGGGACAGACCGCCATTTCAGTGTTGAAGTGAAATTTGGATGGCTCCTTCTTGATCAGTGTTTTTTGCAGATAAGCAGCTGCTTTATTTTAGACGGTACTTCATTCTTTAAAAGAGATACCAAAGCCTGAAGTTCTGAGGTAATAGAATAAGCTGACATATGAAGGCTAGCAGGACATGTATTTTTGAGTACTTTCTAAGGAGAAAGGCAGGACAAACTTGTTTTAAATAATAAATAAAGAACTTGTACCAACGAGCGAGCTGCTGCATTAAGATTGAGAATGGCCATATGGAATTCTTTGAGATTACCACCAGAGTAGACAAGGCTGTATCTTGTCCCTCTGCCTCTTCCTTGTGGCCTTTGACCATCTCACGAGGGAGGAAGGCAATGTGCAAACTGAAAACCTATTGGACTGTTGAACCCACTATTTTCTTCTAGTTTTCTTCAAGCCACTAAATCTGTATCTATTTAAAACAGCAGGTGAAAGTTCCACTGGTATAATGCTCCTTTATGTAAAACACAGAAAAGTAACATGTTGGGAAAATAATTAAGCTAAAGCTGTTGTTTCATTGTTTTTCTTCATATCTTTCTTAATGTTGTGATATGTATTACTCAGAATGCCCATCCCAAGTGGTATGGTACACACAAGTTGCGAGTATAGTGAAGGCTAGACCATTTGTTTTGTGCGTTTAATATCAGTTTTAGATGCATATTCTTCTTGCTATGCATTGCACCAGTCACAAGCCATTGGTAAAGTAAGAGAGGGCAAATTGCTGTTTTCAGACATGGAGCCTCCTGCAACAGAACCCCATTGGCTGCCTTTCAAACCTCCTTGCATTTGTGAGCAGGGTGGATGCTGTATCATTAAAGGAAAGTGGCTTTTCCCATTTGCAGAAGTATTATCTTAGCCATTGAGGAGGTTATGGTAAGGAGGAGTAAAATGTCTAAGCCAAGGAAAAGCTGTGTACGTGCACAGGTATGCAGGCTGTTAATGGAAGCATGAAAGAGAGAGAGAGAGAAAGGAAAGGGACCTAGACAGAGAGGGACTTAATGCCTAAATTAAAATTGGAAGCTGTTGAGGGTAAAGTGGAGACTGAAAAGGTAACCAGAAAAGCAATGTGAAAAATGTGCCACTAACATAAATGTATATGATACTGTTGACTGATCAGAAGCACTATATAAATGCTGAGCAGTTAAATGTCAGATGATCTTAGAATGAGTCAAGCTAGGACCTCACATGCCAGAAACTTTGCATATAACACATTACTATATGCGTGACTTCACACTGGGCATCATCGTGTTACCTCTTGAGAGCTATTGAAATAATGTGAAACAATTGTGCACCATAAGTCACAGTTAGAGTAGGAACACTGAATTAGTGGGGATTTGTTGAGTCAGCAGCTAAGTGAGTTCCACTGATTCAGTAGATCTCCTTTAGTTGCTACTGGGTTTCATTCACTATGTTACTTTGATCTTCTTGACCTGATCCAGTTCTCACTCTGCAGACCAAAGCTTGAGGGGAACCTTTTGACAGTAATAACGACAATCTCCCTTTGTTCTAACAGGCTCCCTCAGTGCACAGTGTGACAACTATGGACGGTGCAGTTGCAAACCTGGTGTGATGGGTGACAAATGTGATAGGTGTCAGCCAGGCTACCATTCTCTCACAGAGGCTGGTTGCAGGTAAAATATGCTCAGTTCTATACATCAAGCTGAAAATGAAGATTGTTTTATCAGATGTCTGTATATAGCCTTGAAATTTGGTTTCCTTGCTCTTTCTGATTTAAGTTTCTTCCCCTTCAGGCGGTGCTCCTGTGATCCAGCTGGCAGCACAGATGAGTGCAACATGGAAACAGGACGTTGCACCTGTAAGGACAATGTAGAGGGGTTTAACTGTGAGAGGTAATGTGGTCAGTTTACCTGGATTTTAAAATGGAAAGTTGGGATATTTTATAGTGTTTATGATATTTGCCATACCCTTTTAGTAATTTGCCTTGAAAAGCTGTCTTGGGGGTGATCCTATGTGAAATTATACGAAAAGTCTGGCAGGTAAACCAAGCTTACTCAAGGATATTTAACGAGCTCCCTGGTTGAGAGCAGTTCCACACTTTGGCTGAGTTCTCAAAAAAGACAGGAACGTATGAAGACTGTAAGCTGCTTTGTACTAAGTTGGAGCACCTCTGTATTGTCAGCAATGGCTCATAGTGGCTCTCCAGCATTTTAGATAGGATCCCTAACGATTGCCTTCCCAGCTATGAAGTCCAGGCCAGAGCTGACCTGAAAAATCTCACTGGAAAACACATATCTCAAATCTGTAAAGAAAGAGAAATGTGGAGAGCCCTGAAAGGAGGCACCTGTTTGGTCATGTGGCAGTTTGCTCATAGAGGGTTGTTCACCATTTAGAATGGTGGCGGTTTGTTTCAGGTTTTCTTGCTGCCCTACTTGCACTGGTGGAGACCATTCAGGTCTACTATTCCATGCTCTTTTGCAAGAAGAAAGCTTTGTATACAGTCAACCATGTTGACTGTAGAAAATGTACCAGGTGAACTTAATTCTGTATGACAGATGGACCTCTTCAGTTACTCCTTTGCGGCTACTTGTACACCGGTTGAGTCCTAGCTCTTCCAGCAGTGGACAGATGTACCAACGAAGGGGGAAAACAATTGCAGTTTAAAGTAGGGAGTCATCCTATGTAGGGATTTGAAAATAATGCAGGGCATGAGTAAAGTGGATAGAGGGAAGCTCTTCTCCCTCTCACAAAATACCAGAACTAGGGGACATCCACTCAAATTGAGGGTTGGGAGAGTGAGAACAGACAAAAGAAAATACTTCTTTACCTGGGGTGTTGTTAGTCTGTGGAACTCCCTGCCGCAGGATGCGGTGATGGCATCTGGCCTGGATGCCTTCAAAAGGGATTGGACAGATTTCCCTGGAGGAAAAGTCCACCACAGGTTATAAACCATGATGGGGATGTGTAATCTCCAGGCTTAAAACCGGGGTACTTCAAGGGCCAGATGCAGGGGAGTGGTATCAGGAGAGAGATATGTAGTCTCATGCGCTCCAAACGCATCTGGTGGGGCCACTGTGAGATACAGGAAGCTGGACTAGATGGGCCTTTGGCCTGATCCAGCATGGCTCTGCTTATGTTCTTATGTTCTTATGTTTAATGCAGGCTTACCTTTTGTATTGTTTGTTTTACTTACTGTCCAATTAAATTTGAGTTTCCTAATGCTATAAGTGTGGGAGAGTGAAGATCAGTATTTCAGTACAGTATTTTCTTTTGTTTTTAGGTGCAAACCTGGCTTTTTTAACCTGGATCCCACCAATCCAAGGGGATGTACCCCATGCTTCTGTTATGGCCACTCCTCTGTGTGTTCCAATGCTAATGGATACAGTATCTACAGAATTACCTCTAGCTTCCAGAGTGGTAAGTTCAAGCAACAGGGCAGTCACCCCGGTTTTACATGAGTTCTTTTTATTTAGTTAGTCCCTGCTCTGTTTTTTACTAGAAAAGATGAGTCCTCCATTACATAGAGCAGTAGGGGACACTGGAAGAAGTTCAGAGGAAGGCAACAAGATCACATTTTTCAAATATTTGAAAGGCTGTTCCACAGAAGAGGGTCAGGATCTGTCCTTCATCATCCCAGAGTGCTGGGATGTAAGATGGTACATTGTGTTACAGGAAGCCAGATTTTGATTGAATATCGGGGGGGGGGGGCTCCCTTTAGAACAGCACAACAATGGAACCAGTTACCTCAGGAGGTAGTGAGTTCTCCAACTCTGGAAGCATTAAAGAGAAATGTATACAACTACATGGTAAATATCCTATGATTGTTATGTCTACCTTGAGCAGGGGTTGGACTGGATGGCCTTATAGGACCCTTCCAACCCCTTTATTTTATGAGTCTCTAATTTTGCTGCACTCAAGTAACATGGAGGGAGAAGGCCACACTTTCTGGCACGTGCAGGGCATGTCAGTGGATGTTACAGGTACTTCTGTTCGTGTAGGTGACCTTTTGCCACACTTTCATGAAGTTCTGTTTAGAGAAGCAACAGATTTGGCCTCACAGTTGTTCTAAGTTGTGCAGGACACTTATTTTCTAGCAGAGCAAAAAAGGCACGCACGGAGAGACATGACCACATATGTAAAGTGCTCATAAGCAGATATAATTTAAAATTAAAATCAGACTACAGTAAGACCCCCGCATCCGCTGATTCACCAACTGCGGGTCATTGGGTGCAGGGGAGGCCCAAGCCCAGCGGCAAGGGGGTGGGGAAGAAAACTTACCCGTGCCACGCCAGCCAACCACTCGCGTTGCCGTTGCCATTGCCACCTCCACTGGCCAGGCACCCTCCAAAGGGGTGGGTGGGGTGGAGACTTTAAGGACCTGCCTGGCCAACCGGCCTTTGAGCTTCCCACTTGGGTCCTGAGCAGCGACCAGAAGTTTTGAACTTCCTGCTCAAACTCCCAGTCCTCTGCCCGTGACCCAAGCAGTAAATTCAAAGGCCGGTTGGCCAGGTGGGTCCTCTTAAGTCCTCACCCCACCCCTTCGGAGGACAGCTGGCATGGTAAGTTTTCTATTTTTTCTTTTCCTTCCTCCTTGCTGCCACTGCACCCTAGCTGCCCTCCGAAGGGGTGGGATGGGGACTTAAGAGGACCTGCCTAGCAGCCAACCAGCCTTTGAACTTTCTGCTCAGGTCCCAGGCAGAGGACTGGAAGTTTTGAACTTCCCACTCGAGCTCAAACTTCCGGTCCTCCACCTGGGACCCAAGCAGGTAGTTCAAAGGCTGGTTTGCCAGGTGGGTCTTTAAAGCCCCCATCCCACCCCTCTGGAGGATGCCTGGCTGGTATGGCACTTGTGTTTTTTTCTTTTTCCTCTTCACCGCTGCTGCCGCCCCCGCAGGCCAGTCACTAAGCCCGGCAGTGAGGAGGGTGGCTGGCGGTGGCACCAGTAAGTTTTTTGTTTGTTTTTGTTTTTGTTTTTAAGTTTCCCATCTTCGCTGCTGTCAGCCCCGCAGGCCGGCTGTCGACAGCAACTGTAAGATTTTTTGCCCCATCTGAGCCTGGCAGCAAAGAGGATGGTTTGCTGGCGGCAGTGAGGAGAAACAAAAAAAGAAAATTTACCGGTGCCACCACTGCCACACTACCCAGAGTTTGGGGGGTGTCAGGATGAAAGCTTTTGCCCCGGCACCCCACCCCACCTGTCACCACCGTCATCCTTCGATAAGAGCATTTGCTCTTATCTGCAGATTTCACTATCTGCAGGGGGTCCCGGGACTGATTTTCCACAGATACAGCGGTCCTACTGTACCAGGAATGAGATGTAGTTTACATATGTTAATTCCTTTTGAAAAATGACCTGTCTGGTTCAGCTTAAATCACAGTATCCCCCTTCCATACACCAACATACATAATAAACAACTTCCAAGCATCTGTGAAAACTTGCTTCTCTTTCATTATATACATGTTGCAAGACAAGGCAGTATCCAAGTACTGTACCTAAAAATGCAACCAATGATTTCTTAACCATAGCATTGACTGGAAACTAATATATCTTTAACCTAAGATGACCTTTCTCCTTGCACCTGTCAGGAGAGGAAGACTGGCATGCAGAACAGCGAGATGGCTCTGAAATCTCAGTTCGGTGGGTTAGTGAGACTCAAGAAATCTCTGTGATCTCAGACACACCTTTCCCCATCTACTTCATTGCTCCAGGTATATTGTGAGGATGGTTACTTTCATGACTGGGCAACATGTGTGCAGCAATGTATTTCCAATCAGTTTTTCCACTGTTAACACTTATTTTTACACAAAATATGTTGCTCTCTTTTTTTAGGCAAATTTCTTGGAAATCAAATCTTGAGTTATGGCCAAAACCTGACCTTCTTTTTCCGAGTCGATAGGCGGGACACCAGGCTCTCTGCTGAGGACATAGTCCTTGAAGGTGCTGGACTGAGAGTATCTGTCCCTCTGATTGCTCAGGGCAATTCCTATCCCAGTGAGAACACCCTGAAGTATACCTTCAGGTAAGGGCGTATGTTTCTTTCTGATGTGGAGATCTTCAGGCTTTGTTTTGTTTGCAGCAGAATTTGCATAATGTTTCTCTAAAGGAATTGGGAATTGGCTGTTACTAAATAGGGGGACCCCCCCCTCCTTAGTTCAAGGTGCTGTAAACTAACAGCCAGAAAAAGCAGCAAAAGCAGGAAGAGGGGTGGTTCGAAGTGTGTTTTTTTAACAGTACAAACATGCAAATACACAAACTCATTTGTAGAATGCCTGCACTTTCTTGTGGGAGGGAATCAGCATGCTACATTTTAAGAGACACTCCCAGCGGCATCTGAGAGAACAAGGAATGCCTATTCTGAAATTGTGTTATGTTTCTGTCCTGCTGTTCCTTCAGAGCTCAAAAGAGCTTTATGTATTAGCTTCAAGACAGTTTCAGTTCTGAATAGATTGCATGGACAGACTAGCTTAGCTTCAACCAATAAAATTCCTCCTCACAACCCACCCACCTTCAGGCCCCTTCCCCCCCTAACCCTTCCCTTCCTTTACCTTTTTAGCACTAACAATATAGTCAGATCAGAACATGCAAATAGACCTCCCTTCTGTACTTAAATCTAATCCAGGTTTTCTGTGCAGGCACACGCTAGCAAGTTTTTATGCCCACATGTTAGAACTTCCAAGAATTGGGTAGGAGAGACACAGCCTTTTAGGCCAGTAGGGCAGGATACAAATACAACAAACAAACGAACAAATAATATTTGGCAGATGTGTTATTTTGGATTAGAAACCTTTAACATTTCTTATTAATTGGTGTGGCCCGTAAACTTATGGCTCTGTGCCAGAGTGCCATCCCATTAAAGGACCATCAAGGAATTGACTTCCCAGAACTGATGCGTGCAGGAGCCAGGTAGTGGAAAGACTGGGTTGCAGGTGGGTCTGGGGAGATGGGGGGGAGGATTGATAGGTTTTTCTGAATCTTTTATTGTACCTAGAGGAAGAAAAGGAGAATAACATCAGATACTTGCTGTGTTCTGTGAGCAGAGCATGGCCATTGGGTAGCCACACTCTTTAGAGGCTTAAAAGTGACAGTGTGTTTCTTCCCCTTCAGGCTCCATGAAGTAACAGATTATCCCTGGAGGCCTACTCTTACTCCCTTTGAATTTCAGAAGCTGCTACACAACTTAACCGCTATCAAGATTCGTGGGACCTACAGTGAGAGGAGTAAGTTGACAGGAGCATTTGGCGGGTGTGGATATCAAGGAAGGGTCTATTTTGTCACCACCTGTGAATTATGAAGCGCTTGGCTTTGGGAGGGTCACTTGGGCCTCTCCCCTTAATGGTTTCTCCCTGGACGGCCAACACCTTTCTCTGATAGGCAGCGTCCTTTCCTTTTTCTTCTCTTCAGTAGTGGGCCATGGGGGAGGACTTATTGTATTTTTGGTGGAAATTACTAATTGTTGTTACTGCAAATAAGCTCATACTGAACCCAGATAAGACAAAGGTTGACTGGCTCACTTCCACTGGTTACTGGTTGAATCCTCGATCATGCTTAAAAGTGCTGAATCTTATGTATAAAGCCCTCCGCAGTTTGGGTGTACATTACTTGTCGGAGTATCTTTCCCCAATGTCAGTTTGCCCAACCCACCAGATCATCACGGATTTTGAGTTATGAAAGGAAATCCCCTGGAGTTAAGAAAATTTAGCCTGCTGCTCTGGGTAGCCACCTCTACGAAAGTCAGGGCCTTCTTTGTAGTGCCTCCACCCTGTTGTCATTTCGGAGGCAACTAACCATATGACTCTTCTGGGAGGCTGCCCACACCGACCGTGGTTAAGTCAAGGCTGATTTTACATCTCCATCCAGTTATTGTTATTCTTATGTTTTTTTTAATTTAGTATTATGTTTGCTCTGACACTTTTAGATTTTAGTTTTTATGTCTGTGCTTGTTTGCTTTGATGATTCTAGTATATTATTTATTATGATTGTGTATACAGTGATGCCTTGAATTATGAAATTAATCTGTTCCATTGGAATCTTTGTAATTTGAAGTTTTCGTAATTCAGAATGCAGTTTCCCATAGGAATGCATTGAAAACCAATTAATCTGTTCAGCGGGTCCAGAAAAAGGCAAAAAAGGACAACGGATCACTTGGTTTTCAATGGATTCCAATGGGAAGCTTTCCCCAACCCAGCAAAGCAAGGGAAGAGCTCCCCCCCCCCTTTGCTGGGTTGGTGGGAAACCCCCTCAATCAACCCGCAGCCAAGGCTGCCGAGCTGTCAGAGTCAGCTGCTTTTGGAGGCATACCAACAGGCAGGTGATTTTTGACCCCCCCCCCACCCCCACCCCACTGTGTTTCCTTCAGCTACACAGCACCCAAAAAGGAGCTGATTGAAGTGGTGGCGAGGAGGATTCAGCTCCTTTTCGGGTGCTCCAAAGCCAAAGGAAACACAGTGGGGCAAGCCAAAAAGGAGCTGAACCCTTCTGGCCACCACTTCAATCAGCTCCTTTTTGGGTGCTCCAAAGCCGAAGGAAGCCTTCCCGGAAGCCTTCCTTTTTGGGGTGCCTGAAAAGGAGCTGATTGTAGTGGTGAGGTTGACAGCTTCTCCCTGATGCAAGCGGTGGTGGTGATGGCAAGTTAGAGCCCCTGCTGCCACTTGCATTGTAACTTAAAAAAAAAGGCTAAATTTTCTTAACTCCAGGGGATTTCCTTTCGTAACTCAAAATTTTAACTGTTCAAGACATTCGTAATTCAAGGCATCACTGTATATGTAAAGCACCCGGACTATTGCACTTGTAGTAATGATTGTGGTATAAAAATGAATTAACAAGTAAATAAGTAAGAAAAAACTAAGAAAGTCGAAAAGTATGTTTGTTATATCTTTGGATGACAGCTCCCAGAAGTACCCATGCACCCTGACCGTTAGTCATGCTGATTTTAAAGCTTAGGCAGTTGTAACCCTAGCAGTGGTTTCTGCAGTCTCAGACTAAAGTTTTTGGTGCAATAGGGAGCTTGAGTTATGTTAAAGATGAGTAAAATGTGAGGAATTTCTGGGAGCATTGCACAGCTCCATACATTCAATGCTACTGTTGGTGAGGATGCAGAAAGGTATTGGTGTAATTAACATTCCTCTCATTGCTAACACGCAAAGTCCGTGATTAAAGTCCGAGTTGATACCCAAAATGTAAACATCTTTACATCAACATAGAGCCCCATAAAATAACTAGATACATGAAGCAGAGCTCTTCCTGACAGCAGTTGCTGGGTGTAGCTGTCACTGAGAGGCCTGTCTGGAAAAAAATCTTGCAGCTAGCCAAGCTCAAAGGGGGGGGGGGATTTCCTCTCTTTCTTAAATTGTGATTTTCTTAAAGGGGCTCACAGTAGACATGTGTGAAGCATGAATTAAAAGGCTAAAAAAAAAAAAAAGAAGTATGTTGTGCAGAAAGACCTACCCGCCCGTCTCCAGAGGGTGGGGCAATGCTATGTACTTTTCTGACCATATAAGCAGAAAGAATGGTGTATGCGAGTGAACTTCATGGTCATAAAAACTGCATTCTTTACCCACCCCAAGCTTTCACAGGGTGGATGTTTGGCTCTTGGCCATCTCTGCATGCCTCTAGACCTACCGACGTTGGTATCTTGACATCACATGCAGGCTAGGCGGAGATACAGTAAGAAGGCACATTGCTGCTCCTGTCTCTGGAAGAATTCTTATCCTCTTTCATGCAAAAGCATGGGCTCCTCTATTGTCATGAGCCATTATTATCCTTAGGAACTCGAGATGAAAAACTGGAGATGTCTGTCACAGTGATGAGAGAGCGTGGTTTGCATGTTTCATTCAACATTTCACTACTTGTTTCAGTACACATTCAATGTGAAATAGTAGTTATCAGGAAGGAATAGTGTTCTGTCAGCTGGAGGAAGAAGTAGGGGGACAGGGAATATAGGGTCCAAAACAAAGGTGTTTGTTGCCTAGTCATGCCATAATGTAGCCTTGGTAGAATATCTTACTTCTGGATTCTAATAGGTCATTTGCACAAATCTTCTGAAATTCATTGATGGAAATTGAGTCCCGACAGACTGAAAGGTATTGAAGAGCATATTCTCTTTCCTAAAGAAAAGCTGGTGCAGATAAAGCCTTATGGGCATCACATAATACAAGTGAATGTGCGTTGCAGCCATGTGAGATCAACTCAGGAGACTGGCATGAACAATCAAACTATATTCTGTTTAGCAGAGCAAGCGGTCTTGTGATGGCTGGCCGAAGTCAGCATGCAGGAAACAAGTACCTACCCCCCGCCCCAGGTATGGCCACCATTGATTCTTTCTGAGTGTAAAATAAAACCCTACCCATTTCACAATTCAGCATTGTATCAATAAGAAACAATGGGTGCCATCACATTACTCTCTCACTTTCATCCCGTGTTTGGCTGTTTAGGAGTACAGGTTGCTGCCCAAGGACTCTAATGATAATATTAGATAATGTTATCTAATGATAGGGGTGAGACTTAGTGGTCCTAAAAAGCCAGAAGCAGTAGACCCTTAGTGGAAATCCTCAGTGTTTGTATGTGTATTGTGTGTGTGTGTGTTCTGTTGTTTTGGTCATTGAACATTTAAGGCCATTTGCTCTAGTGGGTGTGCTGCATAAACCAATCTAGGCCGTGACTTGTCATTCACATACAAGTTTGACACATCTCTTCCAGGTGCTGGATACTTGGACGATGTCACAATCATGAGTGCTCGACCGGGGCCTGGAATCCCAGCAACTTGGGTGGAAAGCTGTACCTGCCCCGCAGGGTATCTCGGACAGTTCTGTGAACGGTGTGCTGAGGGCTACCGGAGGGAGACCCCCAGTCTTGGTCCCTACAGTCCATGTGTGCCATGTTTCTGCAATGGCCATAGTGAAACCTGCGACCCTGAATCAGGTAAGGGAGATTGCAAGCAAGAGGACAAGGGACAGGTGATCCCGAGCTTTTCTTGAGTTTGGTCATTAGACCCCCTAGGTGGGTTGCTGAAGGCCCATGCACAACTGAGCAGGCTCTCCATATCATGTTACAATATAACTTTCTCAGCTGCATTGATACCCGCGTGGAATAACAGGAGAGAAGGAACCAATGGCTTCCTCTTCTAACAACTTGCCATAAGGATATAAACAGGAAGGTACCTGGGTCTGGTTTCCAGCATCTCTGACGTGAGACCTTATGGCAATTTACAAAGTCTTGAGCCAAATTACTCTCTGTCAAGAGATAACCATCAGAGAAGCATTTTTCTTCCTTCAGTGTTGCTTATGGGAAAGCAAACCGCCAGTGAAAAGACTTTTAGAACAATGCCCCAAATCCATTTGCTTAGCATGATATGTTGCACTAGAATAGGCCCATTAAATCAGTGGAGATTGGTTGAGTTGTCTTCTCCATATGTTCTGTTGAATCAAATGGGCCTGTTCTAACTGTGACCGTTTAGCATAGCTTAGAGTGGGCCCCTTTGAATCAATGAAAAAGCAACAAATATTTGGAAAGCATTCCCTTTCCAGGACATGTGCTTGTCCATGCCAAAGCCTTATAGCATCTGTGCCTGCAGTGGCTTACTAACAACGGCACTGAGCTAGAAGGGTTTCACGAAAGACATTTTACCTTCAGATACCAGAAAGAACTGCATTGCCCTGAGAAATAAACCTCCTCCTTTCCTCGGTGTGACCCAGGGGCTTGTGACTGCAGGGACAATACAGCTGGTCCTCATTGTGAGAAGTGCAGTGATGGCTACTATGGAGATGCAACCATAGGGACCTCTTCAGATTGCCAGCCATGCCCGTGCCCAGGAGCTTCAACCTGTGCCATTGTACCCAAGACCAGGGAGGTGGTGTGCACCAATTGCCCATCTGGTACCACAGGTGAGTTCCCTTACATATGGTTCTCATTAAGCATAAACTGTATACATTTTCCTTGCCGGTCAGTAAGGGAGTTGAGGGGAAATGGTTAGTCCACAAATTTTATTTAATGTCTCAAATACCAGACTTTAAACAAACTGTGTTCATTGTGCACCTCCTTACTTAATTTTAAAATTTAAGTTTGAATAACCTTAATCATGCAGTCATGCTGGAAATGCAGCTTACTGTATGGGCTAACATGATAAGGCGCGCGCACACACACACTTTTCTCTATGTCTTTGTGACCTGGTAGATAGCTTAGAATTTCAGTTGAAAAGTACAAAGGCTCACCGTTTTTGCTAAATGATTCATCCAAATGATTACACAGATTGCCTGTGTCTGTGAGTTGATAGAAGTTGAGCAACCAATATTATACAGTACTGTATTGCTTTTCCGAAAACTGGATGGCTTGAGGATGTCTTCTTGTCATTCCTTTGTGTTTCTTATAAGTCAGAATAGCTCAGTCACAAACCTAGATTCCGGTTTTCACTGAAGTTCAGAGTTCTTGCTCATCTTTAATTCTACTGTGGTCCTTGATGGACAGGTGACAGTTACAGTAACTACCGGTAGTTAGTTTAGAGGCTGTCAGTCTTTGTAAAAATGTAGTGATCTTGGAATGAAATTTATGTGGGAAATAGTACGACACAACCTTCCACACACATTCCTTAAAGAAATGTCTTTTTACTGAGCCAAAGTCCATTGACTTTCACTTTTTAGGTCTGTTCTTTTCCTGGGTTGTAAAGATGATTTCACATAGTTGCTCTTAATTCTGTTCCACTGCTTCTTATATTTGGTTTCAGTTGCTACTTCTGAAACCTACTTCTCAATGTTGCTTCACTTTGCTTTTCATCTGTTTTCTTGCTACTCTTTGATCTTTCCTATCTTCTGACTTGTTTTCCTTCTTAAATGACATATATTTCTCCCTTTTCTGTGCCTTGTGTTTCTCGTTGGTTACCAGCTGCTGTATGGTCAGTTCAAATGCTTGCTCATTTTCCAAGCTGATAGATAGTTTTGGGGTTCTTTGTACGTCCAGTAATGCCTTCGTCTCGTATCAGTTTTTCACAACTTTTTCATAATTTAAATACTTTATGACTAGAATAGTTTTAAAAGAAACATCTAAAATCTATATCATTTCAGTTAGCTCATGGTTCATTTATCTGCTTGTCAAGATTTTTGGCAGCAGTTGTCTTCAATGTTTCCTCATTCCTTGTTCAGTTTTTCTTTTTAATCTTCCTGCTCTTCCTTCTCTTGTACTTAGATTCCAAGACTTCAGGAAAGACCTTGTCACTTTTATTTCAATTCAGTGTCTCCTTTGTGCAGTAATAGCTGGCAAGACATCTTGTTTTAATAATCATACATGGTTCCAAGCAGAGCCTTTAGCTATTTCACTCCCCCACGTGTTGTTCTGAGATTTCTTTCCTAGTGTCACATACAATTGTTCTCATGCTGTCAGGTATCCATAAAAAAAGGTAAAGCTTCCCCTCGCACATGCACGCTAGGTGTGTCCAATTCTAGGGGTGGTGCTCATCTCCATATTCAAGCTGAAGAGCCAGTGTTGTGCAAGTCCATGGCCACCTGGCTGGCATGGCTGCAAGGAAACACTGTTTTACCTTCCCACTTTTTACAGCGGTACCTATTTATCTACTTGCATTTACATGCTTTCGAACTGCCAGGTTGGCAGGAGCTGGAGTTATCAGCGGGAGCTCGCTTCTCTGCATGGCACCCAGGATTCAAACCGCCAAGCTGCTGACTTTGCAGCCAACAGTTTTTGGAAGCCTTAGCTACTGAGCCATTTTGAGTCTATAGAGAGGTGGTTCCCAACCTCAGGTAACCCAGGTGTTCTACTTGTACCGGCCAGAGTTTCTGAGTATTGCAGTCCAAGAACACCTGGGTCACCTAAGGTTGGTAACCGCTGCTATAGAGCATGTAAAGTCCTTGTGGAGTTGTTTTTTTGAAGGAAGGATTTCCTTTAAAAAAATCAATGTAAAAGAAGAAAACAATGGTTTCCTACACTTTTGCAAGTCATGGGATTCTCTTGATCATGGCTGTACTTTTGTCTTGCTTCTCATTGATCTCTTTTGGCTAAAGTCATGTCTGCACTTGCCTTCAGAGTTCTGTAGTACAGCTGAGAAATGGAAAATGTGTTTCCGTAATTTGAACACAGACCGATACTACATCTCCCACATATCGTGGGGGTTAGAGACCCGACCCAAACCGCGATAATGGAAAATCTGAGATATGCAGATGCTGGGTTGGGTTGGGTTGGGACTGGGGCGGGGGGTATCTAGGGTCTCCTACACCAGGCATGTCCAAACTTCAGCCCTCCAGATGTTTTAGACAGAAACTCCCACAGTCCTTTGCCATTGTCGCTTAGAATTCTGGGAGTCGTGGTCCAAAACATCAGGAGGGCCAAACTTTGGACATGCCTGTCCTACACTTTCTGTTTGCCAGAAACCACTTCTGGGGCCTCTGACAGGCCCAGGAAGCCCATTGGAAGCCAGTTTGGGGCAGCACCGGGCCTGGGGTAAGCGCAGGAGGCCTCAAACAGGCCCGTGCAGCTTACCTCAGGGGGCCTTGCCTTTCATATACTGAGATCCCATGACATACCAGGACCACAGTATATGAACCGCAAAATGGCGGGGGACTACTGTATCTTGTTTTATGTGAATTAAAGTATTTTTACTGTTTCATTCCAAATTGTTCATTTTGCCTTTATATATGACTAATTATATTTGGTGGCATATACATGTATGATATTGCATATGATTTGTGCAAGAGAATTCTCCCTTGCCTTCTAAAGTGCCTGTGCCCTGCGTTTTTACAGGTAAACGGTGTGAACTGTGTGATGATGGCTATTTTGGGGATCCCCTTGGCACAAATGGCCCTGTCAAGCTTTGCCGCCTCTGCCAGTGTAGCGACAACATTGACCCTAATGCCGTTGGGAACTGCAACCGCTTCACTGGTGAATGTCTGAAGTGCATCTATAACACAGCTGGTTTCTATTGCGATCGGTGCAAAGCGGGATTCTTTGGAAATCCTTTGGCTCAAAATCCGGAGGAGAAGTGCAAAGGTAAGATTCTTTCCTACATATATAGTATGGGTTTTGTATAAGCCAGTGGTCCAGAACTACCAGGTGCTGTCACCTCAGTCCACCAGCAGTCTTTGTCCAGAAGACTTGATCAGGCAGATAAACTAAGACTAAAGCTTTGAAAGAGTTATTTTTTGTACTTGTAAAAATAAGTATCATTTTAAAAATTCTGCACATTGTTAGTGTAGCCACATGTGTACTCTGGAATTTAGGAAACCAGATTATAATACATTCAGAACAATTATAAATAAAGGCCCCTTGACAGGAGATACTATCAAGAAAAGGAGTCCAAGATGAGTGGGAGTTTCATAAAAAAGAAATTAAACAATTCCAACAAGAAAAAAATGTGGAAGACAGCAGAAAAAGACCAATAGGGCTTCCCAAAAAGTTCAACAAGGACTTGGGGTGGCGGGGGGGGGGTGACATATAGGAAGGAAAGTCAAACCATAAAGGAAAAGCAGAGACAAGTAGCAAAGAATTGCAAGGGTGATTAGGAAGACAAGAGCCAAGAATGAGTTGATATTAGAAAGATATGCTAAAAGTAACAAGAAAGTATTCTTCAGGTACATGTGTAATAAAAGAAAATAAACAGTGGCTCATTTCTTCAGTGGTGATGGGAAAATGATAATAGATGACAAAGGCAGAAGTGCTCAGTTCCTACTTGATGTGGGGCCTTTCCTGAAAGACAGTCTACATGGCTTTCCAGGAACATGTGAAGTACAAATGGTGGGGACAGGGATGCAACTTGAGATTGATACACAAATAGTCAAGGAATCCAACGAGGAAGCATGCTGAGATGTCATCTGTGCTAGATCTGTGATACAGGCCAATCAGGAGCTGTGCAGGGACAGGCATCATCCTGCCTCCCTTTCTGATTGTCCAGCAGCATGAACAAGGAAAGATTACATCACAGCATGTTTCCACGTTGGATTTTAATCCTGTGCGAGACAGAGAAAGGTAAAGCAATTGGATCTGCGTGTATCAGCCGGTTCTGAGGACCACCTGGGCTTGCGGGGTTCATTTCGTAACCTAATGTTCCTGAAACAAAATGCCCATCCCTAATAATCTCCAAATCCTGTGAAGCATTATCTCCCTTCCATTTGGAACTGTGGAGGCCTTATCCTGAGTACTGTGCCCAGTTCTGTACACCACAGTTTAAGAAAGATGCCAACAAACTAGAACAGGTTCAGAGGAGGGCAGTGGAAACTGAACCCCTGAGGACAGACTGAAAGAACTGGACATGTTTGGCCCTTGAAAAAAGAAAACTGGGCAGGAGATAACAATAATACATCTAGTTAGTTTTGGCGCCTCCCCTTGCCTGGGGTCTCTTTTCCACTGGGAGAGGAGAAGGGAGACTCCTGTCTTTGAGACTTAAGGGGATGACCAAAGCACTTCTGCCATTTGCTTTCCCAACCAGTCCAGAGCTGTTTTCTCAGTTCTAGCTAATTTTTAAAAATGCATGTTGATATATTCCCTTTTGTTGTTGCAGCCTGCAGTTGCAATTCTTACGGCACAAGGAATCCAGAGACAAGCTGCAACCAAGTGACGGGGCAGTGTGAGTGTTTCCCACACGTGACAGAGAGAGACTGCAGCTCCTGTGAGCCTGGCTTCTACAACCTGCAAAGTGGCCGTGGCTGTGAGAGGTGAGCAGGCCTCTCTCTCTGCGTTCCTTGGAATTGGCATAGGGAGAACTCTTCAGGTCAGGGTGACTGATAAAAAGTAGTAGGGAAGGCATGTTATCTCAAGAGCGGCTTACGGTGCAGTTTGCTAAAACGTGGTCTGAATAGTTAAAGACTTGAGTTTCAAAGAGCACTGTCTACAGGGAATTAGTGCCTGTCTTTATGCCAAAACGCCATGCCAGAATATCTACTAAGTGACATCTTTTCCTTCAAATCCTCCCCCCCCCCACCACCAGCCCATTTTTCTCTGGCGGCTTCACCTAAACCTTTAGTCCCTATTCCCTGTAAAAGTCTGAATATGTGTTATTGTACCTGGACATATTTTCCCCAGTACCTTTATTTCACTGTCTGTTGTTGTACTTGAGATTCTACAAGGGGAGATTCTACAAGGGGAGAATGTTTGGCTAACTCCTCTTGCTTTGAACAGCACTGTGTGCTTCCATGATTCTGTATACAGTAGTCCTCTGTTTATCACGGGGGTTAGGTTCCCTAACCACCTGCGGTAAAGGAAAATCCATGATATGTGAACACCTTGGCGAACTGACCAGCAGGAGCTCCTGCCCACTCACACCGCATACAGGGAGCTTGCAATGTGACACTTTCAACCTGCTCCTCCTCGGCGAACCAACGTGACTCTGCGGGTGTTTTCCACGATAGAAGGGGTTAAAAGTGGCATGGCGCAAGTGCCCCGTCTGCAGCATGAGCAGGCAGGAACACCTGCCGGTCAGGTCAGTTTGCCAAGGTGGAGGGTTTTGAACGTGGTGCGTCAAAAATCCACGATATACCAGGACTGCAGTATATGAACTACAATGTGGTAGGGGACTACTGTAATTCCTTAAAACAATGCACAAAATTGATGTTTTCTTTTGGTTAGTATTTTATTATGAATTCACGCTACAGCCACACACCAGTTAAGAGACTTCTTTGACTTTAATTGAGTGTTGTTAAAAATTATGTTCATTTTATACAATATGACATTGTTAACACTCATGGTTAGACTGCAGATTTTGGTTAACAAGCTCAGAACAGATGTTAGGGTTCCTCAAATAAGCAGGGGCCACCTTGGGCCTTTTTAAAGGAAAAGATGGGATAAAAATATTTTAAATAAATAATAGAACATGTAACTCTTCAATGCTAGATATGATTTGACCTCTGTTCTCTTATTCTATCTTCCTTTTAAATGTACAAATACACATATGCTCCCAGGCAGTTAATAATTGTCTTTCTCTTGTACTTGCTTGCAGGATATATCACAATACTTATGGGGAAATGTTAATCTCCCTGCATAGTCTCTAAATCAAACCTGAATGGTGCCTGAACTCCTGCCATTTTAATGTATTTCTTTTGTTTTTCCACCAGGTGTGAATGCCATCCATTGGGTTCCACTAATGGCCACTGCGACATACAGACTGGGCAATGCGAGTGCCAGCCAGGCATCACTGGCCAGCGTTGCGAGAGGTGTGAAGCCAACCATTTTGGCTTTGGTCCTGAAGGCTGCAAACGTAAGGGGGAGCAGGGAACATGATTTTCTATCCAGTCATCTCCTTTTCCATTTCTTTGGTGTCTTTCTCTCTGTATTCAGAAGCTTCTTGTTGGCTTGTCACCATAAGTATGTTCATGAACTTGAACATCACAGGGGGCTCCCCTTCCTCCTCGCCACTTTTTCCTCTTTTCCTCAGCCTTGAACGAGTTTCAGAACCAGAGAGGATGTTTTTGCAGTTATACAAGTCTCACTTTCTTCCTCTGGGGCATTATGATTGCATATGTTTCTGGACCATCTGCTGCTGCTTGCCATAAATGCTTGCTCTGAATTTTGTCCCAGAACTGGCCTCTTTTCTGGCTATTACCCTCCTACGCCTCTACTTTGGAGCATAGCCATTTGCTGCTAATTCAGGCTTGAGAACATAATGTTTCATCAAGTCAGTTCAGTTCTCACTGATGCGGGTACCCTTGTCAGGGCTTTTTAGGTAGAGAGTATTCTGATGCACTTTAGCATTCGCTTTGTGTGTGTGTGTGTGTGTGTGTGTGCGCGCGCGCGCCCTAGGACTCTGCAGTTTGCCCATGGTCACTCAGGATGGCTCTTCCAGGATGCTCACAGTGTGGAACTAAACTCCCAAACTCTGGCTCTTCAGCCAGATAACTAACTCACTGAGTTATCCAGACAGGCTTAAGAACATACAAATGATGTAAATTTTTTACACACATTCCTATTTCACCCAATCCTCCCATCTATTTTCTGTAGTGTTACTCTTGACCACACAAATATGAATGCGGTGGCCCAGTAGACATAAAGCATTGGCTTCCTGCACATCTGGGCTTCTTGATCTCAGGGGTGTTGCCTTCTTCCCTTTGCACAACAATTTGGCAACTTCCTTCCTTGTTCCTGTGATGGTTTTATATTATATGTGTACTGATACAGACATCTAATAGAAAGCTTGCAACTGTTTTTTTTTTTAAATGCATCTAAGAACAGTGCTTTATCGGGACAGATGTGTAGTAACTTGCTCTGTTCAAGGGAGGAGGGGGCAGTCAAGGAGTTTGTTTTTCCAAGGCTGGTTGCCAGTTTGTGTAACATGGTTTCTGCAGAGCCAGTGAGCATTCCCTACTAATTCAAGTTTAATATAGTGACACTATCCAGAAGAACAGAAATGTATGACAAGTAA
This sequence comes from Phrynocephalus versicolor, assembly GCA_023846285.1. Taxonomy (NCBI): domain Eukaryota; kingdom Metazoa; phylum Chordata; class Lepidosauria; order Squamata; family Agamidae; genus Phrynocephalus; species Phrynocephalus versicolor. The sequence goes on along the minus strand of JAHTLZ010000129.1, from coordinate 4,074,434 downwards.
AATTTTACTTTATCCCATTATTTTTATATATCGGCCAAAATTCTTTGTTTGGTGTAGAAAATTATGATACAACTAGGTACATATACTGACAAATGGTTCCACTGACTCCGTTTTAGGCAGTGGGGGGAGTCAATTAACTCTGTTTCGGGGAAAACAACAAAGGCCCATTTGGATCAATTGATCTTTTAGAGGAAGTGATCCACTAAATCCCCATGGATTCAATTAGGCCTACTCTAACTGCAATGTACTCTTTGTTTTCCCGTATACATGTTTGTTTCTCTGAAACACATATGTAACTGAGTCAGTGGAACTACTTGTCAGAATATGTACATAGTTATAACTTTATGATGAAAGACACACAAAATATGGGATACTCAGGCAACTTCCAAAGAGAAATCTTGGATTCACAAACTGATGGTTCTGCCGTTTATGCTTTTCCACAGGCGTTGCATATGGCATAGTGGAATCCTTCTTCATAATCTTTCAAGCATCTTTTGCCTGGAAGGGATGTGTGTGTATATGCATACCAGTGTAGAGCACGGATGTGTACCCTAGGTTTTCATTGGCATTACTTTCTTAGCAGAAGCATGGATTTGGAGACATCTTCCTAAACAGAACCAGTCTGAAAAACTAATACCTCGCTCTCATTCCAAGCATCCTTTGAGGGCAAAGTGAAGCAAAAGCAACTGTTTAAATATACAGTGGACCCTTGTATAACAAACAGCTTGTATAACATAAAATCTGTACAACATAAAAAATCCAGAGATAGGGGGAAATTTGCTTAACATAATTGCCTATGGGGAAAATCCATACAACATAAAATGGGTTTACTCCATTTTCAATGCATTCCTATGGGGATTTGTATAAAGGAAAATTTAACATAATTTCATTTGGAATTAATTCCTTTATACAAGGTACCACTGTACAATGAATTATCCCATATGATTTGTAAACATTATAGGTAGACAGCTTCCAGTAAGCAACTGGTAGCTAAAATGCATACAGTAATTGTCACTGTAACAGAATACATCAGCTCTGCAATGGACTGAAAACTGTTCACCCTTTAAAGATTGACATATATCAAGTTTTAAAATGTCGTCTCATTAATCTTAAACATATCCTAAGATCTTTTTGTTGTTGTTGTTGTTACCTGTATTCTGGAATATAATCACTTGAGCTATTTTGTCCTTCATTTTCCTCTTCCTCATCTTTACTTTTAAACCCTTGTTTCTTCAGCTTGTGACTGTGACCCTGAAGGATCACGCTCTCTTCAGTGCAAGGAGGATGGCCGTTGTGAATGCAAAGAAGGATTTGTGGGAAACCGCTGTGACCAGTGTGAAGAGAACTATTTCTACAATCGCTCCTGGCCTGGCTGTCAGGAATGTCCTGCTTGCTACAGATTGGTGAAAGATAAGGTCAGGCCTAAGGGAACGCATGTGTTCAGAACTTGGTTAATTTTGTCTATGTGCATAACTACAAAGCAGACTAGGTGATCTGGAGCACTGTGCCTAAACAAATAAACAACGAATCCCAGATGCACCAGCCTTAGCTTCCAGATTTCCATCAGTGTATATTGGTTGATGCACATCTTGGCTTGTTTCCATGATGTTAAATTTTTTAAATTCATTCCAGTGTTTTAATTGGAACATTGAGAGTGTGTGTTCATTTTGTTTGTTTATAGCTTGTTGAGTGTAATTTTCTATTATAAATTCTTATTCATTATTTTATTTATTACGATTTTATCCTGTATGGTTATGGTGCTGACACCCTTCAAAACATGCTTTGTAGATTGGGTGCCTGCCAGCTATGGGGACCGACAGCCCACCAGAAAGCAATCTTAATCTTTATTGGAATTGATAGTTTTATGTTACATCTGCTAATGCAAATAATAATCTCCGAGATCAAAATCAAGGTTTGAACTGGTTTTGCAAGTCACGTTTTCAAAAAACTCTTTACTCTTGAATTGTGCCTGCTCATATAGGCAGAAATGCTGTTGTGTAGCTGCTTGGTGTAGTAGCCACAATCACCCTAAGAGGCAAGGGCTATCCATGAATCACTTCCACTGAGGTATAGTGCAATCACAGTACAGGAACCATGTGACCGATTGCATAGTCATCTTTGCACAATCCTCTTTGGCAGACCTGAACACCTGGCACAGTTATGATGGTGTGATGTTCCTGAGTAACTAGTGTCATGTAGTGCAGGCATTCTCACTGTTTTCTTTCTTTCTTTCTTTCTTTCTTTCTTTCTTTCTTTCTTTCTTT
>JAHTLZ010000129.1:3975820-4062438 GCA_023846285.1 Phrynocephalus versicolor | reverse complement strand
TGAATGAATGAATGAATGAATGAATGAATGAATGAATGAATGAATGAGTGTAAGATTACGCTTCCATTTTGGAGCATCAGGATGGGACTTGCTAAGAACAAATGTTGACCTGTTGTGTCTTTGCTTAGACTGCTGATCAGCTCTTGGCTCGAGTGGATGCTGCCAAGGCTCTGGCTGAAGAAGCTGCTAAGAAAGGGAGAGACACGCTCCAGGAGGCCAATGATATCCTCAACAATCTGAATGGTAGGCACTAGGCAGCATGCTCATGTTGCAGAGTGAGCTTCTGATTCCCCCTTTGCAACTCAAGCTTCTTCTTGAGGTTGGACAGATGCCAGAGTCCCATCGACAGAGGCAGCTTTCGTCTGGATTGCTGCAACTCTTTCAGAAACGTATTATCTGGGTGAATGTGGATGGTTTGCACTGATTATTAGCAGAAGGTTGTGGAAGGTAGGCTGAGGGCCTGTTGTGACTCTGAGGCCATAGATTGTCTACCACACTTTAAATGGGTAGTAGGAGACATGTAGGCAGCGCAGCACCTGGTCACTAGCACCACCAAATTAAGCTACTTCTCTCTCCCCTGCACTCGCTGCCTAGTGCAAGCAAAGTTAGTCCATAGATGCTTTACAGTGCCATTCCCAATAGCCAGCTAGCAATTTGTGCCTTTCCAAAGTGTTGAAGACCTTGACTTAATTCTCACCTAGTAAAACCACACCTAAACTGCATTACTGTAGACTGCAGATGGTTTTGACATACTAGATAGTGCTTCTTCATGCAGTATATGACTTAGGCTAGAAGTTTTTCTTCCAAGTGGGAAAGTGAGATACATGGAGGGATTTTAACTGTTTTCAGAACTAAACATTACTGTGTAGTGGACAACAGGTGAATGGTAAATTGGTGGGCAAGTGTGGGCCTCCCCAATGGCTGTCCATCTCTATTGCTAAATGGAACTCTCATTTCTTCCTTGTGGTCTTTGTGAATCACCCCTATTAGTTTTGGCCCCTGTTCTGAATAGTCCTTGGGAAATTCTAGAGATTTTAACCCAGATGAGTCCTTTTTATTTTTATTTTATTGTGTTACTATTTTGTGGTTTTATTGTATGAATTGTTTGAATTGTTAATGGTTGTAAACCACCCAGAGTGACCTCACTGCCAGATGGGCGATATAAAAATCCAATAATAAATAAATAAATAAATAAATAAATAAATAAATAAATAAATAAATAAATTCTCTACAGCTTCTGCAGATGTCCAGTTCATTCACAGCAAGTTGTAAATGCTGGTTTTTCCTTTGTTTATCTGCTTCCTTTTCTGTCCTGTTTCTCCACCCACTGTCTCGTTCAAAAAGAGAGAAAGGAAAAAAGAGAGTTACTTTGTTGGACTGCAGCAGTCAGCATAGATTGTGGGGGCTGTAGTATAAAAATAACTTGTCTCCTGATGTATAGGATGAACAACTAAATGGTCCTATTCTCCTACCTTACCAGGGGAGGGGTCTCCATTATCAGTTGTAGGACAAGATGGATGCTTGTTTGATCCAGCTGGGCTATACTGTCTTGTGTTTCCTTCCAGACTTTGATAAGCGTGTGAACGATAATAAGACTGCTGCTGAGGAAGCTCTAAGGAAGATTCCTGCCATTACCCAGACCATATTGGAGGCCAACAATAAGACCCACCAGGCAGAAGTGGCACTGGGCAATGCGGCTGCTGACGCCAGGGAAGCCAAGAACAAAGCTGACAATGCTGAGAAAATGGCTAATTCTGTACAGAAAGTGAGTCTTGGGAGAAGCCACTGTACACATCAATGGGAGCATAAATAAGTTCTAGATCTCTATAGAGCAAGCTGTAATTTTCATAGTTGGATGTAATAATCAGATATAATCCTTCTCAGGGTATGACTATTTTGGAGAGCTGAATGATTTAGCTTTGCAGTAATTTGATTCACAACCTGACTTCTAATATAAAACAATCAATGCCCACACGATGGCTGCAGATTGATTTGTCAGTTAGTCATTCATAGTCATTGTAATGTGAATCATATTTCAGACTGCAGCTCCCAATTCTTTCCTTCCTTCCTCTGGTCTCACCTCCGCCTTCCTTGTCTTCCTCTGGTCCCACCTCTGTGATCCTCTTACGGTTTTGTGTGAGAAAAAATGGAGCCAGGAAATGATCCTGTCATTGACCTGTTCTGATAAGTGAATAACTAGTGTGTGCCCCTGAGTATTTCACGTAACATTAGGAAAAAAGATGTCCCACTAATGGGCATATGCATTTGCACTTACGCACAACACTTTGGGGATCTCCCTCCTACTGTCCTCCCTATTCGCTAGCTGAGTGCTTTGAATCTCTCTGATTTTCCCATCTGAACTTCTGCTGAAATTGGAAATGGGAGGCTTGAAAAAATAGAAGCCCCCTAGAGGCAGAAAAGAAAGTGTCCCTTTGGGAGCAAAAAGGGCTGGAGAGAGACAAATTAGCCTCTGCATCATGCAGACATTTAAAACGCTTTGATTTCACCCCTTTTATAAGCTGAGCATATCCCACTGTATTTGACTATGTAGGCGCACCCAATGTCTGCACCTTCTGCATGGTAGAATCTTTGGTGCTGAGAGGATTCCCAGGATTTTTCCTTCTCAGCCCTTTAATTCCCCAAATATGTACACATTTGGGGCATAAAACACTTAAATCAACCTTAATTTTAAAATAGCCCTTTCCCCAAGTGTTTATTTTTTCCATGTGTGAGTTTTGTTTTTCTTTAAAAACAGGATCCATCCTGCCTTCAGCCTGAAGTGATTTAGTACAAGGAAGTTGCATCACATTTCTCTTTACGTTGTCAGTTTTAAACAATTGATAATCAACAAGACTTTTCTTCTAAACCTGTTGGTGTTGAAATGGAATGCACTCTTTTGACTAATGAACAATAGACTGTTACCAATGCCCCAACAGTTTGGTGTTTTTTTTCACGAGCCTTTGGGAAAGCAGTGTTTCAAATAGTTACACCCTCATTTCTTTGTCAGTATTCATGTTGCCCAGATCACAATAAATAAATAAATAAATAAATAAATAGCCTACCTACCTACCTACCTACCTACCTTCCTACCTACCTTTTCTGTAGCATACAGGGACTAAATAGTATGGGAATATATTCTTACTCTGTTTGCATGCAATCAGTCCCTGACCCTAGCATCTCCTGACAAAGATTCTCAGTTGCCAAATATTTGGGAAATATCTTTACATAAGACCTTGTATAACAATTGCCTGTTACAGGCCTAACAACAATGGGTTACGCAGACCAGTGATCTGCACCGTATGTTCAACCTAAGTTTTCAAATAACGTTGATCGAACAGAATTAGTGCAAACTGGTGGTTGAATTAAAAGCATGAACACCTAGGTTGCTAAACTGTTAGGCCTAGATAGATCTAGGGACCTTATCTCAACTGTGCTGGAGTACAAGGCAAACTCTTTTGCTACATTGTTTAACCTTTGTGTTTTCTGCAAATCTCAGAATGCTGCTAAGGCAAAGGATGATGCTGACAAGACATTTTCAACTGTTACTGAGCTGGATAAGGAAGTTGATGGTATGTTACAAGCACTGGAAGATGCAGAGAAAGATCTGAAGAGAAAACAGGAAAGCACTGATCAAGATATGATGATGGCAGCAATGGTGAGTAATTTTGCCTGGTTTTAAAAAGTTTGCCTTTATAAGAATCCTATCCAAATGTAAGTTAAATAGTATGGGTTTGAAAATGTTTTTATAATGCAACAGTATTCCACCAAATGCATGACTGTAATTGGTAATAACTTTACTTCAGGAGCGGCAATTTTCCTCCCACAAAATGGACATTCCAGAAGTTATTGGGAATCCACATCTATTTTTGTAAAATTACAGTCTGGGGAAGGCAATTTATTTCACCCACAGTCCTGTTTGAAAGGAAAGATACTAGTCCTGGAGGGCTTCTAGACATGTTAGTTATCTCTCTCTTTCTCAATCATGAGGAAAGGCTGCAGCATTTAGGGCTCTTTAGTCTGGGAAAAGGGTGCCTGAGGGGGGATATGATTGAGCCGTACAAAATAATACAGGGCATGAGTAAAGTGGATAGAGGGACACTCTTCTCCCTCTCATGAATACCAGAACTAGGGGACATCCACTCAAATTGTGGGTTGGGAGAGTGAGAACAGACAAAAGAAAATACTTCTTTACCTGGGGTGTTGTTAGTCTGTGGAACTCCCTGCCGCAGGATGCGGTGATGGCATCTGGCCTGGATGCCTTCAAAAGGGATTGGACAGATTTTCCTGGAGGAAAAGTCCACCACAGGTTATAAACCATGATGGGGATGTGTAATCTCCAGGCTTAAAACCGGGGTACTTCAAGGGCCGGATGCAGGGGAGTGGTATCAGGAGAGAGATATGTAGTCTCATGCGCTCCAAACGCATCTGGTGGAGCCACAGTGAGATACAGGAAGCTGGACTAGATGGGCCTTTGTCCTGATCCTGCATGGCTCTTCTTATGTTCTTATGGTTTCTTTCTTAACCCTTTTTCCCTGTATGGCAGGTGTGCAGGATTAGGAACAGTCTGGGAATTACAAGCATGGATGAAGGCCACTTGTTGTGCACCTTTGCTAGTCTGGGCCATCCCATCAGCAGAGCTGATTTATGTGTTCAGTTGCAAATAATTGGATGTAGTGTTGTATGGCTCCACTGAGTTTTATTTCACTTTTTATTTCCTTCCACAGGCTTCACAGGCAGCTCAGGAGGCAGAAGACAATGCAAGGAAAGCAAAAAATTCAGTGAACAGTTTACTTAACACAATTAATGATCTCCTAGAGAAGCTAGGTATGTCTTTTATTCACATATTTCTTTTCAGCTTGTAAATGCCTGGGGGAAAAAAGATGTATGGCTCCTATCAGTCCATGCTAGACCACAGTCAAATGTGATGGAATTTGCAGTCCAAAATACCATATAGTGAAAGCATATAAAATAGCTACCATTTAAGAGGGACTAACTGCTTCTCTGTTAGTTCTCACAGTTTGTTGTTATGCTACAAATGACTGATAAAAGTTCAGGTACTCCAGTAATGTTTGTGGGCTAATTTGCAAGACTAAACTATATGGACATCTGACAATGATGTAAGTGATTCGAGGTGATATGAGCAGCTGATGTGTAACTATTTCATCATTGTTGAAGTGTAGAGTATACCCTGCCTAGTGCAGAATTTTGATGTAGTGAAAGATGCATACTAATATTCATACATTCAGTAGCCAATATCAAACTAGTTAAACAACAGCCATAGTGAGGAAGTGGTAATATCCATCAGAATAGCAGGAGGATAGGTGCTGATAGATTCCTTTCTATGTAACAGTTAGCTGGTTTTTCCCTTGTTTTGATCTGGATCTAATTTAACAAGCTTGAAAGATCAGATTTTTGTTTGCTTGATGCTAATAGGACCAGTAAAACTATTTTGAAGTTAAAAAACACCACAGCCTCTTTCTGTTCTGCAGAATGGGAATAATTTCAAAAGAGGTCTGTAGTAGACTGATCAAGTGCCTTTCTAATTTATCTGTGTTGCATTGCAGGGCATGTGGAGCCTGTGGACTCAAGTAAGCTGAATGAGATTGAAGACACCTTAAATGCTGCTAAAAAGCAGATGAGGGATAATGATCTGGACCGCAAAGTGTCTGACTTGGAGAGAGCAGCTGAAAAACAAGCGAGTGCCATCAGTGAATACAACAGGGACATTAACACCATTTTGAAAGACATTAGCAATCTAGAGGATATCAAGAAGACCTTGCCAACCGGCTGCTTCAACATCCCGTCCATTGAAAAACCCTAAGGGTGTGCTGAGGGCAGGGGGGCATTCCCTCAAAGACTGGTGAAGCAATTCTTTAGCTGTGGAGTGCCTTAATTTCTTAGGTGACATTCTTCAGGATCCCCCACCTCATCTCCCACACAGCTCTTGGTTCTCTCTTTCCTAATTCAAGGGGGGGATGCTTGCAAGTTACTGCACTGAAATGGAAAAGAAATTAGATAGACTTCTTGGCTTCACAAAGTCTTCAAGATACGAAATTTATACACTTTCTTGCTCAGACACTCCACCATCTTTCCCCTCTCTCAAAACACTCCCCATGGATTTATATATTGTAAAATATCATAGACTGTTGACCTGAATTTCAGAAATGTCCATGGGAATGGATATATAACGAGGAGCAATCATAAGCTTTTTTTTCTTCATTCCCTTCTTTGCTCTTCTGTTCTGTCTCTCCCTCTCCCTCTCCTTTCTCCCGCCTCTTCCTTTAGTTCTCTGTACTTTTTTTTTCCATGAAGGAAAGAGTTTGTCTACCAAAGTGTTAAATTGTAGTGGCTGCGATCATCGGAAACAGTAGTGGATTTTCACAGTTAAAATGTAAAACAAAAAGGCAAGGTCAATCATGTTTGTAAATTAGTTGCCAGTCAAAATTACCACTTTGGTAGCCAGCTGCCAATTTTAAAGAAACTTTCTAGAGTGCAATATGTATATGTATAATCCTGTTTCTGAGACATGGTTTTTCAGAAGCGTTCTGGAGGAGTCATAAGGAATGTAAGTCCAGTGTCCATGGTGCTATACCTTGGCCTGTAAAGCAGGCCTGTGTTCAACATGTTGCAGACAAGGTCAACATTTTTAATTCTTTAAACTGTCAAGAACCTGCATATCACCATACTTTTCCATATCAGCACCAAATTCCTAGGCATTTCAAAAGAGATATCTTGCAGGGTGGCAACCTTAAATAGAAATATCTATCATTCTTTTTTGGAAAAACAGAAAACCCACCCAGAGAAAGCTTTACTTGCTAAGGCCGTGGTCGAATTTGATGTCTCTCATGATAAAGAAAACTAAAGAGGTCTCGGTAGTCCTCTTTAAATTAAATTATATTGTTTGCTGTGGCAGGTTTATCCCTTGTCTGAAATCACAAAGCCGACTGACCCAATTTTTAGCAACAATTTTTAAAAAAAATAATAAGTGATTTTGGAGACAAATTAGCTCAAAGAGTTTGCAGTATTTAGAAACTGAGCTGCTTGCTGCTTAGTATAAAACTTCACCCCATTTCAGAATTTCACCTCTTCTACTTTATTAAGCTTCCTTATAGGGAGAAGATAGCTCCTTTTATGGTTGTTTTCTTGCCCTCGCTACTCAGCTCTGAACTAGAAACTGAATTTTTACCGTTCCCTCATTAGATTGATCTTCAGCCCCCCCTGCCTTTTGAGATCAATGTATCGCTGCCCTTAAACACTATGCAACTTTGTACGTTTGCGTAGAGGGGAAGAAATTTATTATCTGACACACACTGGTGCTATTAATTATTTCAAATTTATATTTTTGTGTGAATGTGGGGTTTTATTGTGTCTTTTTAAAATCATGATTTATAGTGTGAGGAAAAGTCTGTTTCTCTCTTACCACCCCCTTCCCTCCTGTAAATATGCTTGGTCTTGTTTCCAGAGTTGGACTGTTCGCTTTATCTTAACCATCCGACAGCCTCTTATGCCCTTTCCATTAAAACTTCTGTGGGGCTGGAGAACAGGTATTTTCTCCGCCCAAACTTTCCCCATTTGCATCCCCCTACTGGGAGTTAGTTACGGATATGCTGTGGCATTAGCATCAACTGGCTTGACCAGTGTACTTACCTCAGAGGCGTCTCTACTTCTAAAGCCAGTACTGGCGCCTATAAGGAATTTGGAGGGCTATAGCTCGTGAGGAACTAAGCTTACATTCTTTGAGCCCTCTTAGTTGAGACTTTGCCCCCTGAGATTTCTGTGTGGGGTGAAGTAGGGCGAAGGCCTCAGACAGAGGTGTCCCCCCCTTCAGCCCTTCCACCACTTTCTTTGCCATACGCATAAAGCAATTCAAGTAGCCCACAGAGTTATAAACATGTTCCTTCCCCTGCCCGCCTGCCCCCACCCCTTCCCGGCCCCAGCTTCCACCCACAGTCAGACAAGTAGAAAGAGACCCAGAGGCCTGAAGCAAAATGTAATGGTGGTTTTGTTCTAGCTGAGGTAGTGACACTGGGATTAGGCTGGAAAACTATTTCTATGTGGAAGGCTGCCATGGAAGGAAAAGACAAGAGTTAGGACCTTTCTTGGCAGCGTGCTAGGTTTCTGTGGGGAGAAATACAGTAAAGGAGCATTCAGTCACCTTTGCTGTCAGAAATGGTATCAGACAGCCCCATCTACCGAGAACTAGATTATTATTGAAGGCCAAGCAGCCTTCAAGGTCTGTGGATTCAAAATTGTAGCCTTCCTAGCTGTGCCAATTTGTGGGAATACAAAAGCTTTCTTTGGGCCTTACTTTTAAAACAGATGCTCCAGGGCCACATCTTTTTCCCCCTTCTCTCATCCAAGTTGCTTATTAATAGTTTACATCAGACAACCTTCGTTCGTAGAAGTTGGAAGCCACTGTTTGGAAATTATGTTTCCATGTGATGTGTCACATTTGTCATCGGCATTTGAATATGGTCAAGCCAGTCAGATGGCTCCATTCTAACAGTCTCTCCTCTCTGCCTGTGACCCCACTTCGAAGAAAGACAAAGAAGATGACAAATACAGTGGTCCCTTGTATAACAAACAGCCTGTATAACATAAAATTTGTACAACATAAAAATTCCAGAGATAGGGGAAATTTGCTTAACATAATTGCTTATGGGGAGAATCCATACAACATAAAATGGGATCACTCCGTTTTCAATGCATTTCTATGGGAATTTGTATAAAGGAAAATTTGCTTATCATAATTTCATTTGGAACGAATTAATTCCTTTATACAAGGTACCACTGTAATGCGCTCAGTTGTTTTCTTCTGGTTTTTCTGCTGCTTTTCTAGCATTCTCTCTTGTTTCCTAAGAAGCTGGTTTAAGTAACAGATTTTTTTTATTTTAATAAATAAATAAAAAGACCTTTATAAGAATCCTCTTAATTACAAATATTGTGTTAACAAGCCATTATCACATTTGTATAGGTCCAAGTTATTTCTTTGCATAACAAAACAATGCAGCAGCTGCTCGCAGAAACATACAACCAGGTGCCACAGGAGACACCTACTGAAGAATTTCCCTCATTTTATTCTTAACTGTGAGCACTTACATGTGTGCCTTCACTCCAGTTTTTGCCTTAAATCTGTGGTCTTGCTGTCTGGGAGTAGTGAACAAAAACAACAAAAATGCAACACTTGGCAGTTTTATGTATAAAACAGTATTTCTTATTTATAATAAAGTCTGAATATTTGTAACCCCTCATATGCTGGATTCTTTAGTATTTCACAGGTGTATATGTGTGTCACAGGTGCAGGGGGAGAGGCATTAGTGCTATTTGTTACCCAAATAATTTGTTGTTCTTATCAAACAAATTTTCAACTTTTTACATTTTCTAGAAGGCAGTAAAACCCCAAATAGTGTTTAGCCTAGAAGTTTGTGAAAGGCTTCCAGACAGGTCAATGTCTGGAAAATGTCCTTTATTCTAGTGGCAAGAACTTTCCTTAAATTGCTTAAAATAATCACAAAATTCTTGCATCCATCTACTGGGCAACCTTTGAACTTCTGGGTCTTCATACACAAGACCCAGTGTACATATAAAGTGTATATATGGTATTAGGGATTTCTACCCCATGGTGCATCACTGGCTAAATGCAAAGTAGCAAAGCATGAAGCTGTGGAAGTAGTAGACAAAATAATGGCATGGCAGTAGTAGTGTCTATGAAGCAGTTCCGCATGCATGTTCCACAGCAGTTCGATGTGAACTGTGCAACCAATTCTAGAACCATGAAGTGAACTGCACAATCAGGTGTGCTCTTCTGACTTTCTGGGAATAAGTTCTAGCACGTATCCACAGGACATTTATGGACATTCCAGTATTTCTTTCAGCAAACCCTTATACCAGGGCTGTCCAACTTTGAACAGGCCGAGGTCTACTTTTTCTGGCCCAAAGTGTCTGAGGGCTACTACACAAATACCTCTACTTACAAATTTTGCTCATCCCAAGCACATGCTCTTCCGGAAAGGATTAATTGATTTTCAATGCATTCCTATGGGATGGCTGACCATGCACCTGCTTCCCTTGCACCCGCTCAATCATCTGGGCAGTGGGGGCAGCAGGGGACCATGCCATGGCCCTTGAACTGCCCTGCTTGGCTAAGACAGTGGGCTAGCAGACCCAGAACTTTGCCGGGGCAGTACTGGTCTTTGGGATGTGGGAGGGTGGGCTGGAGAACTTATCCCCTCACTTTTTAATTGGTGGCCGGCGGGCTACTTTTGAACCCTTCACGGGCTACCGGTAGCCCGCGGTCTACCTGTTGGGCAGGCCTGCCTTATACTATGGTTGCTGGCACTAATCATTTGGTGGAACAGAACTCCCGTTTTGCCTTTCTGATTGATTCCTCCTCCGTAACGCTAGTCCTTCCACAGGTCTAACAGTTCTCTCTCATCTCATGCTTCTGCTAATTTACCAGCAGCAGAAGTTACAGATCTGAGATTTCCCACATTGCCATCAAAGTGGATGCCATCTGCCTTTAAGTAAAATCAGAACACAAGGACAAGAAAGCTTCCTAATGCATTGAATGTCTTCCAAAAATAGTCCTAGTATGAATTGTGAGTGTAGTGGGATAAGCTCTTAACCTAGTATCAAGACTGGGGTGTTTAATTCTGAAAATGAATCTGAGAGAACAAGTATTCATGATCCTCAAAGACAGTAATTGCAAACAATGCAGGCAAAGGGCCATTGCATCTCATACCCCTCTTGCCTTTCCGTTTTACATCTGCCACCCCACCAAGCCCAAACTGGACCCCTAATATTGTCGCCTTTGCATTCCTTGCCAATCAGAAAAGAATGCTTATCCCTGCAGAGGACATATTTCTGTCTGCACATTTTGATCCCTGCAAAGCAAAGGCAGCTTGTTAAAAAAGCCAAGGACACACACGGTGCTTATGGCAGCTGGTCCTCCACCTCTTCGCTCTGGCAGCGCTCTTTATATTCCTAGTATAGGTGCCATCAGTGCTGAACAAGTGTTTCCCAAATCTCACACCCTGCAACATTGGGTCTTTCAGGGCCTTACTACCTATAGGCCAAAACGGGTACCTAGTAAATTAGACCCCATTCCGCGCCCTAAAAAGCCAACCCACAACTAGCAACCAAGCCTCTCTCTACATATGCATTTATTACTCTTAGCTGGGCATAGTTCCCCACCATGATTCTATGGCACTTAAGTTCAACCACAACCATGTTACTAAAGAAGGCAATCTGGAACACTGTTGGAACTTTTCTATGAGAAGTCATAAGGACAGGATAGGTGCAAGCACTAGGTTTCAAAGGCAGTCATGATGATCTTGGAAAATAATACAGCTGACCTACTTGAAAAAAATGGCATAGCTTCAAAAGAGAAGAGGTGATGATTCCAAAAGGAGATGCACCCAGTTAAGCTGAAGAGGATTGCCAAAGGACATCTTAAAATGGTACAGTACTTGTGAAAAATGGGTAAAGCACTTAGTGTATTATTCCTATCTGCATGCCTACATTGGTCCAAAACTTGCCATTTTTGCAAAGGAACATCAGCAAAGCTCTCGTGACAATACAAAATCCAGTCAGGAAATACTCAGCAGTTTCTATATGTAGGTTTGTGAGAATACATTTGCAAGATGGAAGGGCTACAGCTACACACTTGAAAAAGCACTGGCACAGTGCACCAGAATTTCATTTATTTGATAATGGCCTTTGTTGCAAGTTATTTTCAGACAATGTGCCTCAATATAAACCAGCAGAATTTGGGAAATTTCTGGGAGTCTAGAATCTCAGTCACATAAACACAAGCACATACATAAGAACATAAGAAGAGCCATGCTGGATCAGGCCAAAGGCCCATCTCGTCCAGCTTCCTGTATCTCACAGTGGCCCCACCAAATGTGTCTGGGAGTCCACGAGACTAGATATCTGTCTCCTGATACCACTCCCCTGCATCTGACCCTTCCCAGTTTTAAAAATAAGTACCCTATTTTTAAACGTGGAGATTATACATCTTCATCATGGTTTGTAACCTTTGATGGACACATACCTCCCATGGATAGTACAAGATGAAAGAGACTTGAGTGTAATCTAAAGTACAGTAGTACCTTGAGTTATAAAATTAATCCATTCTGAATGCATTTTTGTAACTCAAAATTTTCATAATTTGTAAATTGAATTTTTCATAACTCGAATTGTTCATAACTTGAGGTACCACTCTAATCAAAAGCATGAGACATATGCTGAATTATTTAAAATATGGGAGCACAATATTGGAATGAATTATCTTGCCTGCCCAGAACATGAGAGAAGGAAAGGGAACAAGAAAAGGGACACGGAAATGAAATGGGAAACAGAAAAGCCATGAATGATATTCCAAAGTGTTGATGGACTGCCCTCATAGCTGCCAGACACTTTGTGTGATAGAGGCTGTGCAACAGGCCAAGTTGGACATAGTATGGCGTCTCAGAATGTACAAAGGTCAATTTAATTCTCTATTCTTGTCATTAAAAAGCTCTAGCTCTATACATTTCGGCAAAGTCTTCACCAGGAGAGTGTTCAATATCTTATTCTAATTACAGAGGGACAGAGTTTATTACACAGGTGCAAACTGTGGAACAGAAAACCACATCCTTCTCTGTCAGATCAAATGCTAATAACCTAAAACTTGCATATACTGAACTATTCATACCCACTTAAGCAGACACTTTGGGAGCCAGTACATATTCAGCTGACAGAAGTAGCATCTCAGTGTAGGTGCATGTAGTGATGCACCAAGTCACCAGAGACATTTAAAGTCCAAAAGGATGAAAGGCCTTTGTATGCCTTGATAAGAAGCACATGAAGAGTTGCTATTGTGAACTGTCTGCTCTGTTTTTTGCATTATTTTATGATTTTATTGTTTCCTTTATCTCAGTTGTTTCTTTGATTGCATTATCTGTCAACCAACCAGAATACTGCCTAGTACTAATAGAGCAGTATAAACTTATACTATATGTATAGTACAGTAGGACCCTGGTGTCCATTGGGGATTGGTTCCAGACTGTCCCGTGGATAATGAAATAAAAACTGTGGATATGAAAGAATGCAACCCCCCAAAAAACTGTTGTGGTCCAGCGCCGAGCCTTGTGTTTGCTGCAACACATTAAACACACGGAGACCAGAATTGTGGGCAAATTGTGGAGGCCACAGCTTTATTAAGATGGTGACAACTGCAGTACTCTGGCTAGGCATTGGATCGGATCCGACGTTATCGGGGGACCCGCCTGTCCCCCGATGGGCCTGATGGCGCCCCCCAAAGGTGGCAGCACCCATGACTTTCAGCTTCTGGAAACCCCCGTGGGCGCAGACTCCTTCGAGGTTTCCTTCGACGAGCTGAGTGGAGAGGCCGTTTGTTGTCCCTCCCAGGCCGGGACACCCGCGTTCCCTCTTGGGTCCGCCGTTGCCACCTGTTGCATCCGTGCCAGGCAGGCACCGTCCTGCAGCCATATCGGCCAGGATCCGTTTCCAATGCCACCAAACCGCCACAGAGGTGAGTTCCCTCACCTCCCGCCAGAATACTGCAGCTCACACCACTTTCCAATTGCTGTCTTGATGTTCCCCAGCCACAGCTCTGTTCCCATTCCGGACAGGTGTACCCCGTCCCGCCTGAAGAGTTTCTCATCCTTAAAGGAGATGTTGTCGTGGGGGATTATGGCCCCGCCCCATAGTGACACCAGGTTCCCAATGGCTCTGTTGACCTTTCTGCGGGCCCTCTCCACCCCCCTGTCGGATCTGGCACCCCTCCAGGCCCTCCGTTGTAGGAGGTCGGACCACATGATTGACATGTCGGGGAAGGAGTCGTGTAGGAACTCCAGGGTGGCCTTCATGCTAAGTATGAGGTCTACCCCCTTGCGTACGGTGAGGTCGTTTTCGCCTAGTTGGACAATCAGCAAATCCGGGTGGCTCTGTTCCCTGGCCCGCATCCAAACAGTTGGCAGCAGGCGGTCCCACAGCATCCCCCTCTTCCCCAACCATACGATCCTCAAAGCGTGTGCGAGGCCCAGGTGTTCACCGGCTAAGGATCTTGACGCCCATTCCGCCGCCCAGTTTAAAAGCCGGCTCCAAATGGCGGGCTTCCTGTGGGGGCGGCCCCCTTTTAAGGGAGGCTGTCCCGGAGGCGGCTTTGCGCCTGCGCGGGCCGGCCAGGACCCGGATGCCCGCGGCCGCAAAGCACGGTGGGCACCCGGGATTGGTCGCGGCACCCAGCGCGGGCTTTGGGCGCTCTGGGCCGCCGCCATCTTGCCGCAGCCAGCAAACCGGCCGGGCCGCGGGCCACAACTCCGGACCCGGTAAGTCGGGTCCCTGTTTTTTGCGACAGTAGTTTGCTTTACGGCTGCTGTTCCATGACAGTAACTTGCTTTACAGCTGCTGTTTGTGACAGTACTTTGCTTTGTGGCTGCTGAATTATTTAGTTAATTTTTAACTCTGCCAGCCATGTATAACTGAATCAGTGAATAATGATTCAGTGGATGCAGGGTCCTACTTATATATGTGTGAATAACTTATACTCTCTCTATATATGTGTGTGTGTGAACACACTATGTGTGGGTGTGTATACCATCACACACACACACACACACACACACACACACACACACACACTTTGCAGACAAGGAAAGACATATATTATAGCACATCTATGTTAATTAGCTCTGTCCAAAAGTTGTATAGAATCAATTTAATAAACTCATGAAGTTACCAAAACAGTTGCAAAGTAAGTACTCTGTAGTCAAGATTCAACAGAGTGCCTGTAAAATACATCATAGGCTGTTCTTCTGCCATTTCCATTATATCCTGTTATGTTGAGTCTCATGCCTAAGACAGGAGGTGTGGCACATCACAGACCATTGAATCAGACCAGTTGACTCAGCTGCCATAGTTAAATGAAGAATCTGTCACTCTTTTATGTACAGTTTAATATATCATTTAGATTTGATTCTAGATTTTGAGTCTAGCTGATTAATGACACAAACAATAATTCCTCATACAGGTACTGTGCATCTAAAATTCAGTTTTATAAATGCTTTATCCCTCTGTGACTTAGGGTCAAACATATATTACAGCTTGGCTTTTCTTTCCTTCCTTCCTTCAACTGGGGTCATGGATGGTAATTTTTATTATAAACCTTTTGTCTCAGTTCAGATCTTACTAATAATCATTCCTTCTCTATTTACTACTGTAATGGGGTTTTGGAAAAAGGTCTCCACTCTCTCCACATCTTGTAGTTGACTCAGTTCAAAATGCAAGGTTAGTATTGAAATAAAGTATACAAAAAGGTGTTACATCACAAGTACATTAGATTTTATGGATTTTCCATAATACTGTAATACTAACATATATACATTATATATACAGTAGGACCCCAGTATCCACTGGGGATTGATTCCAAGCCTTATCGTGGATAATGAAATCTGCGGATAAGAGAGAATGCAAAAATGTCCCCAAAACTGTGCTTTTGTGATAGTAACTTGCTTGACAGCTGCTGTTTTGCAACAGTAGCTTGCTTTACAGCTGCTGTTCGTGATGGTAGCTTGCTTTACGCCTGCTGTTTTATGACAGTAGCTTGCTTTACCCCTGCTGTTTGTGACAGTAGCTTGCTTTGTGGCTGCTAAATTATTTATTTTTTCCTCTGCCAACCGTGGACAACTGAATCAGTGGATAATGAATCAGTGGATATGGGGGTTCTACTGTATGTTTAATGTATTCTACTACAGTGGTACCTTGTAAAAAGGAATTAATTAATTCCAAATTAAATTATGTTAAGCAAATTTTCCTTTATACAAATTCCCATAGGAATGCATTGAAAACGGAGTAATCCCATTTTTATGTTGTACGGATTCTCCCCATAAGCAATTATGTTAAGCAAATTTCTGCTATCTCCGGAATTTTTTATGTTGTACAAATTTTATGTTATACAAGGGTCCACTGTATATCTTTCTGCAGATTACTATGTGATTGCAAAGGTGCCAAAATAGTCTTTATTTTGCTTACTGCTTTTTAGAAATGTCCAAGTGGTCTATAATGAAAGAAAAAAGAACCAAATGGTGAAACAGTAAAGTAGTGATAAAACAATAAAAGATTAAGTCAGTACTGGTAACTAGCAAGATTAATAACCAGCAACCAAATCTTCAGTTGGCATAAGTACCAAACTTAAGAAAGTTCCTTTTTAAAAAAACTAAAATGCATAGGATCCCTTAGCTAGGATGGCCACTGGCTCTTTGCAAGGCTTCTGGGCACAACTAGTGACAGAGCTCTAAATTTTACAGCGGTTAGATGTTGAAGCCATGAAAAGCAGCTCTCATAGGACCACCCAGAGTTTTTTGAAGCATTTGTGGTAAAAATGACAGCATTGATTTTTAAACAACAACATAAAATCAACCAGAAGCATATTTTAATCCATTTAAATACATTATTGGCGAAATATTGCTTCCTCATAAGTAAATATCTGCATATATTTAGATAACTAATTTTAAGAACGCTTGTTATACAAGGTTACAATGAAAGACCGCCAGAATACTGTTCCTAGCTCCCAGAATTCCTGGAAGCTGACAGAGTGCACAGCTGTCTGCCGCTATGGCCCCACAATGTACTCCTAGTTTAAAAAAACAAAAACTTCTTTCTGCAGCTCAAGGGTGGACAGAACTTTTCCCTCAATCTGGAACAGGAATGTTGTTCAGGCATTCCAGTGATGTTTCCTTGGTGCCCTCCTCAAGTAAAGGAACTAAAGAGCCTAGTTTTGTGAAAACAAAAAGAAAGTCTACATATGAGAAGGAAAGAAGCGGGTATTTAATTTCGGAAGCATAGGTGGGGTCCTTCTTTTTCTGGAGGTTGGGGATCTAAACTGGGCAAGGCTGGACTTCCGTGCTATGCTGACACCTCAGCCACCGTCTCGCCAGGTCTGCCTCACCTAGCTTGCTCACTGGAACTGAGCCACAGGGCGTGGCTCCTTCCCTGATCTGCTGCCGCAGACAGGGGTGTGTGTGTGGGGGGGGTGCCTTTCAGCTTCAGCCTGAGGAAAGGCACACCTAAGACAAATTTATCTGAGCAAAGAGGTAGTCACTAACTCAGAGGTTCAAAAAAATAGATTTAGTGGCAGGGGTGCTTGGAAAGTGCAATTCAGCATGAAGTTAACAACATGATGATCAGCCACTATGATTTTTCAAAAAATAAAATACAGCATTCTCCCCCCTCCCTTCTTCAAATGTCCCAAGGAGACCCCATTGATCATGTTGAAGCCTTTGGGGGTCATGAGGTGGGAGGGATGCTTTAATGCGGAGGACTTCAGAAATTAAATTCCCCATCCCACCACATGGTCCCCAGCATGTTCTCCAGAGGAAGAAGGACCCTGCAGGAGCGTTGAGACCTTCAACAGGAGGAACTGGAAATGTTTTATATATATATATATATATCACAGCAGTTAATGAAGTTATGCAAGAGCAGAATTTCAACTGCTGTCTTGGAAGTCCTGCATATAGTGCACATTTCCTATATGGAAAGCATATTCAGTATGGGAAACACTGGACATTTGAAATCAAAAGAAATCTGATGGTTCAGATCTTTTACTAGTTCTTGCATTAACATTTACCTCTGAGCCGTGAAGTATATTCGGATCATTATCCATTCTGATTAGAGATGGGCACGAACCGAAAAAATGGTGATTCATTTTGGTTCAGTTCGTCTTAGGCTTTGGTTTAGTTTGTTCTGTTTTTAACTATTTTTTTCCAAATATTCATTTTGTTGGTTCATTTTGTTCGTTAGTTGTTTCCCCCCGCTTTGCGCGATTTAATCCATTTGATAGCATGCTAGCAGGAAAAACATTCAAGAAAAAACCCCACAGACGTTAACAACTGCACAAATTGGACTAGCAGCATCCTCAACCTCATCATCCACATCATCCTCATCATCTTCAATCATCAACACATCATCTTTATGAGGCAGTGGCTGCGGCAGCAGCAGCAGAGTGATCCTGGCAGGCACACCTTTTTATTATTTATTTATTTTTATTTATGTATTTATTTATTTATTTTACTGCTGATGTCAAGCCCCGCACACAGAGCACACACACAAACAGAGTTCAATTCTTTGCCAAGATCTTTAGTGGAAAGCCAGCCAAGTTCAAGTCCTTTGCTAACAATCAAGTGCCAGATAAATAACAGACTCCAGCTCCCAGCAATTACCAGTCCAAGTCAAAACCAGAATATCTCACGGAAACCAGATGCCAAACCCAAGGGAACAGATCAAGCCGTTGTCCAGGAAGCCAGTCCAAAGTCAGGAAACAGAGCCAAGGTCACAGACGGGAACGTGGTTGCAAGTTCAAATGACGTGTTGCTCCCACAGAGAGCTCAAGGTGAGCTTGCCAGCTTTATCCCAAAACAGGGAACACACCCTTACTTCTGGAAAGGCTTCTGCTAGTACTCAGGGCTTCCTGACCTGATTCCCCATCTAGCATCAAAGACCCTTTCCCTAGCTCTCCTCGTAGCACGTCTTTGCAGAATCCTGCTCATGGCCCTTCTAGGAGGTGAAGATATGTTTTCAGCTGAGTCATCAGACCCAGCTGCTTGCTGATTTGAGCTGCAAGGCTCCTACAGCAGCTCTTCACCATTTAACCCCTCAGAGTCAGGTTCTGTGGCAGACAGGGTCCTGGCAGCTGACTACATGGCCAGCACTACAGTTGTAGTGAAGGCTGGTTGGCTTTTTTTTGCTGGCTGCGGGCCAGTTCTGGTGCTCGCGGGCCAGATCAGTTTTTTTCCAAGCATCAACCGCGCGGGCCCTGGAGCCGGGTCGGCGCTGGTTTTATTTTATATTTTTTCTTTATTTTAGGGCACCAACCTGGCCACCCCTGGGGCCGGGTTGGCGCTCCTTTATTTATTTATTTATTTATTTATTTATTCTGCTGAGCATGTGGCCCGCACTACAGTTGACATTTTTTTTCCTGGTTGCCCCTCTGTGCAGCCAGGAAGACTGGACCTCCAGGAAGGTCCAGCACTGGAGACATCTCCAGTGCCACCATTAATGAAACGAAATGAAATAAACCATTTTTTTCGGTTTGGGTCATTTTGTTCTAAATCCACTCTGAGGTTCATTATTCGTTTTGTTACGAAACAAAATAAATAACGAAATGAACTAAAAGTTCATTTCATGCCCATCTCTAATTCTGATTATTGTACTGCAAAGATGAAAGGGGGCACTGCAGTTAAAGCAGTTTGCAAATCAGAATTAGCACCCACTTTCTGATGCAGTGACATAATGTGTACAGGTACATACTGCAAAAGCACACCTCACATAAAGTGTTATTACACAGTACTCACGTTCTTGAGTAAAGGCAGCATTTCCTTGGGTTTAGAAATATACATACAGAATAATCACAGCTTTTGTGACTTCTCTCACATTTCAGTTTGGCTTTATGTTTTTCCTTTACGGTAATTAGATATTGCAGAGCACTATTAAAACATTAACTGTTTAGCAAGTTGGCAATGGTTCCAAATTCTGTTCAAAAGCGTTTTCCTGATATTGTGCTTAGGGCAATTCATGAGATCATCATTCTAAGAGCTGGTTGGCTTATGTGTTATTCTTGGCATTGGGATGTTGCCAAACCCAGCATTCTTCTGACTCTTTATCAGAACATTTTGCATGCTCTTCTACATGGGGAGGGAGTAATCATAATGTAGGAAGTTCCTACATTTCTTTGCTCCCCATTTCTGAGTGGAGCCCCACAGAGCTGTAGGTGGAGGAATTAAGTAAGTCAGCGAACAGTACCTCAAGATGTGGGGGGCACCACAACTGTCATGGGAGAGGGCCATTGTCAGCCTTGTCCTCCCTGCTTCTGGACTTCCCATAAACCTCTGTCTGGCCTTCATGAGAGATAGAATGCTAGGCTCAATAAAGATTTCTTTTGATCTACCAGGCCTTGTCTTAGCTTCTTCAGGCATATCTGAAAGCTTCTTACCCTGCCTAATGGTTTAGAGGTGTGTAGGCTTGTTGGCATGTTACAGTGGAACCTTGACTTACATCATTAATCCGTTCCAGAGATCTAGACTTAAGTCAAACATGACAGACTAATTTCAAACATGACTTAAGTCAAACGAACGTTTCCCATAGAAAGTAATGGGAAAGCAGATTAATCCGTTCCAGATGATGAAAAAGACCCCCCAAAAACAGCAATTTAACACAAATTTGACTGGGATAGGAGATTCCTTCTGGGGATGTCAATGAAATGTCTCTTCAAAGAGAGGAGGAGGCAGTGGAATTATAGTCCACAAGTTATATGCCTCCACTTTTTAATGTTCATAGCAACGATGTCTAAAATTTAAGTTTTACTGATTTTTAACCTGACGTTCCAAGTTTTGAACAACTCTATGCTTACCATTAGAGTCCCACAACTTTACAGCTCCCCAACTAAAATGCTTCCATTGTGGACCAGACTTCTGCAGCCAGATTTTTTACAAGACTGAGCCGACTGTCTAACCAGCGAGGCCAGCCCCGAGCTCCCGGCCCTTCTTCTCCTCCAGCAGCAGCGGCGGCTTTGGTGAGGCCGAGGACCAGCTCCAGGTGCTTGGAGCTGGCCTTGCCAAAGCCGCCTCTGCCGGAGGAGGGGAAGAAGGCAGGAGCAGTTTGGAGGCAGCAGCCGCGATGCTGGGTTGTGGCTGCTGCCCAATTCCGGTGCCTTGCGCCGGGGCTCCGCGATGTAAGTCAAAGCCTGCAACTCAAGTCAAACAGGCCCCTTCTTGCTGCAAGTCAAATATGACGCAAGTCAAGCAGTATGTAAGTCAAGGTTCCACTGTAATTTGCAAAAGCAATAGCCATTGTGTATAACCTGAAACTTTTAACTATGAGGTAATCCTTA
Source organism: Phrynocephalus versicolor (assembly GCA_023846285.1). NCBI lineage: Eukaryota > Metazoa > Chordata > Lepidosauria > Squamata > Agamidae > Phrynocephalus > Phrynocephalus versicolor. The sequence goes on along the minus strand of JAHTLZ010000129.1, from coordinate 4,041,548 downwards.
CAGAGGCTTTATTTAGCTAAGTGTTGGAAGGGCTTGAAAGTAGCACATTACAGAATAAAATAACACTTTATTTTCAATGTACAAGTACAACGAAATTTTTAAAAAGTGATGCGGCTCTAGGAAGTTACCTTTGGGAGGCTACCATGGTCCTTCTACAAATACCATTAACCACTAGCAAGACCCTTGCTTCAGGTAATGAGGAACGTTTCTAAGAGTTGGTTGGTTCAAGACTCAAGTGCTTTCCTAGGGCACTTTTGATATTTTTGAGAACGGTGGGCCATTGTCTTACTTTTTAAATGGAATTATCTTCCAAAAATGTTTGAAAAGAATCACTATAAAATTTGCAATGGTAATAGTCATGATGAGTTCTTTCTGGGAAGGAAAGAGCTGTTGTATCAGATAATGAATTACTTGTTAAAAGTAGCTTCTCAAGCTCTGATTTTGGATAGTGGCATCTATCCAAAATCTATCCAGTCTGTGGGCCATAGGAGAGATTAACTAATCCACAAACAGAGAAATAGGTGGCCATGATGGTAGCCAACCACAACAACTTGAGATGGCACCGAGGGGATGAGAGAGTTGCAAAGGCAGAAGACAGGACACTGGGATTATGATAAGGCTTCCAGGTTTTTACCTGTACAAAGTCATGTTTATGTTCTAGTACTTATTTTTAATTAACTTTTTAAAAAGTTAAAAATAGTTACTATGTTTAGTGATTTTTTTAAAGTGTTACCTGTAATGTTATGATGTTGTAAACAACCCAGAGTGACCTTGGTAGCCAGATGAGTGGTATAAAAGTCAAATAAATAAATAAATAAATAAATAAATAAATAAATAAATAAATAAATAAATAAATAAATAAATGAGATTTTGACTGCTGGAGCTTATTGGCAGTAGTTAGAATACTAGGTGGCTTATAGTAATGAGGGGCAATATACAGTCTAGTACAATTAAGACATATTCAAGTACAGCTTTTGGATCCTGTTCTTCTTCTAATCAGCTCATGCGAAAGGGGAATTATTCAGTGTCTTCCTACTAATAAACTGTTGAAATGGTTATGGGTAACTCATAATTAGAGCTGAAATTAATGTTCTAGAGAGATGATTTTGGAAAACCTTCATGTGCGAGAAATCAGACTTGCAAAGACCCATCACAAAAAAAACTACTTTGCAAGTTATATGAGAAGCAAAAAGTTCCTGCTTTGACAATCATACATCCTTCAGCATTTGACAGACTAATTTCAATTGCAGGTTATCTATAATGAATAGTTCAACTTTCAGATGGAAAAAAATAAAAAAGTATACCTGTATCTATTCAGAACCTGTTCTCCCCAGAGAAAACCAATATTCTATCCATAACTGCAAGTGCTTACATGGTAGGTCATTTTCTGGATCATTGGCCAGTTTCTAGCAGACAATTACTGGGATTTTGCTGCTCTAAGTGAATCTTGGTTTAGTCATGAAAGGTAATTTTTATTATCTTAAACAAGCCCAAATATATCATTAATGTGTAACACTGGCACTCTCTATGAATGGTAAATTTTGTGTAGCGCAAGGACCAACCAGCAGACCAAAGATGGGTCTCCATGCCTCCCTTATAGAGGGAGGGGGATTTTGTTCAGTTAGTCCTTATCTTTATTTGCAGATGAATAGAGGTACCAGAAGTAAGAAAGGAAGGTAGCCCAAGGATACACAGAAGGTAACTAGGTGAAGAGATAAATGCCCCTGTGCCTGTCGAAATGTTGTCCCAGGGTTAGAGGAACGTTCCCCTTCCATTGCACAAAATGAACACTCTCCGTGAGTAACAATGTTTCTTTTTTATGTAGTGAAGGAAGACATCTACACAATGGGACTTGGCAAAGCTAGCTAAATCCTAGTGTAGACTGCTGAAAAGGAAGACTTACTCTAAGACTGTAGATCCTAGGAAACCTGCCTGAGGCAGGTCCACCAATGGTTGTAGGACTCTCCTCCCAAAGGCAGTCTGAGCCTAGTTAATAGGTCCATCCTGTAATTCTTGAGAAAGCAAAACAGCATCTTTCACGTGGCTGATCTACACATTTCCTCTGTCGGGACTACAGTGGTGAGTAGAAACTCTGCAAAGCAGCCTGTGAGAAGTTGAGACAAGAACAAATCAAGCAAGGGTTGCTTCCTCCCTCCAAGCAGAGCCATGAAGACATGGGATTAGTCAGCTGTTCCTGCCTCCATAATGGAGTGCAAGGGGTAACCCAATCTGTATAAGATGTCCTCCTTTTGCTACATAAAAAGTAAGCTACTTTGGACCTATGTTGTACTGAAAGTCATCCTACATTATTCATGTGAGAAATAATGCAAATATAAATGATTAAAGCAGAATCTAACCATACAGACAAGAGTTATTAAATCTATTGAGAATGAAATGAATCCAATGGGGACTGGATCTAACTGGTGATAAACATACGAGTGAAATAGAGAGCTCAGAAATTCCACATTACACATTTGTCTGACAGTTAAATTGTACCTGATAGTAGTGTTATTCTGTCATTTGTTCCACTGAGACTATCTGTACAAAATCCCACTCTTATGCTTGGCATTACTCCAACATAGTACCACTGTTCCATCCTATGAAAATAATGATGCACAAAAGCAAATTAAAATATGAAATTTCACTGAAAGATACTTTTAAAAACAGACCTTTCACAATCCCATAGCCTGAAGATGTCAGGTGAGCAGTTCAAACATTCCTATTCCACCAAACTTTTGACCTATCCAAACTCTACTGCATCACTGAGTCAGCGGGCCAGAGATGGAAATTACAGACACTTGGGTAGCTAGGAGAAATCTTCAGCAACTCCCTCATGAATCATGTGGCCAACTGATGATTGAGACCCAGTCACTGTATTTCCAGCATGGAAACTGACACGTCCTTACATGAAACCCTGAGCCTGGCTGGATGAGACCTGGGTTTCTTCCATTTTTTATTTTTTTATTTTTTTGTAACTGTTAAGTTCTTTCCATCCTGCCTATGATAAAACTCACAAATTTCTACAGAAACCAAATTCTCTGGTTGGCCCACTTTCCTCCTCCTCATCTTACTGTTTCCCACAATGTTATTTTCACCATACAACTACTATCAAAATGTTACTGTATATACTCAAGTATAAGTCGACCCAAGTATAAGCTGGACCCCCTAATTTAAACCCCCAAAACTGGGAAAATTTATTGACTCAAATATAATCCTAGGGTGGGAAATGCAGCAGGGCCTGGCAACTCCTACTTTGTGATCTGGGTGTGTGTGTGATGTTTAAAATGACTTTTAGCCACTGAGGCAAGTGCTTGAGTTGGTGGCTAAAAGTCATTTTAAACATTGTTTTAAAATGACCTTTTAAAAAGTCATTTTAAACATGGGGGGTCAGGAGAAGTGGTGCACAATGTTTAAAATGACTTTTAGCCACTGACCCAAACTTGCCTCAGTGGCTAAAAGTATTGACCCGCATATAAGCCGAGGACCCCTTTTTTCAGCCCAAAATTAGGGCTGAAAAACTAGGCTTATACTTGAGTATATACAGTAATTTTTTTCATTGCGCAGAAACTTTGTAATCATTTGCCACTAGCCACCTTTACTGCTCTTCCATTCTACCACCTGCATTTTCATGGCCAAAGATAAAGCATCTGCAAAACCAAACCAAAGTATGGTGATCTCACCCTATGGTGTCACTGCAATGGATTTTCTGTTCCTTCCGGCAATGAGCAACCACAAAAGACTAACCTATCTGAATAGCATCAGCAGCTTAAGTCAGAGGAAACTGTCAGGCAGCTCAAGAGATTATGGAAAACCTCTGAGTTTTGAAAATTAGAGTTTGGAATGAGTGATGGTAAGGTAGAAGCGAAGAAAGCCCATATCGGCATGCTCCCTTTGAGTAAGTTCAAAACTCCAGAGATTTAGGTAACAGATATGATGTATTTAAGTGGAACTTCCCTGATTAAACTACCACCAGACACACCTATAGGAAGGAGTCTCTAAGAAGAAAATGATTTGTCCTTGAATGGAGTCACCACTGCCCAGCTGTCACAGGGCTAGCTTTCAGGCTCCAATAAAAATTAATGGGAATAAATTACATTTAAAAGTAAAACTTTACGATCTCTAGGAAAATGAGGGTACCTAATGATATACGTACACAGTGTACTGATGCTTCCATCCAAATTTCGCCAAGGACCTTCACCAAAAGAAAACTTAGCAGTCAAGAGGTCAGAAGATGGTTCTTTTTACAAATGACAACCTGATTAAAGAAAACAGTAGGAAAAAGTGGACAGTTTTCAAAGTGGAGTAAAGTAAACTGATATTTCCCAGCCATCTGTACCAAACCTTGTATGCATGTCTATCAACCAAGTTTATAGCATAATTAATCAAGGTGATGCAATCCCAAACAGTCCTGTCACAACATTTAAAAAAGCCATTCTAAATTAGCTGCATGGTTAGCAAAGCAGAAGATGGGATTTTATATGTTAAAAATGATGTATGTTGGGATTTTCCTCCATGCACTGATAAACAAGCTACAGCTTTTGTCTAAACTGACCACAGGTCACCAGAAAAGAGACTTATGGCATCATTGCAAATAACAAACTAAAATAAACTGAACGTGTGCAGTGACACTGCTTTTTATTTTGGGAATAGTATAACGGGAGACACAAGAGAGGTTCCTCAAACCAGACCTGGACCCACAACTTATTGCCGCCTGAAGTAAAGACCAAGGCTATGGCTTCTCCTTTCGCAACACGAATAAGAGATGAACAGCCTTACCAGGATTGAAGCCGGGGGGGGGGGGGGGAACAATTTTTGACTTTAAGTGTAGCAGCTCTAAATGATGTGGTCTTACATTCAAATTGATGACTCTGGTTCTTCAGCTAATGTCTTCTCCTTTTTGCATTTCTTTTCCTGTTTTTAATTGTTCTCCATTTTTTCATTTAAACATTAATATTCTGTAAAGACTCAGATAACTGGATTCAAACTAAAGTATGGATAATGATTGGGTCAGAGCAAGGATATTCAACATTTATGAGCAATGCTGTTGTCTCTCAAAAAAAGCCTCAAGATCTGTAAGAGTATACAATGCATAATCTTAAAGGAATGTGAAGTGTGCTCTAAAGTATATTTGCTGCTTCTATAGTTAAATGGTTAGGTTTATGAGCTTAGCCAAAACCTATTGGTTATGAAGCTGAATGGATTATATTATGCTAGTCACTACAATCAGTCTAACTCACTGCAAAAAAAGGCTCTTGCTTTAACTAAATGGTATAACCCCACATATTTATAATTTATTTATTTAAAGGACTGTATTTGTTTACCTGCCCTTTAGGAGTCACAATGTAATTCATAATAGGCAGAATAATATGAAAGATTTTTTTAAAAATGAGATTTAAAACAGTCTATAAAATTAGTTTCTAAACCTAGGGACCTGATGCTAATGAAACAACTGTTTTAGCTGTCTGTCAGAAGCTCATTAAATATGAAGCCAGTCTGACTTCCATCAGAACTACATTCTGTAACAAGAAAGGATTTTAATGTTAACACAAAAGAAAAAAAAAAGTAAGTTTCATATTATTTTGTGTTTCCCTTTTTTGTTTAACCTTCCTTTCACCTTTTACCTTTCTTTCATCTTTCATATGTCAAATTGCTTAATATTTTTTCTTCCTGTGGTGTGTGTGGACTATTGCAAAGACATGGTGATGTGATCGTTCTTTCATCCTTCACATGCAATCTTTCAACGTTTTCACACGACCCCTAAGATCCGCTGGCCACTTAAATTCGGACCAGAGATCTTGGGGGTTCGTTGCTCTTCCTGCGTCCCCACCCCTCCGCACTTCCTTGTTCCTGTCTGCGTGAGGGGAGGGAGAAAAAAGAGAGGAAAAAATGCAGGCTCACCTCCGAAGCCGCCTGGTAGCCCCGTCGTCATTCTGATTCCTTCTCTTAAAGGGGCGGGAGGAAAAAAAAACCAAACAGAAGTGAGGAGAGCTGGGCACTCACCAGATTACATCTGGATCTGGGGATTTTCACCCTCCAAGAGCAGGTACATGAAAAGTGCGCTGGGACGCGCTTAGGTGGGCGTGATCGCACTTAATTTCCTGCAAACTCTGGAGGTGGTGGGGAAACAATTGCAAGCTCCGGAGCTGGCAGCCATTTGCGGCAGTTTAGGGGTCGTGTACAAATACCCTTTCTTTCACCCACTGTATGTCAAATCACCTGATAATTTTTTCATAAGAATAAAAATTCACCATGGTTTGATAAGGAATGTTATATGTTGAGGTCATCTCTGAGGAAACAAATGAGAAAAATCCATAACTTTCCTGATAGTACTTCATATACCAGTGTTGGCAAACCTATGGCACGGGTGCCAAAGGTGACACTTGGAGCCCTTTATGTTAAATGACTGTAATGGCACTTTGTGGAAAATTAGTGGGTTTTGAATCGCAGTTTGGGCACTCGGTCTCTAAAAGGTTTGCCATCACTGGCATATACCATCATGCTTAGTACCAGAAGAAAGTATAAAAAACTGATTGCCAAAAAAAATCTACCTTTGCTGCTAATTGCTGGGCAGACTTAGAACTGGAGGCAATTAATAAAAATTCAGGTAAATTCTGTCAGCTAGTTTCTAGAAAGCTAGGTGAATTCCGTTATAATATAGAGATACCACTACCTGCTTCTATGTGGGAAGCCTTCTATTTAGAGACATATAGGGAGCAGCTTATGCTGCCTAGATGCCCTAAGCACATCTCCCCTGATTTCAGAAGCTAAGCAGGGTCGGCCCTGGTTAGTACTTGGATGGGAGACCCAGGCATGTCCAAACTTCGGCCCTCCAGATGTTTTGGACCACAACTCCTGCAGTCCTTTGCCATTGGCAATCTAAGCTTAGAATTCTGGGAATTGTGGGCCAAAACATCAGGAGGGCCAAAGTTTGGACATGCCTGGATTAACCCAACAAGTGTGGAAAACTTCCTTGGGAATATAAATGATTGCCCTAAATGGCCACCAGTTACAATGCAGGAAATAAAAACTATTATACAATTAATAAAGAGCAATAAAGGTCCTGGAGAAGATCTCTTGCCCCCAGAACGTTTAAAGGAAAGGATAGATTGGTGGGCAGCTTTGTTAGCTGGCCTGTTTACTCATATAAACAACTCAGGCTGTCTGCCTAATGGATGGAGATCAAGTATAGTTATCCCTTTGTATAAAAAAGGTGACTGTAAAGACCCCAAAATTATAGACCGATAAGCCTAATAGACATTGCAGCTAAAATTTATGCAAAATCTATTCTGCAGAAATTAGAAGAATGAGCTGATCAAATTCCATTCTAGTGGAAGAACTGGTGGGTTTTAGACAAGGGAGGAGCACTATTGACAACTGCTTTATATTATCAAGTGTGATATCAAAATACTCCTCTAGGGGCGAACAACTTTACGCTGCCTTTATAGATCTAAGTTCAGCTTTTGCTTCTGTTAATAGATCTATCTTATGGAGGACATTTCTAAAGACCAACATTGATAGGAGACTTCTACATATTATAATGGCTGCTTATAAGATCACACAGCCCTGCAAGTTAGAACAGGTGTCAATCAGGCTTTAACTAATAAGATCCCCACTTCCAAAGGAGTGTGCCAGGGATGCATTCTAGCCCCATTTCTCTTTAATTTTTATAATAACGACATAGTCTCATGTATATCCAGCCTGGAATTTATATGCCAAAAATATTAGATAGATTGGTAAGTATGCTTCTCTACGCTGATGACATGGTTCTAATGTCTACAACACCAGTAGGTCTGCGTAGGCAACTGAGAAAGTTTAGTGAATATTGCCAGCACAATGAATTACTTATTAATATTAGCAAATCAAAAGTCATGGTATTTGGTAATAAAAAGAAACAAGATAAGTGGTTCATAGAAGCTAGAGAAATAGAACAGACTGGAAGCTACAATTATCTTGGCATAGTTTTTTCTTCAACAGGATCCTGGTCACAGCAGACAAAGAGGAACGAAACAAAAGCTAATCAGCAGCTAACTCCCTGAATAAGTTATTTAATCACAGATATCCAGGCTCCCTTCAACCACTTATAAAAGTATTTAAGGGAAAGGTACTGCCTATGCTAAGCTTGGCACAGAAATTTGGGGTCTTGGAATTAATAATAAAATTGAAAAAGTTCAGAATAAATTCATAAGGGGAATATTAGGGGTGCCAAGAAGTACACCAGCTCATTCTGTCAGAGCTGAACTTGGCTTGGTAGCAGTATACAATATATGTATTCTTAGAGTATTTAGTTATTGGATCAAGCTATCCCAGATGTGTAATGACAGGTTGCCAAGTATGTGTTTAATTGAACAAATGTCTAATTTCACAATAAAATCCTGGTTTGTAAAATTCTCTCAAATGCTTTTGAACCAGGGTTTGAGTAATGAGGTTATTAGGTTAAGTAATGCAAACAGTAAAAATGCATTTAAACAAAGAGTGTTTGACATTAGAGCCCAATCAGATTTGGCTGCCTTGTCTTCAGTGCAATCTATGAAATGGCTAGCAATGTCTAAAACTATTTTTCAGGCAGAAAAATACCTTTTCTTCCCAATGAAAAAAACCCATCATATGGCGTTTACCTGTCTCCGCTTTGAGTTAATGGATTCAAGGATGTTACAAGGCAGATATCAAGGCATCCCTATTCAAGACAGAATGTGTATTTGTGGGGAGGATAAAGTTGAAGACCTGGCCCACTATATATTGCATTGTCACTTGTACACTAATATCAGAAAACTGTATTTAACCCCCTACCCCAGGTGCTGGGGAGGCTGGCCTGACGAGCGCAAGCTCACTTATCTATTGCAAGGGGATAATCCCCATTTAACTCGGAAAGTCACAATATTTGCTGTAAAAGTGGCAAATCTGAGGAAGCAAGAAGCTGATAAGACTTATCTTAGTTAAGATATGATATATTTTACATTTAACTATATATTTTAGTACTTCTTAAGTGTAAAATACAGCCCAACGCATATGTGTTGCTCTCCTTTATCACATTATCTTTTTACATTTTTACATATGTGTCTCATTGTGTAACTTTGAAATGGTCTGATGACTTATTCAATAAAAGTTTTTGTTGTTGATAATTTTTTCATCCAATACCAAACATGACCAACAAGGGCTGCCATCAGCCAATCAGAATGTCTGAGCAGGGGAGGACAATTGAAGGGCTTGGAACCCAGCGAGGAATACTCCCCGCCCCTTGACTGTGTTTTTATATTTCCCTCCTCAAATTTATCTGAAGATTTTCTTCCCTTTTCAGTTTCCTCTTCCCTTTTCTTGGATTTCTTAAACTGTTAACTGCTGGATTCAAATAAGAGAAGACATCAATTGGTTTGGAGTCTGGGGAGAAATCCCTGTGCTGCACATACTAATAGTTTTGATTGGTGGGGAAACTCTATAATTTTTGCCTTTAGAACTACAGAAATTGGAGGGGATCTTCATAGATTAAGATTGTATATTTTATTATAAATAGAAAATATCTCAGCTTAGATTTCTTTGCCATATGAAACCACACACACACACACACACACGTATGTAAGTGCCAATCTGATGAGTCCAATGCCACTAACTGGCTCCCCTCCCCTCATTTTACTGCTTCAATGGCTTCATACAGAGGATAATCCAATGGAAAGGCTTTTTCTTGCGAAACAACTGGCAAAAAAAAAAAGAGTAACGGCATGTTTTGTCTTACACTGCACTTCAGATATCTCAGCCACCGTTAACTCTCAGGGTTTCATAACATAATAGGTACACTCCAGGTGAATACTGAGTAAAACTGTCAGTAGAATATCTCAACAGTGATTTGCTTGGAGTAGCTAATGGCTTAGAATATGAATTCTAAATATCCCGATCTGAGCTGACTGTTATCACGTTTCATGTGGTGGTTGTTTTGACTTTGAAAATGTACACACTCGAATGCTTCAAGCCCTTGACATATAACCTACCTATTCTTCTTTGTTGTGCTTGACTTAAAACCTTCCACCCATTCAGCCAATCTCTTTTCTCATTACTTGACTAGCACTGTGGGTTTCCTGGGTGTTGCTACAGTTAGCGTAATAATTATAACTCCAACAAATTCTTCACATGTATTCTTATTGGGCAAATTAGAGTGAAAACATGCCCCATTCATGTTCAAGCCTGGCAGAGTTTTGATAAAAGTGGTGTTATACCACAGCCAAAGCAGTGTCTCTGTGCGATCATATTTGACATCAGTGGGATTATGCTGATCTGAGGGAAATCCATGCTAAAGGTCTGGTCCTTGACATGCTCTGGTAAGTGACTTGAATATGGAAGATCAAGAGAAATCTCTCTCTTTTTTTCACTCTCCTTATGCCACTTATTCCACTCCTACTTGGGTTGCTGCCAGGGGCGTTTGCTGCTTGACTCTGTCAAGAACCGCCCCTACGCAAGGCTAAGAAGAAACTGTAGTCTCCCTGAGCTGCGTATGGGCTGGGTCTTTTCCCTCTCTGCTTTTTTTTTTTAATTCACAAGGTGAGTCAGAGTGAAGGGAAGTGCTTTTCTTCCCTTCTGTAGTGATTCAAGCCGAGGAAGTTATAAAAGCCACATGAAACCAGAAAAGGAGGCACCGCCGAATGATTCCCCGAGCTACAGGTCCACGAGAAAGCCTTCCACTTCAGTGAAGACCTTTGGTCTGGAAGAAAGCTAGATTGGAGCACCTTCCAAGGTGCCTCCCTAGTCCTGAAATTCCAGGCATGCCTCCTCGCTGGCTCGCCATTGCCAGTTGCCTAGCTCTCTCTCTTTTCCTCCCTGCAGCTGCTGGCACCAGAAAAAGGGAAGGTAAGGCACCCAAACTTAACACCATCCCATTTCATCTTGGGACGTTGCATCTCTCTGAGAACCTTTTCACCCTTTTGGTTTGGATGAACTGGCCTCTTTTCGGGCAAATTTCTAAGTAAATTCTTGGTGGCTGAGAAAAATTACCTGAGGGCTCTCCCTTTACGAGTCTGTGAGATTTTGCAGGCGCTGGATAACATGAGTTCCCGGCTGCCCAGCTCACCACGGGTGGATAAAATGGATGTCAGAACCAGTTATTTACTTCTCACGATCTGCGCTTTCGTCTGTCTGGACCCTTGTCTTTTCTCCAACACTCGCTCTGTCTATTTTGAGCTAGAGGTGACTGGGGAAACACGCACTGTGGTTGCCTGGCAACTGCAAGGGAGCTTGCTTATTCTCCATGCTACAGTGGTTGGCTTGGACCAGTGTTGGCGAACCTATGGCTTGGGTGCCAAAGCTGGCACTCGGAGCCCTTTCTGTGGGCACCCAACAAAGCCCCTTCAAAGCCAGTGTATTCAGATTAAATTGCTGCATTGGCACTTTACAAAAAATTAGTGGGTTTTGAATTGCAGTTTGGGCATTCGGTCTCTAAAAGGTTTGCCATCATTGGCTTGGACTGATATGTGGCAGCACTCAGAACAGGACCAGGACTCAGTGCAATCATGGATATGTATGCCATGCATATTTTAGTCCCAAATAATAGGTGAATGGACATTAACCTCCATAGCTAACACAAGATTGAAATTATATGATTTTAATTTGTTAATCATAGGTATAATTATTTGGTAATTTTAAAAAATAACATTTTCAGAATTTTCTTTAGATTCTTCAGATGTTTTTCTGAGTGTCTTTTAGAACTAAGCAATAATCTATGTGGTCAACATTCCTCAGTAATTATTCTAGGTTTCTGGTCTGCTCTTGAAGCAGATAAAGAAATTCAGATTTCAAGGTTTATCTTGCAAACATCTACATTATCACTATGATCTTATAAGGGGTGATAATGCACCAAGTTGGACTTGGTGAACACGTTTTTGTATATTTGCACTTTTGTTGCTGTGATCTAATCCTTTTAGGACTGAGCAGTCAAAATCACTGGGCAAAATCTTGTTAGTGCATTTACATCAGGGTAAACTGCATCCAGGTACTGGAAATTCTCAATTTAAATGAATCAAACGCTTTCTATTCCCCTCTCCCTTTCTAGGGCTTCTTTTGCTCTGGGTAAGCTTTGAGAGTGTCAGGATTTGGGAGAAAAAGTCTTTAATAGTCAAACATTGCATTATTTGACTATTAAAAGCTCCCCTCTCTGTCCTGAGGCTTCCATTGGCTTTCAGGAGGCAAAAGTTAGCCCTAGGGAGTTTTAAGCAGTTACTTCACGTCCTTCCTTGTTCTGCGACTAGTTTTGTACCGTGACAGTGCTGGTCATGACTGCGTGGTTTTGTCCCTGTTTAGTCCCTATTTCCGTTTTCTCATGGTTGTGATAACTTGTCTCGTGACAACTGTTACTTCACAGTTTTGTTCTGCGACAAATTCTGAATTTGTCTTGCTTTCTTAACCCTTTTTTTAAAAATTGTAAATAAAACTTTTTTGATATTTCGATTTACTGGTCTTCTGGGATTTACACGTCAAATGCTTCTCGGGATGAGCAATGCGGAAGAAGAACATTTGAACTGTGGCTTTAAAAGCTGGATACCAATTTCCATCCTTTTCCGGCATGGTCGTCTTTGAGTGTATGTGTTGTGTCAAAGGGAATGGCTCTAAAAGGCATAGTTCTTATAAATCCAATCCCCTCCTCTCTTTTTGATCCTGGCTTTCTGGTTTTGATGGTCAGACACTGGGTCCATCCTGCTTTTAGGCCAAAGCAGAAGGTGGAGCACTAGGACTGCAACTCTTGAGCCTTTTTGTTTGGACACAAGCTGTAGCTGCACAAAGCCTTACCCTCCACACACCCACAAGCCCTTCATTGCTTAGTATCTGTGAAATTACAAGTGTTCACCCCAGATCTCCATTCTTGGTGCAAAATTCTCAAGGAAATTCTGTTGAACTGGCAATCATCGTGTCAACTCTAAAATTAAAGAGTCTCTTGAATTGTTGAGAATGCCAGATATTGGAGAATGGGCTTAATGGAAATGCATTCTGCTTCCCATTTAGGTGAAGCTAAATAAAAGAGTAAGTAGGATGTGGAATTCTGTACTGTGGGTAGGAGAGGGAGGAGATTAATTTTTTTGTTTAGTTTCAGTTATGCCTTCCTTTCAAGGATCAGTCTAAAACTGCCTCGCCATAATTGTGAGCAGATATTCAACCCTGGAGTTGTGAGAAAATATGAGGCACAAAATAAATGGAAAGAATGGACAGAGGGGCAGTATAAGGGAGGTAATATTTAATGTTATAACTTATTTTGTATGGTTTTAAATAATATGTAGTATAAATGTATTATGACTTCCTCACAGCTCCTTCCTCACAGATATTGGACAGGATCCAGATTTAATGAGCAAATAATAAATATTCCTCAGCCAGAAACCCAAATATTCAGCAGCCAGAAACCCAATCTCTTCTCTGGAAATAATTCCTACATTTTTAAACAAGTTTAGCATGTATACTTGATTGTTTGGTTGCTATTGACTTGTTTTGGTTGGACTTTATTTTGTGCTCACTTGGTTAGGTAGGGTTGCTCTTTTGCCAAGTTCTTCTTCTTCATGGATGACCAAAGGAAAAACAAATATCGCAACAATAGCAAATATTACACATGCACTCACTTCTGGATTATCCAAAAAGCCACTTCTGGATTATCCAAAAAGCAATAGGGTGAGTGAACAAGATGGCAAATATTGTTACGCATGGACAGGGGCATGTGAATTTAGATCTGGGCCCTGTCTCTTGATAGAGCATGACAGAAACCGACCTGTGGCTTATTTATCAGCTTCACAGGTACTGTACTCAGAATTCAGTTCTTTTAAGAGCAGGGAATCTCTAATATCTTTAGAAAAGAATCCTTAAATGTCTGTTGTTCACTTCTCTCCCTTCCTGCAGAGCAGAAACAAAGGGGCTGGTTTGATACCAACTATAATCATTTACCACATTAACATTGATTCTGCTTGACTTTGGATGGTAAAGGAATATGAAAATGAGAGAGTGGTGTTGCCAAATAAAAATGTAATTGTGTTAACATATAGCTTTCAAGCTTCAGGTTAGCCAGTGCCTTAAGCCTTCTGCCTGAATAGGCAAAGTGGAAAGCGCTGACCCTAAATTGCTCCCTTTGATGGAAGTAATATGCACCATTCTCTCGACCTGCTAGAATAATCACTGCTCAAAGTAGCAATCTGAGAAGCTGATTGTGGACTGTCAAGGTGCATTTCTGCTTTATATTCAAAGAGGAATAAAGGAGACCTCTGAGACCTAAGTTTGTGAGGACCTGTTCCCATAGTGGAAGAACAAGCAAGTCAACCCCTCATCTGGGTGTAGCACTGGGCAACCCAGGATCCGAGACTACTGAATTGCCCAGGAAATCTTGTACTCCCAGGCATCAGCCCAGGAGATTGGCGGAAAATGGGAAGCCTCTGAATTGAGCATAACTTCTGAAGAACTTTCCCTCAACAAGAGACCAGTGCATTTTGATGGCTGAACTCTGGCTCAGACTACTGTGCTCAGGTGTAGCTGCTCATCATGCTATAGCCAGACATATACCCTTCATTGCTTTCTAAAATAGTAGATAATGCTGGAGGTGACCGGACACAACTCAGCTTGCAGCCAAGAAGATCCTTTCACAGGGATCAGGGAGAGGGTGTCTCCTCAGACTTCCTAGACTGGCCTTTAGCTGCTTGGGTTGTAGCAAAATTCAAACTTAAACTGAAGAAAGTAGGGAAGACCACCAGGCCAGTAAGGTACAATATTATGAATACACAGTGGAGGTGAAGAATAGATTCAAGGAACTAGATTTGGTGGACTGAACACCTGTAACATTGTACAGGAGGCAGCAACAAAAGCTATTCCAAAGGAAATGGAAAGCAAGAAAGCAAAGTGGTTGTCAAATGAGGCCCTACAAATAGCAGAGGAGAGAAGGGAAGCAAAATGCAAGGGGGAAAGGGAAAGATACAGACTTCCAAAGAATACAACTCACTATGGTGAGTTCTTAAAGGAATGGGAGTGCCAGACCACCTTATCTGTCTCCTAAGAAATTTGTATGTGAGACAAGCAGCAACAGACAGAACTGGATATGGAATAACTCAGGCCTGTCCATCGTGTCAACTGTAGGCATGCCGCCTTTGGTGGTGGTGGGGGTATGCCACCGCAGCTGCAAGGCAGTCAGGCCAGGAAGGAGGTGTGGTGACCCTGAGCGTGGACTTCCCGCTGGCCTCCTGTCTGTGCGCCCGAGTGAGGGAGAGGTGTGTGTGCATGCGCATGCATGGGCATGCACACATGTATAAGAGAAGGGGATGCAAAAATTGATTTTGTCCCTGGGCGCCCCTCCGCACTCTCTCTGGGGGCTGAGGCTGAGGCAGCAGCAGTGATGGCAGCAACCCCCTGCCACCCCCCTGGGGGTCCTCGAGCCACCTGTGCTGCTGCTGCCCCGAGGGTTGACCACGGGGGACATTGGGGAACATCAGGTAGGATGTGGGCTGTTTAAAGGTGGACCGGCCTCAAATAACTGACTGGTTTAAAATTGGGAAAGGAGTACAGCAAGGATGTATTCTGTCACCTTGCTTATTTAACTTATATGCAGAGCACATCTTGCGAAAGGCAGGACTGGATGAATCACAAGCTGGAATTAAGATTGCCGGAAGAAATATCAACAACCTCAGATACACAGATGATACTACTCTGAGAGGAGAAATTGTGGAGGAATTAAAGAACCTCTTAATGAGTGTGAAAGAGGAGAGTGAAAAAAAAAGAGTGAAGCTCAACATCAAAAAAACTAAGATCATGGCCACTGGTTCCATCACCTCCTGGCAAAGAAAAGGGAAAGAAATGGAGGCAATGACAGAGTTTATTTTCTTGGGCTCCTTGATCACTGCAGATGGTGATTGCAGCAATGATTTAAAAGACGCCTGCTTCTTGGGAGGAAAGTGATAGCAAACTTAAGCAGCATCTTAAAGAGAAGAAATATCACTTTGCTGTAAAGGTCCAGATAGTCAAAACTATGTTTTTTTTTCAGTAGTGATATATGGAAATGAGAACTGGACTATAAAGAAGGCTGATTGCTGCAGAATTGACACTTGTGAGCTCTGGTGCTGGAGGAGAGTCTTGAGAACCTATCCATCCTGAAGGAAATCAACCCCGGATGTTCACTGGAAGGACAGATTTGGAAGCTGAGGCTCCAGTACTTTGGACACCACATGAGGAGACAGGAGTCCTTGGAAAAGTCCCTGATGTTGGGAAAGATTGAAGGCAAAAGGAAAAGGGGACAGCAGAGAATGAGATGGTTGGATGGTATCATTGATGCAACCAAGCTCTGGGAGGCAGTGGAAGACAGGAGGGCCTGAGGTCATGAAGAGTTGTACATGAGTGAATGCCTGAACAACAACAAGGGTTGTCAGTCAATCAAGTCAAGTTTATTGCGGTCGTATGACCCATATCTGCAAATATACAGTAAAGGCAAGAAGAAAAACAAAGAGAAATACTAATAAATATGAGCATCAGGGGAATGGGTGGCCGAAATGATCTCTGCTCTCTTTCGAATGGCAGCTAGAAAGAACTTTGCAACCTGTGCTGTAATGTGTGAGTTCTTGTCTATTAGACAGTATTGAACTAACCACTTGGAAGGGTGGCCTTGGAATTTATTCAACAATGGACAAATTAGGGTATTCCTAATTTGTTCATAAAGTGGACAAAATAAAAGCACGTGCTGAAGAAACTCAGGGGCCTCGTTTCCACATGGGCAAAATCTCTCTTGGCGTGGTATTCCCTGGAACCTACCCTGGAGCAGTGCTGAAGGCAGCACATTCATCCTGGCCAGCATAAAGGCCCTGCAGGCCTGTGGTGAACAGAGTGAGGTTAGGTAAGCTGCAGGAGTCCTATATGATGGGAAAACACCTTGTGACAAAGGGGAGCAGGTTCTGTGTGCCTGCGAAAGGAGTTCCTGCCTTTCTATGTCACATAACCTCTGGGTGAGAATTCTTAGGGCCTGTTTTTGCCCTAGCATCAGGATATGTTCAAGAGGGATACCTATGGACCTAATTTTTTGTTTAATGGAGAATTGCCACTGGCTTTGATAAGAATCAACCAGCATGTTATACACATACCCCAGTTGATCTGTGCAGAAATGTAATCTGAGCCAAAACTTTAAAGTCTGAATACTGTGGCTTTTCTACAACAAGGGTTGTCAATGGCCGTTACTTCACGAGCTGCTCGCTTCGCGGCTAGCCTTTTTTTCTGTCCGAATCGATCGTTTTAGTCCGCACGCCCCTCCTTTTTGGCTGCGATGCCACCCCGACCACGCCCCGTTTACCGTGCTCCAACCGGGGCGAGTGGTTCCCCTACCAGTTGCCGGGAATCTTTTCGCTTCGCATCTCGCTTCGCTCCCAACGTGGCGTGTGGTCTCGGGTTTTGGCTTTTATTTCAAGTTTTTTTAAAAAATATTCAAACAGGGTTATCGATGCATCGCTATATCGTTTCATCGCTTTGCGCTGTTACTTCCTCGCTTGAGTAGCGGCGGCGGCGGCGGCGGCGGCGGGAGCAGGAGGAGCCGCTGCCGCCTCGCCCGGCCAGAGCAGGGCACCCGGGGCAGGCAGCGTGCAAGCGGCGGAGGGCGGGCGGCTGTGCCATGCGGGGCTCCCCCCGAGTAGCGGCGGCGGCGGCGGGGGGGGCTGCCAATGATGCCAGGAAACAGTTGAAATCAGTAGAGCCATTGCAACTGACAGTCCAGTATCGATGCATCAATACGCCGTCGGTAGGAATTTTTTTAAAGGACAGATGGGAAATAACGAACGTTGAAAAGTGGCATGCGAATGCGAAGGGAGCAGGTGAGGTTGTGCTCGAATCGGTCCTAAAGCTGCAGCTCGTGAGTACTGAGAAACAGGGGTGGGAGCGAAGCGAGAACACGTGACCGCCACGTGACCGCCTCCGAATTCAAATCGAAGGCAATATCGCTGCGGAGCGCCACGCCTCGTGAAGTAAGGGCCAATGTCATTTCCTTTCATCTCTCTCTCTCTCTCTCTCTCTTTGAGAAGAGACACATTGCCTCTGCTCTTAGAGGTGCAAGGGACACCTAATTAGCTAGAATTAGAATTTCTGTCACCTTTCCTACCTCAACTGTCCTTCTCTATTAAGCAGAAGTGTTCTTATTTTTAAAGAAACTAGTCCTAATGTTTTGGAAGAGGTAGCTATGTTAGTCTGTGCAAACATATCAGGCAAAATCCAAAGGAAGCAATAATAAAAACAAAGTAAAAAGACAAAACCAAGTGCCCCTTGAAAGCGTAACTATTATATTTTAATGTGAATTTCCATGGACCACATCCACATCTTCAGATATATAGAGTAAATGAAATCCATATGTCTGAAGAACTGGACTTGATCCACAAACATTCACTTTAAAACATAATAGTTACTCTTTAAGGCACCACATGTTTTTATCTTTTTCATTTTGTTTTATTTTCCTGTGGACTTTGCCTGATAAGTGTGAATGTGCCTCCTTTAAAAAGGAGGGAGTGTGTTCAGACAATCATTACAAGTTTCAGTGAGCTGAATCCATAAATTAACATTGCTGTTGTGCTACTATTTTACTTACTCTGAAGCATAATCTGCATTCCTTTCATTTGATGTAGAAAGTGGAGTAATAACTAGACTTTGTGCCAGCAACCCCATGCCTACAGGAGGCAGTAGAGATAAAGACAGGTAGTTAGGATTCCTGATGCATTTCTTCCCTCTTTTGCTTGTCTGCTCTATTGATTCCTTGCCAATAGACATTTTGACGGTTACTTCACATATTTCCTTTTTCTGCGACTAATTTTGTACCATGACAGTGTTGGTTGCGATCATGTGGTTTTGTACCTGCTTAGTCCCTGTTTCCATTTTCTCATGGTTGTGATAACTTGTCTCGTGACAAGTGTTACTTCACGGTCTTGTTCCGTGTCAAATTCTGAATTTGTCTTGCTTTCTTAACACTTTTAAAAATATTATAAATAAAACTTTTTTGATATTTTGATTTACTGGTCTTCCGGGATTTTCACGTCAATGCTACAGAATTCGGTACTTTCTTTAATAAACATTTGTACTGCATGGTGCTTCCCGTAGGGAAACTAATGTTGATTGCCGCTTCAGCCACAGACCACTAGGTGGACACTGGTTGTTGTGTGATGGTTGTTACCACACGGTCCCTTGTCTCGGAACAGGAACCAGGAACAAACCGTGACAAGAGAATACCACAACCCAGCACCAGGTACAGTATTATCACACTCTGATCCTGCTCCAGGGCATGGTCGAGACAAATTTCAGCTGTTGTGCGACGGATGTGAAGTAAGATTTTTTTTTTGTACCGGTCCGAAGCGCAACACTTACAGAGACAAAATGGATGTGAAGTAACCACCTTTGTCCCAGATCTCTGACTTCACTTTAGTGTACAATTCTTTCCTGCAGTAGTTGTCTTAGTAATATAGACCCACTCTGCAAGCTTTCTCTAGCTTGAGTAAGTACTTCCTCTTTAGAGCAGTCGTAATATTGATACCAACCTTCTATCTTCTATATAGACTGGACATATGGCACTTCAAAGAGTTGTTCTGCTGGTTTTTTTATTCAGCCAACTAAATTGCTGTTAAAGGATAATATTTTGTTATTCTAGGAATGCCTGCCAGCAACAATTGCCTCCAGAATTTTTGTGCCTTTAGCATTTTCAGAGCTACCGAGAAACACTCCTTCACAGTGTGGGCTAGCGGATGGAGTATTGGACTATGACTCATAACACCTAGGTTCAAATCCCCACTTGGCCATGGAAATTCACTGTATGGCAGTTGGTGCCCAACCTTTCTCAAGCCATGACACCCTTTTATAATAGCCAAGTAACCTGCAACCTCCCTGTGAAATTTGCATCAAAAGGCATTTTTAATAGCATAAAGAAATCTTGCCTGAAAAAGTAGAGGCTTCTTTCTGTCCTAAAGTACCTCTTTCTCATACATGCACATGCACACTAACTTTAATATCTCACTCTGAAAAGTCAAGGAAGACATGAGCAACCCCTTGTTTGTTGTAAGCCTTGTGCCCTCCATGAGGTTTTGAAATACAATTCCCATTATTCCCAACCAATATGGTCAGTGACTGAGATGACAGGGGGTGATGAGAGTTGTACCCTGACTCAAGGTGGGGTAGGACAGATTGCTCTATAGGCATTTGTCACACCTGGGTTTCGATCCTGATCTTCTGAAGGTCCGGCTTTTCCTCTTCGTCCCATCACGTGATTTAATATGTGGGACAAGTGTTCCCACATCCAAAGCTGTTTTTTTTTCTAAATTTTAAAGTGCAGTTCAGCCCCCTTGGCCAGCAGGTGGCGCTAGCATTTGAAAAAAACAGACCACTTGGCTGGGGGGAATTAATGCTTACAGGACCTGATTGAACTTCCTGTTGCTCCAGTGTGCAGGGAAATTAAAACAAACATAGCCGATCGGCCCCAGGAACAGCCAGTCGGTGCTATGAAAAAAGAAAGAAAAAGAAACCCGGATCATCTGTGTGGTCCCATGGCGTCTGCCTCCTTAAAAGGTGGATTTTCAAAGCGAGGCAAAAAAATTCCCTACATCCTGGGTAAGTCATAGAAACCTCGCTTAAGGGAGCATTACCGGGTTTTCTTTTTTCTTTTTTTTCAAAAAGCCTGGTGGCCATGGGGACTGCAATTTTAAACACAGTTTATCTGGTAATTTAAACTGCTTTTAAAGGGTCGTGGGAGTGGCAATTTTTAACTTGCTGTCATGCTAATCCTGACTGTCTGACACACACTGCCTCTCTCTCCCCCCACCCCTCTGCTTTTATGTACACATTTACCGCGAAAACCCTTCTCCGCACTGAGAATCTCATTCCAAAAGAACTCAACAGGCAACAACAGCCCTGGGATTCGATGTGAAATCCCTCCCTTTAAAAGGATGCAAATACAGACTTGCCTATCGTGATGTAATTGCCTTCTAATAAGATCCTACTGACAAAAACAAAACATTTTTAAAAGCCCACAGCAGAATCAAGGCCTGATTGGGTGACATAATCACAAACTTGTTGAGCTATAAGCAATGAAAATTGCTATGCAGTGCTAATTATATGCATCACATCATCTAACCAGCTCTTCTTCCTTTCTCCTAGCTTTTTTTTTTAAGATAAAGGGGAAAGAGCAAGGCTTGCACTATAGCACTTCAGAATGGAGGCAGGGGCTGGTATGACTGACTGTCCCTCCATATAAGAAAAAGCAAGGGTAGCAGCTCAGACCACTGTCTCCCAGGGAGCACAGTAGGGCATGAGGAAGACCAGTCGGTGCCATCAAACCAAGGATGACTAGTTGTTAAAAAAAAAGGCATGCTTTGATTTTCCCTGCTAGAAAGCACCTCTAGCAATTTGTGATCAAGGGCAGAACAAGACCTTCTAGATAATTAGCGCAGAAAGCACTTTTGTTCACGGAGAACCATGATTCAGGCAGTCTTTCATGGCTGAGTAATCAGGCTTTAAAGGACTCCCATGTCTAGGTCCTGAAGACCACCATCAGAATAATGAAAACTGCCTTGTAAATTACATGTGGTGAGAAAAGTTCCTGCTGCAGACCCTTTCAGCAATTTTCCAGTCACAGGCTATTTGTAATATCAGTTTCTGGCCTTATACAGTAACCCCCCCACCATTTCACAGTTCATGTACTGCAGTCCTGCTATATCACAGACAGCAGTACATGTCAGGGCTCCAGCTGATTGGTGCTGGCGAGGGGAAGCAAAAGGTTTTTCTCCCCCATCCCAACACCAATGAGTTGGTGGGGAAGGGGGAAAAAGGTTTTAAAAGCCGGGGCTTTTAAAACCTTTTTCTCCCTTCCCCAAGCCATGGGCTGCAGCTTGGTGGTGGATCAGATCCCCCACCGCCGCTCACTCAGGCTGCTCTGAGAAGTTTTGGAGTGGCCCCAGGCGAGTGGCAGCAGAGGATCAGATCCCCCAACGTCGCTTGCCCGGGCTACTCTGAGAAGTCTTGGAGTGGCCTGAGCGAGCGGCAGTGGGGGATCTGATCACCCCCGCCGACCTGCATCCGCATATTGTGGATTTTCAGTCATCACGGGTCTTGTGGGTCCCTAACCCCCCCCCCCAATAGACAGGGGGGTTACTGTAACAAGTGCTTGGATTCTCACCCCTTCACTCTTACCAAGCATTTCCCTTTTGTGACACAGTATTTCTTTTCAATTATAAGTCTAAAGGATAGCTAATCTTTGTGAGTCATTTTCAACGGAGGAACAGAGTTATAAAAATGTTTTTAGTGCAGGAGGAATTCCTACTATAGTTTTTGAAGTGTGCACCAGGGAATGGATCCTTGCTTCCCCATGTAGTAGCCATGATATATTATTTTGAGTAGAACAGGTACAGCAAACACACACACAGAGGGAAACCCATTTTTTTTGGCATCGGCAGTAGTAACGCATTAGATTTTACAGTGTTGGTGACTACCACTAAAACTCCACATATGGGGGCAGAACATAAATGCTGCAGTGTTTAAATACAATTTGGCTGATTTTGCAGTGTGTGTTTTTTTTAAATTGTAACCTCTTTCAGGCTTCCATTATTTATTTATAATTCATTTTAAATCCTCCTCTTTCAATCAACATTACTTTTTACAGATTATGTGGGATTATTAAAAACTACTGCTGCAGTAAATTCTGCTATTACAGCCATAGACCTACTGGATTTTTCTGTCTATAAGACACTGCTGCATATTAGATGCCCCCCACTTTTGAGACCTCCCAAATTAAGAAATTTATTAAATCCTCTTTGAGTCCTCCTTCACCCCACCCCACAGTGTTTACTTTCTGTGTTCTGAAAACTCCTCCCTGCTTTGCTTTTGCGAGGACCAGAGCTTTTATTTTTGCAGGGAAATGCTTGGGGTGGAGCAACCCATTGAGAAGTTCATTTTCAGGCATAAATGAAGGGTCTGATCATACAAGAACAAAGCAGAGAGAAGGGCAATCAAGCAGTCCTGGAAAAAGAAAAGAAAAGAAAATATCAGGGGGTTAGGAAACAGCAGGGGTGGGTGGAGGAGCTGTTATAACACTCCTGAGCAGTAATACTATAATCCTGCACAGCTCAGTGCATCTTCCAAAAGAGATATCTAATGGGATAGCTGAAAAATCATGTCAGATACCCCATTAGATGTCTTAATGAGAAGATCTCACACGGAGAAATAGTACTACAGTGGTACCTCAATTTACAAATTTAATCTGTTCCAAATTCATGCTCTTAAATTGGATTACTCTTAAATCGGGGTACCTGTCTAAAATGTTTTCACAGAAGAAAACATTCATTTCTCTCAGATAACTGTGTCCATTTTTTTTATTTTGACTTTTCAGAAGCGAGATCTCGAAAAAGAATTTTTAAAGCCTCCCCTAAAAAGTAAAAAGGAAGCTAGACAAATTCAGTGTTTGTCACGGCACAAGACCGTGACGTAACACTTGTCACGAGACAAGTTATCACAACCATGGGAACACTGAAACAGGGACAAAACCATGTAATTGCGACCAATGCTGTCACGGTACAAAACTAGTTGCGTAAGTAGCAGCAGATGGTGAAAGAGAACAAGGATACACCTCTGAATTTTTGAAATGAGCCTTAGCCAAAAGAGTTTGGGAGAGGCCAGTGTTACAGGAAATCTGTGAGGAAGATATTGAATCTGCAGTGTGCATAGACACATGGATAGCTATGAATGAGTACTCTGGAAAGTTCAAAAGGAAAAAAGGAACCTGCACATACCTGTATTCACTATTAGTGACTATTTTGAATGATAATGCAGAGCATTGCAATAATGGTAGTTCTCACTATCAAGTGGAGTTTCTGAGTAAGTTGCCATGGGCAGGATCTGGCAAGTCACTCAATGCATGGAGTGTCTCCCCATCCTGTTTTTAATGTGTGCTTAGCCTGGGTATCCTTTGTTTTCTTTTTTGCACTCAGTGCCCTCTGTTCCTCACCGTAGTTTTGAATGTCCATATAGTAGTGTATTGCAGTGGCCACAGCTTTGAACCTCCTCCTTTCTCCAAGGACGTGATGCACAGAGATTTTCTTGATTGAACTGGGATTTGAACCGAGCCTGTGCTTCTGCCTTCTCTCCATTTGTGGTGCCACTGATGATGAACACCGCACCTGTGCACTCAGTCACAACAAGCCCCGACTTTTAACTGTCAGCATAACCAGGAGCAGAAGCTATTTGTGCCACAATTATACCTACCATTCAGTACAATTCTTCCATTTCTATAGCACTTTTGAATATTGAAAGTGTTTCCTCTAAAGTACTTCGGCACCCTGATTCATTTGTTTTGTGTTTGGGGGACAGGGTATGGCGTGGGAAACAATTTGTGTCCCTCCAGATGTTGTAGCAGTGCAATTTCCAGCTCCTTTAGCTAAGATCAGCTAATGGCGAGTTTTGCAGTTTGGCAATACCGTATCTGTATGGCCACAGCTTGTCAACACGACTTAATTTTTCATCCTTCCTCACCTTGAAGCCTTCCCAGATAATCTGGATTCTTTAAATCGCTATGAAAGAAACACAGATTTTTGAACGACGGGCTCATTTGAGCCTTAGCTGCTGAGGCATCAGGATATGACCTACTTCTGTAGAACAGAAGGGCACCAGCATCCAAGAGAGACGGAGAAAACAAGCGAGGTTCCTGACAGGCACTTGAGCTGAGGCACTGCCTTGGGCAGACTGATAAAAGTCCAGGTGCTGGTGCTGCTGCGGTTTCTGCTGCTGCTGCACGAGCACAGAGAGGAATGAGATCAGCTTGGCTTGGCTTGGCTTGGCAGCCCGGATACATCCAACGTACGCAAACTCTCAGGTGCTTGGAATGCAGGTGTCATGCCTGAACCTGATTGTATGTGTTGGCAAGCCAACTGGGGGATTAGCTAAAGCAGCTGTTAGATGCTCTGTGGGCCGGCTCCTAAAAACATATGTGGTTGTAATACAGCAAAGTGTTTGCTTGGCAATAAATGGACGCAGCTCCTCCCTTGGACATTTCTAAGTGCAGGACTGAAGGTGATAGCCACGGATGAGAGTATTTGATACCCTCAAGAGTGATGGAGATTGTTTCTTCCTGAACATTGGATTCTTCTCAGCATTTGTTACAAAACTATTGGTTGGGCAGAATGTCATTCCCTTTGATCTGGGCTTGTTCATATCATGCATGTCTGCAGTTCCAAAATTATTATCAAGGTTTTTCTAAGATAATGGCCATGTGCGTACATACAAGCATCAGTGAGAGAAGAAAGCCATTCCAAATCCTACATTCATCACTAAAATGAACCCTTATTATTAAAGGTGTGCATGTGTATTGGGCCATTAAGATACATCCTACTTATAGGGGTTTCAGTCAAAGTGAGAATAGTTAAGGTGTGGTTTTGCCAGTGGCCTCCTCCTATGAGTTTCCATGGCCAAACGAAGTTGTGAATCTGTAAGCAGGAAATATATGGGGCAGATAACCTGCAGTAAGCTTTTCAACTGCAGATAAGACTGAAAGGATTCCAATCACAAACCACAGCAAAAACAGACCTGCTGGCTATCACCACCAAAAACAACATTGGCTACCAGCCAGGGAGTTTCCCAGCACTGGCCATCCAGAAACATTGTTTTTGCCTGGTGAGAAGTTAACGTCAGCTGCTCTGTTTTTACCATAGAAGGAGAAAATAAAGGATTTTTCCCCTCCTCTTCCTCTTTTACCGGGCTTGCTTGTCCATTAGGGTGGATGGCACTACCTGGGAAGCACCCTTTGGTGTACCAGGGATGGTCAGTGTCTTCCTAGCCATCAAAAATGTTCTTGCTGGTACCATGATACTATGTTCCCCAGCTGCCACCATCCAGCTGTCCATAGGACAAGCAAGCTGTGTGGAAGATGAAGGGCTCTCTCTCACACCCAGATGAAACCCTGCTAAGCTTTAAATATCACCTAATGCACACTCTTTTAAAGAGTAGTTGGCTTACATCATGTGATACAATGAAATTCAATTTATATTCAAACTGCTTTCCAACAGGCATATTATTCTGGCCCAGGGCTGTCACTCTGTTCTCTATACCACACTGAGTATCTACAAGTTGTTATTATTTGTGTCATCAAGTCTAAAGTGACTTATAGTGATTCTACTAGGGCTTTCAGGGTGTAGAGTTTTCAGCAAGGCTAGTCCCACTGAGTTCTGCTGGAACCCAAAAAGATCCAATAAGGCATCCAACAGGAGAGAGATCCAGAGGCAAATACTGATTTTATTGAGCACAATAAAAAACAGCAGGCGAACACCCCAACCAGGACAGTGCAAAGATGTTCCATGCCGAAGACAAAGATGGAACCCATTTTATACCTTCCCGTCTCCCTCCCTCCAAGGTGCACGCCTCCCTCGGGCCATCAGGGGTGTGACAATGGCATGGAGGAAACTGAGTATTGTCCAAGGGTCTGGGTAAACATAGGGGAATCAGTAAATCAATGGGGGGCGGGAATCAGTGAGTCAATAAGATAAGCCCTGAGGCTGTCAGACAGTTCCTGAGAGGTGTGGAGTTGAAACAATGAGACGCTTCTGGCTGAAGCTGTGGTGAGACGTGCAGGAACCAAGGATGAGCAATGGAGTCAACTTCTGGAAGATGCCGCCTTTGTGTGGAGTCACCATGATGTCTGCCTTCCCCTGCCATGAGCCCATGCCCAAGATGGTGCAGGTCCAAGAGGCATAGGACAGGGTAGGAACTCGTTTAAAGCACACCCAGGGTGAGTGGGGCACAGGGAGGAGAGCAGGAGAGAGGAAGAGAGAAAGGGAAGAGAGAGAAAAAGAAAAGGGGAGAGAGAGGGAGAGAGGAAGAAGGGGGGGTTGAGGTTGGCTGGGGTCAGAGGCCAGGGCCAGTATAGGTGAAGGAAGAGGATGGGGGGGGGTAAGCTCTTGGAGAAAAGGGCATCCCTGGGATCTGAGGATGATTGCTTCACGTCATCTTCACATGAGCCAAGAGCATGGTGGAAATAAACCATCAGTCAGGGAAGATTTTCCTGGGCTGCGTCTCTGGCTGCTTTAAAGGTTAAATGTTAGTGTCCCATTCAGCCAAGAAGGGGTTAACCAGATTTGCTAGCGAAGGCCTTCACCATCCCTAGGTGGAAACCTTTGGAATGGAGAAAATAAGTCTCCAAAGGTTTCCACAAAGAGGGGAAACTCTGTCCGGTTGATTCGGGAGTGTGGGGTGGTCTACTGCTATAGAGAAGCAAAGGGGAAGTGAAAAGGGGGAAGGCTACCGCCATAGAGATGTATTAGCAGTAGAAGGCAGGATTTCCCTGGAACTGAAACACGACTAGGGATAGGGACAGAGACCGAGGCTGCATTTTAACTTAAGCCGGGTCCATGGAGCGGTGAGCCAGGTAGGGGAAGTAAATTCATGCCGCTGGGGCTCCCAGGCCTTAGCCGCCTTCCTGGAACTAAAGGCCGGTCGCAAATTTGGATTTCTTCAGTCCAGGGACTCCGGATCTAATTCGATGTGGTGGTCTATTTACTAATCTATCGCAATCTCATCTGCGTTAAGCACCCCCTTCCGGCCCGTAATTAACAAGACATTGATGGATGAAGGGGGCGCTGATTGGCTAAGGCGTACGGGCGGCTAAACCCTTAGCGCTCCTGCTGTTTTATAGACTCTCAACGGAAATGGACTGCCGCGGTTATCTTGTATCAGTGTAAACTGTGAAATTGGTTACTAAGTGGCGTTTTCCAGCTACCCAGGCTCCGGGCTCCATTAGCAATGCCTCAGCTTGCCAAAGCGGCAGTAGATGTGTTTTTCCCGATATCTCGGGAACGGAGTGGAATTTTGGGACCGGGTTTAAAGTACAGTGCTTATGACGGTGTGGGGCAGGGGCAGGTGGTTCCGGGGAGGTTTGGAGCCCCTCCAGTTATTATTTATGGTCTCCATTACAACTCTTCAAGGGTATGAGAGATATAGAACTTTATCAATCCCACACCCCCAATGAGTGGGAGTTTGTACCCAGGCCTTCTGAATTCTAGTGTCACTTTATCCACTAAACTACACTGGGTATCAATATCAATTCTATAGGGAGCCTAGCAAATTTCTATAATTCCATGACTTTAGGCCTGACCTTTATGATTCTTAAAAGCATGTCCCTAGTCTTCATTACTGTTGAAAAAAGGCTATGTTCAAATAGATGCATTTTGTCCACATTCATCCAAAGTCCTACTTTTGCTTTCTTTCTGTTGGATAACCTTATCTGTAGGTAAGACTATGAAGGTTGTAAACCATAGTGGGAGTGGCACCTGCAGCAACTGGGCACAAATTAATGCCTGCCTGGACGCAAAAGAATGTGCCTCCTAGCTGTGCCACCTGTGAGTTGTCACATTACAGTACTTTCTTAGATGGGTATTATCTGGATCCTGGGTTGTTTACCTGCATTTTCCCCATGCCTGTCTTTAAAACAGCTGGCCTTGAATCAGTTCTGCTTGTTTCCAACCTGCCTCACCTGCCTCTACACACCATTACTGTGCCTGCCCTCCCTCTGTGTCATCATATAAAGACCCAATCAGTGATACCCGAAGATTTGCTCATGTGCCAAGGGAAGGATCCACACCCTAACATCAGGTTTTGAAATCTCAGGGAAAGGGACATGCCTGGGATAGTAGCCCTTAACGCTAACAGATCAATGAAGCATCACATCTCACAGCCAGTTTCCTTGTTCTGATTTTCAGCCTGCGATTGCAATGGGAAATCTAGGCAGTGTATGTTCGACATTGAGTTACTCAGACAGA
Source organism: Phrynocephalus versicolor (assembly GCA_023846285.1). Lineage (NCBI taxonomy): Eukaryota > Metazoa > Chordata > Lepidosauria > Squamata > Agamidae > Phrynocephalus > Phrynocephalus versicolor. Next base: position 4,012,809 of record JAHTLZ010000129.1, on the reverse strand, counting down.
CAGGAAACGGATACCGGTGCCTCAACTGCATTGACAACACGGAGGGAAATAACTGTGAGCGGTGCAAGGAGGGCTTCTACCGTCAGTATCGTCAAAATGGCTGTGTGGCCTGCGGCTGCAACCCTACAGGTATGTGGGGACTTGGTGGGGTGGGAAAACATAAAAATGGGCTGAATCTTAGCCTGCTCAAGTGCAAAAAAGTCAGCTACAGTAGAACGGCAGCAAATAATTCCTTACAAAAGGACAACAACAACAACAACAACAACAACAACAACAAAGCTGAAGAAAACAGCTTTTTCGCATGACGATGGACACAGAAGCTGTAGTGCTGATTTGCCAATCTATTTTTTAAAAATGAAACAATTTCAAAGTCCATTACAGAATTTCAAAATTTCAAAAAGGTGGAGAATGGCGAAATGAGGAGAGTGGGGATGGGAGGGGGAGAAGTGGTGGGGAAATGGGGGAGACGAAACTCTGCCTGGATTGCTTCAACGGAAAAGTGACTAGAAGTATGGAATCTTACACTATGGGCATTTATACACGACCCCTAAGCTCCGCGGCAAAGGGCTGCAAGCTCCGGACCTTAAAAATGTTTCCCCACCAGGTCCGGAGTTTGCAGACAATTAAGTGCGACCCCGCCCACCTAAGCGCGACCCAGCTGCACTTTTCTTGTACCTGCTCTTTGATGGTGAAAAATATTTAATGCGGATGTGCTGGGCTCTCCTCGCTTCTTTTTGTTTTTGTTTTTTGCCTCCCGCCCCTTTAAGAGCAACCAGAAAGTCACCAGCGGCTCGCCCGGCAGCGGCACCGGGGAGGTAAGGCTTTCTTCTTTTGTCCTTTTTTCCCCTCCCTCCCTCATGCAGCCAGCAGCCAGGGTGGAGACGCATGAAGAGCGACAGACCCCTAAGATCGCTGGTCCGCATTTAAGGGACCAGCGGATCTTAGGGGTCGTGTAAAAGCGCCCTAAGTGAATACAGATCAGTGGGGGAAAGTGTCCCGTGGACCCTCCTTCCCAAAATTAAAAAAGTAAAACTGATGCAGCTGCTTCCAACCTTTAAAGCCCCTAAATGGCTTGAGCCAAGCTGTCTCAAGAACCGTGTCTCCCTTTATGCCTGGGCATAACCTTTCTCTTTGGGTAACCTAGCACTTTTCAAATATTTGAAGGGCTGTGACACAGAGGAGGGGCAGGCTCTGTGTTCTCAATCATCCCAGAGTGCAGGACAGGCAACAGTGGGCTCACGTTAAGAGAACCCAGCTTTCAGCTGAATATCATGAAAAGCTTCCTAACTGTTAAAGCAGTGTGGCAATGGAACCAATTGCCTCAAGAAGTGGTGAGGGCTACAACACAACTGGAGGTAATCAAAAGAATTTTGGACCCCTATTTGGCAGATATCCTTTAATTTGTAGCCCTGCATGGAACAGGGGGTTGGACCTGATGTCCATACTGGCCCCGCCCAGCTTTTCCTTAGTGACTGGCTGCCTAAATGAGATTGCACAGGCTGGCTGTTGTCCCTGAAGACACAGCAATAAACTGAACTTCCAACTACTGGCTCAGCAAACTAACTCATTGGATATTTATATACTGTACAAGCAAGAAGACCTTCCTTTAAACTAACCCTAAATCTATCCAAATGTACAAAATGAATTACATTACGAGCCTCCCTGCCGTGTTTATGCCTACTTCTGTACCCATGCCACATTCCAACCCAGGAGGCTCATGAAGTGATCAAGTTCAAAGGGCCATTTGCCCTACGAGTTGAAGCATACTAAAATCTCTCTTCTTGAAGAATCTAAAGCAAGTCTGAACTGTGGTGGTACAAATGATCCCACTTGTTGCAAACATGTCTTAACAGCTTCATTTTGGCATTTTCCACAGGGGAAGTCCAGTCATGTTCACCAGCCAAGAGGCTGTGAGGTGGGGAAAAGAAATGCTTGACATAACAGGCCTCCTGTTACTTGGATTATTCCCACCACATCAATCATGGGGAACCATCAAGCGTTGTCGTAACTGAATTCTGAAAATGTGGGAACTGAGGCACGCTTTGGTGTTATACTAATATATATATATAGCCTATTGATGCAGATAAAAATTAGGTGACATGACTGAAAATAACGATGAGGTTCAGATCCATGGAGTCATTTCGTCTGCTGTTTCCAACTACACAGGTTCTTAGAGGAAAAAAGTCACTGGTTTGGTCTTTTTTTGTATGAGACACACTGGTGCATCATAGAAGAAAGCAATTTCCCACAGGGCTAGCTCTACTATTAGGCAGAGGGAGGCAATGTCTTCTGGTGGCAGATGCTTGTGGCAAAGAAGCAGCCTTCTGGCTTGGGTTACCTTTTAAAAGATTAGTACAGTAGGACCCCCGTATCCACTGATTCAGTTATCCACGGCTGGCAGAGGAAATAAATAAATAAATAATTCAGCAGCCGCAAAGCAAGCTACTGTCACCAAAAAAGACCAGCTGTAAAGCAAGCTACTGTTATAAAACAGCAGCTGTAAAGCAAGCTATCGTCACAAACAGCAGCTGTAAAACAAGCTACTGTTGCAAAACAGCAGCTGTAAAGCAAGTTACTATCACAAAACAGCAGTTTTGGAGACAATTTGGTGTTCTCTCTTATCCACGGTTTTCATTATCCACGGGAAGGCTTGGAACCAATTCCCAGCGGATACTGGGATCCTACTGGAACTCTTTAGTAAATTCACACATACTTTTGTAACTAAGTGCCAAAGAGGAACAGAGATGCTCATTTTTGTCGTTGATTCTCCTTCAGCGTTCCACCTAGTCTGTTTGCTGCTAATGCATCTTCATGCTCTTATGAGTTGCCCCTTATCTATGAGCATGTTCTGACTTGTACATAAAAGAAGATTTTGGTCTTTAATTTAGAAAGGAGAGTACTAATGCTTGCTCCTGATGTGATTCCCCACCACCTTGTTGTATGAGAATGTGTCTGGTGTGTCGGGTCCTTTGATTTCATAGAAAATGCAATGTACCAATAGTGTTATTATTGTCATCACCACTGCTAATTATCTCAACCCATTTTGATGATGTAAAGGTAAAGGCTCTGGGAAGCAACAACATTATCTCCAGTGTCATTATTGGAAATAAAAACCTATGAGGAGAGTCTGCATTTATGTCTTTGCCTTGAGTCTGGTATTTAATGTTTTTTTTTGGGGGGGGAGGGCAGACATTTGCAGGAAATGGCTTTGTATAAATGTGTATTTGCTGCTCAAAAACTCCTCAGCTCACTTCAACTGCTTCTCTGATATAACTGTCACCCAATTTTAAACAATGCATGTCTTTTTCCATTTGGACCAACCATAGTATTCCAATAAGGATTTAAATGGTAGCTCCACTTCAGTCTTGTTGGTTCTCCTTGATGTTTCAGCAACCTTTGATACCTTCGACCACGGTCCTTCCTGGAGGACTGTCCCCAGAGTGTATACCTTGACAAAATGACCTCCTCCTTGAATCCTCAACTGTGGGGTTCCACAATTGTGAGGTTCCACAATTTATTGCTGAAAAGGACATCTCCTCAACCCTAGGGGTTTTCAGACTTCAAATGAAGAAGAAAAGAACGGGCTAACATGCTGAGACTCAAGAGGACAATATCTTTGAAGAGCAGATAGTTCTATCTATATGCTTTCAGACAGCTTTCAAAAGGCGTTAGTGTATGAGTGATAATAAACTAAGGGGAGGGGGCACTTGCTATAACAGAAGGAAGCAGCATCATGTAAAACATAAAAAAGGTATTACAGAAAAGATACCGCTTGCATGTGATAATGCTAAATAGAGGAAGTTCTGCTAGACAAGCTGGAATGGTGCTATGTTAACTCTTCCTCATTTTCCCTCAGATTATTTTTCTACCTAAGGAGAATCCACAATCATGTTTTCCACAACACCCCAAAGTGGCCTTCCTGACTATAACGACCATTTTTAATCCACAGGTTCTGTCGGTGTACGGTGTGATAACCATGGACGATGCCATTGCAAATCTGGCGTGACTGGTGACAAATGTGACAGATGCCAGGACAATTTCCATTCCTTTTCCAAGGCAGGCTGCACAGCTGCCGGGCAACAACAGTAAGTGTCCTCAGGTTGGAAGAGCTTTTAATCACTGATGGTTGTGCCTCCCTCTAGGATGTCAAATTTGTCACAGGGTGTGACTACAGAGTGAGGGAAGTGCAAATTCACTCACACGCACACACTGTACATGGAATGTACATGGACTTTCCTTTCTGCCTCAATCTATCCAAATGATTTTGAAATTTTGAAATTTGAGAAGGTTCGCTGATCGACAGGAAAACCTAGGTATCAGGGAAGTGGGGGACTCTTGGCTGATTTGCATTTCTTGTTGTGTAGTTTGATCGACAGGAAAAAATGTGAATCAACCCAGCCAAAACCAGAAGTATGTCCTGCAGTTTTTGATCATGTTGTTGCCCCTTCAGCCTTGCAGTTCTCACATCAGGTGCCACACAGTCATTATTGAACTCTGACACTTGCAGTGGGATTGTACATTTGACCATTTTCAATTTGCAAACACCACTGAAAAACAAGAACAAAACAAAACCAAGGAAACCTTTGCTGTACAAAAGTAGGTTAGGTATCAGGAAGGAGGGTCCTCTCAAGCTAGCCAGCTTTGCTTGAATTTGTTTTGCAACAAACCAGGAAAGGGACCTTGGTGTCCTGGTGGACAGCTCAATGAAGGTGTCAACCCAGTATGCCGCAGCAGTGAAAAAAGCAAACTCAGTGCTAGGGATCATTAGGAAGGTATAGAAAATAAGTGTCATTTTGCCTTTTATAAATCTATGGTGAGGCTTCACCTGGAGTATTGTGTACAATTCTGGTTACCATACCTCCAGAAGGATATTATGAAAATGGGAAAAGTACAGAGGAGGATAACCAGTATGATTAGGGGACTGGAAAACCTTCCTTACCATCTGAGGCTGCAACAGCTGGGCCTCTTCACTCTTGAACGATGGTGCCTAAGAGGTGACCTGATTGAGGTTTATAAAACCATACACTGTGTGGACAAATGAGATAAGGAAAAACTGTTTTCCCTATTGCACAACACTAGAACTAGGGTGCACTCCATGAAACATTTGGTTGCTAGATGTCAAACAAATAAGAGAAAGTACTTTTTCACCCAGAGGATCACTGGTCTATGGAACTCCCTGCCAGAAGAAGTGGTGACAGCTGTCAGCCTTGGCAGCTTTAAGAAAGAATTGGACAAGTTCATGAAGAACAATGGTATATCAATGGCTATCATTATGGATGCCTAAGGACAACCTCTGGGTGGGAGAGACAGGCAGGAGATCACTCAATGCCATTTGGGGGGAATCATAAGCAGGTGAAGACATCTGCTTGGGAATGCCATGAAGCAAATGTTGAGCCACTGTGTGAGACAGAATAATGCAGGACTGGATGGGCTGTGGTCTGTTCCAGCAAGACTTTTCTTATGTTTGTTTGTGGTTTGTTATGGTATGGTTTAGTTTTGGGGATAATATTTTGTTTCATTCAGATTTGAAATCTTCCCACCCTCTGTCTGCAGTGTGCAATGGTTAAGGCATTTGCTGCCATAATCTCCTGGATGTGTGATGGGGCTAGCGACAGTTGAAGAATTGGATCTTCATGAATTTGGATAGGATCAGTCACCGATCAGCCCCTGCTGGGCTGAGAAGTGTCCCTTGGAATTTTGCACTTCTCTATTTGTTGCAATGAGGTTGTTAGCATAAAAAAAAAAAGGAATACATCTGTATCCCTGTTTTGTTTGTCTGCCCTTTCCTCAAGGGGTGAAACATAGGATAAAAGCAGATGAGAGGGTGGTTATCATCAGGAGAGGAAGATAAATTATTTCTAAAGGCATAGCCATGTCAGTCTGTCTTGGCCTGTTGATAAAATCAAGGGGGAGTGGTGGGATTCATGTTGTCCCAGTCACCCAAAAACTCACCCAGCTAAGTCCGGAAAATTAAAGAGCCGGTAAACAGAACCTGATATACAGTGTGTGGGGTGTGGTGGGGTGTGGGGATGCCCACAAACAGTCATGCCATGGCAAGATGATTGTTGTTGTTGTTGTTGTTGTTGATGATGCTGCTGCTGGAAAACCCTGGATTGGTTGCTTTGAACATCTCCCTTAAGAAAGATTTATTTCAGTGAAGGAGGAGAGCTCATCTTGGAGATGTGTCAGCTGCATTTTGTATCCTTGAAGCTTTGCTTGATAAAACTGGGTTTTAGCTAGCATTCTGGGGAGACGCCTGTCCCATCCTGTGGCTGTGTTCCTATACATACCCATTTTCTATGTATACGTATATCACAAACATTTCACTCTCAGTTCGGGTGGCCAAATGTCCTCTTTTAAGAAAGTCAGCCCTCCATTTGAAAAAGCTCCCAGGGATGGTTCTCTGTTTCAAAGTATTCTCCATTCAAAGGGCTCTCTGGCCCAGGTCTGACGGAAAGCTCAAGAATTCCAAAGGGAAAACGGAATCCTTGAAGTAGCACCTCCATACATGCTGCCTAGACACAGGCTCAGATGATAGATAGGTTACCTTGTCACTGTCTCCCCCACCTATAGAGCACATGCCTAATAACACGTCTATTCACCTAAAACATTGGAAACTTTATCCGAATCAGTGTCCTTTTTAGTTTTGGTGATGTATACAAGCCTAATAAATAAATAAATAAATAAATAAATAAATAAATAAATAAATAAATGCCTCCCATAGTCCAGAAAAGAAGGGCAGAAAAATGCCACATGGTCCTTGCACATATTTCAAAGAGAAAGGTCAGGGATAGATCACTAAAAAAAAATTACAAATTTAAGCTAACTTGACTCTGCATGATACTTCATGAGGGTCAGATATTATGGAACATTTATGTTTCTTCTGCACTGCCCCCAGTTCTGATGAAGAACTGTATGGAGTTGAGAGCTGGTTTATATTGGGGAGGGGAGCTGTTAGGTATCAAATATAGATATCTGTTTTTGAAGGGGAAGCAGTGGGGATACAACTCGGTTGAGCCACTAGATCAGCCATGTTGAATTGGCTATTCCCATAAGGAGTAGGGGACATAATTTGAAAATAATCTCTCCCTTTTTTCTTTTGCTCAGGATTCCCTGGTGTAATTGTAATCCTGCTGGAAGCACAGGGAAGTGCAATGCAGGACGCTGTGTCTGCAAGGCAGCAGCTGCAGGAGATCAATGTGAGAGGTGAGTGCAGCCAATGTGAGATGTGGTTTGGCAAAACATTGTTATGGCAAAGATGGTATCCCCAAAGGATCCACAATGGATCAAGTCATTATTTTGCTTTTCATTCAGAGTCACAGAAAAATATAGCATTCTTCTCTGATCCATCCATACAAGGTTGGAAGGTTACTGCTCGGAGGTTTCTTTACTTATTTTATGTGTTTTTAACATTGTTAGCCGCCCAGAGTTCCCGCCAGGGAAGATGGGCGGGATATAAGCCTATAAATAAATAAATAAATAAATAAATAAATAAATAAATAAATATGTAATGCTGAGATTCTGGATGCTAAGAAATTCAGTTTTCACTCAGCAAGAATTCAGGTTTTGAAATATTTTGAAAGCTGAGCTTGTCATGCCTGATTGGGTAGAGCAAACCTATATTTTTCCATCTATAAGACTCTCCCATGTATAAGCTGACCCCTTCTTTTCCAACCCAAAATTAGTTTTGCACCTCTGCTTCATGGCTCTGGGGGTGGGGAGGGAAGATCTTGCTCTCCCAAGTCCTTATCTAGCGCTGTAACCACTATAGCAGTGATGGCGAACCTTTTAGAATCCAAGTGCCCAAACTGCAATTCAAAACCCACTTATTTTTCACAAAGTGCCAGTACAGCAATTTAACCAGAATACAGTGGTACTCCGGGTAACAAATGCTTTGGGTGCTACCCTTTGGAAAAAGTGAGGATTGAAGAGCAGGCTTTTGAATTTCCCGTGGCCACAGCACCTTCGCTGCGGCCATGGGGGGGGGGGAACTGCTCGTTGAGCTTCACATTTCTGAAGAATAGCACCCATCCATGTCTCTGCCCTGGGCAGAGAGGTGGATGGGGTGCTACACTGTTGGGAAAGCCAGGGGGAAATGGTGGAGGTTTGTAGGCTCGTTCATAGCCCCAGTAGCCACACTGCTTTTGGGATTCCCAGAGCGGTGTGGCTGGAGAGTAAACTGGGGCTACAAAGGAGCCCACAAGCCGCTGCCTCCCCTTTGACCAGCTCTCTTCACGGAACACAGTGGCATGCTCTGAGTGGAGGGGGAACTGCCATGGCTGTGAGGGGGCGATGTCGCATGTCCACAGAAAGGGCTCTGCTTGACACCTGTGCTATACATTCACCAACACTGCACTCTCGTCTCTGAAGCTGAGGAGCAACCTGCACTTTTCCCTAAATACAATTACCACATTAACAAAAACTTCAACTTTATACCAAAACACACACAAAACAATAATAGTAATGGCTTGTAGGAGTGGGGAAGTGCTCAGTACAGTATAATGAGCTCTGTACATCAGGTATACAGAATTGTGCATTAAGATTGGGAAGGGGAAAAAAATGAAATGGAGCTACTGATGTCTCGTTCTGTTACGCAACAGCTGGGATTTATTGCTGTACCTGTTCGAATGCACATGTGTCCAGGTCTGTTTCCATTTAGTAAGCAACACCTGCCCTTAATCTAACCTCTTGCCAGGCCACACTAGACATTCTGAGTCTAATGATTTCTGGATAAATTCCTGCCTCTCCTTTTCTTTCAAATTTCACAGCTGTAGGCCACTTACATGCAACAAGTTGAACTTCTGCAGAAGAGACCAGGAGCCTCTTCTGCCAGACAATAACAAATTGTCCCCTCAGGCTGAACTGCACCATTGCCCATGCACTCACCAGTTAGAGTTCATGGGGCCCCGAGCCCTGTCAGCACAAGTGAATGTACATGGTGAGATCCAATCCAGACCTGTGTCAAACCTTGTGTGTGTGTTTTTAAAATCAGATACTATATCTTTCTCTGAGGCCAGTATGAAAACCTGCCCTTGATGTGAAGATCCAAACTATGCACTGAAAGGGCTTTTATGTACCTGTTAGCTTACTTAGTTCCATTTTACCTCAGCATTACTTTGAAAGTTCGCACATTCCAAGCCTTGGAATCTAAAGGTCATTCATCTCTAGATACATGTTTCCAAGTGAAGTTACTCAAGATAGCAAACAATGACTAAAAATGTAGTTCATGTATTTAAAATAATAAGTTAAGGTATTAAAAATCAAATACAATTGCACCTAAATAATATTTTTAAAAAACCACTATTTTAAAACAACTAAAACAGATTAGTAACAACATGCTAAAATATTTTAAATGCCCTATTAATAACTCTAGGAAATTCATAGATTAAAAGCCAGTTTAAAATGAAAAGTTTCTACCTGCTGGCAGAAGCATTGTAAGAAGGGGGGTGGTAACCTAGCCTCATGTGGGAGGGATTTTGAAAACTATTGCACAGGTAGTAACAAAGAGAAAAAGGGGTTAGTTTCACTAATTTATACAAATATTTTGGAGAAAAATTATGATAGTAATGCAGGATCTAGGATAGGTTGGGAAACAAATCTAAAAATCAAAATACCAGAAAACATATGGGAAAAAATATGGTCCACTCAACCATATAAATCAATATCTGCAAAATCTAAGGAGATGGTGTTAAAGGTAGTATATAGATGGCATTTATGTCCTAACAAGTTGCACAGTATTAATAGAGAAATATCAGAATTATGCTGGAGAAAATGTGGACATAAAGGAACATTAGAACATATGTGGTTATCTTGCCCCAAAGTACAGAGATTCTGGTTTGAACTAATTAGTTGGCTGGAAAAAATAACAAAACAGAAAATAATCCCAAATGAAATGCTATTATGGTTCTTACTTTTCACCGGAGAGAATGAAATGGTGGCAACCCTCATAGGTGTGGCTAGGAATGAAATAGCCCGATGCTGGAAATCAGCACAAAATTTAAATATGGAAAAATATAGGACCAAAGTATGGGCAATGGTAGTAATGGAAAAATTGACTTATCGTGTTAGATTGTATAAAGGGGAAATTAAACAGGATCGCTTTATGGAAATATGGCACCCATTGTTAAATTCAGATACTGAAACTAGTGATAGATTAAGCAAGATGGAAAATGGATTATACAATGGGTTGTTATAAACTGTTATAAATTGTACTAGCAGAAATTATAAGAAAAATAATGTACTATATTGTGTTACAGTAAGGTTGTTAATAAATTATTATAAAAAATAAATAAATAAATAAATAAAATGTAGCTACGGAATATGATGTATTTTGAGTTGTCACTAGAGGCTCCTGCAATGGTGGCAGCAGGACTTAGAGAACACCCTGCCTTGAAGATCTTCAGGACCAGAGGAGATTATATGGGGTGATATGGTCCTCCAAATAGCTGGACCCAAGCCATAGAGGTACAAAGCAGCACTTTGAACTGCAACGGACTGCCAGACAGTGATGTTGTAGCAACAAAGGAGTGATATGATTCCCCTAGTCAGCTCCTGTCAGCAGCATTTTGAAGTGACTAAAGTTTCTGAACTATCTTCAAAAGCAGTTATACATAGAGCTTCTTACGGTACTCAGAGGAAGATGTAATTAAGATATGTCTCTCTGTAGTCAAGTTAGATATTTCCAGGAATGAGGATAGCCTGCACGTCGGCTTTAATTATGTAAATGCACACCTAGCCACTGCCAAAAGTGCTGGGTGGCTCAGTAGTTTAGGTAGAAGAGCTAGATTGGCCCTCCTTGAGAGGTCTGGATTTGATGACCTATAGCAGTGATGGCAAATCTTTTAGAGACCGAGTGCCCAAACTGTGATTCAAAACCCACTAATTTTTCGCAAAGTGCCAATACAGCAATTTAACCTAAATACAGCTGTGAAGGGGTGATGTCGGGTGCCCACAAAAAGGGCTCCAACTGGCACCTTTGGCACCCATGCCATAGGTTCGCCAACATTGATCCATAGTGTCCATCCCAGCTCTGCAGTTCTAAAATTAAAACCTGGGCATCCTCTGCACAAGGCGCCTGGGTTTTCAGGAGGAATCCCTGATCTGCCTCTTGACTGACTAGAACCACCTCTGTATTATAAGGATTATACTTGTTTTTTCATCCTTGTCCAGTCCAGATATCAAGCAATCCGGCACTTGGTTCTGAGACAAGATTACTTGAGTGTGATGTGCATACAGATGACAATGTCCTCTTATAATTCTGGGCAGTTTCTTGTAGATGTTAAACAGCTTGGTGTGGGTAGGTAGGCAAAACAGAATCCTGAGAGACACCCCAGGCCAAAAGAATCCCCCAGCAGCAGCACGTGAGGTTGCCCCTCCCGGAAAGACTATAGTTCCTTGGAAACAGTGCTACCAAGTCCCATTGAAGGATGCAACCCACCAGGATACCATGGACTATGGTATCTAAAGATGCACTCCTCTTGTTCAGTTCCAGTATAGGTCACCCAGCAAGGTGACCAAACCTGTTTCAGTCCCATAATCAGGTCTGAAGCCAGACTGAAATGGATCAAGATAATCCATTTCATTCAGCAACCTTGGAGCCTTACAGACACATTATGCAGGAAGATGGAAGCATTCTGGAGAGGTGAGAATCAACCTGTGTGTGCTGGGCACTAGCCCTTCATGGCTTAAAAAAAGTAGCCACAGGAGGATTCACCAAGTAGATAAGGGACTCCCTCTGGCTCAAGACCACAATCCATCCTCCCTACAAGAGGCTGTTAGTTACAAAGCTTCAGGGGTGGGGGTATAAACCATTGAGTTACAGTACAATCAACCAGTCTCCAATGTTCTATTTTTGGGCGTGATGTTGGAATGTTTCAGCTCCAGGGTTGTTCTTCAAATGCCATGTCCTCATAGAACGTTGGCAATCAGTAGCCTGAACTGGTTTCGATCTATTCTCAACAGAGCAGCAGTGCTCACTGCGGACCATTGGCTTAAGTTCTTAAGCCAGCATGTTCTTCTACACCTTGGGCCACACTTCCCATCTATTTTTCCTTGAAGGGTAACCTGCAGCAGATGGTATATCTCATTGTGTGTCCAAAATACTGCAATTTTCTTCTCTTTATGGTAATGAGGATTTTCTAGCTTTTTATTCATGCGCTATAATACAGCCACAGGAGTGACTCTGGCTGTCCAAGGTATCTTTGGAATTTGTCTGTACGTCCACATTTTGAAGTGATCCTGTCCACATTCTCAAGTTGCACAAATTAGAAATCTCAAATATCATTTCCCCTCAGTCCAACCGTTACCACAACAACAGCAAAATGTAAGGAACCCTTCGCTGGATTAGACCAGTGATTCTCAACCTTAAAAGCTACTGCCCCACGATGGAGCAGAAAATTTTTGAACGCCCCCTTTTGTGAAAATCCTGTAATTTAGGGTATGGGGAAGGGTGATTTACTGAATTATAAAGGGCAAAAAAAAGTAATTTTTAAGATATTTCCAAATTTGTTTGATTTAACTTGATACTTTTTGCCCTGGGTGATAATTGCATTCCTTTTATTAAAATTAAAATAACTAATGCAAAAAATGCTTAAATGCTCTTTTATGTAAATACGTTTATTTCAAAATGCTGTAAATACGTATATTTTATTTTTTAATGCACTGTTTTATTGTTTTATTTTTGTGTTTTATTTTCCATTTGGCTAGCTCAGAGCACATGGGCAAAGCAAAGATGGCAATGCCTCATTGGACATTTTGGTGGTGGTGGTGGTTTGTTTTGTCTTTCACCTCCTCTTTTGGGTGGTGAAAACTTTATAAGGCAATGGTTCCCAACCTTCTCAATTAAACCCAATTACATTTATAAACTGATGGGGTCAGAACTCTCCACAACAAACCAGGAAAGGGACCTTGGTGTCCTTGTGGACAGCTCAATGAAGATGTTAACCCAGTGTGCCACAGCGGTGAAAAAAGCAAACTCAATGCTAGGGATCATTAGGAAGGGTATATAGAAAATAAGTCAGCAAGTGTCATTTTGCCTCTTTATAAATATGGTGAGGCCCCATCTGGAGCATTGTGTACAGTTCTGGTTACCATACCTCCAGAAGGATATTATGAAAATGGAAAAAATGCAGAGGAGAGCAACCAGAATGATTAGGGGACTGGAATATCTTCCTTACCATCTGAGGCTGCAATGGCTGGGCCTCTTCACTCTTGAATGACGGTGCGTAAGAGGTGACCTGTATGAGTGCAAATTTAAACAAACCATATATGTTCATTTTTCTTTCATATGCAGTTGCAAGCAAGGCTACTATAACCTTGATGCAGAAAATCCAGAGGGCTGCTCTCCATGCTTCTGTTCCGGACACTCGACAACATGTTCTAGTGCAAAAAATTACAGCATTCATAAAATCACTTCTACCTTCCAGAGAGGTAAACAAGCCACTGTAGGCTGCCTTCTGTGGTTTGCATGAGGAACCGTCTACATGTTACCTTGAATTCCGTTTCAAGTCTGTTTGCCAATGTAAAACATAGAGACCTTGAACTAGGCCTTCCGTGAAGCTCAGTATTAGAAGATCCAGTCCATGCTTTCGAGCAGTGAGTCTGTTACATTTCCATCTCGCTCACATATTTCACATAACACCTTCTTTTATTTATTTGTATTTTACTGAAGTGCTTTCCAGGGTTCAAGTGCATTTTCAAGGCATCTTAGGACTTTTGGACACATTCAGCTGGCATGCAAAGTAGAGTGTCAGTCACTGTGAATTCTCTAAAATCGAGCAGCAGAGCACCAGAGTGGCTTTATATAGATATTATATTCAGGCACTGATGGGTCTGGTTGGGTGACTGCTTTGGTTAGTTACTGGGAATAGTATTTTTTTAAAGGCATTGGTTCTCATTTGCCTTTAATAAAGAAAAGGAAAGGGTGATGGTAAGGAAAGGGAAATATATCAACTTTGGAGTTTCATGTAAGGATCATAGTCTTACTTTTATTGTTATTTGTTATTTATTATTCACATTTATATCCTGTATGTTGTTTTTCCTTTAATCAGTTCATGGCATTATACACAGTCTCATTCTCCCTCCTTTTTCCTTGCAATGATGCTTTGGGGTAGGTTAGGTCAAGAAAGGACACCTAACCAATATCACCTTGTGATTTACACGGCCGGTGAACTAGAACCTGAAACTTTTAAGTCCCGCCCACTGCAAGCCCCTAACCACTTCACCAGCCTTGAAGAGAGCTGCTTACAAAATCTTCTAATTCCACTGTTCTGCTCCTTGGCGAAGTGCATTTTATTCTTAGCATGCAAACCTTATGGAAGAAGATAAGGTTTCCTGTCATTTATAGAAATGGTAATCATTTCTGTAAACTCCCAAAAGATAGCTGGGGTGGTAGCCCAGTGGTAAAGCTTACAATCTGTAAGGCAAAATGGCCCAAGATTAGTTTCCGGTTGAATAGACAACTGCTTTCAAAAAGGCATATTATTATTCACTAGTCTGTGAAGATTCTCAGTCATCCAGGTGAGGTTACCTGGAAGTTGAGTCATGGCAACTAGACCTCTTTTCTTGAGAGATCAAAATGTTTCGCTACTCATCCAAGCCGCTTCGTCAGGCTGATAAAGCGGCTTGGATGAGTTGTGGAATATTTTGATCTCTCAAGAAAAGAAGTCCAGTTGCCATGACTCAACTTCTAGATATTATTCACTAGTGAACATCACATTGAAGACAGTTCTCAATCTGTTATGTTGAAGTTCACCTGCGAGCGCTGCAGCCAACATGGCAAATGGATTATTAGAGGGAATGCAATGCCAAACATAGGGAGGATGAGAGATTGAGAGCTACTGCCATATAGCTAAGCACGTGCACTGTCTCAGCTTTTTTATCCTGAAAGGGACAGGGAGCTAGGCAAAAGAAACAAAACATGCTTTTGGGGGGCTTCAACCCAAGTTTATGATGATAAGATGATACTTTAAGTATTTACTGCAATAAGATGCAATGAGGTGCACATTTAAAATATGGTTAAGGATTTAATTGTATCAGGGAAAGTGAGTCCTATATCGTCAAGCCCCTGGACTTTGTTATCACTGTAATTTCCTAGCAGGGCAACCCAAGCCAGTGGAGATGGGTCAATTGTTTTCAGGAATTAATGGCTGCATCAGCAGAAGAGAATTAAAAGCTCCAGTGGTTATGAAGGTGAAGAAGTTCTTGATGGACACCTACTGGGCAACCGTGTTAGCAGACACTAAGAAAGCTACTCTAGCTCTTGTTAGGATTCCTCTTTTTCCTGAACAGAAGAAACCAGTGGGAAACCACCTTCTGAAAAGTTTACGCCTCAAAAACCTTATATCAAAACAGACCAAAAATGGAACAAGGAGTGGTTCTGTGAGACGAGAGTATGAGGTGGAAAAGCACTCAGTGAGCTACTGGAAAAGGATGAATAGCACTATTCCTGGTGAAACAAAGCCAAAAGCATGTGCTGCTGTGGATGTGCAGAGGCAAAAGGAAATTTCGGTGCTCCACAACATGTATAGAATATGAGAAACATAAGTCAACACAAGCTTGGAATCATAACAAGAAATGGCATATTTAAATGCTGTAATACATTGTATGAATGAGCCAAAGTGCAACAGAGTTCTCAAAAAAAAATGTTTTACTCTGGAACCACAAACCCAGGAGCAGTTGTGTGTCTCTAATCCAATGCAAAACAGGGAAAAGTGATGGTTTTTGCTTCTTCCCAGCTGTGTTTCCTGAAACACCGTGCTTGACATCTAGTTTCATTCTTGTTTCCCTCTGTTCCAGGTGATGATGGCTGGCAAGCTTACGGAAGGGATTCCCCTTTGCCACTCCACTGGTCTTCACATCATAAGGAAGTTTATGTAGCATCAAGGAGTCCGGATCCCACCTATTTCGTGGCTCCTGGTATGTTATGCCCCTACCATATCATGCAGCAGACAGGAGCCGTATCCCAAAGGGCCTTTCAGTACAGTAATGATCGCACGTTGCTACTTGTTGTCCGACTGTGTCCAGCAGAATCTGGCTCTGGGTGAGAAATGTCTCCCTTCAAGTATTGCTGGATTGCAGTTCCCATTGGCCCTAACGAGCATGGGCAATGTTGGCAGTTGCCGGCTAACAGCATATGGAAACTCATGTCACACACACACCCCCGCATCCCCTCTGATGGAACACAGAGCATTTCTGCCTCCTGGAGGACACCAGTACACTAGTCATTCAGTCCTTTATTTTAAAATATTTTTATACCACCTTTTGAGGCAAAGGATTCCAAGGAGCAATTTAAAGAGAAAAAAATGTAATGCAATAAAGTATGAAATGCAGACAGTCAAAGCAACGTAAAACACTTAAAACATTCTGAACAATACAGATCATGTTATAAGATTTCCTCGAAACTCCTTCTTTATTCCATGTAGACATATTATCTTACATTGGTGCTGCCAAATCCATCTTTTCAGCAGCACAATGATCGTTCTTTGACTTCCTGTTTGCGTCGTGCTTCTTTTGCAGCCAAGTTCCTTGGGGAGCAGCAACTCAGTTATGGGCAGACACTGTCTTTACATTATCGTGTGAACCAACCAGGACGCCGCCCTTCTCAGCAAGATGTAGTATTAGAAGGAGCTGGTTTAAAAGTCACTGCTCCACTTACACCTAATGGAAGAATGATATCTTGTAGAAGTGGCAAAATATACACTCTCAGGTAAGTTGCTTATGAAATCAGCAAACTTTTTAGTTTGTTTGGTTTTTTTTTTTTTGCATAAAACACTCCAATCAGTGATGATACACTGGGACAGGTTCACACGTTCTCTGTCACCTGTTGCTTACTACCTCATCAAACAACGGAAGTAGGAATGAGCCTTCTTAGATCTAGTGGCCCGAACAGAACTTCTGTATCATCCAAGATCTCCTCTCTAATGTTTTTAGTGGAGACAGTTTGTGCATCTAGCTACTGTCAGCAAATCTCCACTAATCAAAGGATGAAGAATCTGGTGATTTACACACATGTCTGAACAAGTTCACTGATGCTTTCCTGCTTGAGGAAAAACCCACATATTTTTAAACGGGCATGTGATGTCTAATCTGCCATGCTGTGTTTTTTTTGTAACCTTATCCTTGTTGTTTTCTCTATCTTATTTGGAATTCTAGCCTTTTCTTTTTGTTAGGCGTATAAAAGCAGTGTGTCACTGTCTTCTCTGGTTTTCCCAATCAATCCCAGATATCTTTGCTAAGTTACCTTTTGCATATATGTATGGTGCATATTTTTTTTTAAAAAAACAGAACTTCAATTTCTTGCATTGTCTCTGATTTGCAGGTTGAATGAACACCCAAGTAGTGGTTGGAGCCCTAGACTAAGTAGAGCTGAGTATTACCGGTTAATTGGAAACTTGACAGCTCTTCGGATCAGAGCTACTAATGGAGATAGTAGTAAGTTGGGAGTAAGACTGTGTAATTTTGGTCTAATCACAGAAAGTTGTGTGTTTTTCTCTTGATGATGTATTCCTTTTACAAGTCTATCCTGTTGTATGCAGAGATAAGACTTTGGACTTGAACACTCTGGCAGAATTATGAGAGCGAAAGCTCCCAAACCAGAAAGCATTAGAGCAGCCCTCTCTACATCAATGCTATTTCTGAACAACTGCTTCTTTAAATAGTAAGAAAAGCAACCCACTGAACTACAGGAGGTGGCCTAAGGAGATTCAATGCCTTAGGAACTCTGCAACTCACAAAAGTCCATGGGAAGATAAGGCCCAATTCCTATTACAGTTTATGGAGACAGCCTCTAGTCTAATAGACCCGTCTCTTCCATGGGCATTGGCAAATAAATAAATAAATAAATAAATAAATAAATAACATGGCCATGATATGACTAATTGGCTAGTGTTCGTTGACATATACTCAACAGTTTTGTTTGACATAGATTCCAAAGTGAAGTGACTGAATCCACGTCTTCTGGATTCACATACACTTGTAAGAACTCAGATATTATTTGAATTCCACATGTCTTTTAATTTTCCAAAGTGCTCTGCTGAAAAAAAAGTCTATATAAATATTTAGGGAGTGTTTTATGATAGCAAAGAGTTCTTTGAGGGAAAATATGTTCAGAAATGTGTTATGTTGGGAGGGAAAATGTTCAAAAGACCCAGTTAAATATTGATTTTCATGCAGATTATGCAAAACAACAGGTTAGTATAGAAACAAGAGGGACAAATACATTCCTTTGAAAATGACATGGACCAGATTTTGACTCTAGGCCAGTTTGACAGACATATATTCATTTCCCAGTCGGCTATTATGGAGTTGGGATTTTGGGATGTGTGGTATTTGTCATGTTGCCTTCTCAAGGAGAAATTCGCTGCAATCTGGTTTCTGTTCCTTTAGGCACAGGCTACCTCAGTAATGTTGTTTTAGTGTCAGCGCAGCCAGTCCCTGGCACTCCAGCCCTGTGGGTGGAGCAGTGTGTATGTCCGGCTGGGTACCAGGGCCAGTTCTGTGAGAAATGTGCTCCAGGGTACAAGCGAGAAGATTCTGCCCAACTCGGGGCTCTTGGCAACTGTGTGCTGTGCAACTGCCATGGAGGAGGACTTTGTGATCCAGATACAGGTATGGAAACTCACCTGCGGACCTTTCATTGTTGCCAGATTGTTTTTTATATGTATCAGCCACAGACAGGTTTCTACTATAAAAACCAGATTGCTCACCTGTTTACATAACAATCTAGATCAGGGGTCCTCAACGTTTTCAAGCAGCGGGCTGGTCCACCGTCCTCCAGATACCACAATTGGTCCCAGGAGCCGGATTCAGGACCCTGGGGGGGGCGTGGTTTGAGGACCCCTGATCTAGAGAGAGATTTGATTATTTGAGGGCAGTGTGGGTAGGAGGGCACGCTTTCCATCGCTCCAGGTACGAAGTCATGCCTACCCCATACACACATGGGATAAGTAGAATGTCTATCCCACCACCTCCTTTTTTTTGAAAAGAGGAGGTTTTCATACCTGAGGCCATCCATGTCCGTAGCATATGGCCCATCTATTAACTCCTGTGCAGATTGAAACGTACATATGAGTGTTCTGTGGCCACATGGACAGGATGTCCATCTGGGTCAGTGTGAACAAACCCTCTGAACCCAATGACTTCTAAAGATATATGAAGTTTTCCATCCAATGTGCGAGAAAAATTCTGAAAATACTCTGAGTGGATTTGATAAGACTTTGACAGACATTGCTGTGGAGCTGTTAAAATGGCTGGGCATTTTAAGCCAGAGAGGTTTGCATTTAAACTCTGTCCCAAGATGGTGAGTTGGGTTTGCTAAAACCCAAGACAGGTATCATGTGACTTCTGCCAAAGTCCACTGGGAAAAAGCCTTTTTGTTCTTTGTTTTGTTTCTTATTTGATCAATCACCTGGTTATTTCTGCTTTTATTTTACTTTTATTTTGGTTCGTTGTTGTTGATTTATTTAGTCATATTTTGTTTATATTATGTTGTTTGTACAGTATTTTGGTTATTTCAATGTGTTAATGTTGCTATATTGCGATTTAATGTTGTAATCCGCCCAGAGTAGCCCTAGGGTTAGATGGGTTGTATAAAAGTGAAATAAATAAATAAATAAATAAATAAATAAATAAATAACCAACCAACCAAACAAATGTGGGTATTGTTTCAAGTGTGATGGTTGTAATAGAAATTCAGTAAAGGGCTATTCAGACCAAATTCAAACTGTGAACTGTATGTTGTCAAACCCTGCTCTAGTCAACTATTCTTTTCCTTTTCTTTGTTCAGGGGATTGTTATTCTGGTGATGAGACCATGCAGCCTGTGCCTAGTGCCTGCCCAGATGGTTTTTACAGCTTCCCACGGAACCCACAGAGCTGCCAGCCATGCCCGTGTCCACGTGGCTATGGCTGCTCAGTGCTCCCCCGCACAGAGGAAGTTGTTTGTAATAAGTGCCTTCTTGGAACTGAAGGTAATGCCCAAATTCTGATATATACCACATTTTCCCCAAAGTGTAAGAGTAAAGTGGATAGAAGGATGTTCTTCTCCCTCTCACAAAATACCAGAACTATGGGACATACAATCAAATGGAGGGTTGGGAGAGTGAGAACAGACAAAAGAAAATGCTTCTTTACTCAGCATGTTAGTCTGTGGAACTCCCAGCCACAGGATGTGGTGACGGCATCTGGCCTGGATGCCTTCAAAAGGGGATTGGACAGATTTCTGGAGGAAAAGTCTGTCATAGGTTACAAGCTATGATAGGGATGTGTAATCTCCAGGCTTAAAAAAGAGGGCGATTTGAAGGCCACATGGAGGGGAGTAGTATCAGGAGACAGATATCTAGTCTCGTATGCTCCCAGAGGCATATGGTGGGGCCACTGTGAGATACAGGAAGCTGGACTAAATGGGCCCTTGGCCTGATCCAGCATGGCACCTCTTATGTTCTTATGTTAACCAAGACTAGCATTATTTTTGTGAGTAACAGAAGGTAACTGTTTGATTACACAGCAAGGGAAATACAAATTCACTCATTCACTCACAGTGAATATGCATCAGGTGCATTCAGGTCCCTGGGCATTGTGGCCACTTAGGGATAAAGTTTTGCTTGCAGTTTGTTTGCAGCCCCACAGGTGGCACTGTTATGAAGAACTACCTAATAAGCTGGAAACAAGTATTTCTTCTTCATTCCCTCCCCTTATTTTCTAACTCCAAGCTGCTTTTAAAATGTTCTGCTGACTGGTGCCTTTGCACATCAGGGTTTCATTTCGTGATAATTTCCCTCTTTCCTAGGAACAAACTGTGAACGGTGTACTTATGGCTACTTTGGAGATCCTTTGGGTGAGAAAGGCCCAGTACGGCCCTGCCAACCATGCCAGTGTAATGATGCTGATCCAAATGCTTCCGGGATTTGCAATCGTTTGACAGGGGAATGCCATTGCAAAGATGGCTATTTTCGAAATCCTTTATCTCTCAACCCAGCAGAAAAATGCCAAGGTATGTTATAATCAATGATCCCATTATAATCAATGATCCCATTATAATCAATGATCCCATTGATTATAGGGATGAATGTTGACTTCTAGGACTTCTTTACCTCCCTGGACGTATGCTGAAATCCTGTTACTTAAGGGAGAAATTAATAAGGAGAGTAGATCCACTGCATCATTGGGGATTTAGAGTCAACTCTAAACTGATTCAATGCCCTAGATCAGTGGTTCGCAACCTGTGGGGTCCCAGATGTTCCTGCACTGCAACTCCCAGGAATCCTTTCCAGCACAGTGAGTGGTGGAGGCTTCTGGGAGTTGCAGTCCAGGAACATCTGCGGACCCACAGGTTGAGAACCACTGCTCTAGATTCAACTTAATGCACCAAGCAACAGGATTTCATTCTGTCAGACCTTGAGTGAGCCATGCACTGAAGCAACATGGGAATAGATGATTAAATGGTGGATTAAGTATTTTTCTTTCCTAACAAAAATAACCAGATGATATCACTCCCTCTGTCATCCGAGAGCTTTAATCAGTTGGGAACAGGTGTGGCTAGATGTCTGATCATTCTTTGAATTGGAAAGCTGCCTCTAGAGAAATGGATATTTATATCTCAGCTAAAGAGCCAGCCATGCATCCTGTCCAATGTCCATCATGCCTAATAGTAGCCCATCCCTACCATTAGGCACGATGAGACCGTTGCCCTAGGCAGGAAATTCTGGAAAGGCAGTTGGAGGACAGCAGTAAAATGAAGGGACAGATGGTGGTTTGCACAGCAGTCCCAGATGTAGCGGAGAACACTGTCTCCAGATCAAAGTCAAAGGAAGATTTTTCTGCATATGGAAGCCTGTGTGTGTGTGTGTGTGTGTGAGAGAGAGAGAGAGAGAGAGAGAGAGAGAGAGAGAGAGAGAGGGAGAGGGAGAGATATTGGGGGTGAGTGACCTTTTGCCCTTTTATCTTTTGCCTCTCGCACCAAAATATCTCAAAATGGCCCTGGGAAAGAATTGGGGTGCTTTTGGTTTCTGTTCCTTCTGATTTTGCAGAGCCTGATCTTGTTTCTCATGATTTGGAAAGTCTCTGTGATATTCTAGCATTTCACGTGGGAACATTTTGCTTTTTCTCACTGGTGCAGCTTGCAATTGCAATTCCGTGGGTGCTGAGCCCTTGCGGTGTCAAAGTGATGGGAGCTGCATCTGTAAGCCAGGGTTTGAAGGCCGAAGCTGCGAACACACCCGTTGTCCAGACTGCTACGGCCAAGTGAAGAACCAGGTTGGCTTCTAATTTTGGCACTTGCCCAAACCTAACCCCATCATCGTAGCAATCCATTGGGAGAAAAACACCCATCAAACAAAGTAGATTTATTTATTTATTTATTTATTTATTTATTTCCTGCTCGTCCACTAGCAGAGGTTCTTTCTTCTTCCTCTTGTGGGCTGCTGCTGGCTGCATCTTACCTGCTTGCTTTTATCCCAAAACACCTGTGGGTGCCTCAGCAGCTCCCTGACTGATTACTTTACAGTAGAACCCCAGTATCTGCTATGGATGGGTTCCAAGCCTTCCCGTGGATAATGAAAACCATGGATAAGAGAGAACACCAAAATGTCCCAAAAAGTGCTGTTTTGTGATAGTAACTTGCTTTACAGCTGCTGTTTTGCAACAGTAGCTTGCTATACAGCTGCTGTTTGTGATGGTAGCCTGCTTTACAGCTGCTATTTTATGACAATAGCTTGCTTTACAGCTGCTCTTTGTGACAGTGCAGTTTTGTGGCTGCTGAATTATTTATTTATTTATTTATTCCTCTGCCAACCATGGATAATTGAATCAGTGGATCATGAATCAGTGGATATGGTGGTCCTGCTGTACTTTCTTCTCCCGCTACACCCAGAAACTCTTCTGTTCTATAGCTTTGTAAAATAGAACTCCAACCCCTCTTTGGAGGTCTAGCCATGGTTTGCTGATCTAGATGACCTGTCTTGCTTTCAGGTAGATCAGTACCTCCAACAACTGCAGGGACTTGAGATTCTCATCCATCAGATACACAGTGGGGGGAAACCAGGAGATCATGCAGAGCTGGAAAGGAAACTGCGAGAAGCTCAGGACCTGCTCCAGCAAGTCCTGAGAGAAGCCCAGAGCTTACAAGGTAACCTGAGCCTTTTCAGATTCCTTACGAACAAGATGAAAGGGAGGAAGCAGAGGAAGACAAGTAAGAAAGGGCAACCAGGGTATCTTCTTGCCTTCCTGTTCCTGCCATTAGAAAAGATGGAATTAGTTTCAAGCCAGTTTCAGCCAAGTACTTTTTTGCAGGTATTGTAGACAAGCTCTAAGACCTGAAAGTCTTGTTTCACTTAATGCACAGTGTGCAGCTATATCTGTTCTTTTGTCTTAAAAACAAGCTTGCATTTAACCCTAATTCTCACCCTGGCCCTTCTGTCCCCTGTTATTACTTCTTCAGTATCATTACCCATATAAGGTACTTAGTAAAACAAAATCCAACTGGAACATTTGCATTAATCCCTGCCTTTTGAGTAGAGAAGGTTGGGCTACAGCTGGATCATGAAGGAATTCTGGTGTGCTGTGATGCTGATTACAATCTTTCTTATGTTTATAATCAGTCGAAATAAAACAGGAGCTGTAGTTACAAAATGCACATTATGTGCAGTATAGGGTGCTTTTTCATGACCCCTAAGATCCGCTGGCAACTTAAATTCAGACCAGAGATCTTGGGGGTTTGTGCTCTTCCTGTGTTCCCACCACTCCGCACTCCCTTGCTCCTGTCTGCATGAGGGGAGGGAGAAAAAAAGGAAGAAAAGAATGCAGGCTCACCTCCGCTCTGCTGTCTGGAAGCTTTCCAGTCTCTTACAGTCTCTTAAGGGGGCGGTGGGGGCAAAAAAACGAACAAACAGAAGGCGAGGACAGCCTGGCATCCACAGCTTTACAATCCGCATCGGAAAATTTTCACCTTTGGAGACCAGGTACTTGTAAAATGCGCTGGGGTGCGCTTAGGTGGGCGTGGTCATACTTAATTTTTTTAAAATCCAGAGCTGGTGGGAAAACAATTTTAAGCTCCGCATCTGGGAGCCCTTTGCCTCGGATTTTAGGGGTCGTGTAAAAGCACCCTATATGTCATTTGGCTTTGAGAATCTTGTAATAGGAGATTTTGAGGGTTTGTGCAAAAACATCTTTCCACGTTTTCTTCTATTCTTTTCATTGACAACTAGTAATATGGAAAGTTATTCTCTCCTTTCCAAAGTCATAGTACATGCTTGTGTCTCACGGTGCTCCATCTCTAGTAATACAACTATCCAGTTCCCTTAAGAATTAAATTGCTTAGTTATAGCCTGCTGAATTTTTTTTCTCTTGTCTTGATCCCCCTACTCAAGAATCTGACAGGGCCTTGGCAAGCCGCTTAGCCAAGATGAAAAATCAAGAGTTTACCTACCAGGGTCGCTTGGATGAGATTGTTGAGACAGCCAACAGACTGCAGTCCTTGGGCAGTCAGTATCAGACCCAGGTGCAAGATGCCAGGAGGCTGGTTGAGAGAGCTCGCTTGGATTTGGAACTCAGCAAGGGAAAACTGGGAGGCATGGCAAGTATCCTCCATTGTGTGGAATAAATGATGAACAGACCTTTTGCATGCCAACAGAATTTCAACTCCCATCCCATGAATCAGAGAATGAGAATGGCCATATCATTTCTGCTATTCCCCAGGGGTCAGGAGCTGGTAGCTGCCCTTGTGTGCATGTGTATGAGTGACCCAAGTAGAGTGCTGGAAAATCTGGCCACATGATAAAAGGTACAGAATTCTAGACCACACAATTCATTGTGTTTATGCAAATGGTTCTCTTTTCTTACCTAGATTATTCCGTCTCCAGACATCCCTGGAAGTTCAAACAGTTTTCTAATCCTGGCCCAAGAAGCCATGAAGTTAGCAAACAGGTGAGTTGATAATCACTTTTGTTAAGCCGCTGCTAACGCCACTTCTGTTACTTCGCCTAACCCTAAAAACATCAGAACAGGGTGAATGGTTCTCCTGTGGGGATTGTTGGAGGAACAAGGCAGCAAATGATTTCCAAATTATAGTATCTTTAGAAGAGGGAGCCATGCTAGTTTGTGCTAGCACATCAAGGGGAAAAATAAATTTAAAAATAAAGAAAACAAAAAATGTGGCATCTTAAAAACTAGCTTCTATTATGGTAGTTAATGAATAACTGCTAAGTTTATCCATAAATCTCTTTTCTCTTCTGTTAAACCCTCTTTCAGCTTGTCCTCTGGCTGTCAGGAGTGGGCATAGTTGGAGCATAAGTTATTGCACCAGGGAGGAAGGTGGGGGGGAAGAAGGGGAGCCGATTCCAGTGTGCAGCTTTGTGAGGAACCCAGTGCTTTGTAACTCAGCTTCTGGAACTGAGCAGGCTTTGAAAAACCATGATCAAGAAAGCAGCTATAAATCAGCAAACTTTCGCTTCAGAGCTGGAGCATGCTCTTTGGGTTAGAGCAGTGGTTCTCAACCTGTGGGTTAGAGAGTAAGGCAGGCATGCCCAAACTTCGGTCCTCCAGATGTTTTGGAGCACAACTCCCACAGTCCTTTGCCATTGGCAAGCTAAGCTTAGAATTCTGGGAGTTGTGGTCCAAAACATAAGGAGGGCCAAAGTTTGGGCATGCCTAGAGTAAGGGATAAAAAGAGGTTTGGAGCTGTGCAGCCATTAAAACAAACAAAATCAAAACAAGACTATGGGTGATACCTTCATAGGCTGCTAGAGTAAGGGATGTACATCAGTCTCATTCTCTCTTTCCCAGCCTTCTGAATTTTCCTTTTGCCTTTCAGGCACACACAGCTGGCCAACACCATTGAGCAAGCAGCCAGGGCAGCAGAAGACGCCTCTCAACAGGCGCTGGCCTTGCTGCGGGCGTCTGTGAATGGGGGAGGCAACCTGGCAAACTCCGTGCAAGGGCTCCAGAAAAAGTAGGTTCCCCCAAGGGTGCAGCTTGGCAGTCACGGCCAAGGTTGTGGCCCTTTTCACCTTCAGTTACTTCTTGGGTCATTATCTTCATTCCCCCTCCTCCTCAGGCCATAACACTATAGGTTTCAGGAATATTTGCCTCAGTATAGATATGTGCCACACACACACACACCAGAATACCATGCATCACTACAAAGAATTATAGAAAATATTTAAAGAACTGGAAACCATTTCCCTCGTGTGCCCTGGATCTAAACTGAGCAGTTTGATGAAGGCTACCCTGTTGGTTCGTAATAGAGACAAAACTTCAGCCAGGGACTTCCTTGCTCACAGTTCCTACTCATAAACTGCAGTGGGTGAAATGTGTTTCCCCACAGTCCTTTTCTAGATTTTGGCCAACCCGACACGTTTAGGCCTAAAAGTTGTCCTGTCTGCCCCCCACCCCCAGGTACAGTGAGATCAAGTTGCTGTCCACGGAACTGGAGGCTGATGCTGGCAGGTTGACGGCTGACACTGACCGGGCCTATCGAGGCAGCCAGTTGCTCCTTGGCTCCTTGGCTCGTTTGCAGAATGTTGGCACAGGCGTCTTCCAGGTGAGGGCTGTGGGTGTTTCCAGATATGTTCAAGAACTTTTCTCCATTTTTCATTTTAATTGGCCTTCATCTGTTCAATCAGAAGATGGCAGAAGAGGCGGCGGGGGAGGGGGAGACAATCATTTGGGGAATGGATGTGATGGGCTCTGAACCAAACAGTGTCTTCTCCTTCCCCCTCCTACCCCCACCCCACCCCCAATGTTTTAGGAGGAGGCCAGTCAGCTCCGGCAGAAGGCAGACTCTTTAACAAGCATAGTAGAAGTGTACATGACACAGTACCAACGCCTGCAAAGCAACGCCAGGAATTGGGAGGCAGAGATGAAGGAGCTCTTAGAAAAAGGAGAAAATGATAGACTGGTGAAGTATATTAATGACCATCATTCATGGTTTCTATATCCGTGTTATAAGCATGTTATAAGATTTGTTTTTCTCAATGTGAACATGCAAATTGCACATTTTCAAAAATGTCAGCCATGAGGATATATCCCATGTTTTGCTGTACAGACCTCAAACCCCTTAAGTACACCAGAGATCTAGACTTTTAAAAAAATTTATGAGTATTTTTACCCCACCTTTCTCCTTGGAACCCAAGGCGGCTTACAGCAATGAGGGACAATATACAGCCCAGTACAATTAAGACATATTCAAGTTCAAGAACAGAGAATTGAGGGCCATCTTACAGGATTAGCAGATAAGATTAAAGCTAAAAGAGAACGCGAACAGTTAAAAAGGGTATGAATTCCATGTAATCATGTATGGTAGACCAAAAGTTATGAGGGATGGGAACTAACAATTGATAACAATAGTGTCAGTGTAATCACAGGAGGAGAGTGGTTATAAACCCAAGTCTGTAGCCATGTACTCCATGGCATGCAAATAGCCATTGATGCACTGAAGCCGGAACCACAGACACATTGCACAATTTTCTAAGAGTTCTCAGAGTAGGGTTGTAATTGCATTTATTTTATTTGTTCCTTTGTTTGGTCCAGGCATCTGTCCAACTGTTGCCTCGTGCCAATGCTGCCAAGAGTATGGCTGAGCGAGCACTGAATGCTGGCAATGCCACCTTAGATGAAGTTGACAACATCTTGAAGAATCTGAGGGGTGAGTTGCTGAAAATCAGGAACAGAGAGGGTTGTAAATAAAGGGTAGGGGCCAAAAGTAGCAATGGAGTTTATGTCTTGCACTTGACAATTTGTGGGGATGAGGAACAACGCCTTCTCCAAATCTCTCTCTCTCTGTCCTCTGAAAAATCTTCTCTTTAGGCAAAGGTCACTAGGCCGCCTCAGCCTCTGCTTTCTAGAAACTAATTAATATATGTTCACTCCTGTATGCATTTAGAAAGCAAGGTTTGATCGCTAATTGTGCTGGTCAGTGTAAGGCTGCTGCTATTCAAAAATTTGGATCTTGGTTTTAACTTTGATTAACTTCTTGAATTTTACCTATAAGCATCCAAATGCTATATCTTCATAAATTTTAAATACATGTTAAGTTCTTTCTTTAGAGTAGCATTTGGGCTAGATGGCCACGGTATATAATTCTAATAAATAAATAAATAAATAAATAAATAAATAAATAAATAAATAAATAAATAAATAAATACCCTTATGTTCTATTGAGCTATGTGTCAGGTTGGCCTTTTCTATTCATACATATACAGTATGTTTTAATGTGGGTTGGCTGTTAATGAACTGGAGCAGGCCTGTACAACAGGTCGACCGTGTGCTACCAGTAGCCCATGAAGTGCTAAAAAGTAGTCCCCCCCCCTTCTCCCCTTTTCTCATCTATAAATCCAGCCATTTCCCCTCCTACCCTCTGACTGACCAAGAGCTTTCTCCTTCCTTATTACTTTGCTGAGGAGGGGGTTGCTGAGACTCACCCGGGTTTTTTTCTGTGTATTTGGTGGGAAGGACAGGGTGGGGTTTTTTTTGAGCTTGGTTTTTTTGATCTTTGAACTGCTTTCCATTGCATTTTTGGTGGGAAAGGGCTGGGGTAGTCTTGCTGGTTTCATTTCTCCATGTTTGCAATCTTTTCTTTGCTCTGCAGGCAAAAAATGGGCTGTATTTTCTTGCTGCTTATATTTTGTTTACATTTTTCCCCATTGCATTTTGGCGGGAAAATGCTGGGACCATCTTGCTGGTTTCTTTTGTCCATGTTTACATTGTACTTCAGGGGGGTTGGGGGGTTGTTCTAGCACTGCATGCCTTTAAAGTGCATTTTATAAATATGTCTGAATCCCCCCCAGCTTTTTTGTCTTTTTTCAGACCTCTGGAACAGAATAATCAGTTTCCCATTCATTTCAATGGGAAATTATGTTTTGGATAACAAATTGCCTCTGAGAACAAATTAAAATGAGATAGCACTGTATTTTTAAACTTAGTTTTCATATAGTAGCCCTCAGGCACTTTGGGTCGGAAAAAGTAGACCTCGGCCTGTTCAAAGTTGGACAGCCCTGAACTGGAGTGTAGTTTTAATTAAAAATAATAATAATGTGAAAACACTTTGTTCAAACTTCCCCAAATTTTGCACTGGATAAGAATAAACTGTCTACTTCATCTGCGCTAAATTTAGTGCTGATCTGAAGTTATCTTTAAAAATTATAATATTTTATTATGGCTGCTCCCATTTCTAGTATTGGCTTATAGAATGTTGATTTGCTCTACTCTCAAAAGATCATTCATGCACTTCTCTGGAGCAATAATTTTAAGCCTCTCACTAATGTACAGATTTCAGGATTCCATGCAACGGGACCATAGACATTAAAGTGGTAGCAAAGTGTTATAATATTGCAATGAAGATATATTCTGGGCCAGAAATGCTGAGATATCCGGGGAAACCTCCTCTGCACTGTTGACTTCTGCACTTTCATCTCAGATGTCTTCTTGCTCTGCTGTGGAGACACAAATAGGAGTCCTCTCCATGCTGTTTTGGCTCCTGACTTAGATTGGTTTTCTGCCCCCTCTGCTTGTAGAGTTTGATCTTCAAGTAGGTAACAAGCAACTGGAAGCCACGGAAGCCATGCAAAGGCTTTCAGCCATCAGCAGCATGGTTTCTAGTGCTAATGAAAAGACGAGGCGCACAGAAGTAGCCCTGGGTGCTGCTGTAACAGAAGCTGAGGTGGCTCGGAGGATGGCTGGAGAAGCAAAGGAGATCGCTGGAGGCATTAATCAGGTATAGAGGTGCTGAAAAGATGACGTTGGTGGTGGAGCTCTGGGAAATGGGGGAGTTGGTATGCTTGAAGATGACTGGCAAAAGCACCATTCGGCTTGAACATTCTGAGGTTGAACATGCACTTTACCCAACACTGGAGATTTAGTTTGGGTCACACCTCAGTATATATTCAAAACTCTTTCTCCCAGTACAATGATACAGGGATCCACATAACCCTTCAAAGAGCACTCCGGCATATTCTATTTACCTCACATACAATATCTGTCTTAGCTTACTGTTAGCCCAGTAAAATTACCTCTGTATTGTTCCATTGGTCTATGTGGGAGGCTGGTCTTTTCTGTTTAAATATGTTTTAAATGTGGGTGGCCTATTAATGAATGGAGAGAATAGCTTTATTTTTTTAAAAAAAAAATCTTAATGTGAAAGCACTTTGTTCAAATTTCTCCAAATTTTGAGCAGGGATTTAAGCACTATGGGGGCAGGATATAAGCAGAACACTTTGCTTTGCTTTGTATAAAATGGGGGCTGAGGCTGAGAACAAGTGCCTTACCTAATATTACCTATTGGCTTCTTCCCAAGAAACAAGATTTAAATTTGGGTTTCCTGACTCAGGGATTTGGGTTTCATTCATGACTGCCAGTCTCTTAAAAGTAAATAACATGAGCATCAGTGTTTCATGATTCAAAACAAGTTGAGGAGCTGTGTAGCCTTCACAAAGACCAGATACAAAAGTAGAACGGGTGATACCTTTAGGCTACTAGAAAAATCACAATAGAGTTGCTAATATTTCGAGGACAATTCTTCCTCAGGGTTGTACCAAAATTCAAAGATGACAAAAGGACTTGTCCAGAGTAAGTTCTTAGATATAAAATTCTTGGCATGATGGAAAAAATGCCAAGTAAGTTGCTTGTAGAGGCCCAGAGCTGGGATGTAATGAAGTAGCATTCAGATTTGGAGTGTGTTTTTTTTTCTCAGTCTGATCATGTCAGCCTTTTCACACCTCCTTCCTCTATGTGGCACATGGAGGTCAATAACCACTT
This sequence comes from Phrynocephalus versicolor, assembly GCA_023846285.1. Taxonomy (NCBI): domain Eukaryota; kingdom Metazoa; phylum Chordata; class Lepidosauria; order Squamata; family Agamidae; genus Phrynocephalus; species Phrynocephalus versicolor. The sequence goes on along the minus strand of JAHTLZ010000129.1, from coordinate 3,982,066 downwards.
GCTTGTCGGGGGTGGGGGGGAGGGAGGGTTGGTGCAGAAGAGTCATGCATTTCATTGGGGGGGGGGGTGAGATAAATTTATAAAAATCCACTAGGTATAGCCAATGGTATCAATTAAAAAGGGAAGAAATTACCTAGTGGCTGCAGTCTTTTCATGCCTTTGTTGATGTCAATAGGCCTCCTTTTTGGTAAGTGGGTGTGTGTGCTCATTCCTGGTATCTCAGTATTTCCAATTGAAGCAAAACAATGTGTGTGATTAGGCACATAGTCTGTAGCATCTAGCATGTTCAGAGTCCAAATGGGTATGGGGTTTGAACCTGTAAATAAGAATCAAGTTATAATAAATGATTGATAAGAACTGAATGAGCCTGACAAAAAGGAGATGCGATAGGGACCATCAGAAAAGACGTCTCCATCATTCTTTGGACAGTTTTACTTGCTGGTCCTCTCAGCATCTCTGATGTGTGGGATTTCTTGAATTCTGTCCCTTGCAGGTGTTTAGTGATGCACCTGAAACCAACAAGCCTGCCGTTTTTGATGACAGTCGTGCACTAGTTTCTGGATCTCTTTGTCTCATCAATGTTTCTACTGTTTGCTGCATTTGCTCCCCCAGGAGATAGGAAGGTTGTCCTTGGAAGCCAATAAGACAGCAGATGGAGTGCTGGCTCTGGAGAGGGGAATCATGGCTCTGCAGAGTGAGGCAAGAGAGATGGAAGGGAGGTTGCAAAGGAAGGCACTGGAGATTGATACAGATGCTATGATGGCTCAAGAGGTGAGTTAGCAATGTGCTCCCTTTTAGTGAAAGGGACTCCCTCTGAAGAACCTCTTTAGTCAAGAAAGCCTTGATAATTCTTTGGCTGATTGTAATCTTTTCAGGCTGTACAGATGTCCCAGAGAGCCCAGGCAAATGCTGGAAATGCTGGTCGTTCTGTCCAAGAAGTTCTCAGAGCCTTGGGAGATATTCTACGCATGATGGGTGAGAGTCAATTAATATTTCCTGTCAGGACAGCAAGCATGATTTGGCTTAATGTATGGAGTATGCATAGAAAGCTGTCATTCATTAATCGGCATTAGCTGGTTATAATTGGTAAAGGCAAATGTTAATTAGTGAGAATGAAAATGAAAGGCAGAGTTAATTGTTTTTGGAGACCACCCCCCTACTGTATTATATGGAATGGGAAGAGAAGAAAGGTGCCCTTTAGGCCTTTATATCACATCGTAGATCTTTCACCATGTAAAAAAGGCAATTCTTGATGATACGGAAATATGATAATTTCAAAGCAGTTGAAATGATATCTTTGTTCTATTGATATATCCATATAAATGTGCCTTGATTGCCCGAGTGTGCTCAGTGATCAGATAAGTTGTGACATGGTGGGTCACTCCTGCAATATGAAATCACTGTAATACAAAGCCCTGCACAAGCAACTGCTGTCACGTACAGATCAACCAGGAGACAAAATTGCCAAGTTTACAGTGGTAGGAAATCTGAGACACACTGATGGGAATGAAATATTCTCCTAAAAATGTCTGCGTTCCAATACAGAAAAAGACTTTCACTGCATGACTATTACCGACTCTGTCTCCTCCTAATATAGTGTGCAATCCAAGAGCCATCTACATGCTTGAGACATTGTTATTAGAGATGGGCACGACTCAAAAAAATGGTTTTTTGTTTTTCGTTTTTCGTTTAGGGGGGGTCCGTTTCGGTTCATTTTCATTTTTCGGTGAGTTTTTGCAAATTTTTCATTTTCGTTTCGTAACGAAACGGAAAAACGAAAATGAAAACGAAAAATTTCTGTTTCGTTAGCATTCTTTTCAGTTCAATGTATTTGCTGCAATGAAAACGAAAAACACAGCAAAATTTTTCATTTTCGTTTTCGTTTTGTTTTGGAAAATTTTTTCGTTTTCGTTTTCGTTGCGTAGCGAAATGAAAAAACGAAAACGAAAACGAAAAATTGCTCGTTTCGTGCCCATCTCTAATTGTTATTATTAACTTGTCTTTGTCTCATAAGGGCCAGGATACACATGGGAGGCAGAATGAGCTGCTTAACTCTCTTACTGAAGGGGCTAGCAATCTCTGGACATCCTGGAGCCACTCAAGTCAATTCTTCTCTGCGACCCTCATGCCTCCCAATATTTTCTTAATGAAAAAGCCCCTGTAGTGGTCAACATTAGGTGGTGGGCTGGGGTGGGAAAAGCTCAAAACATGGTAAAATTAGTCCCACACTCCAAGAGAGCACAGGGAGACTTTTTGAACTGCCATCCCACCTCAAATTAAATTTCAGTTGGATATATACATGCTGGGGGAGTGTATAAGGACCTTTGGGGGGCTTAAAAGCCTGCTCATCCCCATGTTACTATTCCACCCTATTGACCCCATTCCCATTTCAACCTCCATATTATTGCTCCACGTGTTGTTTACAAAACATGTTTCTCGAAGTACTGTGTAGTTTTGTCCCAGATGTGGTCCAACAGCATTCAGATTCCAGCTGTCAGATTTATTAACTTTTTAAGTGTCTTTCTACTTAGAGGTGATCTGGGTGAGTAAAATAAAATGCAGGCTAAAAAACTTTTTATTAAAAATCTTTTTTTAGTAAACACCCATTTCAGCCAAATCTTGCTTCAACAAAAATGTTCTTGTCTACTGACAGAAGGATAGTCGAGATGGAGCTACTCTGGCCTCCTTTGGCAAGGTGCTCTAAAGGCTCGGAGCAGCCACTGAGACGGAGCTTGAATCTCAGGAAGAACTGTTACAAAGGCTTATGGACAGTGGTTGTTCGATATCAAATTGTTATGAAGGACACGTCTTTTGCTAATGAACACCCCCCCTTTTCTCTAATTTTTCCAGATCAACCTGATGCTGTGGATGAGCAAGGTGTGAACACACTGGAAGCAAACCTCAGGAAGGCCAGAACAAGGAACAGCCAGTTGAAAGAGCAGCTGTTACAGTTGGAGCAAACTGCTCGTCAACAGAATCTTCGGATCCAGACCCTGAAGGGGAGCATCACAGAGATCCTTGCAGATATCAAGAACCTGGAGGAGATTCGGGACAATCTTCCTCCCAAATGTTACAACGTGCAGCCCATTGAAAGACCTTGAAAGCATTTGAAGCTCAGGGGGGAGCAGATGGCCTCAAACTGGCCAGATTTTGGGCAAAGCATCAGCGTTAGTAATGGAGTTCGAGGTGATACAAGAAGAGATTAAACCCTCATAGGACTGGCTGTATGAAGTTCCTTTTCAAGATGCACATTCCTTGTGGGTTGTGATGCAATTGGTTGTGTCCACAGTGGAAGCAGCAGTGGATCCAATTGTCCCATTACTGGGCACCAGGAAGAAAACAAGTTGGCTGCATTACAAAAACAAAAAATTGTGTGTGTGCTTGGGGGGGGGTTGCCTTAATGGGTGACCTCTGTTACCAACTAGGAGCCAGTTGCTGACCCAGAATGCTCTAGGCCTGCCTTTCTCCTGAGTTGAATTAATGGAACCCAGACCGGTGCTATCCAGTTACATTATCCACCCTATTATGAGCCACTTATCACCATGAATTGCTCTTAACTTATACTCCTTTCCTCAGGACTGAGTGACTGAGGATAAGATCTATTAGAGGCTCTAAAAGCATGTTTATCCTGCAGACCTACACTGGTTTAATAGTCATTACCTCACCCCAGGGGTTTGGGGATCTGTGGAAATGGGGTAGACACACACACACACACACAGAGTATATGTATAATTGAACTACAGTTTCCAATACCTGGGAAAGGGGGAAAAGACAGTTATTTATATAAAAGCAGTACTTTATATAAATCAACCTCTGTGTGCTGATTGAATGTGTTTGGATTTCATGTTTCTCCTGTTTTGTCACTGAACATGAGATGGGGTGTATGTATATATGTCTCCCCATGTTTTGAAAAGGCTGGATAAAGAAGATTCTCTGTGTTGGCTATGGGAACACAGGCCAGGCTTTGTAGGTATTTGGTGGTTAGTTTTGTCCAGTTGTTTATTACATGCAGTGGTCCCATGCTAATACGCTGCATCCATTGGTTTCTAAATAAGATTTTTCATGCAGTGTCAAAAAACTATGTCAGGCTGATGGGGGGGAAATGATATGAATGTCTTATTTAAAGCTTCTAGGGATGAGGACTAATTTCCCATAGCCACCAGGCCTTGCAGAGTAGCCTCAGATAAAGTCTAGTTCAGGGGTCCTCAAACTATGGTCTTTGGGCCGGATCTGGCCTGCCAGGGTCCTGAATCTAGCCCACTGGCCATTGGAACCCCCTACTTGCCCCCCTCCACTTGAGCCAAAAACTCGCTGAGCAGCAGCAGGGAGGCAGAAGTGAAAGAAGAAGGTGCACCGACAACAGGCTTCCATAAAATGAGCCATGGTCTGTGGCAGCCCTTGCAGCTCCCAAAAAGACTTGTCAGGGTGGGTTGTGTGTGTGTGTGTGTGTCAGGGGGTGTTGTAGAACCCAAAGAAGGCAGGGAGGGGGGGGGGGAAGAGAGAGACGGAATCAAAATAAAATATAGCTTTCTAGATTGTGGTAGAGGAAAGACAAGCAGTGTTGATCCACAGTGCCCAGGTCACGTGGGGAGGGGAAGGCAGATGGCTGTAGGGTTCCCCACTCTCACAGACTTGGGATTTTTTGGGTGGGTGGGAGTAGGGAAGGGGGCCCCTCAAGCGATCTCTCTCAAAGCTTTCAGCTCAACATGTCTGTCTGCTTGCTGTGCCAAGGGGGTGGGGTGGGCAGCAGGTGTCTGCAAAAGTTGCTTTAGAGGAGAGAGGAGAAGGGAAACTGAAAGAGCTGGAGGAAACAGAGAGGGCGAGGGGGCACAAGGAGGAGGGAGGAGGAGGAGGAAAGGAAGGGATAGGAGGAGATGGAGGGGAAAGAACACAGGGAGGTTGTGAATGGTCAAATACCGATGGCACCACGGATGGTGGTTTCCTAGGAAGAGGTCAGGGAGAGAGAAAGAGAGAACACAATTGGAGCGAGATCACAAAACAAAACAAAACCACCACAAAAGGACCAGCCTTGGGTGATATAATATGAGCTCTCGTTTAACAACATATTTCAGTCAGGAGCAGAAGGAAGGGGAGAGGTGGATGGAGGAGTTGGAAGAAATTTGGAACTGGGAGAAGAAGCCAGCGCTTATGGCTTTGTCCCCAGTAAACAGGAAAGGTGGGCATGTTTTTTTGCGGTTTGATTTTGGCTGAAAAGGCTGCCCGTTTGGACTGGAAGTGGCTTGGGGCACAGACCTTTACAGTATGTTGATTTAAATGGTTCTTCATTTTAAATATTACATTCTTTTTCCTGTTTTTTGTGCACTACAAAAATATGTGCAGTGTACATAGGAATTTGTTCATATTTTTTTCAAACTATAGTCCAGCCCCCAACAGTGTTTGAGGGACAGTGAACCGACCCTGTTTAAAAAGTTTGAGAACCCCTGGCCTAGTTGTTGTTTTGTCATCAGGAGAGGCAATGGGTTCGGTCTGCACTCCTTACAAAATTGCTATGTGATTGTTCTAGTCCATCACGCCATATTTCACTTATCCCCTAACAGGATAAGATAAATGAGATATTTAAGGAGAGGTTTTACAGTAGGCACGCCCCTCTATGCCCAGAAAGTTTCTATGGCTAAGAAGGGATTCAAACCCAGGTCTCCTGAATCTTATATTCTTCTATCTACTCTCTCATGCTGCTCTAGCCAGTAGTAAAGTGGGTCAGTCAACTATGATGCATCAAATAAAGCTGGCAGAAAGCCCTACAATTTTCAACAGGGTGAATAATATGAGGTTGTTCCTCATATTATTCATAAGAATAATATGAGGAACAACCTTATAGATGTTATACTATATAAGAAATAAATGAGCAGAGGATGCTATTAGTTATTCTATAGATGAAAACGTCACTGCTGTTGGAAACTTCTGTCCAAAATTTCAGGCAGAATCCTAGAGCATAAAACACCAGGCCAAGTAATAGAATGAAGAAATGTATGAATCAAGGACATTGAAACTCCAAGAGATGCCAGAGATGAGGCTAAAGAATTGGAAAAATTAACAAAATAGACATCTTGCTTGTGGATGAATGTAGTTCCATGAATTGCATGGATTGGAGCAGCACCACTGTGGTTATACATGTTTATTTCCTAATCAATCAATCAATCAATCAATCAATCAATCAATCAATCAATTAATCAATCAATCAATCAATCAATCAATCAATCAATCAATCAATCAATCAATCAATCA
>JAHTLZ010000129.1:3958792-3975810 GCA_023846285.1 Phrynocephalus versicolor | reverse complement strand
TCAATCAATCAATCAATCAATCAATCAATCAATCAATCAATCAATCAGGCCACCAGGTCCAACCCTCTCCTCAATGCAAGAATCCAAATCAAAGGATATCTGCCAGGTGATTATCCAGATTTCTCTTGAATGCCTCCACTGTTAGAGCACTCATCAGCAACTCTTGAGGTCCTTGGTTCCATTTTCCTACTGCTCTTACAGTTAGGACGTTTTTCCTGGTATTCATTGGCAAGATGGCTTCCTGTGACTTGAGCCTACTGTTGCATATCTTGCATTATGCCTTGATCAAGAACAGATCCTACCTCTCCAAATATTTAAAAAGTGCTATCATATCTCCCCCTCAGTCGTCTTTTCTCAAGGCCAAACCAACGTGCCCAGTTCTTCCAGTCTTTCTTCATAGGGCTTGACTTCCAGCTCCCCGATCATCCCTGTCACCCTCCTCTGAACTTGTTCCAATTTGGCAGCATCTTTCTTGAAGGGCAGTGTCGGATTTCAGTAGTCAAGTACCAGACAAAGTACTCAAAAGGAGGCCTAACCAATGCCAAATAGAGAGGAACTCGTTCCTTATGAGATTTGGAGACTAATTAATGCAGCCTAAAATGGCATTTACCTTTTTTGTAGGCACATCACACTGTTAGCTCATACTTGGCTTGTGTTCTATGATAATTCCAAGACCCTTCTTGCTCATAGCATTGCTGATGGGTACCTCACTTTTGATCTCCCAGTTTGAGAAGGAGCCATTAATCATCTCCCTCTCAGTAGAATTCAGTAGCCAGCTGTGTTCCCCACCTGGTACTTGTTTTATCTAGCCCACATCTAGTTAGCTGGCTAATCAGAATATCATAGGGAACTTTGTAAAAAGCTTTGGTGAAGTCAAGATATATTACGTTTACAGCAGGGAGGTTACCCAATTTAAAAAAAAGAACAGATTAGTCTGGAAGGGTTTGTTTTTGTCAAATCCATGTTGGCTTCAAGTTACTACTGAAGCTTGTTTTCTAGGTGCTTGCATAGTGACTTTATAATCTGCTCCAGAATTTTCCCTGCTTTTGAGGCTTGTCTGAGATGGAATATTCCAGACAATAACCCACAATCCAGCAGGGAGAGAGACAGAGCCACAACTGTCTCACTTGTGATCATGTGGCCTGCTCCAGTGCTTGTATTGCAAGACATTGCTCATTGATCAAGGCAAAATTTAGAAGAACTGTTTCCTTGTCTTGCAAAACATTCTTAAACCAAGGTACTTGTAAAGCAAGGTACAGTATTACTGTACTTTAATTGCAAAATGGTAATGGTCTGTTTTATTTAAGGTACTTGCCAAGAGAAGTTCTGTAGTTATTTGGGTCTTGTTTCTATGAGTAACGGGTTTCTGGAAGCAGAGCAAACAGTTTTAATGTTAATGCAAAGTGCCAAATACATGTTTCAGACGTGTGTCAGTACGGAAGCAACTGTGAACATTAACAAAAATTTCATTAGCGCAAGTTTTCTTTATTTTGTCCTTTTAAACATCTTGTCAGTTATTTTGAACAAGTCTGTTTGTGGTCATGACCATTTTCACATCAAAGACCTAACTTCAGCATTCATCACAACTGCGAAACTAGTCTTTTCAATTCTTTTTTGTCCTTTTAAAACTTTTTTTAAATAAAGCAAAATTTACAGTTCAAAATTGCAAGTTCAGAAATGTAACCATTGCCTTCCCTCCCTCCCTACCCCCCCCCCCAATTCCAGCCCCACCCTATGCAGCTAAAACCCACTTCTGCCCTCTCTGGTCCCATAAAGTAAGAATCTGGCATTTCCTCCGGCACAGCTCCTTCTGAGCTCATCCTTTCCAAATTTATGCTACAACCTCCCCCACCCCCCTATCCATAAGCATAACGGAGCATATGAAGGCAAACTGAAGACTAGTAAGACATTATATACATCATCTGTACCACAATACTATGTTCCTAAGGCATGCTGTCCTAAACTGGATGAAGTTGGAAAGTGGTTGAATAATCCATCTTTTGTTGAAGATTTACGGAAAGTTCACTATTTGCTGTCTTCATCATTTGTTTCCACCACAGAACTGTCCTTTGGAGGCGTTTCAGAAGGCCACAGTTTACTGTCTCACCACACAGCCTGCTGAATATGTTGTTTGCATTGCACTTTGCAGCTTGGTATTAAGACATACAGTCGATTGCAGCAAGACTTTGTGGCTGCTCTCAGTGGCAGGGAGGCTTGTGGGAGGGAGAGTGCTCTGGAAACAAGTGTTGGCAACATGCCACAGGGCAGCAAGAGAGCTATTTTCCTTGAATCGTGTAGGACATCTGAAGCCTTCTGGTGAACAGAAAACTTCCCATCAAAGGGAACTGTCTCCTTTGTACATCAGCCTGTGATAGCAGGGAGTGTCTACGGGTCCTGAATGCTCTGGGACTGACAAACAGGGAAAGAGAGGTGGCTTCTGCACAAGGCATTGAGTGTGAAATGGCCATGGTTGGCTCGCTCACATTTTACGGGGGTTTCCAGTCATCGATTTGGTTACTATCCCACATTTCGCCAGTGCTGCTTCTTACCACATCAGCTCTGGTGGGAGGGAACAATAGTGCAGTCTTTGGGTACAGAGATCCATCAGATTACTCATTTTAAATATATGTTTTAAAAAATGGAGACTGCGACACACCAAACAGGTGAACTTATCCTGCTGCTGAGCACGGAACTGCTGTTGCACTCCGCACCAGTCCTAATGATCTAATTAGTGCCAAAATGCTGACGTCAAGTACATTTTAAAAAATTAGCAAAATTCTACTTCAGTAAAAGACTTTGATAGCCCTGTAACACTATACTGTTACTTTTGGTCACTGTTTTAGCAGCATATTTTGTTAAATTAAACACTTCCAATCTATTCTGCTAACCCAGAAGTCTCAAAATTAAAACATTAGGAAAAACTGCTGAAATAGATTGATAGCACTGTAATACTCACTTAATAATAAAGAAAATACCCTTCCAATCACCCTTTTAGTGGTATGTCCCTCCCACCATTAAACTGTTCCAGTTCTGAATAAAAACAAATATTATACTTCAAAATATCGTTTCATTGTTATAATGGGCACAGGATCACATGCTACTACCCACCCACCAATCCTTGGGTGAGCTGGACCTTGCCTACCCATGGTAGTAATTATGCCACACCGTGGCTTCTAGTTGCCTGGAATCAAGCATACAAAACATAAGGGGTAAGTGCTATATCCTGATTAGTGTGGGAAGTTTCCGCAGCAAAAGAATATCTATAGCAGTGATGGTGAACCTTTTAGAGACTGATGTCGGGTGCCCACAGAAAGGGCTCCGAGTGTCACCTTTGGCACCCATGCCACAGGTTCGCCAATACTGTCCTATAACATTAGGAGATGCCTATATTTAAGCAGCCTGAGATTCTAAATCTAAAGCTATTACTTCTCTTAAAGGCAGCTCCTGGATTCAGTGTAGAGTGTCAAAGCCATGTTGTCTGATGAGACCAGCAAGGTCTGAACTACAGGGATCCCACTGCAGAGGTGCACCAACCGCCAACTAGGAACAGCTAGAAACTGTAGAAATCTCATATCCTTCTCCCATCCCCCTCATGGCTGCCTCAGACTGTACCATTCTAAAATGCTGGGGGAGAAGCCTCATGGGAAGCAACAAATATAATATATCTGTTAACACTTGCTGCATGTGCTCTTAGTGTCTTACTCCATTTAGATAGTCTCACAAAGCTTTCCCGCTCAATTCGTGACAAACTGTAGCTGAACCATAGAACGTTATTTACTTCCTCTCTGGACTTCAGCTTCACGATGTGCAAAAGAGTGTCCCCCTTACAGACCTCTTGTGATTTCAAATGCAGAATCCCCAGGCGTTCTGTAACTAAGGTCTACTCTGCCTTCATAACCCCCCCCCCAGCTCTGAAATACAGTGGTACCTTTTATAAAGGAATTAATTTGTTCTAAATGAAATTAAATCATTCCAAATAAAATTCTGTTAAGCAAATTTTCCTTTATACAAATTTGCCAAAGGAATGCATTGAAAACTGAGCAATCCCTAATCGCGACCATTTTTATGTTGTACGGATTCGCCCCATAGGCGATTCTGTTAATCAAATTTCCACTATCTCCAGAAGTTTTTATGTTGTACAGATTTTACATTGTACAATCCGTTTGTTATACGAGGGTCCACTGTACTCTTTATTCATTCTGGTACCCAAGGGCAGCCATTTGTGTGAGATGCTGACCACTTCAATCAAAACCTCCAGGCATATAAGCAGCACCAAACAGTTCCCTATTTGAAGCCGCTTTCTGCCCTCATAAATCTACTCCCAGTAATCCCTGCTTCCTCCCACAATCCTTGACATGCTTGGAGCTGCCCAGACAACCCAATTCAGAAGCTGCTTAATCTACTGCAGCTGCTGGTATTTAATTTGGGGGCCATTTCCTCTCTGTGTTTGTGCGTTCACATGTCTGATATCTTTTTCTCATGGTAAACGGAAGAAGCCGCTTCCTTCCCAGGAGAGTTTTGAGCAGTGCTACCTGAGTGTGGAACCACATACAGTTGACTACAGGTAGGGCCGTGTGAGAGAGTTGTTGGCAAATAAAAATATATGTGAACAGAACTAAGCCAGGGTGAGCTAGCAGAGCTTGCAAGGAGATGACTGCACATACAACAAACGGTGAAATTTTGGATGGATTGTTAGAGAAAACAGAGCTTCAAACTGGGCAAGGGGTACCTGTTCCTAGACTGCATTACAGAGAAGCTGTGACAAAATGAGGTGGGCGACTCACAGCACCCTGAGACCGTGTGCTCCTGCAAGGGTACCCTGTTTAAAAACAGATTTAAAGCACAATAGAAACCCCATTAGAATTTCCCTCCCTTTCTAAAAACGTTCTATTTACAACAAGAATTAAGATCAGCTACATATGAAGCAAGCCTCCTTTCTACCCCCCTTTTGGTGCCAGAAAACCTTGCACGTTCTTTCCCACATAAGAAGCCTCAAGAATTCGGGCTCTGCCCTTCTGCCTTAAGCTCAAGGCTAATTTCTTACCTGACTAACCTAAATATATTTATTATATATGTGGGCTTTATTCCAAGGAGGTCAGAAATCTCCTTCTGCCAACTGCCCTGTAATTGTAATGGACCACACAAATAAAAAGGACCCCCCCCCCAGAAAAAACCCACTGAGATTTAGTTTGCTGACATATTCTGAGGGGGGAAATGTTGAGTCCAAAGCACTCTGCTTAGGTAAGTAGATGGTGTCCTGTTCCCTACTACATGCTGGGAAGGTAGACCCCACAGCTGATCCCTTCAGGCACATGGCACCCAATCCTTTTTCCTGCTTTCCCTCCTAATGACGGGGAAGGGATGTCTGGGTGGGCTGTGAAGTTTAGATGTGTGCAGCATGTCCCTGCACTTGGGTGGGTTTCGGTGAGGTGACGGCATGAGAGTGAAACAGGCAGATGCACGCAAGAGGCAGTGAAAAAGAAAAAGAGAGCGTGAGAAAGAGGACTTGTGATAAAGAACCATAGGAAAGTGTCGCAATAGGGCTGCTTCGTCGGATTGCCGGAGGAGCTTTAACCGGAGGCATTCAGGTACAGTTGGCTCTTGAGGATGTAATCGATGACTGGCTGGCTCAGATAATCCACAACATGCCCATCACCGTGCTGGAGGGCCAGCCTATGCAGGAGAAACACAAGCAGGGAGGGAGGGAGGGAGGGAGGGAGGGAGGAAGAAATTCAACTCATGCTTACAGGCATGAAAACTCATGAGCAATTCCTGTGACAAATTGCAAGAGACACAGTCCCCTCACCATGCCACTTAAAAAAGCAAAGTGTTCTGCTTATATACCGCCCCATACCACGTCAAATGGTCTCTGGGCGGTTTACAGTTTTTAATTACAATATGCAGGCTACACATTGCCCCCCCCCACCAGCAAGCTGGGTGGTCATTTTACCGACCTCGGAAGGATGGAAGGTTGAGTGAACCTTAAGCCTGCTACCTGGGATTGAACCCCAGGTCGCAAGCACAGTTTTACCTGCAGTACAGGCATTTAACCACTGCGTCACGAGGTTCAGTTAAGATGCAGAACAAACGTTAGCCCACTTTTTCCTTGTCTCGGTATAAGAACCACAACTGAACAGGGACAAGGAAAACACTAGCCCTAGACCAGGTACAAGTTTAGTGTGATGAATCTCGCTTCAGGGGGTGTCGTTGCACTTTATTTTTCTTGAAATGCGACGGACGTGGGCTAACTTTTTTGATTCGGAACTCATTGCACTTTCTAGAGGAACAAAGTGGGCATGAAGAAAGGCTAAGGGGTACAGCCCTGGAACAGTTTACCACATGGTGTACTGCTAGTGTAGGGCAGGACCAGCATTCTTTAGTATGCAGGGAAGAAAGCAAGGAAAAAACAGGTGAACTGAAGTGTTCATTAGAATTCTTATACTAGAACTTTCTGCCTGTCATTTTTCATGGGTTTGTATAATGCTTTGTGACTCCATTGCAGGTATCCAATTGAACTTTTTCCATTCATCAGACAATGTGTAGCCTGCATAATTAAACTGTAAACCACCCAGAAAGTACTTGAAGTGCTACAGGGCTGTACAAAAACACCATGCTTTTATAACCTGCAAAGTGTATGTGTGTTTAAATAATGTGCAGTTTCTCTTGTCATCAAATGTTGCCCATCTAAACTTTTTTGCTTCACTGAATTAACAAGGCCCGTGTCGCCTCCCTCAAACAGTAGGAGGAAAAGGGGGCCGGGCAGGAAAGAACTAAGGGAAGAGCAAAGCGTGTCTTCTTTTGAAAAGTCACACAATTTCCAGAATATGACTTGGTAACCCAATTAACTGTGTGCATAGTGCACTTGTGGAGAAGAAGAGAACTGTAGCAACACTGGTACTGTATGTTGATTCAAGGAGTTGCAATCCATGGTCATAGGAAACCCTGTTGCACTGACAGCACAGAAGCCTGTTCCTTCTGGTAGGAGCCTTCACATTTTTAACCCTTCGGATCCCTTCCCCCACCCACAGCCCTTTCTTACTCAATAAGCCTTCCCCTCTCACAGTCCCATCTCACTCACCTGCTTTTGGTAGAACTGACAACAGACATCGGGTGATTCACATCATCTTTCACAACCAGGATATTGTTCTGTGAAAGGAATCATTAGGAGAAAATTAAGAAGGGCAATTTCCTCACACTATAACAAGACTGGCCAAATAAAGCCCCTGGACTGAAACATCACCTGTCTCTGAGACATTTTGGTTATGTACATTCAACCAACCAAATTCTAAATAAACACTGCCTAAGAAAGTCTCCAGCTTATCTAGGGCCTGCCGGTGGTGGTGAGGCAGCCCCTGCTCTGGTGGCAGCATCCCAAGCATCCTCCTCTCCTGCCACGGTGACTCCATGTGGCATCCAGGGAAGGAGAGCATGCCTGGAGGCTGATGAAGCTTGGGGGAGGTGTGTGGGATTGTGTGCCACTCAACTGTGTATGCTTTGTAGCTATGCGTTTGTGGGCATTATACATAGATTTAGAACTACATGGGGGTCTGGTGCTCCTAACAGTGTTGTTGAGGGGAGGTGTAACTTGAATCTGCTCTCTTATGCTTACATTTAACGAATACTTGTTTTAACGGTATGGATGAGATTGTTCGAAGCTTCCCTGAATACTTTCTCAAGCAATTTGATGGGGTAGAAACTTCAATAAATACCTAATACATAAGATATATAGTTATCAAAAGAACAGACTGAATTTTCTTTCAGAGGAAGGGTGTTGGTTATCATAAAGGGAGCCTCGTGGCGCAGTGGTTAAATGCCTGTACTGCAGGTAAAACTGTGCTCACGACCTGGGTTCAATCCCCGGTAGCAGGCTCAAGGTTCACTCAGCCTTCCATCCTTCCGAGGTCGGTAAAATGAGTACCCAGCTTGCTGGGGGGGGGGGCAATGTGTAGCCTGCACACTGTAATTAAAATTGTAAACCGCCCAGAGACCACTTGTAGTGGTATGGGGCGGTATATAAGCAGAACACTTTGCTTTTGTTTGTGTTTATTGGCGCTTGCTCGCCCGTGTAAGCCGCTTAGAGTTTCGTATGAAAGATAAGCGGGGTATAAATACAATAATAAATAATAAATAAATAAATTAGGGGAAATCAGCTTCAGTTATATCCTAAATCTGATTGTTCATTGCCCCTACTGTTCCTTTTTTTATTTTTCAGGTTAAGTGAAATTAGGCATAATAATAATAGCACTAGCTGGTAAGGTAATCTAAAAAGGAAAGCTACTTGGATAACTGCTGTATAGCTCAGTGACTCAGCCTCTGGCTCTGGAGTCAGAGGCTGAGAGTTCAACTTCCCACTGTGACTTCTTGACAGACTCAGTGGTCCAAAGGCTCCCTTGGAGCTCTACAGTTCAAAGGTTATTATTATAATAAGGGATATTTCCTGGCCCCATCATTAGAGTGAGGAAAAACCTGATTCTCCAGAGAAGACAGCAAAGGGCGCCATTTGTTTCTCTGCCTTAGGCAGCAGAACACCCACACCTGCTGCAGAGCTCAGCCAGGAGAGCAAATGTTCACAGAAGAGGTCTGGAGCAATTTCACTTTACTTCTTGTCCCCAAGCTTAGGGCAGGGAGGTTATTCTTACACTCCGACCATCACCCGAGTTCATGATCTGACCTCACTGCCAGACTTTGCTGGATGGAAAAGAGTTCAGAATCTCCAGGCTGTACCATCATTTGCCAGCAGCACAAGAGACAGCTTTCCAGGAGGAGATCTATTCTATATCCATCCCGGAGGCTTCCATCAATAGTTAAAAGAGCAGAGGAAAGGTGTTGCCCTCAGGGTCTCAGCAGGCTCCACCACAGCTTATGAGTTGGCAAGATCCAGCCATGGAGACAGGGATGTGCATATTATTTATGGATAAAGTTTCCTTAGTCTGGTTATTATTCACAGAGACGGGACAGGAGCAGCAACAATAACATCAGTAAGCTGTCACCTTGGCAGCAGCATCATACACACGCACAGAGTGCTTAAAGGAGAATTGGGAAACGGCTGTTCTACAGCTGCTTTGTTCCCTACAATTTCCATCCTCCCTAACCAGCAGATCATTAGTGGTGAGAGCTTATAGGGGCTGCAGTGAAAAAAAGATTTGAGAGAGCCACAGATGCCTCCTTCTGGCTGAAGGAGCTGCCTGACCAGTAAGATACCCAACATGAGAATGAACAGCAAGCAACATTCCATGCAAGAAAGGTGTTTGATGGGCAAAACAGCCATCTAACTCTGCAATTTTGCAAGGGCCTTACTTTGTACTTGCGGAGTATTGATGAATGGTTCATGATCCGGTCTGTGTCGACACCATCGCGTGGCACAACAACAATGCCAAAGTCTCCAACTATCACTTCCATCTGTTGCAAGACAAAAAGAGCACTCTTGACCATCGAGGGGTGAGTGGTGGTTAGGAACAGCTTGCTTACTGTCATCCAAACTTGGGTCAACTTGCCTTTCACAGTTATGTTTGGATTTTTTTGCATTCTAATCTGAATTCTTCATCTTTTAAAGGCATTTAGCACACTGCACAATCTAAGAGCACATCTACAATTCTCCGTACTAATTGAGCCTTTGCTCCATCTCCCCGGGGAATCCTGGGAACTGTAGATTTGTGAGGGGAGCTATGGACCTCAACAGAGCTCTGACTTTCCATATCCTCTAGAGAACACTACGGCAGTTATACTAACACAAAACCCAACATATGCAGCCTCCCAGAGCTGGAAGGGACTGGAGGACACCCAGTCCAACTCTTGACTCCAAAACCCCAAATCCAACAGAAAAGCAAAAACAGAGGAACACACAAAAGGCATTCAACCAACTAGAGGGGGAAAATGTGGCTACAGGGACATGGGTGGCAGGCAAGCAACAAGCAACATGATAGGAGGAAGCAGTCTAAACTCCGGTTCGTACAATCTGATTACAGGATCTTTGGTTTTAATTAGAACGGAAACAGAAATGAAGGGTTTCAGCCTGGGAGATGGTCCTGTTGTGCAATCTTCTTCCAAAGGATATAATAAGCAGGCCATTATGCATAGAGTTTCCAACAGGAAGCTGAAGATCCTGGAATGTCATGCATGGGTTCTGGCTCTGCCAGAAATGTCTGAAAGGAATCTCATCCCAGTCTGGCCTCACACGGTTTAATCTTTCTAGTCCCGGGAGCCTCATTCTTCCATTGATACTACATTCCACATGGTGCCTCCTCTACTTGTGTTCATTTTAATGATGTGGAGGAAGCAGGAAATGCTTGCCACTCTCACGGACTATGGGGTACTGGGAACATGTGAGAAGAGAAGTTAAAACAAAGAGTAGTAGTGGATTAATACACCTCATGGCAAAGTTCCACATGGAGATCCAGAAAGTATTGACACTGGGAGCAAAGGCTCTGTGCTCTCTCTCTCTCTCTCTCTCTCTCTCTCTCTCTGTGTGTGTGTGTGTGTGTGTGTGTGTGTGTGTGTGTGTGTGTGTGCAGCCAAATTACTGGGCACTCTAAATTTGCCTTTAGCTGTTGTGGAAGATACTGGCCCATTTCCAATATTTGACCCACAGGCCAGGCAACCAATGTGGGATAGGCAAGGCCAGTTTATGGCAGTGGTGGCGAATCTTCGGCACTGCAGATGTTTTGAACCACAACTCCCAGAATTCCAAGTCTGTATTGCCAATGAGCAAGGACTGTGGGAGTTGTAGTTTAAAAACACCTGGAGTGCCAAAAGTTGACCATCGCTGGTCTATGGTGTGGTGAGGCATGCCACACCCTGAAGCAGCTATACCTACTGAACTGTTTTATTTAAAGCTAATTCTGTCCTACCACATCCATAGCAAAATTCAAACAGACACTAGTGTGCAACAGGACCAAACTAAGCAATATGTGAAATCCACAACATGTGAGCCACAAAGGAAGAAGCGATCCTTTCCCCATTCAACTGAGCAAGCACCCTCCACAGGAGAGAATAAACAGCAAAACTAGTGTAATTTTCAAAGGCATTTTAAACATATTTTTAAAACAAAAGGGTTCTCCATCTCATAGTTCCCAGCCTTCAGGCAAACAATCTTGCTTTATTGAGTGTGGCATCCTGGTCAGGTTCCTCTACTACACTACTACAACACACTTCATAACTCTATACTTCTTTATTTCACAAGTGATGTAACAACAAACTCAAGGTTACCACATAGCATATGGCCAACAAGACAATATCATAGCTCTCTGCTATGCATGGCAGTGCAATATATGTGCTTCAAACATTTATTTATTACATTTACAATTTAAGTGTACCTTTTAGATATACTCATTTAAAAAATGAACAAGGGATCCCATAAGCAGGATCTGTCAAATTGTCACATTGTTCTTTGCTGAATAATACTACATTGTATTAAAAATACTTCACTTAAAAATCTGCAAAAATGAAACAATTTAGGAGCTAGGAAATGGTTAATTAAACAAACAGCAGTTTATTTAATTCAGAACATGGCTTATTGATCAGTATATTTCTTTTATTGCAGAGTACATGTTTTTTCTTTGGATCCAACCCGGGTTGTAATTTCTATTTTAATGTCTTGTTCAGGATATGTGAGACAGATATTTCAGATAAAACAGCGGCCCAATGGACAGTCTCTAGTCATTTCTCCTGTGTTGAAAGTGCATTTGCTCAGCAGGCATTCCCTAACCACTGACAGGGCCAGTCTTCAGTCATGAGAGATGGGAAGAGTGTATTTTTTTAATCATGAACTGCTTGGGTTTTTAATACTGTTTTCCTGTTCCTGATTTGTGTAATTTTTCTCTTGTACACTCTTCTGGATGTCTGGCACACAATAACGTACTACAGAAAAGTCATAAAATAAATAATATACAATCACTGAGTCAGCGTCTGGGCTGACCTTGCGGAGCTCTTCCTGCTCCGAATGGATGGGTGGCACAGAATACTCCCTGCCCCCTGTGGGGCCCACAGACACTCTGGAGAAATAAACAGGACAAGCTCAGAATCATCTGCTTTGTTTTTAAAATTACCAGTAAATTAAAATTTTAGGACAGACGTGGGTGCTTTCCTTACATGCACCACAGGGACCGTTTGAAGGCCTTTCAGCAACAGTCAGTCTCAGTTCCCAAGTTTGTTTAGGGTTGTGCCTTTTACATTTCTACTTGTATATTAATAGTCACACAGACACAATGTCACTCATTGCCGGCTGTGGACTATGGGTTTAGGTCAGATTGCTTCCTGATCTTTTTCTAGCCATGACTCCCTTGTATAATAGACAAGTAACCCGCAACACACACCCCAACTCCACATTCGCCTAGAAAGGATGAGCTATCACAAGAAGACAAACTTCCCTGAAAAAGAAAAAAGGAAGGCAGACCTTGAGATGGATTGAGCCAAGGGCATTAATTCATAGCCCCCCAACCTCAAATGGCAACAATTTGATAGTACATAATATTGCCACCAGGTATCTTCTGCCTTCTTTTTGTAGTGGGGGTGTCTTTCCCCTTCCTCTTGGCCCGTTTGCAATTTGAGTTCTGCTGGCTCTCCCTCTCTCCTTCAGCTTTTCCTAGCCCCCCCCCCCCGCACAGCTGGGATGGACTTGCCAACTGGGGAGGGACTCCCTGGATCCTGGAAGCCAGAGGAAGTCCTTAGGCCAGGAGAAACCCTGCTTTTCTCCAGAGGAAGAAAAGGAGAAGAAGGAACTTTTGTTTTTCAATAACCCCTGGAGCAATGACTACCCATGGGGAACCCATGGCTTAAGTAAATAATGCTATATTACACAAAAGCTGCTCTAGTGCACTGTGTCGAATTAAACCAGGTGATCTGGTGTCCCCAGGGTACAAGGGATTTCCTTCTTGGGCACCTCTGAATCCAAAGGTGAGAAAAGCTGCCATACAACTGTTTTACAGTTAAAGGTCTTTTATGGAAGCAGCTGGGTGACCCTAAGCCAGTGGCGGCCAAACCTTCAGGACTCCAGATGTTTTGGACCACAACTCCCAGAATTCTGAGCCTAGATTGCCAATGACAAAGGACTGTGGGGATGGTTTGCCACCACTGCCCTAAGCCATGGGTGGGCACCATCCAGCCCAAGGGTCCAGAAAAGGGGTGTGGTGGGGATTTTTTTTCATGTTTTGAAGGCCCACTTACAGCCCAATTAACTTTTTTAAATTAGACACCCCCAATTTTAATAAGAACAATTTGGGGTGGGGGTGATCCTTCAGAATCCAGGGACAGGTGAACCTGTGCTGCCTCCAGGCCTGTGGAGATCGCCTGCAGAGGCATCGCCAGGATTTGGAACGTCTGGGGACAAAGTTCATTTTTTGCGCTCTTCCTTCCTCCCCCTCTACAGTGCACCCATCAAACCCTGTGGGTGTGTGGTGGGTGCACGGACAGGCGGACGGGCACAGGTGTGTGCGCATGTGGTAGCGCACGTGTACCTTACACCTCTCCCACCAAGGCGAGGAAGAGGAGGAGGAGGGTGCCACGGCCACCACATTCCGCCTGCCTGCCTGCTTCGCCATGGGAGCGGCAGTGGAGGGGGTGCCATCACCAAGCCTTAGGGGAAAGGAAGACTGCTGGGTGGTGGGAGGGTGCACGGCTTCCTCCTCCTGCTCCCCCTCCAGGTGCCCCCAGATTGCTGCGCCCCAGGCAAATGTACCCTTCTACCCCCCCCCCCCAGATACGCCCCTGATTGCCTGCTCCTACCCTGAACAAATGACTGCCCAAGGAAGAGTGCAGCATTTCTAGTGATTCATCCACTGCTCAGTGGTGAACATGGCACTGGACAGAGGAACAGAATCAAACCCTCCCTCCCCCCGACCTCTCCACCCTTTATCTCCTTTTGCATCACGTTGTGACTTTGCAAGTTTGAAGGCAGGAACTACGTTACTGCTAATCTCAGCAAGCTACTGTGGGAGTCTTTTCAGATGGAGAAAATATGTGCAAGCGCACAGAAAGAGAGACAATGCACTCTTAAGCATGGAACAATTTATTTAATAGCCATGACCCAAGAGCCGGGCTCTGCCCTACTTCCAATGCCCCAATGAACTTTCATTTTAAATATAACCACTTCTATTTTATGCACCATTTCAAGAATTCCTCCCACTTAATCTTGTCCTTCTTTCTTCCCTGCGCAAGGCTGAGTGGCAAACCCATCTTGGAAGCAGAGACGCACTGCTGATCCTAGGGGATTTTTTTGCAGGGTTTTCTCCCAAATGGCTGCATTAAGGAAGACACGATTCCATAATTTTAGCCTTAAATATAGCCCGTGGGCAGAGAGAGCCTCATAGCACCTAATATGGCTACAACTATTTCCATACCATAGCACGAAATAAGGAATTTTTAAAAATTAAACTCAGGGAACTTAAAAAAGGGTACAAGATCCTCCCCATCATGCATTAGGGCAGTGGTTCTCAACCTTCCTAATGCCGCAACCCTTTAATACAGTTCCTCATGTTGTGGTGACCCCCCAACCATAAAATTATTTATTTTTTTAAAAGCACAACAGTTGCGAGTGGCAGGCAGAACGCTTCGTGGCTGCCCTGCCGAATGCCCCACCCCCTGGCCTTGGCTGCCTACTGGAGTGCTGTCCTCCATTTTTCAGGCACCTCAGGCCCGGTCAGGGCAGCCGCCATGGCCGCCACCCTACTTGCTTGTCTGTGCTTGCCCGCAGGGGTCCCTGGGGCTTGGTTACCACCTTTGCCTAGCGTCGCCTGCGCCTCCTCCTCCACCTGCCACTCAATCGGCCTGAGGAAGGGCCAGATGTGGCGGTGGCTTGATCTCACGGCCTAGCCACTACATGTACTTGAGGCGAGATTACCCCCTGCCCCACTTGAGTGCAGCAACCGCCAGTTGGGGCCTCGTGGCCTAGCCGCTCCTTTTAATTGCAATGAGACCACAGCCCCCTCCAACATGTTCCCCAGGTGGCCCGGCGAGGCCCAGATGGCTACGGCCCAGCGAAGCCCAGCTGATTATAGCTAGCGCAGGTGGGGGAAGGTGGCAGAATCCAGCTCCCGCCCTACAGCTTCTCTTGGGGTGGCGGCGTGGTGGCAGTATGGTGTCCTAACGTTGGAGCTGCAGCTGCAGCTGCCTGCCCATGCCCCCCCTTCGGCCTTCATCCCAGGGTCAGGCCCCAGCTTGCCCCGGGTGGGCCTGACCACCCCACCACAGCGCTGGGTGTATGCAGCACCCCCACTATCCCTCCTGGCCTGCTGAGGCATGGGGGCTGAGTCACTCCCCCTCCAGCCCCCCAGAGTTTCACAGGGCTCACGGTGACCCCTATTAAAGGGTCATTCAACCCCCAAAGGGGTCACGACCCCCAAGTTGATAACTGCTGCATTAGAGGCTCAGATTTTGAGAACCACTAGTAAAAATGCAGCACAAAGCCTTAAGTATTTTCCGTATTTGAATAGGATGTACTAAAAAGAGAGAGAGAGAGAAACATATAATCTAGAGTGACTCTGGGGTCATAAACTACTAACAAAATCTTACATCTGGTACAGTAACATACTGAAAACTAGCATGGTTCATTTAGCAAGCTTTCCCTGAAAGAGGGACAACCTACTATGTGCCTTTATATGAATTACCATGCCCCTGCATTCTTACCCCTCCTCTAATTTTTTTAATTAAAAAAAATTCTTACAAATATTAGATTAGCGCTAGATCACCCTGTCACCATATTGTGGAGCCCTTAGTATTATTATGTCTGGTATTTACACCCCATAAAAGGATTGTCGGAGGCAGGACCAGAGGAGGAAAGGGAAAAGGAGCATGCGCCATGTGCTGGGATACAAGCTATGTCACATTGCATCCTGAAGGGTGAACTCCCACATCAGTCCTCAGCCTGTGAACACTGTGTGAGCACAGGATGCAATTTCCAAGGTAACTTCCTAGGGTAGTTGCACCCTCAGGGACAGAAGATCCTTCTATAGATTTGGTCCTTTCTACTTTGCAGTAGAAATGGAGGTAGAGTAGAAAGTAGAAAGGGAGGGGGAGCAGAGAGTGCAAAAGAGAACTATCCCGAGGCGGGAGGGAGGAAGACAGAACAGCAACCGAGCACCCCTTGGCCCCGCCTCCTGGCCTCTACTCACGTCAGCTTCATTCCACAGGCCTGGGATACAGAACGACTCCAGGAGGTCACTTCCGCACAGCAGCAAGATCCGGAGCTCTGCAGGGAAAAGATATTCAGAGAGGGAAACCATTCTCAACATAAGAGTCCCATGTGAAATCTCTTTCCCATGACCCAGTGACCCAGACAGAAAGACTGAGGGTTGACAGAAGAAAAGAAATGAGGGTGTGGGGGTGGCTGGGGGGGTGGGGGTGGAGAGAGAAGAGACTTTGAGACACAGAGTGCTTGTCAGGTTTTGTTTCCAAGTCTGGCTGCCTTGTGCAAGCATCCTCCCCACCTGGGGAGGGGGCGAGCAGGGGCGGGAGGTCTTGCGTCAAGGCATGGTTATCATAAGGGGCTGCTGATTTATGACCTTTCTTGAAGCTCTGCAGCTCGCAAATCTGTTGACCAAGCTGGGGGTGTGTTCCGGCAATTTCTGAAAAGAGGTCTGTTAACGTGCCAGTTCTGGCAGGAAGTGTGACGCGCTCAACATACAGTAACTCAGAGGAGTGAGCCAAGTTCTGTACAACCTGTGTGTAGGAAAAAGTCCTCATGGAAGTTCCCTAGAGCTCAAAGAAAAAGACTTGCTTCTCCAAAAGATTTTTCCCTCGGGTTCACATGGCTACTACGTTCTTCTGCAACTGATTCTGGACGTGATCAGACTGCAGTTCCCAACAACCCCAGCCAGAAACAAGAACGACGGGAGCTGAAGTCCAAAAGTAACTGGAAATGGCCACAAATTTCCTATCCGCTTGTTAAATCACCGCAGCACCTTCCCAGAAAAGTACATTTTAATATGCGTGACATGTGACTGGGGCATTCATCCCATTCTCCAAGTCAAAGTGTGTGTGTGTGTGTGTGTGTGTGTGTGTGTGAGAGAGAGAGAGAGAGAGAGAGA
>JAHTLZ010000129.1:3941056-3958752 GCA_023846285.1 Phrynocephalus versicolor | reverse complement strand
ATGACCGATGAAGCTGTTTGGATGAACAGCGAAACGTTTCTATCTCTCAAAAAAGAAGTCCAGTAGCCATGACTCAACTCCCAATCAGCATGGAGGTGCCCACAGATGGACGTCTGGACCGCCAAACGTTTCTCCAGCACATCCTTATCTGATGTGGGGTTTCTTCTATCGTTGCCCCAAAACCCTACTTGTTTTTCACACATACGCACACAGGTAGGTGGGGAGAGTGAGAGGGTGCACGTGGCTCTTTTGATTTCAGGGGTTTGTGCAAGGAGTGAATTCTGGCTTGCCCAGGGCACTCTGCTGGCCCTGACACCGTTGGACGGGCAAACAGGATATGGTGTGTGGTTTGAGCTGTATTATAACTGTGGCTGCTTTTACCTTGTGTATGCCTTTGATCATGCATGATTAATTGTGGGTATATATGCTTATTTATGATTACGACATGGTGAATCTGATATTTCTGAGTTGCTGTATATTTTGAGTCAGCAGTAGGAAATGCCATTCAGGGAGAGGCCCGGTGAAGGTGGAATCAGTCGATTTTACTTTCTTTGTTTCCCTTTTCTAATTTTCAGTTTGTTTTATTTCACTCAAATAACAGTTTCATTTTTTAAAAAGCCTGCATGAAATTTGTGCACATTTCCATGGGGATTTCTCCCAACGTATTCATTTTTGTACGAAATATTGCCTTATATGCACATTTT
Organism: Phrynocephalus versicolor; assembly: GCA_023846285.1. NCBI lineage: Eukaryota > Metazoa > Chordata > Lepidosauria > Squamata > Agamidae > Phrynocephalus > Phrynocephalus versicolor. The sequence continues at coordinate 3,958,048 of JAHTLZ010000129.1, read as the reverse complement.
ATAAGTAATCACTCTGAACACAATGTACTTTAGCACCTTATTTCCCTTTACACATCAGTTTCTCCAAGCACATGCCGACTTGTGGGTGGGTTTGCTTTTAAATAGGAGTAATGCATGATAAGATTGGAAAATGGGCCAATACCCAGATGTAAACTACCCCTCAGTTCCGTGACTGGCTCAGAATGGGAGGATTGCCTCTCTTCCCCTTAAAATGGAAACCGAATGAATGTCAACAAGGAAATGGTTTTGTGAGCAAGTTAGGATGCCTGTGGTCTCCAGGTCCACAACTTCCGCTTGAAGGAAGAAGGCATGTGAAGGCCACCTTGCCACTAGGTAGGTCTGCCCTACCCCGTATTAGTGGTTTCCAGTCCACCAATGGCTTGAAAGAAGGAAAAGGGCAGCCCTCTTTTTAATGACAAAAGCATTTTTCCGTTGTTAGCCTGGAGATGGTGTTTTTCCTTACCAAGACAAAATAACTGAGTGGCTATTAAGAAGGTAAAGGTAAGGGTTCCCCCGCACATGTGTGCTAGGGGCGGTGCTCATCTCCATATTCAAGCCAAACAGCCCGTGTTGTGCAAGTCAGTGGCCATGTGGTTGGCATGGCTGCACAGAAATGCTGTTTTACCTTCCCACTTTTTGCAGTGGTACCTATTTATCTACTTGCATGTACATGCTTTCAAACTGCTAAGTTGGCAGAAGCTGGAGTTATCAGCGGGAGCTCGCTCTGCTGCATGGCACCCGGGATTCGAACTGCCAAGCTGCTGACTTTGCAGCCAACAGTTTTTGGAGCCTTAGTCCGCTGAGTCACCACGCCCCATTAGGAAGCCTAGCACAAATTTAGGTTCAAGCACCTGATATATGAGTCTGCTGATTGTGCTCTGGACCCTTTTTATTTAACAACAACAACAACAACAACAACAACAACAACAACAACAACAACAACAACAACAACAACAAAAGCAGCAGCAAAGATGGGACATTTTTCTCCTGCACCGACTTCATGTCTTAAATTACCCCCTCAACGCCCCCCTCAGTGTGTGTGTGTGTTTGTGTGTGTTTGTGTGTTTGTGTGTGTGTGTGTGTGTGTGTGTGTGTGTGTGTGTGTTTGTGCAGACAATGTTGCTTTGTGCACATGCACTGTTTAGCCAGAGCCTGTGGAAGGCGATTACTTACCAATTTCTTCATACCTCATCACCGTCCCCAAATTTGCATTTTCATCTAGAAACAGAAGGGAGAGGGGTAGAAGAGGGAAAAAAATGTGGAAATTTAATTTCATATGAAGATCAGCAAAAGATGTGCCCTAATATTAGCTCAGTATCAGAACACTGCACCAAGTATTTAATGTAACCCAAAAGGAAACAATTATTTATTTATGACATGATCTAAAAACAATGAGATTAAAATTAGTGGCTGAAGTGGCCTTGATAATAGTACATTGGATTCCTTTGTATATAAACAGGGCCAAAGACCTGTGAAGAGCCCGCATAGTCCAGTGCCTGCGATGCTAGGTTTGGCATTTGGAGTCCGGTTCACACTCAGCTATGAAATCTACAGGGTGCCCCGTCCCTCTCTCTTTGCCTACTCTACCTCACAAAGTTCTTTTAAGAGTCATGTGGGGAAGGGAGTAGGTCTACGTAGGCCATCTGGAACTTCTTAGAGGAAAGAAGAGATGGGAACGTAAACTAAGAATAATCATCCAGTTCATCACTGAACAGGGTGCGGAGGATTAGCTGGGAAATGGCCCTATCCCAAATGGAGAAGAGGCTGAGGGAATGGCGGGATTAAACCCTAGAACTTGTGCCCTCACAGGGTATCATTCCTTGCTGTCCTGTAAACGGGAACGGCCCAGTTGAGGGAAAGGAAGGGGGCTGTGGAAATGGAACAGAAAAATGGGGGAAAGGGATTGCCACTCCACGGCCCTTGCGTCCAGCTCCTGTTCCTTTCCACAGGGCTTAACAAAGGACCTTGGCCTGGCTATCCTTAGAGCTGTCTATCCCCAGCCTTCTGCCCTTCACGGGACCAAACACAGTCCTCATAGATGGACTGACTCAATAACTAGTCAACTCAATATAGGGCTTATTATCTTCAAAAGCCAACAATATCCTGAACTCACCCATGCCTAGGGTGAGGGCTCCTCTCCTATAAACCATGGCAGTCTCAAGCCCAATTGAAAATACAAGCCACCGTAGAAAAAGAGACACCTTCAAAGTGTTGGCAAATCAGAGAAATAAAGGTGGCTGAAGGCCAACCCAGATATATGGGGCTACAAATGTATGCTAAATATGGAACGGCTTAGTCACATATTATAAATGAGGATTAGTAGGAGTGCCCTTTAGAGAACAATGGGTGAGCAAGCTTCCTCCTACAGCTTTTCTCACAGACTCTACTGATTTTTCAATTCTTTTCCTCCCATCTGGCAAATCATATATGTGGCTTTTGAGATGTTCTCGATCTCCGGCTTCCATCATCCTTCTCCTTTGGTTATGCTGACCAGGGTTGATGGGATGTCTAGTCCAACAACAACTGAAGGTTCACACATTTCCCACTTCAGGTGAAAAAAAAGCTGCAGTACCTACACGCCTATGTGTGCTCCTTTTGGGTAAAGAGAAGGCAGTGCAGGGCTTGGCTTTTATTTGTAAGCAGGGCAGAATAGACCCATATTTTCTGGGCTGAAATTCCTACAATTCCTTAGGCCAAAAGGTAACTTTTCCAAACTCAGATTAACTTTCAGATGGATTGTTGAACTCTAAATAACACACCAATCTTCCTATCAAATTGTAGGAATCTGGAAAAATCTGGCCCCTTTCAGGGTCAGGTTTTTGGCTAGCTAAGGTAGTTCAGATGTTCATGTAAGTGGACTTTTCCCTGCAATGATCCAAGGAATCCTCCTATCCTGAATAATATTTACACTAACACACAGCTGCACAGCACACTTCTGGAGTCCCTGGAGCCTGGCTGTGTGCTTTCCCCCAAGGAAAGAATCCTAGTCTATGCTCAGGAATGTCCTGTAGCTGCAGCAGACCCTCTGCAGCCTGCTCTCAGCTGCTGTACATCTGGGCAAAACCGTAGGCTGATGCTACCCTGATTGTTTACGTATCCTCCAAGATAAGAGCTCTGTTCCAGTCACAAATTACTGTTCAGCTTTCAACTGGCCATAATCAGTTACATTTTTTGTAACGTACCCACAAAGGTGAAACGCTCCATCGGTGGACGCACACAGCAAATCCTGCTTAAGCTTTCTCCTACCTTCCCCAAAAACTTTGCTGAAAAATCAGACAGAAAAAAAAGAAGAAGCAAGGTCAGGAGCCAGCATCGAAGGAAAGGAAAGAGCCTTGCTCTTAGAAACATAATACCCTTCTGACTCTGTTTAATTGCTTCACCAAGCATTAAACATGTAGGGATACAGTATTTTATTTTTTAAACACTTGAAATACTTCCGACTCTATTTGTCATACCAGCACTATGGTGACCACCCTCACCATCATCATCACTATAGGCCTGTATTTTGGCCCATGGATTGCATTATTAAGAGGTAGGGGAAAATACCCCAACCCTAATACTTGGTTGAAAATCATTAGAAGGCAAGTTTCACTGAGGCATTTCAACATGAATAAATGCACACCTGCAGAATTACTGCCTTGGACATTAGCGCTAAACAGGTTTCGTCACTGACTTATGGTTTTATTCGTTTTTGGAAAAGAAGCACAGCGATTTCAGCTACATCTGCTTCATGGTATGAAAACCTATGAGGGATACATCAAACGCAAATAATTGCCACTAAATCTCAGCTAGATTTTTTAAAAAAACAAAAGCCAGCTGATATTGGAATGAGGGAATTGACACTGTGTACATGTGCTTGATCCCTTCTGTGCCAGCATTTTTTCTGTACAAAACTGATCTCTAGTACCACCACCACCCCCAACTTCCTGGGATTCCAGATAGTGAATAGTACCCAGGAAACTATGCATTTCAAATTCTGCAGGGAAGCAGCTGGGGAGATGGTTTTGAATGGAAACACAGCCAGCAAAAAAGAATGAAGCACTCCTGCCTCTTAACGTTCAATCACACATGCTTTTAGCTTTCCACGCCAAAGGTTTTTGCATTTTTTCCCTTTCTGTTGAGGCTTTGCCACATCCTCTAAAGTTTAGTCTGTAGAGACCGATGCTATGCATATTTTGCACTGCAGCTTTGGTTTGTTCTGTACGTACATCCTTGGAGTTCTATGGAAGGTCTGAATCCAGCTGGAATGGATCCTGGCCTCGGGGGGGGGGGGCATATTCTTAATTAGATCCAGAGCCACATCCAGCCAGTCTGGAGGGTCTAGTTAAAAATCTCATTGTATACACAAGTGAATATTTGCACAATGTGACATGGAAGTATTTCCACACATGGATCTTCTTTCCTCAAGGTGCTTTATATGAGTTGAATATAACAACCGTGAAATTTAGTTGTTCCTGCAAGGGGGAAATGACAATAAAGATTCCTATTCTATCTTATTTTTTTCTCCCTTATGTTTAGGAAGAGAAATCTTATTGGGTACTACAAGGTCATTCTGTCAACCATATTCATTTTGAGATACTGCCTAGACATGACCGCCTGTGCCATAACTGTTGTGTCTTTCTCCCCGAGAGTACAAAGCTTTAATGCTTCTCGAGGCTGTGATTCCAATCCTTAAGCTATGCCCATCCAGTGGAGCATCATGACACAGGGACCAGGGGCTTCACACGAGCATCTCCAGTGTCTGCTGCAGATATGGAAAGGCTGCTTCTTGGTGGACTCCCCTTGCTGTATCAGAGCAGCTATGTTGAAGGGGGGGAATATTCTTAGACTATTGATTGCTCTTTAATGTGTTTGTTCTATTTATTTTCATGTTAGAGCATCTGTCTGGGAAGAGGAGTAAAAGTGTTCATAAATAAAGCCAATGTTCAGCAGGACAATGCCAATAAGGTGAGATGCTGGGGAGATGCTTGATCTGATCGTGTAGGACAGCCGTGCTCTTTATCAAAGCAAAACAGGGGGTTGAGCTGCATGGCCATCACAAAACATGAATGAAAAACTAGGCTATAGGCGATACCTTTATAGGCCACTAATGTTTTTTATTTTTAGTGGCCTATAAAACTATCGCCTGTAGCCTAGCTTTGCATTCATGTTTTTTATGAACTTAAAACTGACAAAAAAGAAGCTTTCCCTTCTTTCCACACATGCCTTATTACCTTGGAACCACATCGGTGCCACTACCTGTTCCAGTGCCTACTCAACATCCTGTTTTTCTCAACCCCATTTTGGATTGCCCATCTGCTCGATGGAGATTCTCTCTCTGCTGACAATGGGGCTTACCTGCAGTCGGCTTGTTTGAGAGATTGTCGTTCTGATAGATTGGCTGTGGGGACTCGTTCTGGGGCTGTCCAATCACTGGGGTCAAGGAAGGTGTGTTCACGTTGGAAAGGATGCAGCCGGTCACCCGCTAGGAGAGAAACAGGGGGCACAAGTTGGTGTTTGCAGATTGACATGACACGTGGAGAAAAGCGATTTGCCCATCCAAACATGAACCTCATTTTCCTTATCTGAACACAAAGTATTCCAAAACCTACCTCCCCAAAGCTTATTAAAAGTAACCACTAGGTGCCCATAGATCCCTGCCAAAAGAGTGAAGGCTGACTCAGAAAGGTCTGGGTCTTCACAAGCAATCGTGCATGCACATCCTTTGGGCAATAACGGAAATACAAAAAAGATGTTTTCACAAAAGGCCCAGATTTAAGTCTGTGTTGGACTCCACTGTAGACTGAGGGGGTGGAGACTGGAAGTTCTTTATGGTGTTCTCATGGTGCAGGACAGCATCAAGAAGAGAACAGACAGACTTTCTCTCTGAACAGCCTAGTCTTTGGTTTCTTGAAAAGAAAATCAGGTGAAGTGGAGTTTTGATCTGATCCATCAAAGCACTCCCAATGAAGGACATGTGCTTTTAAATTATCATTTAGCACAAAGCAACTGCATGCTTAATTGCTGAATGATCCTAAGACTGGGTTGACAAATTTAAAACCCATGTAAGGTTCCAAAAGATGCTACCTCAACTGAAGGTGTTGCTGCTGAAGCCGTAAACGGACTGTTGCAGAAACAACTGGTAAAAACTGAGTCATGGCAACTGGACTTTTTTACTTGAGAGGCTGAAATATTTCACTGCTTATTTAAGCAGCTTTGTCAGCCAACTGACTGCAGTCAGACTGATGAAGCCGCCTGGATGAGCAGCAGAATGTTTCAATCTCTCAAGAAAAGAAGTCCAGTTGCCATGACTTAACTTCCAGATAAACTCACCTGGATGACTGAGAATCTTCACAGATCTGGAGAAAGCTTTCTCCCGTACTGTACGGTAAATGGAGGGCAGAAAGTGAGGGTTTTAAAAAAGTTAAATAAAAGGAGGAAGAGGAGGAAAATGCAGGTCTCTTATGAAAGAGCTCAACTGTATGCAAATCCTTTAGCTATGCAATACTTACAAATGAGTTTCAAAATAAACAAAAATGTCTGTGAAGATTCTTAATCATCCAGGTGACTGATGAAGCTGTTAGTTCATCAGAAGCTTCATCAGAAGTTCATCATGAGCTTCATCAGAAGCTGATCTCAAAAAAAGAAGTCCAGTTGCCATGACTCAACTTCCAGATAAATAAAGAAAACAATATTTCTCTTGGCCACCAGGGGGTGCTCAATTCTTTCCTTTTTAAAATACTGTCAAGGAATTGAAGTGCATGAAAAAAGTGGATGCAGAACTGCTGGTTTAACTGCTAACATGAAAGCAATGGAAAAACTTGTCCTGCAAACCTTAAAGCCTCACATTGGACCAGCTAGCAGGCCTTCACATTGCAAGCAGACATCATGTGCAATCTCTGTGAATGAACGGTTGCAGTGGCAGCCCAGTTCAATGACTGTACTCCACCTCTCCCCATGGCATAACCTTCAGAGCCAGTTTGGGGAAATGGAGACCTCCTCTGAACAGGGACCTCTTAGAAACAGAAGGAAGGAGGTTGGAGAATAAATGTAAAATGGAAAGACATCCTGGCAAGTGGCATATGTTCCCCAACAGGCTGAAGCAAACAAATTATTTGCAGAATTAAGGACAAGAAAATAAGTACTAGAGATGCCACTGTATTCTTCAGGTGAGTCATGTTTGGCAATTTGTTGTTCAGCCAACACTGGACTCAGAAAAGAAATTAAAAGAATTCCCCAGAACCCAAGATGGCTACTGTGTGGTTTCAGCATGATACTACAGGCTTCAGCACGATACTACAATAGTATTTTGCCCACAGCTATTTGTAAAATTCCAGGGGAGATTAAGAAAGAGAAAGAGAGAGAGAGAGAGAGAGATTCCAAAGGCAAGGTTTAAAGAACTTCCACCAGCACTTTGTCACAGACTGAGGAAGTGAAATTGATGCCCTCTAGATTCAGAAAGTTTTGATTTGAAAAGCATCCACTCGTATTGGAAAGGAAGAGATATTAGGAGCAAGCCATCATTAAAGCTGAAAGCATGTTAATGATGCATCAAGGTGACCAAGGCAGTACTGTATTTCTGGTTTGTGACTTCAAAGGAATCCTGCACTTTGGTTCTGAAGACCAGTCACCACGTTAAGCAAGTTCATTTACATAACCTGGCAGGTAAAAAGGCAAAGGAGAGTCAGATGTTCACACTAATTAGGCATTCTTCCTTTCCAATCACAGGTTAGGGTTGTCTCTAATTTTGTTTCTGCTCTGAACTTTAGGTCAAGTGTAAGCGGATAACAAGAAAGCCTCAAGTGTCCCCTAAAATGATTTCTGGCAGGTAAAAAGAGTGAGCACTGGATTTGGTAAACTCCAAACCACTCTAAGCCTTTCAATGCACAGTGTTGATGGTACATCAACTTGTATTCTCTGTGCTAATTTGCCTTAATATTCTGGGAAGAATGTCCATTTCTTCCTCAGAAAAAAAAATTTAGGCATGAAACCAAACAGCAGAGATGAGCCTTGACCACTCCTATTATTTCAATTATACTGTAAGTGTGTGTCATGTTTCACACACAGAATAGCATGAGGATTCTGGGAGAAGAGCTTTAGTTCTTAGCCTCCTCAAGCCTCCTTCCTCTTTGCCCCATCCCCATTTCTCTTTCTAAGGTTTATCTTACCTCCCTTCTTCCAAACCACATTCTGGAACAGAGAAAGATGTATGTGTAGTTGGCGGGGGTGGGGAGAATTATCCCAACTTCCTCCCAGTGCTTGCTAGTGCTGCCCAGGACTTGTCACTGGAGACCAAGACTGAGACCATCCAGACTCTTCCACATACACCATGTAGGTGTGTGACAAGTCAGAGGTCACTCATCCATTGGGTTGCCCTAAGTTGGAGGTGCCTTGACAGTGCATAACAACAACTTCCCAGTGGCTGCTGTTAGCTCTGCCTACTCTCTGTGACCTGCAGAGTGGCCACATCGTCTTGGTCAAAGTCATACTGAGGAAGTGAAAGATCAGACATCCCTCCTTGGCCATTGCAGCTTTGTTGTAAAGATCTCATACACCCGGACAGATCTGACGTTTCTCTTAAGATCAATTTCTCTTAAGATCAATTTCATTTACTTCACCTCTCGTTGGGCCCCCGAAACATCAGTTCAAAGTCAGGCAAGTGAGCTTATTAGTTCCCAACAGGTGACACACATCCACACCCACACACAAAGACACACCCACCCACACCCACACACCACTTGGCCTCTCCAAGTCTGCAGCCAGAGAACTGGCCTGCTATCATAGGCCCTCCCATTTCACTGGCAAGGGACTGAGATCTGAAGTAGACAGATAGCATCGACACTGAACTTCAGGAGGCCAAAGGCCATGTGTTCATTCCCACATTAGTGTGATCAGGAAAAGCAACTTTTTATTGCAGGCCTGATCCCTCTGGCACCAGCTTTGAAAGGCAGGAGGGGAAGCACTGTAAAAGGTGGAAATGTGCCTTCCCACTTCACGTTCGCTCGCTTAAACTTGGGACTAGTTGCGATGGGAGTTCAGAAGCAAACCACAGACTCCCGGATCTGGTCTTGAATCAACAAGGCAGCCTTACATTCACTGGAGGACATGGGGGTGGAGGACGAAACGTAACTAATAGGTTGCCCAAATGATTATTACCATCCTCTCCAAGCTGTATGGTGTTGCGCCTAATGTGGGAAGCAGTTCTGGTGAAATTCTGGTGAGCTGAGCTGAGTCAAGCGAACCAAACCGCAAATGGAAAGGCCAGTGAGGACCCTAGGCACTGGGTAACATTGCATTCTCTAATGAAACTATTGAAGCCTTTTATCAATACCAGACAAAACCCCTGACCAATGCTGATCACCATCTGTACAGTCCTTGGAATGTACCCAGATATTGAAACTAGGACGTCCACAGCCATTTTGAAAGCAAACGGTATGTTTTAATGCCCCTCCCTCTGATGTCCCAACCCTACCCTCATCCTGAGGGATTCACTCACTTTCATCAGATCCCGGTGGTGTTCCAGTACACTGCAAGTTGTCTGCCAAGTATCCTGGTAACATTCCCAAGGGTCCACCCTAGGATGAAGAAATAAAGAGAGACTCACTTAACCTTCACCAAGGACTATGGTTGGTCCTTGTGTGATACTGTACAATGCACCTATTGCTTTACTCGGGCAATGACTGGTTTCTAATCGAAACAAGGGTCTCCCAGGACTCTTCCACCCAAAGTGCAAAGCAATTGTACTTTCCAATTCATGACAAGAGAGCAATTCTTTTAAATATTTTGAAAACTTTCTAAACGAAGACTAAATAAAGATGTCTTTAAAAAGGAAATCGTTTTAACCGTAATGAAAAGTCTACTGGATGAAGAGCAATTGAAAATAGTGATTTTCCTACAAGCTTCTAATTCAGCTAATAGTGGTATAAACAATTAATGTGTGTGTGTGTGCGTGTTTGCATGTGTGCGTGTTTGAGTTGGGGCCTGTAAATACAGTTTTGCCTCACCACAAGCTACAGATGTGAGTCACTGGTGCAAAGAAAAACACCTCCCACTGCTATATTTCAATCATGCAAGAGGATGAAGCAGACCAGCGAAAGGAACAACTGGTGACACCATCAGCGGCAGGAAAGTACATTAGAACATAAGAAGAGCCATGCTGGATAAGGCCAAAGGCCAATCTAGTCCAGCTTCCTGTATCCCACAGTGACCCCACCAAGTGTTTTTGGGAGTGCACAAGACTAGATATCTGTCTCCTGATACCACTCCCCTGCATCTGGCCTTTGAAGAACCCTGTTTTTCTAAGCCTGGAGATTACACATCCCCATCATGGCTTGTAACCTGTGATGGACTTTTTCCTCCAGGGATCTGTCCAATCCCCTTTGAAGGCATGTCAGCCTAAGCCAGATTCTCACCAAATAGGAAAAGAATAAAATAATGGGACACAAATAGAATAAAATAGAATAGAATAGAATAGACAAAGAACCCTTGGCCCAGTGAGATTAACTTCTCTTCCTCTTCCACCCCCTATCTGCTCTGAGTGCAAAGGCAATGCAGCTACCGAGGAGATCTTTCCCATCCCCTGTGCTATCCAAAGGCTTCCTTCTTTATGGCTGAACATGGACTTCCTCTTTGCTGTTGGCCATGAGAGAGATTCCCTTCTCCCTGAGCCAGATCTGAGTAAAGGACCTTGTCTCAGCCCTGGGCAGGAAGAAATGGGCCTCTCTCTCTCTTCTTCAGCAGATCAAGTTATGCCCTGCCCTTCTTCAATACCATGGGGACTCAGGAAGCTGGGAGAGGGGGAAATCTTGGCAGGCCAGGGGAAAATTTCTGCAGGCATCCTAAATCCTGGATAATCTGAGGGACACTTCCCTTAAGGTACTAATTCCACTTGTGTGGATTTAAAACAAGGGGAACTTTTGAAAATGACCCACTAATCAGTTGATTCCAGGGATGCTGGCCTGTTCCCTTGGCAAAAACATCCTTAAGTTGAAGCAGCAAACATCTGCCTGAAGATCAGGGGACCTGCCCTCTTCTTTTAACTGAAGGTGAAGAGAGTGGGTAGCAAGTTCATTGCTCTTTGACATATATCTTCTTTTGAAGATGGAATCTTACAGTGTGGTTTATTGTAGCCAGAGGTGATGGACTGATGTGTTGTAGGGAGATCTGGATAATGCTCTTGTTGTTTTACTGTCAAATAAAATTGGGTGGTGGCTTTTCTCTTGTGTGGTCTGGATTCCTCTTCTCTGTTATGAGGACTAGCTGACCTCAAAATTGAAATAGTCTCAAAGTTGCCCTGGTGTAACTGAGCTATGCTGCATCGCAACTGTGAATAAGTCAACAACTCCTGCCCCTCACCATCAACCAGTGAGCCCACTGGGTTAGGAATGACAGGAGTTGTAATCCAACATACCTGGAGAGGACCAGGTTGGGAAAGACTGCCTGAGGTCCTTCTCCAGGTTGACTAGTCTTAATTTGGTCCAGGAGATGGGAGGTAAGGTATGAAGCTGGTAAGTTGACAGGAGTATACATTACAAAGCAAAAAAGAAAAGAAAACTCAGAAGAAAAGGGAGGTGAGAAAAGATAATAATGCTGGGAAAGGTTCAAAGAATCAGGAAAAGAGGAAAACCAAGTATGAGGTGGATTGACTCCCTCAAGGAACCATGGGCTTGAGTTTCCAAGAACTGAGTAGGAGGGCATGACATGCTGGAGAGGACTCATTCATGGAGCTGCCATAAGTCAGAGATGACTTGACAGCACACAACAACAACAATGCATACTTTTGTACTTAGCTGAGAAACTGTACGGCTGGCTTACTCTTTGGTTGATGTCAGCAGAACACAAATGCCTCCAGAGGAATAACTTCCTTGCCTTAAGAGGCTAGGATAACTCTGACTGCCTGAGGTGTATGTCTGCCTCAGAGCGTGGAAAGGCGCCATTGGGACTATGACTCCTGGACTCCTCTGCCAGCAAGCCCAGTGGCCATGGCAGGAGATGCTAGGAGATGCAGTGCAAAAAGCAGCTTTTCCATGCTCTGATGTATTGGTTTCAAACAAGTGTTTTCCCAGTTAAGAGTTTAAGAAGAAAATATCATGGAGGAACCAGGGACTAGAAAAACCAGATTTGTCCCATTCTGTATGTATGAGTCCATGGGTGTCTTTTAGTTTAAAGCAGGGAAAACTAGAAATACTATTGAGTAGAAGGTTTAAATAGGTTCAAAGGCAAGTCTCAGAGCAACCCTTCAACATGCTGTATATGTACACAGGTAATTGGCTCTAAATGGCTGTCTCTTAAAATACTGTACTCCCCTCTTTCTCCAAAGCATGCATTTTGCTATCGTTTAAGCTCTCTCAACATTCATGCACCCTGCCCTGGGCATTCCCAGGAACTGCGGCATCATTAAAGCTGTTTCTCAAAGGATGTGGGAGCACGCAGTGAAAAGTGTGTCAGAATTTCCAAGGTTCCTATCACCAGACTCAGCTTGTTCTGAGAGTGAGTGAGTGAGTGAGAGAGAGAGAGAGAGAGAGAGAGAGAAGGAAGCTCAGCATCTCTCATAGGCTGAAAGTGGGCAGCCCCAAGTCTTAATTGAAAAATTAATGAAGTGCTAAATTGAGCTGTGTAGCATAAGCATTTTCTTAGCAGCCAAGCTCTCTTCCCTTGTACTCTCCACCTAAGGTTTTCTGAGATGTGAACTTGCTAATTAAAACACTCTCACTAAAAATGTTGCTGAAGACTCATTCATGCAAAACAGGCTACCTCCAGGAGGGGGAGGATACAGTTGTCCAAGGTGAACACCAGGCAATAAACAGGTAAGGTGCCACAGGGGCACTTTCACAACCCTTTATAAAGCCACTGGATCAGACTTCAACAAGTGTAACCAATCCAAGGTAGATCCGTTTTGCCCCCTGAAGCAATTATCTTTCTTAGGACATGCCCTGCCATTAAGGAGACTCGCTGCTATTTTCTACACAACAATTAAAGAGCCAAGATCCCTGCCCCACCGGAGACAGACCCTATGGTCATGTTAGAACATCTTAAGACAGGAGCCCTGCTTGTACCTGCCAGGTGGTTCTAGCTTCCTTGGAGGGCCTTCTCATAGGGAGGAAGCCCGGCTTTGCAGACATGCTGCTCTCTAGGGGGAGAAGATGATGGCAGAGAAAGGAGGGGGCTGCATGGTGGAGAGGACCAGGTAAGTAACGGCTGGATGGGGCTTTGGATGACACATGGACCTGCCCCCCCCCCGTCTCTTCTGATAAATGTTATGTAGAAAGACAAAGGCGAGCTCTCCATCACAGAAGAGAACATGTTTCATGTGTGGCACAATTTTTACCTTATCCAATCGGAGGACTGGACGGCCAGCTGGCACATGGTCAAGCGATGTCGGCTGGAGACCAAACCCTGCAAGATACCAGATTGTCAGGCAAAGAAATGAAGGGAAATTGGATGGTTGTGGAATTCTCTAAAAGTACATCCACTCCTTAAACTGAAGATAAATTGGGCTCCAGAGCTTGGAAACCACTGAAACCATTGTTGGATGGAACGAGCTGGGCTCACCAATTCTCAGCCTGGCTGATGAAAGGCAGACATGTTCCCCACAAGTAGCTACCGAACCTTTCATTGGTGGCTACCAACATCAGCAGCTAAATTCAAAAGCCTGAGCTGCACCAGAAACAATACAGATGTCTTGTAGTGCGTTTGTCAGGCCACTGTGGCTGATTCCTCCTTCTCCAAGACCTCAACAAAGGCCCTGGTTACACAAGGTCCTCAGCAACGCCAGAGGACTGAATCTGGAACCAAACCACACAAAGAATGTGCTCTACTACTGCACTGTGACTGCTTTTTATAAACATTTTCTCAGATAGGGGCCATTTTGTTTCAGACAGGTCTTACTCTGGGATATTTATATGTTTCCTGTGCTGACCTCTGGAAAGTTCTGCAACAGAATTACCTTTCTATGATGTTACTATATAGAAATGTGTTTGAAGAAGATTTCTAATACAAAGAAATACGTTCCACATTAAAGCAATGAGAAGAAGATAATCTGACCTATAAAATCACAACTATCTGTCTTTTTCTTCTGTATATGGTACTGGCATCAGCCGTAGTACCACCATTGCCTGACCACCAGGTCTGTCCTAAGCAGTAGATGCCACTGTTTTACATTTGCTCTTTTAGCAATGACCCAGAAGGCTGATGCTCAACAGGTACAAGACTCTCCCTTCTAGTAGTATAGTTACAGCCCACCCCTGAATTGTTATAAGAAAGGAAATGGCAGCTGCAACAAAGATTCTTCTGAGCGATGCTCGCGATGTCTGCTCAAGCAGTCACCTTCTCACTAGTTCTCAACAGACTTACTAATCTCGCAAAGAGGCAAAAGGAGAAATGGTTACACTCACCTGCTTTCCGTAGGAGTCATGCACCGGTGAGATAATTCCACCGATGACAATGAACCTTCCAGTCTTGTGCAGATAATCCCGGGCTCTTTCTAGTATAAGGTTGGAGGTGGGGGGAGGGAGAGGGGAAGTATGGTGGTTTAGGTCAATTGAAGATTAAACTCATCAGAGACAAAAAGGACAACAAAAACACAACCAATCTATAAACAAAGCCACATATTATTTCAGAATCAGTCTCAAAAAAGATAAAAAGTCATCACATCTTGAACACTGCTATCAATCAAAACAGAGTGAGCATCTGTGACTCTCCAGATATATTTTTTGGACTCTGTCTCTTATTGTTCCCTCCGGTTGGTGATACTGACTAAGGCTGATGAGAACCCAAAATCAGCTGGGCTGCATCTGTCCATCCTGGTTTAAAACATCAAAAGTGCTTTATAATTCTTATCATAATTCACCAGTGATGAGCAATTTCTAGGCCTAGGAGCTTGGATATTCTTGGATAACCCCTGGACATCTTGCAATGTGAAATTCAAAACATTTGGGGACTCGGTTTTAGAAGCCGGTGGCCCAAGTGATCTTGAGATAATAACAATCTTGCATGCAGCAACACTGGGATTAGTGGGAGGAGCTCTTCACAACATAAAGTGATTGCCCTCTGACACTAGCCTATGGCTAATGTTCTTTTTTCCATTACTTGCGGCAAGCTTCTGCCCCGTCTTCCGGCTTATTTGCTGTTAGTCTCTCTCTTTCCTGACCCCCAAACAGGACAGCAACTGTAAGTAAAGGTAACTATCTATTTTCTCTTAAAATTCTTCTAGAGTGACTTCAATACAGTGCTAGTCAGTTTGAAAAGCAATGACATTTCACATGACAGAATAGCTTAAATTGTAGATTTAAGGCAAGGTATTCTCTCATGCTTTCTCTGGCAGTTGCTGTTTTTGTACCTCATCCTCTGCTCCCTATTGAAGGAATTACCCAAATTCTCCAATAGGTGGTAGTGGTCAACCTCTCAGCTTCTGCCCTAGCAGGACAAGCAGGTGATGTGTGGAGAGGAGGTTTTAGCTACCATATGGACCATCCTGCTGTTCTGTTCATACAAGTTTCAGACAGTCATAGGCTGAAATGTTCAAATCCCAGAAGAAGGCAACTCAAGCAGAAGGTCCTGAGCACAACAGCAGCAACAAGGCAGAAGTTTCCAAAAGGTAACAGACATGGAAAATTATAGGAGAAGGGGGAGGGTCACAAAGGGGGTGCAAAAAAAAAGGAGGAACCAAGCAGTACAACAGATTTCAATTCACCTGTCAGTTCTGGCCCACAGAAGGTTGGATGGTGGGTGAGTGGAGTCCTCCTGCCTCTTCCCCGCCCCCGCCCCCAGGAAATTGTCCTGAAAGCAAACCCCTAACACTGCAGACCTGGTTCTCTTTCTTTTTGTTTTGATGATGGCAGTGGCACTGGCCTTAGACAGCTAGCTGGACTCCATGAAACAGATGGGGAAACATGTAGCGTTCCAGATATCACTGTACCACTGATGGCAGCCAGGAGTCTAACACCCTCTGAAGAACTACGGATTCTTACCAAAAGGAGAAATACATCAAGGTCCCTGAAATGCCTTTTCCTCAACATGGATGGCATTCTGCCCTTCCCGGTCATTTATGAGTGTTAGTCAATATATCAGGATGTGTTAAATTTCATTTATCCTTCTGTCACTGATGCGATTCTTTCACTGTACTGTCGCTCCTGTATTTTATTATTTTAATATTATTCCATCCTATTGGAATTGTAATGAAGCATGAGATGTACGGTAAATAAAATGAAATGAAAGAAAAGATCCTTTATTCTGATGTTTTCTTATAGTTTAGTCTATACAGATACCAGTATCCACATTTAGACTCACAATGCCCACACTAAATATCACTGGCTATTGCAGCTGTTGCTCCCTCTTCTGCCTTTCCCCTCCTCTCTTATCACCATGGCATCCACAGCTTCCTCCCCTTGTCCATTCTCTCCTGGCACCTTCCTCCTCCAACATCTCGCTATACTCCCCGCACAAGGCTGGGCTACAGCTTGCCTCCTCTGCTTTCCTTCTCACTCAGCGTTAGAGGAGTCGCTGCTGCCCATTGCATGGGCCCCAACATGTGTCATCTCAGAGCTTCTCCCTTCAGGCAACTTACCATCTGCCCCAAAGGCAGCTGCCTCCTTCTGCCTAATGAGAGGGTGTTCTAATCCAGTAAAATATACTGCCAACACCAAATAATCAACAAAGCTATAAATGCTGATAACTAAGGATGGGATAACAAATGAATCAGTAAGATCAAGTCCTGTTCAGAATACAAATTTGCCCCCAAGACGCAGAGATAAATACTGAAGTATTTTTTTATAATTGGGCCAAAGTTAACGGAATGGATTTCAACAGAGGGAAATGTAAGGTGCTACATCTAGGTAAAAAGAATGAATTGCATATATATAGGATGGGGGAATACTTGGCTGGAGAATAGTACCTGTGAAAGGTACTTGGTGGACCACAAGTTGAACATGAGTCAGCAGTGTGATGCGGCGGCCAGGAAAGCCAATGTGATTCTTGGTTGCATCAACAGAAGCATAGTGTCTAGATCAAGGGAAG
>JAHTLZ010000129.1:3883863-3925556 GCA_023846285.1 Phrynocephalus versicolor | reverse complement strand
ACTACTACTACTACTACTACTACTACTACTACTACTACTACTACTACCAGGGGCGACTTTCCCATAGGCCTTTGTGGTTCAATGAACCAGGGCGCCTGAACCCCAAGGGCGCCTGAACCCCCAAACCCCAAAACTCTTAGATCCGGCGGGGGCGAAGGGCCAGGAGGTTTTGTCTTTTCTCTCTCCATCCCTCCCTCACCCACCGCCCGCCCGCCTCCCTGAAAGGAAAAAGAAACAGCAGCTGCATTCGCCTCTTGCTGGCAGTGCAGGTACGCGGGGAGGGAGGGTCCACCTCCGGCCGCTCGGCTCCTGCACGCGAGGGATGCCGGCTCTCGAGCGCTGCTCCTGCCTCCTCCTCCTCTCCCCGTCCCTTTCGGCGCGTGGCCGCGCGCCCACGCCCACCCTCTTCCCTCTTCTCCGGGCCTGACGGGGTCTGGCAGGTAGGAGGGGTGCGCACCACGCCGGGCGCGTGTGCGCATCCTTCACTTGGAGGGCCGGTATGTCTCGCCCTCCTAAGGGCAGCAGCGTGAAGCGACATCCCCCCCGACGCCTTCAGAGAAACAAGCAACTGCGAGGAGCGTGCGTCGGGAGCTGCGTTTGCGCGCCACCGCGCGTGCGGGTTTCACTGCACCCCTCCCTGCGAGCGCGCCGTCGCTCCACACCCACCCACTTCCCCGCCCAGCGCTTGTCTTTGGATCCCTGGGCGGCCGTGCGGCGGGAGGCAGGGGGCGTGCGCGCGTGTGGTCGGGAGTGCGTGCGCGCCCCGTAGTGGAAAGGTGCGGGCGCGGACGGCGGGGGGGAGACCTTTTCGTGCCGGCCTCACAGCCGTGGAGAATGAATTAAATCTGCTCCTCTCCGGGCGGAGCAGGATGGTGCTGGTGGCCCTTGCAATGGAGCGAAAGGTAACTCGGCTGCATTGATTTGAGGGAGGCAAAAGGGTATTATTAACTAACAATATTGCTGAAGTCAAACAAACAGATTTCAAAATTGGTTGTAGGTTTGCCCTTTTGATCCAGAACTAGGCTTAACACTCCTTCTATGAATCTATGGAGAGACCCTGTGCAACTGGCTTTTCATTCATTTTAACTGCAGGATCAAAGCTACACATACATGAAAGCTAGTGAGATACAGGGGCTACAGTCATTTCTGCCTCACAGTCTCAGCAGTAGGGGTTCCCTCTGCCATTCTGGACTCAGAACGCTTGATCAACCCATTTCTTTTTGGATCACAGGCTGCACCAGGTTACACTGCTGAAATGGGGCTTGGGAAGGTCAAGTCATAGACCCTGACTGAGTTATGAGACTCACTGGGTGACCTTGAGCCACTCACCCTCTTTCAACCATTCCACCTCTCAAAGGTTGGGGGGAAATAAAAAGCATACAAACTAACTGGAATTCATGGCATGAGGAAGGCAAATAAGAACATACTAAATAAATTCCTTGTGATGCAGCAATCTCTTCCTTTAAAGCAGGGGTTCCCAAACTTGGGCCGTGGGTGTTCTTGGACTACAGCTCCCAGAAATCCCGGACAGCACATCATTTTTGGGAGTTGTAGTCCAAAACATCTAGGGACTCAAAAGTGGGAACAAATGTCCAAATTTCGGCCCTCCTGATGTTTTGGACCACAACTCCCAGAATTCCAAGCCTGTATTTCCATTTGCAGAGGACTGTGGGAGTTGTGGTCTAAAATATCTGGAGGACCGAAGTTTGGACATGCCTGACCGGGAAGGACCGTCCTAAGGGATTCCCTTGGAATGCAGCCAATACAGAATTCGAGTGCTATCTGAAGTTGGTCAAGGCAAAAATATAAATCATTTTCCTTCCATGGTTTTTAATATGGTCAACAAGATCTTTCTTTCTAAAAAGGTCAATACTCCCTGTGGCTTGAGTGCAAACCTGTTACGTACAACATAATGAAAGCAGTACAGCCATGTAACACAAATGCTAGATGAACAGTGTCCTCTTCTCTCTTAGTCAAACATCACTGGGGGATCTGGCCCTTGCAGAAAGGTTGGAAGGGATGCAGCCACAGCAGATGAGCCAAAGAGCCTTTTGTATTTCTTGGTTTCGGAAAGCGTATATTACAGGGTTGATAATGGAGTTGTAGGTGGCCGGCAGGAGGGTAGCATAGGTTTTCTTTATAATATTTAAGTGTCGCGTTAGCTCCCTTAAAAAAGGAAGGTAGACAGCTCTGTGAAACGGGGGGTGGGGCGCCAGAGGGATCTTCGAACCACGGCTCCACATATCCTTAAGACGGCCCTGACTACTACTACTACTACTACTACTACTACTACTACTCTGCATCTTAACCAAAGTGTCAAGATTAAAAAGTGGACATTTGGGGTCATACAGAAACTAAGCTCACAATCTGAAATGCAGAATGTTGTTAAACGGAATTTTAAATTTACAGATATACTTACAAGCTATCCCGCTGAACAACAGAGTACAGGAGCTGCTCGTATACATAAGTACTGAAATTTAGATCTAGATGCCCTGTGTCCCACACTTAAATTGAAAAGCTGTTATTGAACTGTACCAATTCAGACTGCAGAGAGGGGAAATCATATGATTTAGTACTACTTCAGGAAAAATGTTACCTATGTTTTAGCAGAAAATGAAACAGAAACCTCATTCCCTGGATCTTGGGTTCTTTTTAAAGAGAAAGGTGGGTTAAAAATATGCTAAGTAAAAAAGATAATAAATGAATCTTCGAGGCTTAGCATACTGGGGCACTGGGCCAAACTCTTCTCCCTGGCAACTTGTTTTCAAGATAAAGCTGTGCATACTTTTGGCACACAATAGAAAGGAGTATAACCCAGAAACAGTTCCTTTAAAAACCTGTTTCATGTGCTGCTTATGTATGCTAGTCCTTAGCAATCTAGCTAAATTTATGAATATATCTTACAGCTGACATTTGGAAAAGCACTGGATGCTAATCACCTCAGTGGTCCTTCACCACATGCATGTGCACAGAAACACACAAACAGACTTGTGCACAGCCAGAGGGTACCATCTGGGGTCACTCAGAGAGTCACATAAAACACTGGACAGGACATGAGGTTGGAGTTCATCCTTCACTCCCGTGTCCCCTTCAATTGCTGAAATGTTATAGGTTTTTCTGTAGTCATTTTGGAATTCTCTGTTCTCATTGTCAGATTAATAAATCCCTTCACTGCTGTTTCCAGCTAGCAGCCGGTGTAACATTTTCATACTGATGCAGGCTTCTGCACGCTTTTCCTGACCTCTGCAATGCAGACAAGAGCTTTCCACGATGACGGATGGTTCATCTCCAGGGAGTAAACTTGTTGGGTTTGTTATGTATCAACAAAATGGCTCCATGTGGCTTCTTCCATATTTCACCATCACTGAATGGCGTGATGCAGAGTCCTTACTCGATAAAGTTGCAAGCATTTTTATGTTTTTTGAAAATGATATTAATCCTTGTCAATAAGTAAGTAATAATCCTTGCCAATAGATATTGTTATAAATTAGTTTTCAAAACAATTTACCTTCAAGGAGCCCTTTCCCTATCAACTCATAGGATGAAAGCCTCAGCATGTATGCCACCAACATTAGGTACTGCACAGAATTTGGAGACATTCAGGAGGACATTCAGCTGAGATGGGGCACCACGCAGGTTATTCCGTTACTTTGTCATCATGTGTGAATCAAGAACATGGTAAATTGCGCTGCTTCCCAACGGTTGATCCACAATGCATTTTGGTTGTCAACGTCCTTCTTGCTGTCTGTGCTGGCTAGCACTTCTGGGCAGGGAAGTCCAAAAAGCTCTTTGAAGAGCCAATGGTTGAGGATCATTTGTGGAGAACTGGCAAACCCTATGGGGAAGTTCAAAAACAGTGAGCAAGTAATCTTGCAGGTGAACACTCTCCGCTCTTCTTGTTCTTTGTGTTCAGACAAACATTTGTCTGACATTAGACAAAAGAACCAACAAGCTTGGGAACACCAGGTTTTGGGGAAACTACATTTCCAAGAACCCCTATAGGTAGCATTATTAGCAGCCATGCTGGCTGCAGCATTAAATCTCTCTACATGATTTGATTTAGAAACTCCCATCACCTCTAGCCCAGTATTAGATATGAAGGGAGTTATGGTAGAAAATATCTGGAAAATCCAAGGTTGTGGAAGATTGGCTTGATGATGCAAATAGCAAACAAAGGACAAGCAAAAAAAAAAAAAGGATTAGGCAGGAACACGTGATCATGGCTTCTCAGATACAGTCACCATAGCCATGTATGGTCAACAAAGGCTCTTGATGTGGCCACCAAATCTTCTTTCCTTCACCCACATAAAGCATTCTCTCCAACAACTAGTGCAACACCACCACGTTCTTTTGACAAAATGTACTTCTAACCCACCTAAATTTTAGATCTTTTCCATCTTCCATAGGAAAGAAACAACAACCAAGTTGCAAAATACATATTGGAAGAAAGTGGATGAGTGGAAGAGGGGGAAATGATTTTCCTTGTTCCAAATCCTGGTGAGGATCCAATATGAGTTTTGGGAAGCCTTGACTCTGTTGAACCTCAATCAACAACCACAATGTTCCACAGCAAACTACAAATTTCAAAAGCAGCTGACCAAAGATGTCAACCTTTCCACTATTCGTGTATAGCTCCTTTAATCCTAAACCGGGAGAAAACAGGGCCTTAGACAGAGAGACGATGCCTCTACGGCAGTCACAGAAACAGACCAATTTTAGAATTGTGGGAACTATCACTGTGCAATGCTTTCACCCGGCAGCCAGAGTTAAAGCTAAGTTTGGGAATACTTAATTGTGAAGCAGTCAGAACAGGTCAGAGTTTCCTTACTCTGAGCGACAAGTTGGTGCTCCCTGCTGCTCTTGGCTTCAGGGTGACAGCAGCGAGTGAGGCAAAGTGTTGAAAGAAATGTTTGGCTGCTTCTCTGGAAAAACTCTTTGCTGATTCCATTCCTTGTGGCAGGTCACATCTCCGGGACACTCATGCCTCAGCAGACAGAGCTTTTAACCCCAGCCACTGCCTGCCTAAAGATACAATCCATACTAATTGGGTATCTCTTCTGTGCTTTCAGGACTAGCCTATAATCCACACACACATCTCTTCCTGATCCCTAGTTAAATAAGACAGTGACTGAAATCCAGGAGCAAGTCACAGCCAGAGTATAGGCTAGCTGCATCAGTATGGATTGGGTGAGTCAGGCCCTCCAGATGTTCTTTCGATTTAATGGGCCAAATCTAGTTGAAGCTAGCTGACTACTCAATTTCATCCACTGAAAAGGATACTTCCTCAAGAAAGTACCTATCTTGAAAACATCACTTAGAAGAGGAGTGAACAAGTTGTAGATGTCCATATGCTGTAGGCCTGAGACTCTTACTAACTCACTCCACTGCAGCTTCTGCAGCTCTGTTGGTTCCAGCTCTGTGCCTCAGTGCTGGGACTAGAAACCAAAACTTATCTCTGGGTGCTATCCCACGTCACGGAAGAGCCGCTTTTTTAAAAAAGGTGCCTTTGACCCGGCCGCAATCATGTGATCGAATGAGTGTTTCCATCATCCCCACATCTGCGGCAGCAGTCTTCTCATTCAATATGTCCACACGTCCGGAAGCCGCTTTTTACGGCTTTGAGAACACAGAGAGAAAAGCTGCCGGCGCCGCCGTAGAAGCAGCAGCAAGAGGAAAAGAAAGTTTGGGATGGTGGTGGTGGTGGGGAGAGCTCAAAGAAAAAAAATATTTTTCCTTTCCCCCCCCCACCCCCTTGCTTCCTCAGTTCCTCTCTCCCTCTTGCTCACTCTCTGGCCCACTCCCGCCTCTCTCTGGGCTCGGTCACATGTCCCTTTAAAGAGAGTTTAAATTACTAAATAAATCGTGCCCAAAAATACCGTCCTCATGGCCACCCCGCTTTTTGAAAAAAAAGGAAAAAGAAAACCCGGTAATGCTCCCTTAAGGGAGGTTTCTGTGACCTACCTTCCAGGCTGGGGAATTTTTGCCTCGCTTTTGAAATCCAGCTTTTAAGGAAGCAGACGCCATGGGACCGCGCTGATGATCCGGGTTTCTTTTTATTTATTTTTTTTGCATAGCACCCACCGGCTGTTCCTGGGGCCGATCAGTGCTGTTTTTTTAATTTGCCTGCATATCGGAGTAACAGGAAGTCCGACACAGAATTAAATTCCCCCAGAAAAGTCTTCCGTTTTTTTCAAGTGCTAGCGCCACCTGCTGGCCAAGGGGGCTGAGCTGCACTTTAAAATTGAAAAACCAGATTTTGACGTGAGACCTCTTCTCCCACATTTAAATCACGTGATGGGAAGAAGAGGAAAAGCTGGACCTTCAGAAGATAAGGATCGAAACCCAGGTGTGACCACAGCCTCTGTCACCCACAGACACTCACTCACACTCCTCACTCCCTCCTTCTCTCCCTCCCTCTGGTTTGCTCTCTCTCTCTCCCCCCTCATTTGCTCTCACCCTCGCTCTCTCTGGGCCTCAACATTTTTTAATACATTGAACAAGGAAGATCCCTGTCCGTTCGGTTTAAGCAGGCTGACTCTGTTCAAAATGCCAGCTGCTGGATTGACGGATGCATGCAGCTTTATCAATGGATCCTAAACATAAGAATATTTTTAAAAGAGGACCAAGGCAGAGCTAAAAATGGAAAATAAGTACAATGTTTTAAAGACTATAAATAATTCTGAACAATCTAGAGGGAGGGCCCTTGTTGTTCCCATTTAGATGTCATTTTGTTAGAGTATCCAAATGCTTGAACACAGCAAAACCCAAAAGTTAAAATTCATGTTGTCCATTAAGAGTACTGTCTTCTCCTGTGGCTTTCTCAGGTCCCCATTTAAGGCACATCAGTTCAATTGTCCCAACATACAAGTTAAATGGTTTTTACATTATTTCTTTGAAAAAGGTTTCATGAAAAGGACATGCGCTCTCTCTCTCTCTCTCTCTGCTTCAGAGGCTTTATTCCTCCCCATCACAAATGCTTGTTTTGCTCTCCATTTTGCAAGTCAGCACTTCCTGCCAGTTAAATGGCAGCCTTGGGTAAGAGCTCAGTTGAGGACATTTCTCCTTCAGGAGGCGATCCAACTGCTTCTCCATGGGAATAACTGGTTGCTTGTATTTTCCACCCTGTATCACAAGGGCCAAAAGTCAAAGAAACTCGAGATTCTACCATGAGGCAAAATCTATTAATTGTGTCCCCCCACCACCACTAGTTTATATTTACATCCTAATTTTCCTCTAATGAGCTCAAGGGAAAATTCCTACCTGATGTGCTCCCTGCTTCCCACCAGTCCTGTGAGGTTGGTAAACCCAAAGGAGCTTCACAAATATACATTCAAATGCAAACATAGGTGGTGGCAAACCTTTGGCCCTCCAGATGTTTTGGACCACAACTCCCACAGTCCTTTGTCATTGGCAACACAAGCTTGGAATTCTGTGAGTTGTGGTCCAAAACATCTGGTGTGCCAAAGGTTCACCACCTCTGCTATAGGCTATAGTGACCTTTATAGGCCACTATAAATATAAACTCACAGAGACTTGTTTTCCCATTTGAATGAATGATAGCTATTTATTTGTACAGAAGAAAGTAAATGGATACATTCAGGGCAAAACAGGCCAAAGACTTGATTGTGGAGATCTGGATATTCTAAGAAGCAGGTTTTGTCCCCTGCAACTACTGCATAAACTATGTGCTTTGTCCCACAGAATGCAACAGGACCACAGACACCAAAACATCCTGATTTACAGAGTCCTGAGAAATCTCAGAGAAGACTCTGTTGTGTTTCCTGGGCTCTGCTTTCCTTGGGTTGCCAAATCGGTGTTTGGACACTGCATCAGTTCAACCTGCTGGTTCACATGACAGGCTGTTTCTCCATACAGAAAGAATTCTCCCTCGCACAAACGAGCATTTCCCTTGTGTTCTCCTCCTAGCCACGCCAGTTTCCTACATGCATGGACCTTTTCTTTGTAAAGCCCCCATTGTGGCTGAAAATCAGCTGGTACCAAGTGCATAATCTTGTCAACGACAAGGATATAACAAAGCTAAACTTCAGATCTGACGCACAGAGAAGACATGGCATTCCTAATCTGGAACGAAATGAGCAACATTTTCTGGTTACTTTCTATGTAATAGTTTTAGGGGCATCGTGAGCACGTTTCTTCACTGTTCTCCTCCCGTTCTCCTGTCCAGGCCAAAAATATTTCCAGGAAGAATTAACACAGAAGGTAATGCAAAACTAATGAGCAATGAAAGGCTGCAGTTACTAAACACTTGTAACAACAGCAACAACAGCACAAATTACCTTTTTCTCTTTCTTCAAAACTTCAGTAAGTAACAGGGACAGATTCATTTAAAAAAGGAATTCTGCAAGCTTTGGGAAGGATACAGAACTACTGTCAGCAGCAACTGGAAGTTTTCTATTGCTTCTTACACATATTCCCTACTTTAGACATTTCTAGAGACACGTTTCCCAAACCTTTTCTAGTCACTACGCCCTTTTAAAATTGCTAAGTAACCTGCAACACATATATTGCCACATTTAGGTAAAACAGCATTTTTAAGGGGGGGAAACTCATGAGAAAAAGACAATATACTGCTGGCAAAAGGGAAGACAGAACTTGAGACAGATTGACTCAACAGAGAAACCATGGCTTTGATTTTGCAAGACTGCAGTCAAGTACAGTACTGTAATTGGTTATAGGAGTGAAGCTTTGGGGGGATGGGAGAGCATTAATTCATAACCCCCCCCCAAAAAAAGGTGGCAGCAATTTCACAACACATAATACCACAATCAATTTTTTTATTGCCTGTTTGAGATGATGGGTTCTCTCCCCTCCTCTTGGCTGGTCTTGTAATTTGGGTTCTGTCTGCTCACACTTTGCCCCAGCTTTTTCTAGCCTCCCCTACAGCCCAGCTGGGATGGACTCACCAACATCACCCACAGGCATGAATGGGGAGGGAATCCCCAGATCTTAGAAGGGAGAGGCAGCCCTGGTTAGAGGAAGAGAGACCATGTTTTTTTTCCCCAGAGGCAGAAAAAAAAGACACAGGAAGGGACCTTTTTAAATTACACACACCATCCTGCGCTTCCATTCCCTGCCTCTCTAGGAACCCAACTCAGTCAGTAGCTATAACCCTTTCCAAGAAAGTGAAGCAACTAGTAACCCATTAGTTTAACTGCAGGCATGCAGATAAAAAACTGATGATTTGTTGAAGATTGGCGACTGCCAAGAAAACACTTTGTATCTTCCTTGGAGTTCTTAACTCAAAGATTGGGAACTCACGTTCTAGAACATGAGAAAAGAAACAACTCCAGCAAAAGAAGCTACCTTCAAGATTGACTAATAAAATGTTTGCAAAGCCAGGCATTAGTTTCTGATTTCATCTAATACCCTGATATTAGGATCTGTTTATTTTTAAGAATTACAGCAGACAATTAAGAGGATCAGTTCGTTGTCATTTTATCCCGGAGTGACATGGCTTTGCTCGTGGAAGAAATTTTGGAAACTCTGAGCACATTCCTTGTTGGGAAGGGAGCAGATGCATGCAATATGATACATTTAAAACTCAATGAGGTTTATTCTCCAATACATGGGTATAAGCGTGCTGACTAATTTGGTTTAAAAGCTGAACCTGACATTATACTACATGCCATCAAGTCACACTTCTGAGTTATGTTAGATACTCAAGCAGTGGTTTACCATTGATATCACTGCCAGTGAGTTTCTGTGGCTGAGCAATGGTTTGAAACCTGGTTTCTTTCATCCTAAGTATTTCTCTGTCCATAGTACCCCATCCCAAACTACACTCATTTCCAAACCAAAGACTGCACCCCAGTCCATAAAGGTTCTCCTCCCTGCCAACTTGTTAAAGGTAACATACGAGGTTGAAAATAATTCCAACACCAAATTTTTTTTTTTCAAAAGACTTCTCCTTGGTACACTTTTTCTACTCTTTCCTGTTATCATGATTAGCAATTACCTCTACATTGGATTGTATTCCACAATATTAGTGGACTTTGAGTGCAGGAAGCGGTGAGTAACCTGTGGTTCTTCAAATGCTGGACTGCAACTCCTATCCAACCTGGCTAGCATAGCTAATGTTGAAGGAAGATAGCAGCTGCACTCCAATTTGCACCTGGAGGGGCTGCACTCCAATTTGCACCTGGAGGGGCACAGGTTGCCCATCTTTGCCTTAGTCATAAAACTGAATGAAGAGCATGATTGGTGCAAAGATTTTGGGTTGCTGATTATTCAAAACCTATCACTAAGAACTACAGACTCCTTATGCATTTAGATATTAGTTGCATTGTTGCCCTGGCCTTTCCTCCAGTGAATGAAGGCACTGTACATGGTTCTCTCCCAATTTTACTTGATTCTCACAATGATCTTGTGAGGTGGCTCAGGCTTAGGGCGCTTTTACATGACCCCTAATATCCACTGGCAACTTAAATTTGGACCAGAGATCCTGGGGGTTTGCTCCTCTTCCTGTGTTCCCACCCCTCCGCACTCCCTTGCTCCTGTCTGCATGAGGGAAGGGAGAAAAAAAAGGGAGAAAAGAATGCAGGCTCACCTCTGCTCTGCCATCGGGAGCTGCCCCGGGAAGTATTCCAGTCTCTTAAAGGGGTGGGGTGGGGGCAAACAAACAAAAGGCAGGAGAACCCGGCACTCACTGCCTTGCAATCTGCATCAGAAATTTTTCACCTTTGGAGACCAGGTACAGTACTTGGAAAATGCGCTGGGACGCGCTTAGGTGGGCATGGACATACTTAATTTTTTTTAAAGTCCGGAGCTGGTGGGAAAACAATTTTAAGCTCTGCATCTGGGAGCACTTTACCTGGGATTTTAGGGGTCGTGTAAAAGCGCCCTTAGAGACTGTGACTTCCCCAAGAATATCCAGTGAGGTTCCGTAGAGATTTGAACACAGGCCTGATTCAAATGCAACAGTCTCACCATCATACCACAGTGGCCCTCTGACTTGTGGTGGCAATTCTCACTTTCTTCTTCTCTTAGAAGTATCTTATTCTCTATACAAATGATGCTAAGAAAGTGACATGAGGAAAGGGAAGGGTGCTTTACCCACATACAGTGTACCCTTGCATAACAAACGGTTTGTATAACATAAACTCTGTACAACATAAAAATTCCGAAGATAGGGGAAATTTGCTTAACAGAATCATCTATGGGGCGAATCTGTACAACATAAAAATGGTCGCAATTAGGGATTACTCTGTTTTCAGTGCATTCCTATGGGACATTTGTATAAAGGAAAATTTGCTTAACATAATTTCATTTGGAATGAATTAATTCCTTTATAAAAGGTACCACTGTATTTTCATCTGACAAAATCTCCCTTTCTCAAGATGATGTCTTTGGGACAGATGGGCAAGGTAAAGAAGCATTTCACTTACAGGGTACACCTTCACCTATGCTGTGGGCAGCTTGTCGACTAAGATGGGAGGGCATCTCACCCCAGGATTTTGGGCAGAGGCATACCTTGCTGCCAGCACAACTGCTCACTGACCAATGGGTGGCATTCCATGGAATGCAGGTGCATAAAATATAAGAGGAGCAGAATTAGTGAAAATTAGTATGTTTCGGGAGCCAGTACATGAATCTACAGATTTGGAGTTCAGCAAATCCAATATGCCAGTATCAAAATCCATAAAATTTGCTTATACTTCTATGTTTAAAAAGATCCTTTGTATTTGAATACAATGGCCCATTAATCTCATATGTTTCCATAATCATATTTTCTTACTGTATCACAATGGATGGTTATCTATTCAAAGGAGACTTTAAAATCACTTTGTACTTTATGCTATCACTGCCTGAATGAAAGTTATCTGCTAGCTGATGGCTATGGAAATCCATACATTGCAGAGAGGGTCCTTTTTGTCAGTAGTATAATTAAGTTCTTTGACTCCAATTCTACAACCATTTCATAGGGAATGGACTTTATTAAACTTGGGGGATTTTGAAGTGTAGGATGAGCTATGAACATAGGATTGCTCTGTCTCGTAGGTCAAAAGCAGACATTACGGACATTGATAATTAGAGCTGAAAGGATATTGGCATTGGAGAGACATGAATCGGGTTGTCCATCCTGTCTGAGAAACTAAGACTTCAAAGAAATCCCGAAGATCAATCACATGAGGTAGAAAGAGCTCCTACAATACCTTCAGATGTTTTCAGCAATAAGAAATTCTCTTTTCTAATCACAGGCTATCTATAATTAATGTTTCAGTCTCACTATCTGCTACTGAGGATCTAATTAGCCAAAGAGTATATGATCCTGCATATTGTGAATAAACAAAGAATATCCAGTGTTCCCTTACTGATAGTTAACCTTACCATATTTGTAAGAGTATTTTAGAACTTGGGAATTAGGACATCTGTTAAAAACAAGAATTTTATTTAGTGTGACAGAACGTACAAGTTCCTAACCATGAGGTTAACAGCCACCAATTCTGAACTTGGCAGAGTATACCATCCAAACTTAATCTCCAGTTCCACTTACTGCCAGCATGCATTCCATTTTAAGCTGTGTGTAAAAATGTTGAAGTTCTTAATAAATAACCTCATAAGGGGAAGGGGAGCTGATAGTGAGTGATGAATATTGAAGTACAGAATCCCAGGTAAAGGTCAGAGGGTGGACAAATGACAACAGAAGGGCTGAAAGAAAAACACTGCAAGAGTCAAGGAAGGACATGAGCGGAATTATGGCAAGGGTGGCTTTCATTTTTGTGGCACAAGGCACAAAAAGTAGCAGTTGGTAGGTAAGTAGGCATGCAGGCAGGCAGGTTGGTTGGTTGGTTGGTGGGTCAGTCAAAGGACTGCAGTGTGTAGTGAGGATATGTCTGACAGAGCTGAGGAAAAATATTCCAGCACAGGGTTTTCTGAGACATTCTCATGCCTACCCGACTGACTTTTTTGTGGCAACCATCATCTCCAGACACATATTACCTGAGAATACTAGATCTAGGATATTGTGGAGATTGCATAATAACAGGCTGGCTGCTAACACAGTTTCAGCAGGGGTGGGGTGGGTGGCATGCCACCTTCTGCTAACAGTGAATTAACATCTCCTGCCCAAACTGTTAGAAAACCTCTCATGAAATTATCCCTAGTTCCCCTGCCCAGAAATAGGATAGAGAACTTCAGGAAGCCATTTGCTCTAGAAGTTTTTCCTGTGACAGCCAACTTTATCTTGGTGCTGGGATGTCTCAGATTACAACTCAGCGTAACTCGACTAATGTCTTGTGTCTAGAAGGCAGGGCTTTATTACATTTTGGAGCATCTGGTTGTAAAAGCACATTAGTGCCCTTGTTACAGACTCTTCGTGACTCCATGTCCATGGAGTTTTCTTGGAAGGAATACTGGAGTGGTTTGCCAGTTCCTACTCCAGGCGCCTAGAGCACCTGGTATTCCCTGGTAGTCTCCCATCCAAGTAATAACCAGGCCTGACACTGCTTAGCTTCCAAAATCAGGCGAGATTGGATGTGCTTAGGGCATTTTGCATTTCCTCAGCTTTACTTCGATCATATGAACCTGAAATCCTACATCTCCATTCTTCATCACAGAGAGAAAGGACAAAGGGTCAAATGGCACCCATGTGCATTCCTACCGCTGCATTCATTGTTGTGTGTGTTTTTTTAAAGGAAACTCATTCCCCTGCTGCTCACAGAGAACTCAAGTGGGTTTTGCAAATAGTGATGGGGGAGGGGAAGAGGTAAATCCAGATTCCACTCCACCGTCACCACCGCAGTTATTGGGCAGATCAATCAACTATAATGTAGAGCACCTTCTTCCTAGTGGACAGGTGGCTGCAACACAGCATTTGTATGAAAACAAGAGAGAGGGATACACACAGACATAAACTGAAATGAAAACATAGGCTTCCTCTGTATGTCTAATTGCACATTCACACATCACAATGGGGGTAATGCTGGTGGGTTTAAAACAACATTAAAAACAGGAAATATTATTTTCTTTGAATGTCTGCTTCCGATCTCAATTTACTATCTGAAATGGGTTTCTTCCTAAAAGCACACAAAAACTGTGACAAAAATCACCACTGATTATACAGAGAAGAGCATGCAAACCCCAGCTGGTTTCCTTTCTGAAAATGTGTTTGATTTGTCTTGAGCACAGACATATGCAAAAATAGCACAGTAAATGCAAAATACACACAGGCGTGCCATTCATCTTAACACCCTTGGGGCATCCTGTTGAATGGCTAACATAAAAAGACTCCAGATAGGATTGAAATGGGGAATAATTGCTTTGCTTTGTCCCCCAAGATGTGCTGCCTTATATCTTTGCCAAATGCTTGCTTTTTAAATTATGTCAGCAAGGGTTTTCTAAAACAAAATGTTCACAAAGCATCCATCTTTTTGGGGGGTCCCAATTTATCTCTCAAGTACAGCAGGATCTTGGCATCTGTTCAAGATCATTTCCAGGCCTTCCTGTGGATAAAGAAAACCCTAGATAAGAGAGAATGCCAAAACATGCCAAAATTTCTGTTTTGTGACAGTAGCTTGCTTTACAGCTGCTGTATTGTGACAGTAGCTTGCTTTACAGCTGCTGTTTGTGACAGCTTGCTTTGTGGTGGCTGAATTATTTATTTAATTTTTTCTCTGCCAACTGTGGATAACTGAATCAGTGGTTAATGGATCTGTGGATACGGGTTCCTACTGTATTCTGTTTACTTGTCCTACAGATATACAAAGCAGAAATGATTCCACACTTTCTCCAACAAGTTCAGGTACATGGGGTTACTGCTTGTAGTCTTACAAGATTTTAAGTTATAACCCAGAAGTAATCATTAATTTAATGTGCATTCTTATTTAAAACCATGCCATCCCAACATTAAAAAAAAGAAAACCAACAGAGGAAGTGATCTAGACCTAGTTGGGAACAAGAGCACGTGAACCTGATGTTAGAAATAATCAGCTAGAGGGAGCTCTGCACAATTAGCTTCAGCTGCAAACAGGAAGGACCCATTTTCCCATGCGGTTGCTCCTTAAGAGAAAATCAGACATCTGAACAAGTGCTAAAATCCACCAGTAATGCTGTAACTCAAGCAGGCACTTGAATTGAACTTACAAAAGAGGTGTCTCACCAAATACCAATTACTGTATTGGACTTCAGTCAGCGGCTGAAGGAGAGTAGCTGGTGACTCAAGATTTATGAGACAGGGGCTCTTCTCCAGGTTTTATTCTCAATTTTACATTAAAGGGGCTGTCCGAGGTCTCTGACTGTTTTTCTGGAAAGATTTAGCACCCTGGAAAGCTCCTGTAAAATTTCAAACTAATATCCAGTGAATGCTCGCTGTACCTGTGGACCTGATGTGGGCCACCTCTATCTAGTGACGAAAAACAAATTAACTGGATTTGCATTTTCCACATGAAAACAGCAGTTTAATGTATTGGGAGGAGAAGAGCAGAAGGATGTTTTATCTTGACCAGAATCATGAATATTTCCAAGACTTGCAGCAAATTCTGATGAAGAAAATGTATGCACAGATCCATAATTAGATTTCTGGAAAAGCGTGACTAAAATGCATGTGTTTGAAACATGCATGCAAACACATTTTGATAGAAAGAGGCAATGTGTATTGTTGCTGTTCTCAGGTGTGAACACATAAAGGGTTTGTCAAGCAGGCCTCAAGAAGCCATTCCCACTGCCTCCTTTGGCCGAAGAACAACAGCAACGGATGGATCGAAGGAGGCAAGGCTCCATTAAAAGTTCCAAACTTTGGGAATCTGCAGACGTTTGAAGTTCAGAAGTGGATTTCTTCAAATGGTAAAAGGTAGTGATATAAAGTAACAGCTCACAGAGAAGATTACATTTTTGAATGTCTGGGTGGTAGCTGCCTAGATGCCCTAAGCACATCCGATCTCGTTTGATTTCGGAAGCTAAGCAGGGTCGGCCCTGGTTAGTACTTGGATGGGAGACCACCAGGGAATGCCAGGTGCTGTAGGCGCCTGGAGTAGGAACTGGCAAGCCACTCCAGTACTCCTGCCAAGAAAACTCCATGGACATGGAGTCACAAAGAGTCGGTCACGACTGTAACGACACAACACACACAACACACACATGTTTGGGTGGTAGGGCTTCGGTCAGGTGTCTATATTTGTCTCTTCAACCATAAGCTGCACAAAAGCAGACCAAGGTATAATTATTCAGGAAAAGGGTGGTATCTTTCCTCCACAGGATATATCCGAAGGAACCATATGAATTTCATTTTTACATCAATATGAAAAAACTGTGGTTGTTGCAATTGAAAGGAACGCATATTCGCAGCTTAGTACTGTAGATTGCACACAAGCTTTAGAATGGTTGGCAGCATTCAGCTTCTTGAGAATGTCAGTTTTAATATGTAACCAGATGAAGGTTGCAGTTCCCAAGTTACTTGTAGTTGTTGTTGCTGCTGTTGTTACGTGCTGTCAAGTCTTCTCCAATTTATGGTGACCCTAATAATGAGTGATCTCCAGCGCTTGCAAACTCAAGCCTGTGGCTTCCTTTAGTCCATCTTGTATTTAGTCTTCCTCTTTCCCTACTGCCTTCAACCTTCTCTGGCATTATTGTCATTTCCTGGGAATCCTGCCTTCTCTTGATGTGCCCAAAGAAGGACAGTTTCAGCTTCAACATTTTTTTTGCCTCCAAAGACAGCTCAGGCTTGATTTCATGTAGACCCAGTTTTGTCTTTCTGTCTGCCCGGTGTATCTGAAAGTTCTCCTCCAACACCACTTTTCAAACAAATCCTCCCCCAACCCCCGTGTCAGCTTTCTTCGCTGTCCAGCTTTCACAACCATATGTGGTGGGTGGAAATGGAATAGTGTGGATGGTCTTGGTCTCCAGTGACACATCCTTACACTTGATAATCTTTTCTAATTCCTTCATTGCTTCCCTTCTGAATCTTGTCATCTTCTGATTTCTTGGCTGCATTCTCCATTTGGATTGATGACTGACCCAAGGACAGGTACACATCACCTCTAAATATTTCAGTTTCTTCATTGTCAGCACTCACATTGTGTAGTTCTTCTTTAGTCATCTTAACATTCAACTGCATCCCAGTTTCCCCTAAATGTCATTTCAACTCATTGCTGCTTTCTGCCAGCAAGATGGTATCATATGCATATCTTAAATTATTGATGGTTCTTCCACCAATTTTGAGTTCCACCACTGAGCTCAATTAGGCTTACCTTTGAGCAGACATATATAGAAATAACGAAAAACTCCCCACATAGTCCTCCATGTTTCCCAAGATTACTTTGAACATGCCATGTCTGCTGGAATTCAGAACACGAAAAAAAATTCTCCTGGCTATAAAACGGACCCTCAGTACCTTTCATTGCTCTTTCCTCTGCCTCCATGATTAACAAGATCAGTATTTATAGGGTCGATCTGTAGCCAGTGTGGAATATACCCATGCGAATAAGAAAAATTATAGTATGCTCATGCATTATTAACAAACACCAAAATTATGCTGATTATAAATATAGAAATGGAATTTCATTTCCCCCCCCCCAGTGTAGAGTATATCCTCTCAGAAAGTATTACAGTAAGATCTAGTATACATGATCAGTAGGATCACGTGGAAGAGATCTGCTAGACATTATATTTTCAGGCTTGTGGAGAAGTTGGCTAGGACACTTGGATTCTTTCCCCTAGGAGGAAACCTCCATAGAAAAATAGCATTAGAATGCTGCAGCCTAGCACTGTTTTTGATATGCTATTTGAGGATGGCATTCAAGCAGGGAATGGTCTATTTGAGCAGGAGATATTTTCCACCCATTTTTTTTTTAAAAAAATGTATAATTTTTCTCCTTTCAAGTTGATTTGTGTATGGAAATCAAATAGAAAGACTGAGTGATTTCAAATACCATCACCTGAAACAATACAGTATCTAACAGAATGCAATAAAGACTGCTAGATAAATATTTAAGTATATAGATTTTTTCCCCAGAGGCCACAAATAGCTATTGGCAAAGTCTAACCCCCTTGAAGCTCATAAAGATGATAGCCTGGGATGTGAAAAAAGAATTTTAAAAGCACTGGAGAAAGAGCAAAACTGAGAGCATTAACATTGCTCTCCATTTACTTTATGGACCTTTCTTGATCCTTATGATTAGAAACCTCGCTGTGAAGCATCACCCTAAGAGCTTTCGAAGTTTTAGTTTAGAAACGACACAGTAATTATTTATAACCACCATACATCTTTATTTTCACCTCTGTTTATTGGAATTGGCTGTTTCCATACATTTACAGTACTTCTTAATTTAGTGACAAAAGCAATACTATGGTTTTGCACCCCAAAGAATCACAAAATCATAGAATTGTAGAGTTGGAATGAACCCCAAGAGTCTTTTAGTCCAGCCACTTGCCAGTGCAGGAAACCAACAGCTAAAGCATCCCTGACAGCTAGCCATCCAACCATCACCTAAACATTTCCAAATGAAAGAGAGTCCAGCACCTGAGTCAGCCATTTCCACTACTAACTCACTCTCAGTGTTCTTCCTAACATTTAGTTCCAATCTCCTTATAATTTTAAATGGCTTCTGCCCCTATCCTGATGAGTTATAAAAACCATAAACAAGCCTGCTCCATCTCCCATGCGACAGCCCTCCAAATGCTTGAAGACGATCATCATATTGTCTCTCAGCCTTCTGTTCTGCAGGCTAACCATGACAAGTTCCCCCAATGCTTCCTCACAGGGCTTGGTTTCCAAACCTTTCCCCTTTTTAGTTTCTCTCCTCTGGACACATTCCAGCCTCTTGATATCCTTTTAAAACTATGTTGTCCAGAATTTGACACACTACTCTCTACATGAGGTCTCACTAAAGTCGAACAGCACCGTTACTTCTCTTGATGTGGTCATTGCATTTCTGTCAATACACTCTAGGACAGCAGTAGTTCATGCTGCTGCATCACACTGTTGAGTTATGTTTAACTTGCTATCCACTAAGAACCCTACATTATTTTTTACATGTGCTACTTCCAAGCCAGCTTTCATTCATCCCATATTTGTTAAGTTTACATTTTTCCTTCTTTTAGCAGCTTAGCCCTCCAATCTGTTAGTGTTAAGGTCATTTGTGACCTGTCTTCTTAGGTACTAAATACCCCTCCAATTCTGATGCCAATCTGCACATTTAATGAGCACCTCTTCCACAGCCTCATCCAAGACACTTACAAAGATACTGAACATCCCTGGGGCTAGGAGCAAACCCTCTGATTCCCCAATCGTCACTCTCCTCCAGGATGATGATGTGTCACTGGTGAACAATCTTTAGGTACAGCCTGTCAACCAGCTACAAATCCACTGAACTGTACCATCATCTAGTCCAGGGATGTCCAACTTTGAACAGGCCGAGGTCTACTTTTTCCGGACGAAAGTGCCAGAGGTCTACTACACTAAAACCCCTACTTATGAATTTTATCTGTTCCAAGCATATGCTCATAAGTAAAAAAAAAAAAAAAAAGTAAGTAGAGCAGTGGTTTCCCATAGGAACACATTGAAAATCAATTAATCCTTTCTGGAAGGAACATATTTCAGTGCATTCCTATAGTAAGGCTGACCATGCACACATTTCCCTTACATCCACTTGAGCCCACCTTAAAGAAGCCTGGCTTGGCATTGGATGGCCTTGCCAACTATCGCCCAATTGCCATTGATCCCTTCCTGGGCAAGGTTGTTGAGAGGGTGGCCGCCGTCCGGCTTCAGTCGTACCTGGAGGAAAATCATATCCTGGATCAATTCCAGTCCGGGTTCAGGCCCTTTCGCGGGACCAAGACTGCCCTGGTCGCTCTGCAGGATGACCTCCTCAGGGAGGCTGACAGGGGGTGTTCCTCCCTGTTAGTCCTCCTTGATCTGTCAGCGGCCTTTGATACCGTCAACCACAGTATCCTGCTGGGCCGGCTCGCCGAGGT
Organism: Phrynocephalus versicolor; assembly: GCA_023846285.1. Taxonomy (NCBI): domain Eukaryota; kingdom Metazoa; phylum Chordata; class Lepidosauria; order Squamata; family Agamidae; genus Phrynocephalus; species Phrynocephalus versicolor. Next base: position 3,905,627 of record JAHTLZ010000129.1, on the reverse strand, counting down.
GGGAATCGGGGGCTCAGCACTCTGCTGGCTCTGATCCTTCCTCGGCAGCCGGCCCCAGCGGGTTCAGCAGGTGGATGACTTGTCAGCTCTGTGGATGCTCCCTTGTGGGGTGCCCCAGGGGTCAGCAATTCTCCCGTGCTGTTCAATATCTATATGAGGCCGCTGGCTGAGGTCATCAGGAGATTTGGAGTTCGCTGTCATCAGTACGCTGATGACATGCAGCTCTATCTCTCCTTTTCCACCTCTGAAGAGGAGGTAGTACACTCCCTCAATCTGTGCCTGGAGGCGGTCCTGGAATGGACCAGATCCAACAGGCTCAAACTGAACCTTAAGAAGACTGAGGTTCTGTTCTTCGGGGCACCCTCGTCTAGGTACAATGGCCCCCTCCCTAGTCTGGGGGAGTTTCCCTCCAGCCTACGGACAGGGCCAGGAATCTGGGCATGGTCTTGGGCTCGACCCTCTCCCTGGAAACCCAGGTGATGGCCGTCTCCAGGGCCGCTTTTTTCCACCTCCGCAGGATCGCCCAGATCCGCCTGTACTTCAATGAGTCCTCCCTGAGGACAGTTGTGCAGGCCCTCGTGATCTCGAGGGTCGATTATTGTAACACACTCTACATGGGGTTGCCCTCGCCCCTTATCCAGAGACTTCAACAGGTGCAGAATGCGGCGGCCAGACTGGTGGTGGGTGCTCGTAAATATGATCACATCACCCCAGTTCTGGCTCGCCTACATTGGCTGCCTGTGGCTCTCCAGATAAGGTTCAAGGTCTTGGTTTTGGTTTTCAAAACCCTCCACGGCCTGGGTCCTGAATACCTGTCAGAGTATATCGCCTAGAGGTCAACTGAGGTCAGGCCCACTCAAATGTCACAGGCGCATTTAACTTAGGGTGGCCACTCCTAGGGAGGCGCAGAGGTCGGCTACATGCAGCCGCCCCTTCTCTGCTGTGGCCCCCTCCTTGTGGTACCATCTACCAAGTGAGCTGCACCTTGTACCGTCCCTGCCCGCCTTCAAAAAGGTTTTGAAAACCATGCTTTTTAAGGAGGCATATGGCAACCTCTAATTCTATTTAATTCTCACTTTAATCTGTATTTATTATTTTGTTGTTTTTTTCTCCCCCGTACGTCCTTGCCGCACCTTGCTGAGGGTATTTCCCCTCTTTTTTGTTTATATTTTTTAACTTGATGTTTTTATCCTGTAAACCGCCTAGAGTTCCTATAGAAAGATGGCGCGGTATAAAAATGAAACAAATAAATAATAATAAATAAATAACTTTTTGAGAAGCCCAAGCCGAGTCTTAGAAATCACAATGTCCTTTTCTAAGTACACGCAGACTGACTATCTAATTATCTGTTCTAGAACTTTTTCTGCTACTGATGTAAAGCTGACCAGCTGGCTGTTGTCCAGGACTTATCTCCCCCCTTTGAAGAGGACAATATTTCCTCTCTTCCAGTATTTAAAGACTTTACCTGCTTTCCAAGAATTCTCACTGATTAGATACAGATGCTCTGAAATTACACTTGCAAATTCCTTGAGTACCCTTGGATAGAGTTCACCTGGTAGTGGAGACTTCAAAACATTTAAGGCAGCTAGGTGCTCCCTTAAAACCTCTTTCTTTGTGTTGGGTAGAAGACCTCTCACTCCTTACTTCATTATAGAGCCTTCTCACACGACCCCTAAAATCCGCTGGCCACTTAAATTTGGACCAGAGATCTTAGGGGTTTGTCGCTGTTCCTGTGTTCCCACCCCCTTCGCACTCCTGGCTGCTGGCTGCGCGAGGGGAGGGAGAAAAAAAGGAAGAAAAGAATGCCACTCACCTCCGTTCTGCCGTCTCGGCACTGCATTCAGATCTCTTAAAGGGGCGGGGGGGGGCAAAAAAAGAACAAACAGAAGCAAGGAGAGCCCGGCAGTCACTACGTTATATCCGCATCAGGAATTTTCACCTCTGGAGAGCAGGTACCTGAAAAGTGCGCTGGGATGCGCTTAGGTGGCCGTGGTCGCACTTAATTGTCTGTAAACTCCGGAGCTGGTGGGGAAATAATTTTAAGCTCCGGAGCTGGGAGCCATTTGTGGTGGAGTTTAGAGGTCGTGTACAAATACCCATAGTTGCACCAGCTAGGGCCTTGCAAACGTAAAGGTTCCCCTGCACATGTGTGCTATTCGTGTCTGACTCTAGGAGCGGTGCTCATCTTCATATTCAAGCCAAAGAGCCAGTGTTGTGCAAGTCCATGGCCATGTGGCTGGCATGGCTTCAAGGAAACACTGTTTAACCTTCCCGCTATTTATGGTGATACCGATTTATCTACTTGCATTTACAGTACATGCTTTCGAACTGCTAGGTTGGCAGGAGCTGGGGTTATCAGTGGGAGCTCACTCTGCTGCATGGGACCTGGGAGTTGGACTGCCGAGCTGCTGACTTTGCAGTTTTCAGAAGCCTTAGTCCACTGAGCCACCGTGCCCCAAAATGCCAACCAATTTGTACATGCCTATTTATCAGATCTATGCAAAGCTAGTTTTTTGGACCACATCATCATACAGATAGCATGACCACTACTCATGTTGACTGGGAGATTCTATGAATTGTGGTCCAAAGCAATTGCTTTTACAAGATCAGCTGATGCTACACAGTGAACTCTGACTACATCAAGCCCTGTGCTTTTCAATTGAAGTATGCATTAGGGTTTCTTTGGTCAGAGGCCCCAAACCTATGAGCTGTTCTATCACAGCAAATGCTTGGCATGTGGGATCCTGGACTGCATGAAATTCATGTGAAAAGAAAACAGCTCTTTAATCCGAGTAGAGGGGAAACTTCATACTTTAGGAGGTCTCAATCATTGAAAATGGGCAGAAGTAGCCCTTTTGTCCATTTTCAAGGATCAGTGGTCTGATTCATTACAAAGCCAGTCTTGTATGATGTAATTTATAGCTTGGATTGCCTTCTCCGACTCTAGGTAGTCTAATCTGCTTAATCTTATTAATTGTTGCACTGTATTTCTACCAATACATTTCGGCCTTGGCATCTTTTATATAGTAATCACTAAGCTAAAGAAGCCAGTAGAGTGTAGTGAGCTATAGCCTCCTAAGTGGCAAACAAACCTCCAACACTTAGACTATTGGACTTGGAGAGGGGAGATCAAGTTCAAATTTCTGTTAAGTCAGAAAGTTTGCTTGGTAGGTTGGGTTAAACCTAACTTACAGGTTTGACCTTTTGTTTTTTTATTTTATTTGTGTGTGTGTGTGTGTTGTGTCATTACAGTCGTGACCAAATCTTTGTGACCCCATGTCCATGGAGTTTTCTTGGCAGGAATACTGGAGTGGCTTGCCAGTTCCTACTCCAGGCATCTGCAGTACCTGGTATTCCCTGGTGGTCTCCCATCCAAGTACTAACCAGAGCCAACCCTGCTTAGCTTCCGAAATCAGGCGAGATCGGATGTGCTTAGGGTATCTAGGCAGCTTTTTAACACCCTACTACTCCCATACTACTCCCATATCTTTCTCAAAATCCATTCATCGTAACCACACTGCATATCATTAGCAGATGACAAAGCAGGGATTTTTTTAGTAGTTTTATTTTAACAAAATGGGAATGGGACATCATATAAAGCAGCCACATATAGGTCAGGTTCATAGAAATAATGAGATTTAGGAATTTGGGTTTCTGCAATTATTCCCATTATTTTTATTGATGGCAAAAACCACATAACCTATAGATCCATGAGTATTTATATCTCCCGTGAGGGACACACAAATCTCCCACGAGGGACATAGGGTCATTTTATTTGCAGGGGTTGGGGGGGGGGATCATGGGAAAGTGAGAAATCTCTTTTAAAACTTTATTAAAAATTAAAATTATTATCTTTCCACTATAAATAGTACTTGTATCGGAAAGCACAATAAATCATACAAGAGCTGCAAAACAGTGATTAGATTTATATATGTACTTCATCATTTTAAGATTATGTGGAATTCTTAATGTATGGCTGATCCTCTCACAAATAATTACTAAAGTGAGCAGCAATGCTTATCACCTTATGTTTGAAGATCTTTCCATTAGACATGTGAGAACATGGAGGTATGTAAACAGCATGGGAACCATGTTATAGAAAACTTGTTGGTGTTTATTGCCCAAAGGTCTCAATTACTGCATTGTTTTTTCAATGAGCCATAATCATTACATTTTCACTGCACTGCAATTAACTGAACGGCTGTTACATCTTTCCAGTTAGCAGAAACTGTTAACCTGGGTGTGAGACATAGGAAGGTAATTAACTATTCATGTAGAAGGAATGCAGTCTTGTCAATAAATAATAACAGAACACTGGAGAGGGCAGGATCTTTAGACATATTTTTAACTTTTTGGTTAATAAATTATCCCATTTAAAAAATGTGGAGCTTCCACCATTAATGCAAGTAAGTACCTAAATTATTGAAATGTCTTCTGCATTCAGCTCTCTTGTGATATGGGATAACCTAGTGGTGGCGAACCTTCATCACTCCAGATGTTTTGGATCACAACTCCTAGAATTCTGAGCTTAGATTTCAAATGACAAAGGACTGTGGGGGTACCTGACAGTATCAGCAGTATAGAACTGAGAAACAACACTCTAATATTTGCAGAGTTTGAACAGAATGGGAATTTCCTCTAGATATCTCCTCCAAAGCTTATGGCCCAGGGAACAGCCCAGATCTCTTTACCATAATGCCTTTGGACCCATTGTTTTGTCATGTATCATTTGGATTAATATTTTGTATATTTTTGAGGCCAGCTGTAGTAGCTCAGTGACTGCAAACTACAGAAGAGAGGCCTCATTTCCTCTGGAGGTACATGTTGAATATTTTACTGTCATTTGAACATACTTTCACTTTCCTGTCATTACCATATCCGATTTCACACATGCACACACATATATGCACAAGTGCCAAATAATCTCCTTACGCATCAGAAGAAGAGCTCAGTCAATGATTGTAATATGTGACTCATTGATTAACTACAGTCATCAGTGGCAAATCAAGAAATGTCTGTACATCTCTTGGTCCCTAAATCATCTCAAACCATTGGATCTAATGTCTTGGATAGGACATTGGATATCTCCTCAGATACAATGTTTTTCAATTGACATGCTCCACTCCATTGAACTTTATTTTAGTTCAGTACTTGTAAAATAATTACACTTTGTTTAGTAATCATTTATGTAACCAGATTGTCTCACCTTCCAGGTACCCCCAGAAGTCTCGTTGAAATACCACTGTCCCATTCTCAATCTGAACTAGTTCTCAAATATTTGAACATGTCTTAATTGTACTAGACTGTATATTATCCCTCATTACTGTAAGCCGCCTTGGGTCCTTTTCCAAGGAGAAAGGCGGGGTAAAAATACTTTAAATAAATAAATCTATGGATTCAGCGGGACCTATATCAGTCCCCACTTACCATTCAGCAACTGATTCAACAGGTCTACTCTCAATTGGTCATTGTGCCACCTGTGAAAATGTCCTTTATGCAAAAATATATTTAAAGTCAGATATTGTGGGCGCAAAGTCAGATATTGTGGGCGCAAATGTTGAGAACAGTAAGAGATGTGCCTAAATAAGTGAATATCCCAGCAGGCTTATGAAAATGAAATAGGGCAGTTCCAGCCAATCAGATCTACTGAAAGAAGAGTGGTATCAAATTAATTTTGCCTCTAAAATATTTCTAGCTGGCTATTATACTAAGGAACTATGATTTAACTTTTATTTTGGTGTGTTATGTCGTTACAGTCGTTACCGACTCTTTGTGACTCCATATCCATGGAGTTGTCTTGGCAGGAATACTGGAGTGGTTTGCCAGTTCCTACTCCAGGCACCTACCGCGCCTGGTATTCCCTGGTGGTCTCCCATCCAAGTACTAACCAGAGCCGACCCTGCTTAGCTTCCGAAATCGGGCAAGATCGGATGTGCTTAGGCCTTAAGGCATCATAAATAGAAATTCATTCATGATTTAACCTTAAAAATGGATTCCTGAGTTTCTACATTTTCTTATCCCTCTTCTCTCTTCATCACCGTTTTCCTTTTATGTTGTTCTGTTTTAAATTATAAACCAAAAGAGATGGACTGTCTTAGTTTTATTAATCATACATAAACTCTTCTGGAAGCTTTTATAGCCTAGGATTGAGACTTTTAAAATTGTACAAATAAATAAATGGTCAATAATAGAGAAATGTGGGGAACATGAATGTGTGAATCATTCCCAGATAACAAACCTTGAAGTGTTGTATATAAAGTTGTGAGTCAGTCTTTAATGTCATCTCACTGCAAAATGTGACTAAGCCATTTGGCTGCTAGAAGCCAATTCTGCATAATCACACACATCTAAACTACTTTCACTGTTTCTAAACAAGTATTTCATGAAAGAGTAGAATAGTAGAACCTAAGAATTGACAAGTTGCCAAATGATGGCTTTAGTTTCATAATAATTTCTTCTCTAATTGTTCCTACAGTAGTACATGTGCCACAAATCCTATAAGCTGTATCAGTATCAAGGACAGTATTAATAACCCTATATTTCATATTCAGCAATCCATTATTATTACAGTATCTATATTACACTATCAATGTTCCCTGCTCTTTACAAAATAACATAAGCAAAAACTAATCAACCAAGCAAAAAGTATCTTGCTCAAATAACTGATCATCTAAATGCTGATGACAGTGAAAACTAACAGAAAGAAAAAAAGAGGCAACTAAGTATCATCTACTACTGTATTGTTTTTGCTTACATGAGAAGACAGGCATTCCAACATCTACAAACTTTTTGCTTCTCTGGCAACACCCTTCCCTGTGCCAAATGCCAAAGGGATGGTAAGCATGGTGGAAGTATAGTATGATGAAAAACATTAACTTCCATATGTCAGTTTGTAAGCTCATGGCTCACAGTTATTATCTTCCCACCACCAGTATCTCCCAAGTTACAATAACTTGGAAATCACAGGTTAGAATCAATTTCTAGTTCAAAACAAGCCACCACCACCCCAAAAAGAGAGAGAAATAAAATGTGGGTGCATTACAGTGGAAGGGAGTAGAAGGCATACACTGTACATACACATGGAAGACAACACTGAGGAGATTTCAGTTTACGTTTTCATGTTTCTTACTTGCAATGCTACATTGGCTCTCCTCCACTTCCAGTTCTCTGATCTTCAATAAATATCCCTGCCTAGCCTTGAGTTACTTGGCCAGCACTTTTAATCTCATTGTATTTATACAATGACAATAAATTATATTCCAATTCCAATTTCCCAGCGTGATATTTACTTAACTACAACAAGAGAGAAACCTGGGTGGAGGAGCATGGATTATGTTGTTAATCACTTCCAGATGGGGAAAATATTCCTGGGGCCAGGATATTAATACATGGGTAATGCAGATATTTTTCTATATTGCCTAGGACGAGATCTAGCCAGGGTACACTGACCACTTTGCTGACACATGGAAAAGAAAAAAGGACTACGTGGACAGGATGTTCACGCACTTTGGGGTGCAGCGACTGATATTTTACTGTGATGCCATGCCCTCTTAATGAAAACTCATGCAGATATGAAAATGTTGGTAAATGTCTGCATTAAATGAGGGGGAAAAGGAAATAAGAGCATCCTCAGGCACCTGGCAGAGGAAAATGACTTCCTGGTTCTCATTATGTGCCACAATACTATCATTAAACGTATGATTGCATTCATTCAGATTTATTACATCTGTATAACAATAAGAGTAGATGCCAAAATTCTCCTGGTTTTTTGTACCCTGTTTAAAGCTCCTTCAAAGACTGGCCTCTATCTAGAGTACAATTGTGTGGCCTCTTTCAATCCCGTAGCAAAATCCCTGTCACTTCAGTGAAGAATTATTGACAATGCCCAGTGCCAATGACATGTGACCAGGCCTTCCTTTGTGATGGAAGGAGCAGGACAGTCTTGCAGAACAGACACAAATCAATTTTTAGCATGTCAAATGTGTGCATTATTTATCATTCCGTGCATTCTTTTCCCCTGTGAACTGGCAACTTTCCCCAAGCAGCAGAGCGGTATTCAGTAAGTGAAATGAAAAGAGGGGAGGATGACAACAAAATGATCTCTCTGTGTGTTTCTTTGCTATTTTTACAAGCACACTCTTTGTTTTCTAAGAAGTTGACTTTCCTCCCTTTGTCTGGTCTTTCAGATTTCTCAATGAACTAGCTGTTTAGTTTAAGTGCCAAGCATAGCTGCATAATCATCATCCTTTACTACTGCTCAAGCTAGTTCATTGAAACATCAGTCATCTCTGCAGGCTTGCCTCAATAAGGAAACCAGCGTCAGATGCTATTCCGAACCATGGAGCAATTTCAGCACTATGAGCTGTGGACAGCAAATGCCTTCAGTCTTCCTGTCAAAGAACCTTCTTCTTCTTCTTCTTCTTCTTCTTCTTTTATTTTGCATACAGGATCTCAAAATATAGGCATGATTGCAAGTACATGGGTCATATTAGTGTGGATTATTGTCGCCATACTATTTTTTAAAAAAGCTTTTTAAAAGAGACAGAAAAACCACACAATATCATTCTGTAACTATATCTCAAATGTGATTGCTAAATAGGACCCAGGTAGGTGACCAGCTTTGAGACTGCTGTGTACGTGGACTACAAACATGTATGGACAAGTGACCTGATGCCAGGAAAGGAGATGTCCACAGCCAGCTATGGTGATAAGACCACCTGCGTCCACTGAGTAAAGTGAAACTTATCTTCCAGCTTGTGACCCCACCATCCTTTCCAGTTCCATCTCTGAATTTCAGGAAGCATTCATTACTAGAAATCCACACCAATTCACTCCGCAGATCTAGGAACGCAGGCACAGCCAGGGCCTTGCCACACCTCACAGGGGTTTTACAAGTACATGCCAAAGGGGGAGGGGAGAAGTCATGAATGCTTAAGAAGTCTAAACGCAACTACTGCGTGTTTACAAACACATGCATCCTACAGGCCCACATTTTGAGGAGCAGCGATTCGCTTCCTTATATACCGGTGGGTACATCTCGTTGGTGTGAATTCCCAGGACTGGCTCACAAAGAGGTGGGGGTTCGGAACCCCACAAAGAAGGAGACCGAGACTGTTCTGAGGTGGGGTGGGGTGGGGCGGGGAAGGGAGGAGACCTGGGCCGCCCTCTTCACGAGCCCTCCCTTCCCTCATTCGGTAACAAGAAGCCAGCTTGGCAAGCGTCCTCACACCCTTGGAAGCGAACACCTCTCCAAACATCAACCCTCCCCTTTTCACGGCACCAGCCGCCCTGCTGGAGCGCCCCCCCCCCCCCACCGCCTTTCCCTCCTCTTCTCCGAGAGGTCCAACCTGCCCACGCCCCCTCCCCCCCTCCCCCCACACCCCCGCGGGGCCCCCCCCGCCCCCCCCCCCCCCCGACACGCACCCGCGCGGCCCGGCCTCTCTCCTTCCCCCTCCCCCTCCCCTTCCCCGGGGAGCTCCGCGGACTATCCGCGCCGCCCGCCTCTCTTCCGCCTCCCCCCATTCCGCCCGGCTCCGGGGCCGCTCTTCTTCCACCCAGGCCCTTCCTGCCAGGTCAGGCTGCCTCCGCCCGGCTGGATGGAGGAGCCCATCGTCCACCGGCGCTGCCCCCCCCTCCCCGGGATGGTGAGATCGAGGCGCCGCTGCGCCCCCCCCCCGCTTTCTTTCGCCTCTCTTTTCCGGCAGCCGCCGCCAAGCCTTCGGGGTCCTTCTCCTTCCCCGCCTCATCGCCCATCCCAGAAATGGAGCAGCAGCCCCAACACACCCCAGGCGCCCCTCCAGATCGACTAGGAAATCGGCGGCGGTGGGGACGGGGGGGGGGAGGAACTCACCGAACATCTGAATGTGGCCCTTGGTGATGGGGTTGAAGCTGCCGCAGGAGAGCAGGATAACGTGGGTCTTGGTCGTTTCGGTCATGGTGGCCGCCGGGGAGCTCCTCGGACCCTCTTTTTTTCCGTGTCAGCGCCTGGCTTCTTTCTTGTGTGACTGCGTCTGCAGAGGGAGGGGAGGCGATGAGCTCCCCGACGCAAGCCGCGTCACTCTTGCCACACACGCACGCATATACACACACACACCCGGTGCGCTTCTTAACGCTCTCGGTGCCAGGCAAGGGGTTGCTGTGGGGTGGCTGAAAGGCTGCGGGCGAGAGTTGAACTCACACTCGGGCTCTGAATGGGCCCGGCGGAAAGCAGCCCCTAAGCGAGTGCCCCGAGTTTGACGCTGCGCTTATATACCTGGAGGACCAGACAAATGATCTCCGGGTACTTTGCGCCAAAGACTGGAGGATTTCTGAATCCCAGTTTGAGCAGGGCCTCCATAAGTTTGGATTTTTTTTTAATGTAAAGTATTTTTTACCCTGCCTTTCTCCTTTAAAAAGGACCCAGGGCAGCTTGCGCCATTAAAAATAATAATGTTAAACACTAAAAACAGAAAACCATTCAACTATTAAAGAACTAATATGTTTAAAATGCTAGGCACACATACACACACGCACCCTTAAGAAATTTACGAATGACCAGAAGAAGTGGGAGGAATGTGAGGCTCAGATCATTTCATTCTGGGCCCAGAATTTAATTCATGTGTGTGAGTAGTTTTGCAGTAGTTGGATAGTAGATATCAGGGGCCTAGGAAACACTTGTGAGTCTACACTGCATAGGACCCAGATTTGCCCTCCTAGGTAAGTCTGAGTTGAATGAGGAGTATGACGAGGTCTGCATGCATAAGATTGTAGCACAATGGGAACACAGTACACATCCCCAGCCCATGGAGTTATTCTGAAATAATTACCACAGGATTCACACAACCACTAAAGTTGTGTACAGTGGTCCCCTGCTCTTTCGCGGTTCTTATACTGCGGTCCCACTATATCGCGGGACCGCAGTATATGAAAAAAGGCCCCCTGCGGTAAGGCGCAAAGGACTGTTTCAGGCCTCCCAGGACTGGCGCTGCTCTGAACGGGCCTGTGAGGGCCTTCCCGGGCCTTCTGGAAGCCCCAAAAAGGTTTCCCTGTGAACTGGAAGTGACTTCCAGTAAACCGGAAGTCACTTCCAAATTGTCGAAAATCATTTCTGAGGCCTCTGAGGGCCTTTTTAGGCCTGTTAGAGGCCTCAGAAATTATTATCAGTGACCTGGAAGTGACTTCCGGTTTGCAGGGAGAACCTTTTGGGGCCTCCATAAGGCCTGGGAAGGCCCTCACAGGCCCGTTCAGGGCAGCGCCAGGCTGGGGGTAAGTACAAGAGCCCCCATTTACGACCCCCAGGCCCGACCCAACCTGCATCCACATATCACGAATTTTCAATTATTGCAGATCGGGTCGGGTCCCTAACCCCCGCAATAGGTGGGGGGGTCACTGGACAACCCATAATCTCATTCTATTGCACCCACTGGGGTAAAGGGGGGGTGTCACTTGTGTTACTGTTGTCCTGATATCCTCATCCTTGTTCCTTTCCTGCCACATCTCTTTAAAACAGGGATGGTGAATAGTAGCATTCCAGATGTTGCATGAGTACAGTTCCCTTAATCACCTACCATTAGTTATCCTCGCTGGGGATGATGCAAAACATCCGTGCATAAATTTGGAAGGCTGACATTGCTGATCCCTAGTTTAATTCTACCTTTTAAAGATTACCTGTATCACCACTTTTTAAGAAACCAGCAGTTTAAGGTCTAGTCTAATGTACAGCATGTTTATATAACACCAACCAGACAGGCTCCAGATTTTGGCCTAATCATAGAGAAAATGTTGTCCACTACACTGTCTCTCCTAGAAACAGCAGGTGGAACCACATGTAGGGATGGGGGGGGGCAAGGAAGGCAAGTAGGAAAGCCATCCCCTGCCAAAAGCCCACCTATGAAAGAAGCAGAGAACAGAAAGATCCATTTGAAGTCTTGTAAGGTTACAGTTGATATTAGTCTGGCACTACCAACATCGCTATATATAATTCTGAGATTTACTTGTTCAACTTGCAACTCCCAGCATCCACTAGCCCATTTGACCACTGGGAGTTGTAGTACAAAAATATACTGTATTTTGTGGCTTTTATCAAAAGTTTTATAATGTTTTTATAATGTTTTATTCTGGCAAATTCTGTTTTATTCTGGTAAATTGATGTTTTGGTATTTTTTATTTGGTTAACAACCATAAATAAAGATTCATTCATACAAAAATATTCCCAAGCTCTGCTTACTCTAGTAGTGTGCATCTCTGTCATCAGGTTATTTTTACCGTTGCTTATTTTAGTTTCAAATGAAATAATCCAGAATCACCCTCCTTGTCTCTTTCAGGCCCACATGTACCTGTAGTAAATTCAAAAGTCATTCTCATACACAACCTATCCTTGTTCCATGAATAAGATTGCTTTCCTGGATTTCTAATCTGGTCCAAAATTGTGACCAGGTTTTCCATACTATGGAAGGAAGAGGCTTTCAAACAAGCAGGGAGACAGGGTTGCAGAGATGAGTCCTTTCAGTTCAATGTAGCAGCTTCTGATAAATGCACACAGGCTTTTCGGCTCAACATTTCTACAAAGATGGCAATGACACCCCAGCAACAAGATTCCAGCTAAGGTTTCTGTGTCCCCTGAGATACAGAACAAATGATGAAAGAGTGAATGTATTGAGTACTGTATGCTCTGTTTTGCCATTTCCGTTTTTTAATAGTCATAATTATGTGCCATCACATCAATTCTGACCTATGGCAACAGTTCTCAGGTTTTTCTAGCTATATAGGGCCCTTTTACACAACCCCTAAGATCCGCTGGTCCCTTAAATTCGGACCAGAGATCTTGAGGGTTTGTCGCTCTCCCTGCGTTCCCACCCCCTCCGCACTTCCTTGTTCTGTCTGCGTGAGGGGAGGGAGAAAAAAGGGAGAAAAGAATGCACTCTTACCTCCAGAGTGCCGGTGGAAGTTGCTCTGACCCCCCATCACTTCCTGGTTCCTCTTAAAGGGGCGGGAGGCAAAAAAAACAACAACAAAAAGAAGCTAGGAGAGCCTGGCACTCTCCGCATCAAAATTTTTCACTCTCCCAGAGCAGGTACTTGAAAGGTGCGCTGGGTCGCGCTTAGGTGGGCGGGGTCGCACTTAATTTTCTGTTAGCTCCGGAGCTGGTGGGGAAACATTTTTAAGCTCCGGAGCTGGGAGCCATTTGCACCGGAGCTTAGGGGTCGTGTATAAACGCCCATAGACAGTACTCAGAAGTGAGTTACTACTTCCTTCTTATTTTGCTGAATTCTTCTGCAATAGTGGGGAAAACTCATCAGCCTCTGAAAGATGCTTAATATCTAAGAGCACACTGCTAATTTTAAAATGAAATATAAAATGCTAAAATGTTAATTGAAATTTAAAATGCTAATTTTAAATGAACTTTCTGTTGCCCATCTGCTGGTAGCAAAAATCTTTTTATTCAGCCAAGATATCAACAACTGAGTGGTGGCTGAGGAAGAAGCATCCAGTGGGTGGGTGTTCTCCTTTATCATTATTTTTCATTATTGATATGTTTTATTGTTATATTTCATTGTGTTGTGGATGAGTATTAAAGCTGTTCTTTGCCTGTTTTGGGAGCAAGGTGGGATATAAGCAAATATTAATAAAACTCTTTTTTTAAAAAAAAATCCTTTTCTTTACTCTCTTTCCCAACCTTTCCCCAAAGGTGATATTTCCACCTGCATAAGAAGAGAGTCACAGCCTGTTCGTGCATATTGTTCCAACAAACCTGGATCCTCTGCCATTTCTTGCCAGAGGAACTGGCAAACTAAAATGGCTGCCAGACTGGAAATTGCAATGAAACTAATAATTTTGCCAAATAATCTGTTCACAGTATAATTGATTATAATTGCTTTAATATTCTGTTAATGGACTTAAATGATTTTAACATTTTAATGGATGTACATTTTTTATACTGACCATAATGGTTGGATTTGTTTCTACTAGTTGTTCTTTTGTTTTATGATGATTGTAAATTGCCTTGAGCACAAGTCTATATAGAGAGAAAAGGTAGGGTAAAGCTAATCTTAATATTGGAATTACTTATCACATATATAATACTTTTTTATTCCAGAATCCTGTTAAACAAACTATTGTGAAAATATGTTTGTTTATTTGTTTTGAATATTTTTACCCCATCTTTCTCCTTGGAATAGGAGCCAAGGTGGCTTACAATAAAGAGGAACAATATACAGTCCAGAATATTTAAGACATATTCAAATTAAGAACATGGAATTAGGAGAGGCATGTTAGACCATTAAACTGTAACATTAAAGCTACAAACAGCATACAAAAAGAAAAAAAATCCATTATGAGGGGTGGAAACTAACATGGAAATCACTGTTCTTATGAAATCAGTCAATGCAATCATGTATATATGGTAATCAATATAAAAGTCACACAAAAATAAACACAATAAAATGCCTTATAGGGTCAACTGTCTTCAGCCCATAATATACACATCATATCTGTCCTTCTGATCGTAACTCTGGAGGCAGTAACTTTACACTACTACTGAATTAATTTCCATGAGCTGCTCCTTGATCCCATTTCACTAGAAGAGCAGGGTTTAAAAAAAAAACACTTAAATTAGTAAATGCAGATCTAACTTTGCTACATGATGAGTCCCATCCCTCTGTCTTCCTTTGGAACCATCTGAAGATCAAACTGAGGGTTAAAGCAAATCCAGATTTCCATGTTTACTCTGATAAATATTTTTTCCTTCCCACACAAGAATTTCTTCAGAGGTACTGCCTCATTAAATAGCCTTGCACATTAATCCAGTGTTTACCATCCAGTGATCAAAAGAAGGCTTATTTATTTATTTATTTATTTATTTATTTATTTATTTATTTATTTATTTATTTTGCATATGAAATGCAAGATATTCAGATGAAGAAACATCACTGCTATGATGAATAGACAGGTCTCAATACTTGAGGGAGTCTCTCTGCAAACAAGCATGCTAAGCATATCATCAAATTCAGGGGTGAGGAACTTGGGAGTAGACATGGGCACGACTCGGCGAAATCCTCGTTTCCGTTACCGTTCGTCGTTTCCGTTACGTAACGGGTAACGGTAATGAGAATTACTCCGCTCCAGCTCGAACCCGATCCGATAAAGATAAATTGGGTCTGATTTTTCGTTGTCGTTCATGGCATCGCGGTGATCGCGCGATGCCAAGCAGCACAGAAAAAAAGTTTTAAAAATAATAATAAAAACCCGATTCCCAGCCATAAAAGCAGGCGAAAATATGCCTGCCTCAGTGAGGGCACCTACCAGAGAGGGGTGGTTTCTGGGGGGGGGGGTCCCCGGCTTTCCCCCCCTCTCCTGTCCTGGGCTGCTGGTACCAGGCTGGGGGGGGGCATCCTCGTCGTCTCCATTTGCCATGCGGTGGGGGGGATCCAAAATGGCGACCGCAATATTTATTTTTAAATTGTGGTCCAAAAACCCACCAAAGCACAACAGAAACATTTGAAAATTAGGTATTTTAAATGCCTGAATTTTTATAGTAGCAGCAGTGGGTTTTTCTTGCAATAAAACGTCTCCATTGATTTTATTTTATTTTTATTTTTATTTTTATTTTTTTACACCTGCGCATGCACAATGGCCATGGGATGGGACCATACAAATTTTTGGAGCCATTCCACCAATCGCATGGCCAGGTTTTGACTGAGACTTCTGGGTGTGCCAGAGAGGGCACTAAAAGCCCACAAACCCTAACCCTAACCCTAACCCTAACCCTAACCCATACGGCAGTACACTGTCTTCTTAGTGGGCCAGAGGCACCCAGAGGTGCAGCCCACTAACCCACCCTAACCTTAACCGTAACCCTAAGCCTAGCCCTTACCCTAACCTCAACCCTAACCCAGATCCGTACGCCAGTACACTTTCCTTCTTAGTGGGTCAAAGTGAGGCACCCAGAGAGGTGCCTCGCAGAGCCCACTATCCCCTACCCCTATCCCTTTCCCTAACCTGTACGCCAGTACACTAGTACACTTCCCTTCTTAGTGAGTCAAAGTGAGGCACCCAGAGACGTGCCTCGCAGAGCCCACTATCCCCTATCCCATTCCCTAATCTGTATGCCAGTACGCTAGTATGCTTCCCTTCTTAGTGAGCCAGAGGCACCCAGAGAGTTGCCTCTGCCACTTACCCCCCACCCTAACATAATGTATGGTACGCGGCGGCTCTGTGAAACGCTTCCCTTCCCTTCTTAGTGGGTCAGACGTCAGAGGCACCCAGAGAGGTGCCTCCCAGAGCCCACTTACCCCAACCCCAACCCCAACCCCAACCCACAAATGACAAACGACGAACGGAAACGACAAATTTTTGAAAATTATCGCGACAAACGGCAACGACCCGAAACGGACCTGTCCCGACAAACGACAACTCGAAACGTCATTTTTTCTGGTCGTGCCCATCTCTACTTGGGAGTGTCTAAGGAACAATGTTACTTCCCCACCCCAGGACACTCAGCCACACAGATTGCAAAAAAAGGTATCAAATTAGCACATACAAATGAAACTGGAAGTAGCTCAAAATTCACTTTCACTTATGGAAATAGATCTTCAGAGGTGTTGCTAAACAGTGCAGGGTGCCCTGTGACCTATTAAAGGTGAATCAACAATTCTAGTAACATGTATAATGTGCTGTCCAGTTGTTCCTAAGTTATGGTATCCCCAATAGGATATCTGAAGTACTATGTATAAAACATTTAAGAGTAGTTTTTACTATTGCTGTCACTACGGTGAGGTTCCACGTCCATAGAGGGGTTGTCCAACATTGTATAAGCTTATGAGTTGCAATTTATCATGTCTCCAGAATACGAGAGAACTGAGGGGGAAAATGGGGGTTAGAAAAATAGCCTTTGGGTCATATATGGTCCCAGGTCTGGACTTTGTCTGTGGGCCGACCTTCATATTAAGCGTGGAGGCTCAGCAGGCTAGAACACCGAAACTGTTGGCTGCAAAGTCAGCAGCTTGGCAGTTCAAATCCCAGGTGCCACGCAGCAGAGTGAGCTCCCGCTATTAACCCCAGCTTCTGCCATCGCAGCAGTTTGGAAGCATATAAATGCAAGTAGATAAATAGGTACCACTGTAAAAAACGGGAAGGTAAAACAGTGCTCTGTGCACAGAAATGCATTTGGCCATGCCGGCCACATGGCCACGGACTTGCACAACACTGGCTCTTTTGTTTAGAAATGGAGATGAGTACCGTCCCTAGAGTCGGACACGACTAGCACGCAAATGCAGGGGGAACCTTTACTTTACCTTTTTGTTAGCTCCTTAATACCAGTTTGAATTTGGGAATACTTGTTTATAGTCTTCTCTTTCACCAGAGAAGGCAGTAAAAGGAAACATCAGGATCACGTCAGGTGGATTTCCTCTCACCCCCCCCCCCCATAATATCACCTCCTATGTCGGATGTACCCTGATGATTTTAAAAATACATTGTCCGTTTTACTTTTATTAATATGTGTGTTTATGATCCTTTTTAAGCCCCATTGGAAGGAGTTGAATCTTAAAAGAGGCCTATAAATAACAGTAATGATTTTTTAAAAAAAAACATTCATAGTAACCCATGAGTAAAAATTAAAGAACAGAGCTAGGTAATGCCTTTATTGTTACCCTGAAATATCATTTAAGAAGAAGGTTGTCTCAGCCTTTCACAGCTCTGCCTTGGGATGAGTTCTAAAGGACTGGAACATTCTCTTTGTAAATAATAATATTGTGCCAATACAGATATTTCTCATCACTGATGATGGCGAAGCCTCCTCATGATGCCACTGGAAACTCCCTGTCCCAAACAGGGTGAGCTGAACTCATTCCAGTGAGAGGCCCCTGCAACAGGCCAGCTGATCTATCCAAAGTTGCATCAGACAATGGGCTTGTCCACTGATGCGTCCAGGTGCAGCCCGGCCTGGATGAAAAATGGGCTAGGGTTCTTGATGAAAGGATGGCACTGAGGCACACACAATATGAGCCCAAATCCATGTCACAACCATAGATATCGGCACACTGACCAGAAGAGCAAATGAGCTTGCAGCTGTACTCAAACAGCTGGGAGTCGACATCTGTACCCTTCAGGAGACAAGATGGAGTGGAAGGAATTTACATGACATCGGCTATGGGTACAAAGTTTATCTGTTTTGGCGGAAAATAGCAGACCACACCACCAAGTGGGACAACTGCTAAAAAAAAAAGAACAAAGAAGAAGACAGATGCTTCACAACATTTTTTTAAAAAAAAATTGAATAGAAAATAAACAAAGAATGCTATTGGGCAAAGACAGTTTCCTCATGCAGCTGTTTCTGGATATCATATTTTAAAAACCAACAAATACAAAGTATTATTGTATCTTACTTGTGGGTTCTTTGGGCAGGTACAAAATTAACTTGAGCAACAATCAGTGCTATACTCAAGTTTAGACTGGGGGCTGTTCAGAACAGGAGACTGATTTTTGCTTTTGTTCATCTACAAAAACCATATATGCCAATGGCAGTCTTTATATTGAAAAGTAGATCTTTCCCTTCCACAAGGCAAAAATGCTTCTGCATGCCTTCTCCATGGTGAAATCTGAGTGACAGGAGCAGTTTGTATAGGTCAAACCGGAGGCATCATCCCTACCTCCTCCACCCACCCATATCCTTTTAATACAAAAATATATATCTGTCTTTGGAAGCATCTGCTGTATGAAGGTCTTGTCATTCAAAGCAGGACCATGCTTTGCTCTGCAGATCTTTCTTTCTCTCTCTCTCTGTCTCTCTGCAGCACCCTCCCACTCTTTCAAAGCAAGAGCTGGTCTGCATGCATCTCCTCCTTTAAAGATTTCCAAATATAGATGTGGTTATACTTATCATTCAAGCTCCCCTCTTTCCACTCGGTCTCACTATTCATGTCTTGTTTTCTTTTTCTTTTTTAATTTCACCATTTTTTATCCCTGATACCAATGAACATCTTAATGGTCCTATGGATTACATTTCCTCTTCACGCCTCATGTCCCAAATTAGCAAAAAAACCTTTTCCTTAGTAAAAAGGTAGAACAGTGGTTTGGGTTTTACTTCCAGCATGCTATTCGATAAGCTCTCCTTCAGCTAAAGGGCCAAAGAGATCAATGTCATAAAATGCCAAATGCAACAAAAGGTTTCTCATAGTAGCAGGGGGGGAAAGCCAAGAAACATTTTACCTAGGGAAGAAGAAAACTTGAATCCCTTCGTATGGGATTCTTTGACCATTATTTTAGAAGGTTCCAAAGAAAATGACTGCTTGTGGAGTTCCATTTAATGTAAGTTGCAAAGGTGCAGGAGCTGCCTAGATGCCCTGAGCACATCCAATGTTGCCTGATTTCGGAAGCTACGCAGTGTCGACCCTGGTTAGTACTTGGACAGGAGACCACCAGGGAATACCAGGTTCTGTAGGTGCCTGGAGTTGTTGTTGTTATTGCTGTTCAGTCATTCAGTCGTGTCCGACTCTTCATGACCCCATGGACCAGAGCTCGCCAGGCCTTCCTGTCTTCCACTGCCTCCCGGAGTTTGGTCAAATCCATATTGGTTGCATCGATGACACCGTCCAACCATCTCATTCTCTGTCATCCTCTTTTCCTTTTGCCTTCAATCTTTCCCAACATCAGGAACTTTTCCAAGGAGTCCTCTCTCCTCATGAGGTGGCCAAAGTACTGGAGCCTCAGCTTCAAAATCTGTCCTTCCACTGAACATTTGGGGTTGATTTCTTTCAGGATGGAGAGGTTTGATCTCCTTGTAGTCCACAGGACTCTCAAGACTCTCCTCCAGCACCACAGCTCAAAAGCATCGATTCTGCGGCGATCAGCCTTCTTTATAGTCCAGCTCTCATTTAGCTGAAGGAGTAGGAACTGGCAAACTATTCCAGTACTCATTCTTGTTAATGCTTGCGTTTCTTCAGACTCCCAGGTACAAAGGGTAGCGTTCACCAACAGCTTTTTTGTCTTCCTCCTAGGTTGTTCAAGCATAGCATAGCACAACATAGCACCACATCCTTGCCTCTGTACCTCCTACTTTACAAGGAGGAGTATATTTATTTGAAAGTGTCTTCTGCATAAAGGGCTGCCCAACCTAAATCTGTTTTTAAAAATAACCATACAAGGAGAAAACTTGAAATGCTGCTGCCTCCACTTGCCCAGCAATGTTGTCTGTTCTGGTCAGTTCTGTGTTTTCTTTATATGCGTTTGGTGGGATAGCCTCCATTTACACATTTTTGATCAAGTCAGAGTTCAGATGTGAGTTGGTTGAGCACCCACCACTCTGCCTTTCTCATTGCCTGTGGTATATTTAGGGCACTCCCCCAACACAACATTTCAAATTAGTTGATTCTCCCCATTCTTCACTGTCTTTTGCATAAGTATGGATGATTGTGATTTTGGTTTCCAGAGACAATCTTTGCTAACTTCCAGTTGTCTACTCCAAAACAAAGGTTGGAAACTAGAAGATAGCTTTCTAATCTACATTCATAGGACATTAGTTTAAAAGGTAAAGGTAAAGGTTCCCCACACACATGCGTGCTAGTCGTGTCCGACTCTAGGGGTGGTGCTCATATCCATATTCAAGCCAAAGAGCCAGTGTTGTCCAAGTCCATGGCCATGTGGCCGGCATGTCTGCAAGGAAACACTGTTTAAACTTCCTGCTTTTTACTGCAGTACCTATTTATCTACTTGCATTTACATGGTTTCAAACTGGTAGGTTAGCAGGAGCTGGGGTTATCAGCGGGAGCTCGCTCTGCTGCGTGGCACCCGGGATTCGAACCACCAAACTGCAGACTTTAGTTTACATTAGTTTACCTGATACTCAAAGGGCATATATTGTAAGCTTTGTAATGTGCACAAACCTTTGGTTCACCATTTTATTAAATCTAAGATAGGCTTCAAAATATGCTGGCACATCCCAGCTGTTTTGCTTCTGTCTTCTCCAAGGAACCATGCACATCATGCACTTATCTTCTGGGATCCTCTCGCACTGATGATGAGGGGCATTTCTCTTGGAATCTGTGTTATAGTGTACAGTATGCATACTTCAACTTCCATTTTTAAAAAGCAAGGAAAAATTCCCCATTTTATGAATGTGAGATAAAGTGTTTCTATACCCATGATTCAAAACACAAGAAACATGGCTTGATTTTGCTACAGAGTATCATTTCAGCATCGCCAGCAGGAAACGGGATGCTAAGCTTTACAGAGCAAAAAGCAGTCTCAATGGTGATAACACCAATTTAAGAACTACACGGGTACCAGCTCATTTCTAGGTCCAAGTCAAAGTGCTCTTGTGACCTATAAAGTCCTATACTATTTAGGCCCAAGCTATCTGTAGGATCAGATCTCCCCACATGAGACTTTTCTGCCCTTCAGAGGAGGTCCTTTTCTTGGTCCCCAATGCCATCGGAGGCCTATCAGAGGGGCATTTGATTAGGGGCACGAGAGGTGGCTTTCTCTGAGCCTGCTCCAGGACTATGGAACGTTCTCCCTCTGGAGCTTAGGTTGGCACCAATCATGTATCTTTCCACAGACATCTGAAGACCCACCTCTTCAGGCAAGCTTTTAAAAACCTGTTTCTCTTTGGTTCTAAAGCTTTCGATTAATTAATGGACTTTCCCTCATCATTGTAGATTAATTGCTTTTTAATTTATTGTGTTTAGTATTAATTAGTTAGAGTTGTGAGCCACTTTGGGTCTTTTCACTGAGAGAAATTCTTCTTCTTCTTCTTCTTCTTCTTCTTCTTCTTCTTCTTCTTCTTCTTC
>JAHTLZ010000129.1:3812008-3867920 GCA_023846285.1 Phrynocephalus versicolor | reverse complement strand
TCTATCTCTCAAAAAAGAAGTCCAGTAGCCATGACTCAACTCCCAGATAAACGCACCTGGATGACTGAGAATCTTCACAGACGTATCGTAAGTTTGGTGTATTCCTAAACTGTAACACTGGGATAAGAAAGAGAAAAACCCTGGGCATCTTGTACAGTCTCCTCTGAGATACAATCTCCATATTTGTCATGAATCTCTACTGAAGAGTTATCAGGTTTTTCTTAAAGCTGTTCTGACATGTAAATCCATCTATAAATGGCAGATCTTCATTTCCCAAGCTCTCTTTCATTAAACACCTGATATGAAACACATACTAGGTATTGAGCTCTCCCTGAATCTTTGAATGAGAAAGTTAATAACTTTGTACATACCCATCAGATTATATAAAAAAAATAAAAATGGAGTACTGCTTGTCACTAATTTCCCACATAAATTCATTTTAAAAGTTAAAACCTGAAAAAATCCTACTGTTTTGCTTCTTGCAATGCTACCAAGTGCTATACTTGGCTAATTGTTACAATTTTTATCAGAAATATCATCTGTCTGCAATATAATTATATCTCTGATGAATGAAATTGAAACTCTGGTTCATTCCCCACTCCCATTCCCCAACATGGCCAACCAGAAGCCCTTGGGAAGCTCTCAAATAGCCTGTACCAGCTGCTACCATCCCTTCATCCTGTTCTTTGAACCACTTGGTAATTCAGAGGTAAATTGCTTTTGAGCATGGAGGATTCACTTAGTATGGTTAATCAACAGAAGTATGTAATTTTGCAAGTGTTAGAAAGCTCTTGATTTCCAACCTGGCTGTTCTTTTCCTCTATTCTTTCTTTCTTCTCCTCTTTCTGCTCCTTTTCTCTTTCTCTTATCCTTTTCTTCTCCTGATTTGGAGTAGAAGAAAACACTGTTCCCCACCACCACAACTATTCACTCTCCTGCCTTGCTGAGGGGTAGGACATTGTGTCGCTGCCTGTCCTAAGCGTTTGAAGAGTTGGGGTTGCTTGCAAAGGAAAAGATCACTGCTGACGCTTAGATGCCCTACAAAAAAAATAAATATCCCACATCCAACTACCACTTCCCCCTCTGAATGGTAACAGTTTTTCACCTATTGACTGTGGGCTTTAGACTGATTTTAAAGTACTACTTCCTCTTCTACTAAAGTTTGGATATCATCATGAATATTCTTACTATGGATGCAGTGCTCTAAACAATTATGTTCTAAACAATGACCAGTATCTCATTGCTTTGTGTAATTTTGTGTAATAAGCTCAGTGGAGAAAGCCCACTGAATTAATGAGCCTTTGGGTAGATCAACTCCTCTGTACATTCTATGCTTTGCGCCTATTTTGGAATCAGTGGAACCTATAGAGGAGTTGACTTTCAAAATTCCCATTGATTCAAAAGGCCTATGCTAGTACAACTTCCTAACTGGAACAATACGATTTCAACCAGTAATATGTGTTGTGTTCCAAAGCTTGGAAGCAAAAAAACCTTGCTGCACTTCTTTTTCTATATATTGAATTGGAAAACTGTAATAATGACTGTTTCTCATTACTTTCTAATGGCGTTACCTCACGTCCACTTTGTTGCTCTAGAAAGTGCACTGAGTTTCGGTACTTAAAATTGTTTCCCCACAGCCGTCCTACTTTAAGCAAAATAAAGTGTGACCACGCCCCCCAAAGCACGACTCAGCACATATTTCTTGTTCCTGGCCTCAGGGTGGTGGAATCCTTGCCGCGTTTCCGTTACGGTTTTTACATACGCTCATGGGGTAACTTCTATTCCGCAACATAACTGTTTTTTCTGTCTTTTGCCACAGGAAAACAAAAACAAACGCACTTAATACAGCACCCGTCCCTGAGGTCACAGAAGTTTTGTAACAATAAAGTGTGTCCTTGAAGACACACGGACAGCAACAAAACCACGTGACCACAACAAGATATATTACACATTTTTATAACTCTCCTTTCTTACTATTGCTAATCACTGATATACCCAACCTCATGAATGTGGCCAAAGTATTTCACCTTTCTGCATTTTGTGAATTAGCCTATATTTAAGTCATTGAAAAAAAATCACTTTTTGAAAACAAAAGATCTCTGAGGTAAATGCTCAAACAGTCTCCTTAATATTCACGTCTAGAGGCATCTGGGTTTCAGGTTCTCGCGGATACTGCAGAGACACATTCTTTTTCTGTTATTCCCAGCACCGATACACTTCCATGAATGTGTTGAATTAAGAGATAATCTTCTGGTAAATTGTATCTGTTGCTTGTGCTGTATGAACAAGTACAGTATTCTATTACAATTCCTGTGCCAGGACCTTTTGCAAATTAATTACATTTTGATACTTTAACATCTAGTAGTACATCTAATATTGTGAGAAAAATGGCTGGAGAGCATAATGGTTTAGGTATTGGGCTGCAGAGCCAGAGGCTGGGAGTTCAATTTCCTTCTGTACTTCCAGGAAATAGAGCATTATAAGAAATGACACCGAAAAGCACTGGTTTTGGTTTGTTTAAACATACAGATTTTCTTCAAAACTGTAAAGTATTTGGGCTTTGAAAAAAATCAGCACTAACCCATGCTAGGAATAAAGGATACACACCCTCACCCTAATATTTATATTTTTAAATGCACAGCTCTGTTGTTGCAGTTCTGTTGGTGGTTGTATTCTTGTCTGTTCTTTACAGTGGGTTCATTGCTCTTGTTATCTCAGTTGTAAAACAAACCCAGGTCATGAGCATGTCAAATTCAAAACCTTGGCCTAACTCTCTGAAGCAATCCCCAAATAGCTTGTCAATGATGATTATGTCTACGCCCCTACACTCTCTTCTTCGATCTACCTGTGTGACACCCACTTCTGAAACTGCTATGCAGCCTCTGGATGAAATTGATTTTTCTTGGGAAAATCTAGTCTAGAGATGGGCACAAAATGAAAAATGACATGCTGTTTCATCATTTTGTAAGGTTACGAAAAGCTTCAAAACGAAATGGAACAGCAGACAGAATTTTGTCAATAAATGAAACAAAATGCCATTTTTTGTTTTGGAAATGAAACAATTTATCCTAGTGGCAAGAGGCCTTTTTCTTGATCCAGCCGTCTTGAGAACAGGAGGTTTATTTTTCAACTTATTGTTTTCCTTCCTTCCCTCCCCACGCCTCAGCTGTTGATAGCTAGCTTGCTTATCTCTGATCTTAATCTGCAGTGCAGCTAGCCAGGATCTGAGCTCTGCTGCCTGGCTCTGGGCTGTGGACATGGCAGTTTTAGGAGCACAAAGCTGGCTGGATAGTGTTTCCCTTCCCTTACCTACACTGTGCCTGTGTCTACAAGTTGATTTAAACTGATCGTTTTCCTTTCCTGATTAGGTAGGAGGTTATTTTCCCCCCTTCCTTCCCTCCCGGCACCAATCAGCTGTTGAGTTTATCTCTCAGATCTTGATCTGAGCTGCAGATAACAATTAGGTTTCCTGCTTGTTTACAGAGGGTTTAAAACCAAACTGATTGAAATGTTTAAGGAGGGTCTTTGATTTAAAGCTATTTAAACTCAGGCAGTGGGCACCCTGTTAAATTTTTAAAAAGGAAAGCTCCCCATTGTTTATAGCCTTATGAATCATTTTGTTTCATTTTGTTTTGTGACTAAAATTCTTTTAAAAAATTGTTGTGAACAAAATGAAACAAAATGAAGAGTGAAACGTAACGAAACACTATATTTCTGTTTCATGCTCATCTCTAATCTAGTCATGTGTTGTTAATATAGATAGGAGCAGCTACTATTTTTAAGGCCAAACTCCACAGTGAAATGGAAGCTGACTAACTTCAAAATTATACATTGTAGCTTAGTTAATTGTTGCTGGACTTTAAAACCTACCCCAGTATTTGCATGGATTCCCACCTAATTCAAAGGCCTAGACCTTTAGAATTGAAGAACAGACACACCAGAAGAGACTAATCAGGAGAGGACAAAGATGAGCCATGCATTGCTGCATGAGATTCCAAACATTAGCAGTGACAGACAAATTTACCAGACATGCCCTTCTGTGACAGAACAGTAACAATTAACTTTTCAAAATGTGCCCATTTATAAGATCTACTTGAATAGAACAAGTACATTTATTAAATATCAGTATTTAAGAGGATTTCTAGACTACTTCAAAGATTCAGAAACAATCTGTGATAATTAACTTTTGTGTCTGTATACTGTCCA
Source organism: Phrynocephalus versicolor (assembly GCA_023846285.1). Classification (NCBI taxonomy): domain Eukaryota; kingdom Metazoa; phylum Chordata; class Lepidosauria; order Squamata; family Agamidae; genus Phrynocephalus; species Phrynocephalus versicolor. The sequence continues at coordinate 3,863,714 of JAHTLZ010000129.1, read as the reverse complement.
TGTTCAAACACAGGGATCTTTCCAGCAGTGTCTAGTTTGGGCTGTTAGACCAACTGGATACATTCTCAGCTTCATTCAGCAGAATGCCATGTTCTTCTTGGTTTCTTGAAAGCAGCTGGCTGGCTATTCCTTAGAAAAGTCCAATGACCTTTGGCCAAAGCCAGCAGAGCACTTCTGATCTCTCTCTTTTCTCCTTTCTTTCCTAGACTTCAAGCAGACGCACTTCTGGTAATTTTGACCAGCAATGTTATAGAGCAGCCCACTCAGTTTCTCACATAGTGCTTTCAAGGCTTCAGCAGTACCAGAACCCAAAGAAGCTGGCACAATATTTCATCCTTAATAACGTGAGTAGTACTATTGTGCATATTTACTACATTTATGTCCTGCAGTTCACCTAACATGCACGCACAACTCATCTCCTTCCCACTTTACTATCACAATAATCCAGTGAAGTAAGTCGGGCTAAAACAGTGACTGGCCTAAAATCACCGAGAGTGTTCTATGGGTAATGGGACTAGGAACCATATTGCCTGGATCCCTGTTTGTTTGTTTGTTTGTTTGTTTGTTTGTTTGTTTGTTTGTTTGTTTGTTTGTTTGTTTGTTTGTTTGTTTGTTTGTTTGTTTGTTTGTTTGTTTATATCCCATCCATCTAGCCAAAGGCAACTCTGGGTGGCGAACAGCAGTGTGATACACATAAAACACTACAGCACTCAGAAACCACTACAGCATCCCCAGTCACTATACCAGATGGTCATCCTGAACTAAGAAAGATCCCCACCTTCAAATCCAACAAATCTCCCTGAGATCTTTCCTCTTGAGCTCTTGTGGGCTTTTTCCTGCAGGCCAATGAGCAAGACCCAGGGTAGCTGTGACAGTGCCATAAAGTATGGTGTGTTGTCCCGTATTACAGGCAGGAAAAGGATGACCTCTCCCCAACAGGCAACTTTGGTAGGTAGGAATATTGCTTGGTCAAAGTGGTCAGGCCAGGTTATCATGTTGAAAGCATTTGGCACTAAGAACATGGGCATTTGAAGAACCAAAAAAATTTAAAAGTTACTTTTGCTCATCAAAATCTATAGTGTAATCACACTTGGATTACTATGCACACCTCTGATCACCAAACTGCAGAAAACACACTAAGCTTGAAAAGATGCAGAAGGTGACAATCAGAATGAACAAGGAGTTGGAGCAATATCTATATAAGAGAAGATTATAATTTTTAGAGATATTTGCCTGAGAAAAAGAGATGGCATAACGAAATTAATTAAAATTATGCACAATGTAGAGAGAGTGGAATGACAGGAGCATTTTGCCCTCTCTCAAAATATGAGAACCTGGGATCATCCAATGAAGTGAAGAATGGGAGATTTGGGGCAGGTAAAGGTACTTCATATAGTTCATAATTAGTCTGGTGCAATAAGATGTATTGATGGTCATGAGCTTCTGGAGCTTTAAGACAGGATTTGAAAAATTAATGGAGGATTAAGCTATGAGTGGATGCTAGTCATGGTTGGTTTCTCTCTCTCTTTCTCTCTCTCTGAATAAATGTATAGGCCAAGGCTGTCCAACTTTGAATAGCTCGCAGGTTCCTTTTGCCCACAGCACGTCCCTGCAGGCTCCTTTCCCAAGTGGCACACACAGTTCTCACAACTGCTCCACCTGCACCCAAGCTCCGCTGCACTAGTGGCAGCAGAGGAGGAGCGCCCACTCATCCCCCATCAAGCTCCACAGCACTGGTGGCAGCACGGCCACTCGCCCTCCATGACCCACCAAGCTCCGTGGTGCTGGTGGCAGAAGAGGAGGGGGAGAAGGAGGAGTCCTGCTCGCTATCCAAGCTCCGTGGCACTGGCAGCGGTGGAGGAAGAGTGCCCCCAGATCGGGAGGCGGGCGGGGACCTGGTGGATGACTTCTTAGCACCCCGTGGGCTACAAGTCACCCGTGGTTGACACATTGTGCAGGCCTGGTATAAGCAAGCACCCATTGCTTTTGTTGCTAGTCCCAACTAGAGTGGACATATTGACCTACAGAATTTACATTAAGTATTGATCTACCTTCAGCAAGTGCTTTAGTGGCTCTATTCTTACTTGGAATAGCAATAGGCTACTGATCACAAACATGTTCCCTGAAGTGTCAGAGGCAGTTACAATTCTGTGTATTAGTAATTAGGAAGTAGAGATGGGCACAAAACAGAAATATAGTGTTCGCTTCGTTTCAAACTTCATTTCGTTTCATTTCATTAATAAAGGATTTTTAAAAAGACTTTTAAAAATAATTGCTTTGTAAGGCTATAAATAATGGGGAGCTTTCTTTCTTTTTATTTAACAGGGAGCCTACTGTCTTAAATCAAAGACCCTCAAACCTTCCAATCAATTTGCTTTCAAGCAAAGAACCCTCTGTAAACAAGCTGGAAACCTAATAGCTAGCTGCTGCATGGAGAGATTGGAGAGATAAACTCAACAGCTGATTGACGTGGTGAGGGAAGGAAAGAAAATATTTTTAAAAATAACCTCCACAGTCCTGCTTAAAAAGGAAAGGAAAACAATCAGTTTAAATCAACTTGCAGACACAGCCAGCAGCTCCTGGGATGGCTAGCTTCAGGCAGATCAAGATTGGAGATAAGTTATCTTAACAGCTCAGGTGTGGAAGAAAGGAAAACAAATCAATCAGTTTTTTTAAAAAAAAACTGTTTTCTAGATGGCTGGATCAAGAGGCTAGGATGAATAGTTTCATTTTCGAAATAAAAATGGTGTTTCATTTCATTTCTTGACAACACGCTGTTGCTGTTCTGTTTTGTTTTGCAAGGTTTCATAAGCTTACAAAATGACAAAACAACATGCCATTTTTCCTAAGGTGCCCATCCCTATTAGGGAGTATAAGCAGGAGGAGGATGTTCAATTCATGTCCTACTTTTGAGCTACCCGTAATGGGCAACAGTGTGAAGAGAATGCTGGAACTAGATGGACCTTTTATTCAAGCCATCATAGCCCTTAAGCTTTTATATATTTCCAAGACCAGATTCTTTTAAAGAAAACAAAAAATCATATTATTATGAAATATTAAGTGTGAAGCCAAAGCATTTTCATTTTCTCTGAAAACTGGGCAGTGCTCCCTCCACATAAGGCATACCATTGCTCAGGAAATGGGAACACTGAAGGAAGATGGGTCTAGATCAATGGAATGAAGTAGCCTAAATCCTCAGACTGTGTAAAATTGATTGGATTCAGGGGCAATGGGATACTATTTGGTACAAAGCATCTAACTGTGAGACGTAAAAACTTGCTTCTGATGGGTCAATCTCTTCATGGTTCTGCAAAACCCATCTTATTTTTTTTTGGACATACTGCTAACAGTATAAAAAACAATTACTATCTTCACTATTTGAAATAAGACATACATTTCCCAATATTTCCTCTGGATAATCTTTTGTACATGTATAAATAAAAAAATACAAGCCCTATGGGAATTTAAGAACACATCTTTGATTTGTGCAAGAATTAAATGATTTAAGCTTGTGACATTGTGCTCTTTGTATGGTAGGAAATGTTTGCCCATGAACCTCCAAACATCCCCATTAAATCCATTGCTGGATGAACAGCAGACATTCTACTAAAGCCAGTCACTGATACTGTAGGAAGGTAGGAATAAGGAAAAATGTATTTCATAGGGTGGCTGTGTATTTATGATTGTTTTGTTTTGTTTTGTTTTGTGAACAAAACAAAACAAAAACACATATCTTCATAAAACTTTCATATGCTAAATGGTATGTGTAAAAGTACATCTTAGAATAATGAGTATAGCCTCACTATATATATGATAACTGCATTATACTTGGGAAGACTGTCAACAGGAGAACTATATGCCACCTCAGTTTATTGTCCTGGTATTATTTTAAATGTACAATTATTTTTCAGCCAGCAAAATAAAATATATATCTTTTTTTTAAAAGTGTTCTGGTATTTTTAAAACACACATGGACTTTCAGGGACTACAATCTGCTTCATCAGCTGCTACTTTTCAGTGGTAGTACCAAGAATGCAAGCCGAGCCGCCTTACTAGTTGTGATATGTGGTGCTTCCTCTGTGAATATTTTTTAGATTCATACCGAAGACTGGAGTTGGTGCATCCAGCTATGGAGCCAGAGGTTACGAGTAGAGATGGGCATGAAATGAAAAAAAAATTGTTCCATTATTCATTATTCGTTTCATTATGTAACGAAACGAATAACGAAAATTGTGATGAAATTGGAACGAACCGAACAGAACAACAAAAATTGGGTTCGTTACATTTCGTTTTCCTTAATGGTGACGCGCAATGAAATGAGCTGTTTTTAAATGTTAAAAAAGTCCTGGATATCCGTAAAAACCCAGCAATAATTATTTATTCTGCCTGATAATACCTACCAGGGGGTTGGGGTCCTTAAAACGTGCATTTATGTCTTTTTTCAGATCGCTGTATTTTTTTCCTTTAAGGGGAGTTAGGGGACATTGACCCAAAATGGCTCCCAGATGCCTAATATTGATTTCTTGGGTATTAAAATGTCCTGGACATCCGTAAAAACGCAGCAATAATTATTTGAAATTATTACCTACCAGGGGGTTGGGGTCCTTAAAATGTTTGTTTTTGTCTTTCTCCCATTGCAATGTATTTTTTCTTTTCCCTTTAAGGATGACACAAAATGGATTCCAGCCACAAGATGGATGCAAGCCATGTGATAGGATCATGTAAATTCTTGGACAATTTCAACCAATAGCATGCCCAGGTTGCAGACTGGGTAGGTGTGGCAGCCACAGAGGGCATAAAAAGCTTTGGCAGCCCCTGTCCTCCTTGCAGTCTGCGGTGGGAGTTAGGGTGGGATTGCTGTCTCTGCGACTTGTTACTTTAGGCCAGCCAGGCAGGTGTGTGTCTCTGCATTCCTGCTGACTGCAGCCTGGCTCTTAGGGGAGAGAAGCAAGAGATTTCTCTTGCAGCCTCCCTGTGTGCGTGCGTACCTCTTGGTGAGTACCCTCCCCTGCCCCACAGTGCAGTCACTCTGTGGCTGCCTTACACCCTGGGCAACGCCAGGCACTGCCTTTGCAGCTTCCCTGCATACCTAGTCTATACTGTGTCTCGGCCAGCATCATTTTTTTAGTGTTTTCCCTCTGGTCTGGGGCGTTGGGGGATGTCCGTGCGGGGAAATGCTTTAAGTCGCTCAAAAAGCGGGTAAAAACGAAAAATGAAAAATGAATTTTTTTATAAAGTTCACAAAAAATGAAAACGAACCAAAACGGACCTGCAACAAAAAACTGAAAGTCATTTTTTCGATTCGTGCCCATCTCTAGTTACGAGTGCAATTCCCCACTGTGTCCTGTAGAACAGTGCTCCCCAACCTTTTTATCCCCGCGGACCAGTAAATTTTTGATAATTTTTTGTGGCCCGGGGGTGGGGGTGGGGAAGGGGGAGATAAAGGAATGCGAATGGGGGTCGGGCGGGGAGAGAGAGAGAGAGAGACGCACACATGCACGACCGCACCACACCACCCCTCCCTCTCACCTTTGCAAACGGGCGAGTTGGGACTCTTCCTTTCCGGGGAGGCCCGGCTTTGCTCGGGTGACCGCCGCCGCTGACTGGGCCGGATCCTTCCCGCGGAGGAGGAGGAGGAGCAGGCGCTGCCTTCGGGCACCGGCGGAGACACCGGGGAAGCGCGGGGCGGCGGTGGCGAAGAGCGGGGGGAGGCGGCGGGTGGGGGGCCGAGGGGGGCTGCCGCGCGCCCCTCCCCCTCCTCCTCCTCGTGTGGGGCTGCCCCGCGCCGAGCCCGGCGGCAGCGGCGAGGACCCGGTGGGCGGCTTTCTTTCTTTCTCCCTCCCTCCTTCCTTTCTTTCTTCCTTCCTTTCTTTTTCTTTCTCTCTCTCTCTCCCTTCCTCCTCCTTCCCCTTTCTTTCTTTCTTTCTTTCTTTCTCTTTCTTTCTTTCTTTCTTCCTCCCTTCCTCCTTCCCCTTTCTTTCTTTCTTTCTTTCTCTTTCTTTCTTTCTTTCTTTCTTTCTTTCTTTCTCCCTCCCTCCCTCACTCCCTTTCTTTCTTTCCCCCCTCCCTTCTTTCTTTCTCCTCCCTCCCTTCTTTCTTTCTTTCTTTCTTTCTTTCTTTCTTGCGGGGTGGGGCGATTGCATGGGGGTCGCGGCGGCGGCGGCGGGAGGGGGTCGTGGTGGCGGCGGGGGCGATTACGGAGGGTCGCGGCGGCGGCGGCTCCCAGGACGCCCCGCAAGGCCGGTGATGGGGGCAAAGGCCGGCGGGGGAAGAAAGGCGGCGGCGGCGGCGGCTCCCAGGACGCCCCGCAAGGCCGGTGATGGGGGCAAAGGCCGGCGGGGGCAGCAAGGCGGCGGCGGCGGCTCCCGGGACGGGGGCGATTGGGGGGGATTGCGGCGGCAGCGGGGGCGGGGAAAACATCCGGGATGGACCGCGACGCCCCCCCGCCCGCCCCCAACACAGGCGCGGCGGCGGCAGGGAAAACATCCGGGCCGGCCCGCAACAGCCCCCCGCCCGCCCCCAACACAGGCGCGGTCCGGCGGCGACGGCAGCGGGGGGGCTCCGCCCTGGAGCGCGGCCGCAGGGAGGGGCCAAAGGGCACGCACCCCGGGGGAGAAGGAGGAGGAGGAGGAGGGGCACCCACCTGCTCTTCCGACCGAGGGGGCCCCCACGCTGTGGCGGCGGTGCACGCGTGTGGGGGGGCTCGCCAGCGCCTCCCACGCGCGCCCCTCCTCCCCGCCAGCCCCCCGCACGCCCACCCCCCAGGGCAGGGGGGAGGGGCCGGGAGGAGGCGAGGAGGGGCAAGCGGGCCAAACGGGGTTCCTGGTGCTGCTGCTGGTGGTGGTGGAGGGCGAGGAGGAGGAGGGCGGAGGAGGAGGAGGAGGACGCGCCACCGCCGCCGTGGCTGCTGCTGCTGCTGCTGCTGGAAGGCGAGGAGGAGGAGGGCGGCGGAGGAGGAGGATGCGCCTTTGCCTTTGCCTCCCTCCTCTGCCTGCCGCCGGCGGCGGCTCCTCCAGCCTTCCTCCTCCACCGGCCGCCTGCGGGAGAGAAGAGGAGGAGGAGGAGGGAGACGGAGGAAAAGGGGAGGAGCCTCCCCGGCCTCCCCAGGCGGCCCGGTGCCGACCGGTCCACGGACCGGCACCGGTCCGCGGCTCGGGGCTCGGGGACCACCGCTGTAGAAGAACAACTAGTCTCAGTGGCCTTGGATAACCTGAGTGCCCCCAGAATAAGGAAATGGTAAACCACTTGTATACCTAAAAAGCCAAAGAAGGGTTGTTGGAATTAACTTAATGGCACAAAATTATTCTCTACTGAAGACTTTCCTGTTCCTGTTGGCTTTTAAAACATAATTTGATTTACTATAGCCAAAGCTAAATAACTGAAATAGTCAGGGCACTCTGGGTTTTAGCCCAGTGATAAAGTACATGTTTTGCATGCAGAAAGTCCCAGCTTTAAATTCTAAAATTCTTCAGGAAAGGGTTGAAAAAAATTCTTCATGATGAAATCTTAGATAAGCTACTGCCCATCAGTGTTGATGATGCTGGGTTATAAGGACCGAGGTTTAGACACGGATGACATAATGTAGAGTGTACAGTATCATTCGGGGGGTGGGGGGATAACAGGCATCTCCCTGACAGACTAACTTGCCCAAAGCCACACAATAGCCAGTATTTTATTGCCTAAATAAAATGAAGATCAATTGTAGAAGCATCCTCCTCTGCTCTAGTGGGTTCCCTGATATGTGGCTGTTCTCATATTGGTTGGTATACTGTGGTTTCAATTAGTCATACAACTAGAATCTTGTCTAGGGAGGTGCTTATGCAGCTGCCCTTGTGTCCCACATTTAGGCAATAGGATACTGGCCAATGATTATGTGTCAAAGATGGGACTTGAACCATATACGGTCTCATCCAGACACAACTTGGATGTGATGATGCAATTTTTAGCCATATCAAAATCCTTTCTCTTATTTTTCACCAAGAGTTTCATGAACTTTGCTGTATGTTTTATGGGCCAGCATTCAGTGTAATCGAGCGTGATTTGTTCTACATTAAAAAGAGGCATACAATCCCCTTTCTGTGATAAATAGCTTCTTTTTGACATGATGAAGATGGAGGAAGTGGCTGAAAGCAGCTAGGTTGTATGGAAACGGCAATGCATTATGGGTCTGGTTGTCTCCATGCCTTTTATGCATCATACAGGGTACCCCTCAGGAGGCTGACAGTCCCATCATGTCCCAAAGAAGCCATGATTTATCAGATGAAAGTGGCTACAGTTGAAAGGACTGGGTTTTATTTGTTGATTTGTTTGTTCTTGGCTGAAGTCCCCAAAATTCTGGTTGGGGAATTCCAGAAGATTTCCGGAGGCTGTAGGTTTAAAAAACACAAAAATGCCACAACTACTCATAAGGAATTCCATCCCATTGGCTTCCAAGCATGCAGGTTGTGGGAAGTACCTCAGCTGTCATGGGGGCCACTCCATAACTCAATTTGTCACTGTATGCTGTGTCAAAATTTGCAGCTGTAAAGAAAACGGAGACTTTTGCTTCATCAAATATACATTATTTTTGATCATCTTTATCCTTCACCAACATGCCCAACTGTTAGAGGTACAAGGTTAAGAACAGTGGCTAGGGGATTAGGCTGAAAGAAATGCAATTCAAGGATTTTGGGAGATATTCTGTTCAAATAGAAAGATACAGAAAGCACAATAGAAATGGATGGTGGACATGGAATCACAAAATAATGGAATTGAAGGGGGCCTGTAAAGCCATCAAATCCAACCTCCTGCTCAATGTACCATGACAAAGGCTGATGGATATGAACATCTATAATTTTGTAAGCAGGCGCACAATTCTGCACTTTCCCAGATCCCAGAGATTGAACCAAAACTCTTATTGTGTTCCTGCTTCTGGGAAAATGAAAGAGACCTAGCACACAGAGGACTAATTAAAGGACCTCTTAATGAGGGTGAAAGAGGATAGTGAAAAAATGGGCTGAATCTCAACATCAAAAAACTAAGATCATGGCCACCGGTCCCATCACCTCCTGGCAAATAGAAGGGGAAGAAGTGGAGGCAATGACAGAGTTTATTTTCTTAGGCTCCTTGATCACTGCAGATGGCGACTGCAGCAACGAAATAAAAAGACGCCTGCTTCTTGGGAGGAAAGCAATGGCAAACCTAGATAGCATCCTAAAGAGCAGAGACATCACTTTGCCAACTAAGGTTCGGATAGTCAAAGCTATGATTTTTTCAGTAGTGATGTATGGAAGTGAAAGCTGGACTATAAAGAAGGCTGATCGCTGCAGAATTGATGCCTTTGAGCTGTGGTGCTGAAGGAGAGTCTTGAGAGTCCCCTGGACTGCAAGGAGATCAAACCTATCCATCCTGAAAGAAATCAACCTCGAATATTCACTGGAAGGACAGATTTTGAAGCTGAGGCTCCAGTACTTTGGCAACCTCATGAGGAGAGAGGACTCCTTGGAAAAGTCTCTGATGTTGGGAAAGATTGAAGGCAAAAGGAAAAGGGGGCGGCAGAGAATGAGATGGTTGGACGGTGTCATCGATGCAACCAATGTGGATTTGACAAAACTCCGGGAGGCAGTGGAGGATAGGAAGGCCTGGCGAGCTCTGGTCCATGGGGTCACGAAGAGTCGGACACGACTGAACAACAACAACAACAACAAAGCACATTCATTCTTGAAACAATACTGTGACATACAAACTCAGCATCCTCTCTACAAAGGACTGTGACTTGGAAACTAAGCAAAGTTACAATATTAAAAATTACAGTTGTCTGCGACTAAATTGACATATTTCAATATTCTCCCTTTTCTTTTAGAGATGCCTGTCAGTGTATCTGTTAGAAGGAAGCAGCAGCAATGTCAGCCTTCTGAGGTAAACTAGTTTATACAGTATGCATCTGATGAAATGGATGGACTGCAGTCTGTGGTAGCTTATGCCAAATGAAATGTGCTGATCCACAAGATGCCTCAGGATTCTGTATTGTGTTTGTCTATTTCTCTGTCCTTTTGACCCTCTGAATCATGAACAAAGCTTCAAGAACAAACTACTTTGGATGAGCCATGTTTCACCTTGGAAATCTCCTGAATCTTTCTGAATCAGTCTACAATGGTACCATGAGTTTTGAAATTAATTTGTTCCCCAGGATGCTTCATAAACCAGAAATTTTCATAACCCAAATCTGGATGGGGCACAATGCACCCTGGGAATGCAAGTCTTTGTAACCTGGGGGTTTTCCACAGAAAAAAAATTGTAACTTGGGTTTTTGCAGAATTTTTTTCAGAAGGACTTCTGGGCGGACTTCCTTTTGTAACTCAAAAACTACGTAACCTGAGGCATCCATAATCCAGGTTACCATTGTAATTTGGTTCAAGGCTGAAAGAGACATGTATCCCTAGTATTAATAACTCATAATTGTGCCTGGAAAATCTGTCTCTATACCCAGGAAAGGAGGTTGACCTATATGTTCTACTCCTCTTAAAACTTCTGGATAATCAAATCAGAGGTATGCTAGGCAGAACACATTGCAGTAATTTATTAACTTTTAAATTTATTTATTCATTTATTTATTTAAGTGTATTTTTACCCCGCCGTTCTCCTTGGAAAAGGACCCAAGGTGGCTTACAGTAATGAGGGATAATATACAGTCCTGTACAATTAAGACATGTTCAAGTATTTCAGAAGAAGGAATTGAGGGACAGCTTACAGCATTAATAGACAACATTACATTAAAGCTACAAGGTTATAAGTACAGTAGTTATAAACACAAAGTCTATGTGAACCTATAGATTCATATAAAATACACATGGTAGTCCATCATTCAGGAACAGCTTGCCTGAAGAGAAAGGTCTTTGCCTGTTTCTGGAAGGACAACAGAGATGAGGCAGTTCTGGCCTCTAGTGGGAGGGAGTTCCATAGTCTGGGTTGAGAAGGCCCTTTCAAGGGTTCCCACCAGTCATACCTGTGAGGGCGGCGGGATGGAGAGAAAGGCCTCTCCTGACGACCTTAATACCTAAGTCAGTTCATACTGTGAGATTTGATCTTTGAGGTAGCTAGGGTGCAGGTCGAATAGTGCTTTGTAGGTCAAGGTCAGCATCTTGAACTCTGCCCGATAGCTGATTGGCAGCCAGTGGATCTGTTTTAATAGGGCTGTAATGTGATCTCTGTATTTAGCCCCAGTCAGCAGCCTGGCTGCTGCATTTCGGACCCTTTGAAGTTTCCTGAGGCTTTTCATTGATAGCCCCACGTAGAGCGTGTTACAGTAGCCCGCCGGGACGTCACTAGGGCATGTGTCACTGTGGTCAGAGCTGGTTTCTCAAGAAAGGGGCGTAACTTGCGTACTAGCCTTAATTGTGCAAATGCGCTCCTGGCCACAGCTGTGATCTGGGCATCCAAGCTCAAGGATGAGTCCAAGAACACCCCCAAGCTGTGTACCTGATTTTTCAATTGGAGGGTGACCCCATCCAGTACAGGTTGCATCCCTATCCCTTGATCTTCCTTTCGACTGACCAGGAGCACCTCTGTCTTGTCTGGGTTTAGTTTCATTTTGTTCATCCTCATCCAGTTCATTACTGCAGCCAAACACTCATGTAAAGTTGAGATAGTAGCTCCCTTAGAGTCCGGAGGTGATGAGAGGTAGAGCTGGGTATCACTGACATACTGGGTGGCACCTAACCCCAAAAGACCTGATAATTTCCCCAGTGGTTTCATATAGATGTTAAATAACATAGGAGACAAAACAGAACTCTGTGGAACTCCACAGGTCAGCAGCTGTGGTCTCAAACATGGATCACCTAACACCACTTTCTGCGCTCTATCCTGCAGGAAGGACCGGAGCCACTTTAACGCAGTACCACCAATTCCCATTTCAGAGAGACTAGTAAAGAGTATGTCATGGTCTATATTGTGTCAAAAGCAGCTGAGAGGTCTAGCAAAACCAAAAGGGACGTAGATTCCCTATCTATGTCCCTGCGTAAGTCATCTACCAATGCCACCAATGCCAGTGCCGTCTCCGTCCCATAGCTTAGTCCTGAAGCCAGATTGAAATGGATCCAGGTAGTTTATCTCATCCAGAAACCTCTGAAGATGCGAGGCCACAACCTGCTCTAGGACTTCCCCTAAAAACGGGATATTCGATACCGGTCGGTAATTGTTCAGTATCATTGGGTCTAAGGAGGGCATTTAAACAGCGGTTTTACTATTGCCTCATTTAAGCACGCCAGAATCCTGCCCTGTTGTAAGGAGACATTCACTGCTCTTCCTAACCAGTCTGCCATTACCTGTGGAAAGAGTGAGGAGGGGATGTAGACATACGGTAACTTCTAGGTGGACAGAATCATTAAAGGTGAATCATACAGCTGTGACAGACTCTCTGTCAATGAAGTAAATCTGCAGCTGAGTTATCACTGATAAATGACAATGCAGATTTAAAAAATATGCACCAAAGGGGAGTTCATTGTCACAGGCAGACACTAGTGATAGTGAAATATAAATACTGTAAGGCTTGGGTTAGGCGAAAAAAGTGACAATAAAACTTTTACTATATCATTTCTTGATACTTGATTACTTCACATGCATTGTGTAAGAATTCTTACAACTTTGTACAGTACACATTTTTTCTAAATTGATGACACTGTGCTCCTGAGAGCAAGAGTGCAATTTCCCAGAGACCACCTAGTGAGTTCATAACAAAAACAAACTTGTACGCTGAAACTTCTGAAATCATAGACTTGCGGGTACTTCTGAAATCATAGACTTGCGGGAAACTTCAGAAATCATAGACTTGCGGGTACTTACTGTACTCTGCACCACTAGGACAACTACATCAAGAACGGGCAACCACCTGTATATACTGTACAGTGGAAATGGGCAGGAACAGTGATTTGGAAAACAACCCAAAATCTGAAAAATCGCACCATCGGGGGTCATTCTCGTTGTTACATAGGAACACTTTTGTTGACTGACAGATCTTGGTCCTAAAGGGAAGAGGCAAACTCCAAACACCAGAAGACAGAAATTCAACGGCTAAAGCCAGGCAGAATAGGGATTACTTGCCCCCCCCCTTGAGGTTAAAGCATAGTAGAGGTAAAAATCCCTCCTCATGATTAAATCCAGTCATTTCTTGGCTAATCTACAGGCTCAGGCCAATATGTAACACAGCACCTCTTTTGAAAGAGTCCCAAGTTATTTTGAAACCCAAGGCAGAAAATCTCACAAATGCCTCATCCCTGCTGGCAAGAAAAAAATTGATAAAAAATAACTGATAATTATAGGTAATGAATGGACCACTGTGCTGGCCTTTCGTGACCCTTTGATTCTGCTTCCTCACTTCCTCAGGCTAACCTTGCTTCATAAACAGGCCAGAGGACATCCATGACTTCAAGAGCAAAAATAAAGTACCCTTCAACTGTGTAGGTGCACTCCTGTGTACACTTTTCATAGAATCATAGAATCATAGAGTTGGGAGAGACCTCAAGGGCCATCTAGTCCAACCCCCTGCCATGCAGGAATCCCCATCACAGTATTTCTGACAGATGGCCATCCAGCCTTTGCTTAAAAACCTCCAAAGAAGGAGATTCCACCACCCTTTGTGGCAACATATTCCACTGCGGAACAGCTCTCTAACTGTCATGAAGTTCTTCCTAATGTTCAAATGGAATCTATTTTCCTGTAGTTTGAAACCATTGCCCTGAGTCCTAGTCTCTGAAGCCATGGAAACCAAACCTGTTCCCTCTTCAATATGACATCTTTTCAAATATTGAAACATAGCTATCATATCTCCCCTCAGCCTTCTTTTTGAAAGGCTAAACATTCCCACGTCCCACGGAAAGTGCTGGGATTTTCTCGCCTGGCAACCTGAATTGGATGGAGCTGCGCGTAACAAGTAACAAATCCCACCCGGGGGCGGGGTGGGGGGTGGGAATTGAGAGTCTACGGTGGGTGGCGGTGATGCGGAGGGAAGGAAAAACCCTGGGTTGAAAGATGGAGGGCTTTGAGGTGGCGCTGCTCCAGGCGGGGGGGGGTAGTGGAGAACCCGCCGCGGTTACCATGGCGATGCTTCACACCGCTATTCATCCCCCCTCCTCCTCCTCCTCCACCCCCCCACGCACACCTCGTTGCCATGACATCATTTCAACCAATCAGGAGGCGGCTTGGGAAGCCGGGCCCGTTAGGGTTCGGGCGAAGCGAGGGGAAGACTTTCGCCGCGCACGACGGGAGGAAGTGTGTCCCTTCGAGCGGGCGCCGCCCCCTCCTCCGGAAGTAGGCGTTGAGAAGAGGGAGGCGGTACCGGCGGTGAAGCTCGCCCAACTCCTGGCGGCTCCCTGCTCCTCCTCGTACAAGTGAGCGGCGGTGGCGGCGGCGGCGCTGGTAAAGGTGGAGCCGGTGGCTCGAGCGGGTCTCGCGAGAATTGCCCCGCTTGGGTCAGGAGGCGGGGAGCGGAACCATTCCTCCTCCTCCTCCTCCCCCCCCTCGCGGCTGCCTTTCTCTCTCCCCCCCCCCGCTCACTTCCCTCCTCCCCCTCCAGGAAGAGCCTGGGCCCAGGCACGGGAAGATGGCGGCGGCCGGAGGCGGCAGCAGCAGCAGCGGTAGTGGCTGCGGCGGCGGCGACGGCGGCGGCTTCTTCTTCTTCTGGACCGCGGAAGGGCCCGAGCTGTGAGAGACCCCCCCCACCCCCCAAGCGCGGGGCCGGCGTGGACGGGCGGTCGGCGAGCGGAGGCGGAGGATGAGCTTGCTTTGCGCTCAGTACCTCCGGTAAGAAGGGCGAGGGAGGGGGTAGCGTGGGAGAGATGGGGCCAGAGGGGCGTTTAAGGGGGGGTTGCCCCGTCCGTTGTGGGGGGGGGGGAGACACACCACGACCTCATGGAGAAGGGGGATGCCCCCAGGATATCCACCCGTGAGGGGTCTTTCTTCCCAAGCCACCGCCCCCCCCCCCGTCGAAGGCGGAGGCCTTGGAGAAGCTGGCGTGCCCGGGGAAGGATGCTGCTTGGGTGAGCCTCCCAGGAAAGGCTTCTTCTGTCAGGTGGCGACGGTGATGGAGGAGGAAGGGGAGGAAGATGAGACATGGGAGAGCATGTTCTCCAAGAAGAGATTTTTCACAGTCTGTGGATCCAGTTTAGGCTGTTCTTGCTCATTTATGCCCAGGCAGAAGGAATTAGGGTATAGGTGAGAAATCGCATGCATAAAACGTCAGTGTGTAAATAATGACATTTTTTTTAAAAATAGCAGCATCTGTCTAGAATTTTTATATACCATTTGTGTTCAGGTGTTTTAAAACCCATTCCTACTAAGGATTCAGTGGGAAAATGAATAAGATTTTTTCCTCAATTTCTTCTTTGATTCACTTGCACTCATGTTCGGAACATACTAAAATTCAGGGAATACAAACGGATTTAAGCTGTCACAAGGGGCTTGAGGGTTGGAAGTGTACATTAATACAGTATTTGAAATAAAGTGTTGTATGTACGCAAGAGATCACAAGGGGGAAACTGTATTAGATCTGTAATAATGGAGTGATTCTTTTGGTAAGCTTACTGAAGGGAACACATGGAGAAATAACATGCGGTGCAGAAAGGCAGTGATGTTTCATGGTTGATGGGAGAGAAGATGGTTCGATGAGCTAATGAGAAGACAGCATGCTGCAGAAGAAGAGGCTGTTGAGGAGAAGCGAGGGACCCTCAGTCAGTTAAAGGCACTGTGTACTGGCTAATGAGTGGCTCAATATGATACCTCTGCTGTCACAGATATATTTTAGTTCACATATAATTCTGTCACGAGTTCTGCAGTACTGATTAGATGTGCCACAGTAGTACTGTGCAGTTCTCTTCCACCTGTTAAATGGCAGTAGCATTCAATCCCAGGTGATGAAATGAAACTTAACTGCAGCTTCTCTGTTTAAGAAGTTCCAACGTTTTCTAAATTACAGGATTTCTAATGGTATTCCCTTCTCTTATGCTTAATCAGTTTTTGTGTAGAAGGAGAGGTAATAATTTGGTACATGTTTGTTCTATAAACAATGCTGAAAATATATTTTGAAGTCACAAGCCAGTGCTGTCATGGATAAAGAGATGCATTCTTCCCATCTTCAGTCAGTCGTGCCTCAGACATTGCTTACATTCTTCTGTCATCTTGATGCAATTTAGATTTGTTTAGATGATATTTTTAGGTGATGAACATTGCTAGTGCATATAGGCATTTCTAGATGATGAGCATCACCCTAGCAATTCAATTCAAGAAGCAGAGCAACAGTTGAGTAAGAGAATTTAACTTATTGAGGTCAGATGTCTTATGTTCCCTACTGCTTAGGTTTTTCTATAGTGTTCTTTCCCCCAGTGTAGTGTTTCAGACTCCCACACATACTTTGAATCTGGGTCACATCAATACACTGATGATGCTCATTTTTATATATTAATTAAACACTCTGGAACTTCTATGCAGTTTCAACTAATATCTAAAAGTAATACTGTACTTAGAAGAGTGACGTTGAACAGATGATTCAAAAGTGATGCTAATGAAAAATCCTTCTACCCTAGAAGGCTAAATATGCCGGTAGTTGCTGGCATTCTTGGGCCACAGTCCAAGTTTCTAACAATGATTGTCATTTTCAACTTTGTGTATTAAGGTGGTTTCTAGGGGTGCTTTTTGTCAATTTCATCTGAGGAGCAGAAGCTGCATCTAACTACAGTATGGAGGTTAGATATGGTGCCCTAAAAACTTTCCCTCTAATTTCTGTGCTTTAATATCCTAGTATCCATTGTCTTGGCTTTCCCTTAAAGATGGCTCAAAATCTACAGGTCACACAAAATCCTATTGCACGTCTCTTTTACATGTCAGAAATGAGAGCCTTTGCTTTATCAGTTGAATTGACTACTGTCACACTTCTGATCCCAGTTCAGTTTGCTGATTCTGATATATAAAGATGAACATTGCTTGGAGTATGCCTACTGTGACCCTCCAAATAATTTGCAGCCAGCATTCCTGTTGTTCCTTGACCATGCCACCATGGTCTGGTGAGCTGTAGTACAACAAATTCTGCAAACCCAGAAATTCACAATCACAGTGTTAGACTTCTTCATTCTCCTTATTCCTTCTTGAACCAGCTTTTAATCAGGTCTCACTCCACTTGAGTTTTTTTTGTCTAACATAAATGCTCCAGTAACATACAATGTGAACCTAGTATGAGTTCCTCTTCAGCCCCAAGAGTGCCTAATGTCTCCTCTATGGAACACAGTAATTGTTCCTTTTTTCTTTCATTAATTAATGAATTAATAATTGCATTCTATCAATGGTGACCTATCCAGGGTTTTCTAGGTACAGAATACTCAGAATGGGTTTACTGTTCCCTTTTCCTGGGGCATCTTGGCTACGCAGACTGGCTCTTCCCTTGGACACCCAGTGGGAAATCAAACTGCAAACTTTGGGCTCTACAGCTAGATACTGTACTTAAACTCTGGAGCTATCCAGCCAGCTTCATTCATGAAGGGCTTAGAAATGCTCCTTTCTCAGCGGGCCTGTTGGATACTTCCTTAGAATGATTCTTTGATTGGCTAAAGACCTGTGAGTAAGCATGTTTATATTCCACCCCCCCACATGACCACAGTTTTATTTTTCTTTTGCAAATCTCTTGTTGAAAAATGCTGAGAAAGCACATGTTGAAAAATTAGCATGCAAACATTTAGAATAATTTCAGGGATGACTGGAGATTTCCTCTTGGAGTTAATTTGCAATCCTTTTAGTACTTCTGAGGTCGGTAAAATGAGTACCCCGCTTGCTGGGGAGAGGCAGTGTGTAGCCTGCATACTGTAATTAAACTGTCATTCGTCCAGAGATTGCTTGAAGTGGTATGGGGCAGTATATAAGCAGAATACTTTAGATGATAAACCTCACAGTTACATTTTTGCTGGATCTTGGCGTTTGTAGGAAAGCAGTATCTTGTATATGTTGGTTCCAGATAAGGTGGACAAAATCTGATTTTGATTTAAATGAAAAAAATAGATTTTATTTAAATAATCAAAAATCCAGTTTTAAAGGATTGATTTGTGATTTAAATTGTGTTTTAAATGAAATCTACCCTGAGCCAAGAGCATCTAAGGCAGTGGTTCTCAACATTGGGCCCACTATCCATTTTGAACTTTACCACTAGCAAACTGGCTGTTGAAGTCAAAAACATCTAGAGGAACAAAGGGATATCTGGAGGAATAATCACTTATCTCAAGTACACATAGAATATTTTCATTGAATGTGGAAGGCAATAAGGGTACCAGTAAAGATGGCAAAAGAGTGGCATAATATTCTCCTGACAAGTTTCCCTGACAGAGATGTAGAGTTCTGTGTCTGCAGAAGCTTCTGACCAGTCATCAGTAGTGCCTCAAGGTACATTGCATTACTCACAAAGCTCTCTTGTGAAAATACTTTCTTTGTGTTTAGTCTAGTTCCTAGTTTCATTCGCTTATGTTTTGCTTCTTCTTGAAGTAGTTTAATTAAACCTGCAGTAAAAGTCATTACACTTCTAAGACATCCTGCTTTTGTTCATTTATTCCCTTTACAAAAATAAGGGGTTAATTTTTAACAAAAGAGTGGTAGTGGAAAATTATGTTAACGTGATCACTCCCAGACTGGTGACCTGTAGAGTTACCAGACTGCAGATTCTGTTGTCCAATGTATCTGGAAGACACCAGGTAGAGGGGAGGAGGATCTGGATTAGTATACCTGTAGACTCTGCCTAGCCATTTGAGCTGGTTAAGGGTGAAATCCAGTATTAATTCAAAACTTCAAATATCTTCCTGAAGTCTAGTAAATGAATTGAAAACCTCCAATAGAATTAATGAACAGTATAAGGACATTTTCCAAAGGCCTTTCAGGAATTCCAATTTGCCCAGACACTGAGTTCATATATGCACCTGTTATAACTTCTGAATCAAAGCAATTTTGAACTTTCTATGTTTTCATATCAGAGCAGCTGGTTAAATTTGTGTGTACAAATTTGCCAGTATTTGAGTACCAATTATATCTCGTGCTAAATTGCAAAGAGGCAAGAACAAAAATGGGAAACATTTCCATATTATAGCTTTTCTTGTGTTTCTGAATCTTTTATGTTGGTCTGCTGAAGTTTTTTCTCATAGACATACAGTGTTACCTTGACTTGCGGTTGCTTTGACAACCAAATAATTCGACTTATGAAATCCTCATGTGCTCCTCATGACAGCTGACTTTGACAGGTCCTACCTGTCAAAGTCATATGTCTGGTGGGAAAGCGGAAAGCAGCCAAAGTCTGCCCCCATAGCCTTGGAAAGGAAGCACTTACCTCTGAGTAAGTGCTTATTCAGAGGTAAGCGCTTGCCTTGCAAGGTGCCAGGGCAGGGCGAACATGCTTCCACCCTAGGAGATCCCTGAAATGGATGCATCCTCCTGATGCCTGGGTGGTTTGGAAAGGAGGTGCGCCTCCTTTCCAAACTGCCCAGGCTGGGCGAACATGCATCTGCCCCAGGGATCTCCTAGGGTGGAAGCATGTTTGCCCAGCCTGGGTGCCTTGCAAGGTAAGCAGCGGCGGCAGATTGCCACCACCGCTTCCCTTGCAAGCCTCTCGGGCTGGGCGAAGCTCAATGGGTCCGTGTTCTCCCCACCAATTTGGTGAGCAGAACATGGACCCATTGATCTTTGTGCAGCCCAGGCGGTTTGGAAGGGAAGCACTTACTCGGAGGTAAGTGCTTGCCTTCCAAAGTGCCTGGGCTTCTCCTTCAGTCAAGGGCAGCCAAAGACTGCTCTCCACCCCCCCAAGCTGATTTTGACAGGTCAGACCTGTTAAAGACAGCTGTCTGGCAGGAAAGTGGAAAGCTGCCCTTGATTGAGGGGAGTTGGGACAGTCTTCCCATAGGAATGCATTGAAAACCTATTAATCCATTCCTTTCAGAACAGATTAATTGGTTTTCAGTGCATTCCTGTGGGAAACCGCTGTTTGACTTATGAATAGTTCAACTTCCGAATTTGCCTTTGGAACAGATTTAAAACGTGAGTTGAGATACCACTGTAGAAGTCTAGTGCCATGTACAGGAGAAAGAGAAAATCCTGTTGTAGGACTTTGTTTCTTGTGCCTAATTTTCTTGGCTGTATTTTGATTCATCAGTAGAGTTTTTAGTTCAATCTGGGTTTGTTCCTGATCAAATAACACAGTAGCCTTAAAAAATAAACAGCCAAAGAAATTCTGTTTTCTAAATTCTGTTTAAAATATATATTGTTATATGATTAGTGAGTATCTTGGAGGAAAATGTCACTAGGGAGGGACACTCCAGAAATGGTTAGAAATAGAGATGGGCACGACCAGGAAAAATGATGTTTCGAGTTGTCGTGTGTCGGAGCCGGCCCGTTTCGGCTTGTTTCCGTTCTTCGTGAAATTTCTCAAAAATTTGTCATTTCGTTTGTCGTTTTTTCGTCTGTCGTTAGTACTGGTTTGGGGGGGTGTGGGCTCCTGGAGGCACCTCTCTGGGGTGGGTGCCTCCTCTGGCCCGCTACAAAGGGAAAGCGGGCTCCTGGAGGCACCTGGGGTGGGAGCCTCCTCTGGCCGGTTATGAAGGGAAAGCAGGCTCCTGGAGGCACTCTCTGGGGTGGGTGCCTCCTCTGGCCCGCTACAAAAGGGTACGCATAGCCAATTGGATATGCATACCAAGTTGCAGTGGCAGGCAGAGGCACCTCTTTTGGGCGCCTCTACTCTGACTCACTAAGAAGGACAGCATACTGGCATACTGGCAGCATATGGTGCACTTAGGCTGGGGAGCGAGGCCCTCTGGGCGCTCTATGGCTCACCAAGAAGGGAAGTGTATTTGCGTGTAGTGCAATGCGAGTACACAGATCTGGCTTAGGGTTAGGGTTAGCGCAAGGGCTAGGCTTAGGGTTACGGGTAAGGTTAGGGTGAGTTCGTGGGGTGCACCCTTGGGTGCCTCTCTAACCCACTAAGAAGGACAGTGTACTGGCGTATGGGTTAGGGTTAGGGTTCGGGCTAGGGTTAGTGGGCTTTTTATGCCCAACTGGCACATCCCAGAAGTCTCTGTCAAAACCTGGTCAAGTGGCCATGCAATTGGTGGAATGGCTCCAAAAATTTGCATGGTCCACTCCCATAGCCAGCCCATCATTGCGCAGGTGTAAAAAAATAAAAATAAAATAAAATAAAATCAATGGAGACGTTTTGTTGCAAGAAAAACCCACTGCTGCTACTGTAAAAATTCAGGCAGTTTTAAAATAGCTAGCTATTTTCGCATGTTTCTGTGGTGCTTTGGTGTGTTTTTGGACCACGATTTCAAAATAAATATTGCGGTCGCCCCATTTTGGATCCCCTGCCCGCACCATATGGCATGGCGAGTTGGCGAGACGACGAGGATGCCCCCCACCAGAGCAGCCCAGGACAGGAGAGGGGGGGAGGCTGGGGACCCCCCCCCCCAGAAACCACCCCGCTGGTAGGTGCAACTCAGGCAGGCATATATTTGCCTGCTTTTTTGGCCGTTTTTTTTTTATTTTTAAAACTTTTTTTCTGTGCCGCTTGGCATCACGCAATCGCTGCGATGCCAGGAACGACAACACGACAAATCAGACCCAATTTTTCTTTAGTCGGTTCGAGTTCGAGTTCTGGCGGAGTAATTGTCGTTCTTCGTTCCGTTGCGTAACGGAAACGAGGAACGGAAACGGAAACGAGAATTTCGCCAAGTCGTGCCAATGTCTAGTTAGAAACTCCAGTTACACTCAAGTATTCAGTGAGCCCTTCTTCTGGTAATGCAGAAGTCATTGTGGCCTACAGGCTAGAGAGCTTTTTGGCATTGTATATTGCACTGGAAAAATACCAGGAACTAGAAGGCTTGGTGCATCTCTTAAGAGTATGCTGACTTCCTACAGTACTATGCCCTTGGGTCAAATCCCGTGTCTGGCTGAGCTGCTTGTAGAGATTATGCTCAATCATCTTAACGGCAAATGTTCACATTCTGATGGAGACCCTTGAAAGCATTTTGTGGCATTAGAAATTTGAGATGTTAAATACAAGGACTTTTTAAAAAACTTGTGTATAATTGTAAGGCTATATTAACCTTAAAATGGATGTATGTGTGGGTATGAAATTTCTAGTTGGATCACTTCTGACACACACGTCCTTTTTGAGTCTTTATGTTTGCTTTCTTCTATCCTAATACTTCTGGAGACACAGAGATCAGGGTATGTTCAGTTGCACTTTGTAGTTATGTGCAGTCAAGTCAGCACCAGCTATCATTAGGACTTTCAAGTGAAGTAAGTAGAGGTGGGTATGAAACAGAAAACTGATGGTTCAGTTGGTTCTGTTTAGGGCCCACCCTCGGTTCGGTTTCGGTTTCGTACGAATTTTAAAAAAATTGTACGAAACCGAACTGAGCTGGGCGGTGGTAGACTGTCCCACCGCCACCTCCGGAGGCTTGGCCGCAGCTGGGCTGGGTGGTAGTAGACTGTCTCTTCGCCAGGCGGCGGTAATCTGTCCCACCGCTGCCTGTGGAGGCTTGGCTGTGGCCGGGCCAGGCGGCGGTAGACTGTCCCACCACCACTTTTTCCCCCAGTGCCAACCACGTGGCCCCAGAGGCTGGGTCGGCACTTTTCCCCCCAGCTGCGACCATGCGGCCCCAGGGGCCGGGTCAGCGCTTATTTTTTTTTTTTAAGTCCCAGACACTGGGGGGCTTTCCTCCCCTACAGCTGAGAGGCACTAGCTGCTGCGCCCATTTTATTATTTTTTTCTCCTGGTCCTGGTCCCTGCGAGGAGAAGAGAAAACGGCTACAAGGGAGGGGGGGGGACGAAAAATGAAACAAAACAGAATTTTCAGTTTTGTTTCATTTTCCTTTGATGGGTTGGATCGTTATTCATTTCGTTACCTAACGAAACGAATAACGAAATGAATTACAAATTAATTTCATGCCCATCTCTAGAAGTAAGATATTAAGGAGTGCTTTTACTAATTCCCCACCACTGCTGAGCTCCCATGGTTGAGTGGGGGATTCAGACCCAGGCCTCCTGAGTCCTATTCTGCTGCACCATGCTGGTTATCCTGCACTACAAATATAAAATCTGCGTTCAAATGAAATTGTTTACTTTACAAAACTAATTGTATTATTATTATTGATAAAAATGATAAAATCCATGCATGCTTTGTCGGGGAAGTGCATTATTTGAGAGTAGTCTCTAGTCTCTACCTTTTACAATGCTGGTGGTTTTAAACATTTCTGCTTCTAAGGAATTCCTGCTGGATTGCTCTGTACAGTGTACCCTCCAATGTTTGTCTCAACTGCATGGGCCTCTGACCTCTGTGTGTGTGTGTGTGTGTGTGTGTGTGTGTGTGTGAGAGAGAGAGAGAGAGAGAGAGAGAGAGAGAGAGAGAAAGAGAGAGAGAGTCCCCATGTGGATTCTATCAGGACTAAAGCATAAACAGCCACGAATGGGTGTGCAGGGAAAGCACTGTGTGGAGGGGTGTGTGCCTGCCTGTACCTTGGCTCTATGTGAACTGAAAATGCACCTTAAATACTTCAGATAATACTTGTACATTTTTGTTTGGTGGTAATGCCCCTCCACTCCTTTGCAATCTGTAGCTGTTTATCATTGCTTTTTCCTTTCTTATTTCATCATAATCTTCATCATCTTGGAACGGGAGAGCTGGAAGGAACCCTATCAGTCATTGAGCCCAGGCGTTCTCAAAGGGACACAGTGGGGAATTGAACTGCCAAACTCTGGCTTCACAGTCGGAGGCCTAAACCATTGAGCTACCTAGCATCTTGCTTTTCACTATCTGTTCTTGAAATTCATGCCTTTTGGTTCTATCTGTTGAAACCAGCTATAGAATAAAAAAAAGTATAGTGTCACCTCAGCATTGTCTGTTTTGATCCACTTCCCTCACCTTTGTCTTTGGTTCCAAGGGCATGTTCTATTTGCTCATTTCTAAAATATATTCCATACATTGCAACAGTCTGGATTCCTACACTTTGTCAACAACTCATGAGTTTGTTTTATAGTCTTTTGCTGCACCAACGTGTTCACCTTCAGTGCAACCACTGGGGAAGGCTAAATATGAGAACTTAAGAGAACATAGGAGGTTTTGTATGCCCGTTGTTGACTTTCAGACACTGTTTCTGTGGGATTGGAATAATGGGAGTGCTTGTAAATTCCACAAATTGACAGAGATGTCTTTTTGACAATTTCTATTCCTTTCTGAATGCATGTAAGGCCTATAGTCAAAAGATATGAAGCTTTAGAAAATGTGCTGAGAAAACAAGCTTTCTTAGCTATCTCCAGGCATTCCATAAGGTAGTGCTAATTAATGGGGGATTGCTATAGACAGTGAAAGATCTGTCACTGAGTCTTGTTGCTGTCCCAGCAGTTTTCAAAAGCAGTTGTGCAGTGTTTTCATTAATAACGCTCTGTAAACTCCATATTATTAATTTTTAAAAAATGGTTGTATGAAAACAGACTGTTTTTGAAAAGTAAACTTGTGATTGTAGATACGGCAGAAACATGTTGGTATTTTTTGTCTTCTTTTAAAACATCTTATGGATGTTGTAGATATGGTAGAAACATATTGGTACTTTTTGTCTATAATTATAACGTTTTACAAATTCAATATATCCTTTATTACCATGTCTTAGTTTGGCTAGTGTAGGACAGCGACATCAGTCTTTAAGGCAGTAATGGAAATACTACATTGGCTGTGCTTCCCTGCCAGGAAAACCAGGTTTGTTGCTCACTGTCGCCTTGTGAAAATTTCTTTTGCCTGTGGAGAATATCTGGGTTTTTTTTTACTTCCTGTATTCATCCCTCTTAAAGCTTACTCCCTCACATTACATGTAATGTTTCTGAAGAAAGCTTTGCATAGCTTTCTTTTTCCTCTGCCTTCCTTATTTCAAGTTGACCCCATGAAGAACATTACAACAGGATTCTCATACTTTTAAGTGGTTCCTTTATATTCATTGGAGCATGTGTACTTCAGGGATCATAATGTCTTAATTCTTACACCATGTATTCAACTTGACTGTCTGTTATGAACAGGGCAGAAGAGAACAAAGTATGTTTATATAAATAATTGCATTGCCTATTTAGATGCATGTCAGTTATTTCATAATTTTTGTGGAAGTACGTTTGCTTGTCTGTGGATGTCCATCCTGTACCACATAAAAATAGTAAACCTGCAGCTTGCCATATGTTGTTGGACACCACTGCTGAGTGTTATGTGCTTACAATACAGTATTCAGAGCACTGCAGGTTTTCTGTCCCTTTTGGTGATTGTTGATTTGTATCTATCTGTTAGTCTGTAACTATGTATTTTGCCTCTGCACTACATAATTAAAGAACTTTTTTTCCATGATAAACATGCGTTTACAAATCAAGGCAGATTTTTCACTGACAAAATTTGGGGGAGTGATTTGCAGAGGGAGAAGTGGCAGCCATGATTGTGCATTCCCCTGTCTTGACACAATGAATAAGGAGGAAATTGTGGTTGATGAAAAGGTTGCAGGAGAAAGGTATACATCCTGCTCTGCTTTCTTCTTACATTGTTGTTCTAATGTGGAGAAATAACAGCACAGCTTTGGTTCTCAGAATTGTGTCCTTTGCTGAATGTGGGAATTAGCAGTATTTTACCCAAGGAGATGTGGTGATGGTGTTGGCCATTTGTGTTACATAATACTGCATTTTGAGGCCTATGGATTTTCTTTCAAACAACTCCAGGAGAAAAGAAAAATGCACACATGGTATATGGTTTTGCTTCTGCTTCGACTCAGAACTGAAGAATCATGCTTGAGGTAATGGGATGTTGGCCTATAGTTCCTGAAGGCTTTCAGTTTAAGTGTTTTGCTTCAGTTTAAGTGTGTGTCCTGATAGTAGGGTGCATACTTCTCAAATTAGTGACTGCAGGAAAGATGAGCTGTAGTTTGCCACCTTGGCTTTTTTGGTTGTGTTGAGTCTAAGTGTTGAGAGATAACAAAGGCAAGTTTTAAACATGCCACATGAAATCTGGAAGGACAAAGATTGTTAGGGGCCTCATTGGAATTGCTAGTAATTCACAAGTAAGGCTTGAATGTCCTGTATAGTCGGTGATACAGGATAGAACAAGCAGAATGCATCGGGTATAAAATAGAAATACATAGACAACTTGCTACATTTGTATAATTCAAGACAGGATTTTTTAATAAACAGTATTTGGACCAGATTTCTGATATGTGTAGGGCCACACTTAGGGTAAATGTACATAACAGTTTTCTGCCCTGGAAACAGTCCCAATAATCTATTGGATATGCTTCCTTGGAGAAGTAGAGTGTATGCCACAAGAGATTATGGGTAAAGTCAGTGGAACTGACTTGCTATGTGACATTATATCTAAATTTGTTTGAGTTGTCTCCAAACATTTGAACCAGCGCTAATTGCCTTTTTATTGACCTTGAGAGTTGTTTAAATAGATGTGGGTTATAACAAGCACATCTTGAGTGTTTCTCTACAACATATTTGGAAATACTGTACTTTCTTTAATTTTTTCTTCAGTTCTCCACATTTCTTCCAACATTATATTTTCATTTTTGTGTGAAAGCATTTTCTCATTGCTTTGGCTCTTTCCTTTAAAATGTTGATTTTTCCTTCGAGTGTGCGCATATGCATAACGTTTGGGGTTAGAGATTTTAAGTATGCATTGCTTTTCTTGGGTCTGACTTTTGTAATATTTGGAATCTAAGACATAACAACCATGTATAATTGTGGTTCTCCTTGTACAACTGATCATTTTTAAATGTTGTTTTTTTATGTTTGTATATATTCTATTTAAGGAACCTAAATACACCACCAACAATGACTGTTTCAGGTCTGTACTATAAATATGAAAACAACAATGTAATATAATACCATGGCATAAACAGATATCCTGCAGTTAAGAGATTTAAGTTCAATTGGTGTTGTCAATAGAATGTCAACAGTTGGTTGTCTGGCCAGTGTGCTATTGTTGTTGTGATGCTAGACATAAGATAATTTTTACATACTGTATAGTAGATATGTTTAAATATTTGCCACATCTTGAGTAGGCTGTTGCTTCATTTGTGGTCACTGTTAGTTTCAGCCTTGTAGTTTTGGACAGGCTCTTTAAAAATAGGGATCTTATTTCAAAAGAGTCATCACTGTGAGTTTCTTGGGGTTGAATTTAGGACCTATGTTGTGCAAACCATCCCATAGGCTAGGTAATTTTTAATGTCCTTGTGCAAAGGTAGTATTTTACTTGGCATACCAGTTCAATTTTCTGGCACATTATAAAGAATTAGAACATTTTCAGTGCTCTTCACACTGTCCTAAGTTTTGCCATTAAGGAGTTTCTGCTTTCTATGTTATTCTTTCTTCAGCAGTACGAGTTTGTCTGGATAAGTCAGGGGACACTGCCAGTTATTTTCAGGGAATGCTGATATAGGAAAAACTGCTAAAATAAATAGCGAGTGTTAGAAGGTGCTAGTTGCCAGGAAGGCCAGCCTAGGGCAGTAGCTTTGGCAGCAGGTATTTGAGAGTCAAGATGAAGATTATTTTGGGGGTCAAGTGGATGAACATGGATGACATGAGCCTCTGGGTTTAATATTTTTTTTGCAAGAGAAAGATGGATTTGAGGGGCCAAAACATTTTGAGGCCTCTTTTCAGGATAGTGTTTCTTTCTGTGAAATAAGATGGCATCTTAAATGCAGGATAAATAGAAGCCAAATTTAGGATTTCATTCAGATAACAAACTCATAAAGTCTTTGGATGTAATTTTATAGATCCTTGAAAACCTCTGAATTTTATTCAGCATGTAGTTACAGATTAGAAATAAAAATTTGCCTTTTTAATGCTGCTGTTTTAAAAAGGTATCCTAATTCATATGCATATTTCTCAAGAGGGATATATGTTTATGGATCATGTCGAAGAAAATGCCTTATGAAATTAAGGTTTCTGTCCATTTTAATACAGTATTGAATATATGTATATTCAATACAAATAGAAACTGAAATCAATTATTAGATAACATTCTGCACATGTCCATTTGCCAAATGATAACTCAGTATGGTATGCAGGTAACCATATGGTAAACCTATAGTTGGTAATGCACTGCACGATGATATGCTTGACTTGTATGTGTGTAAATAAACTTAGCTTACATAGAGTGGGACTAGGTAGTGTAATACTATACTTTGAATGAGCTATTGGAACTTTTTTTGTTTGAGCAATTATGGCACAGTTGCCTGCTGTTTCAAAGTTGTGAAAGAGATAGAGATGAAGGAAGCACTGTGATCATATAGCATTCTGCTTACAAAAAAGTCACCCAAGACATACAGTATTGCACTTTGAATAGTAGACATGGGCACGACTCAGCGAAATTGTCGTTTCCATTTTCGGTTGTCGTTTCCGTTACGTAACGAGAACGGTAATGATAATTAAGCCGTCAGAACTCGAACTCGAACCGACAAAAGAAAAATTTGGTCGGGTTTTCGTTGTCGTTTATGGCATCGCGGCGATGCAATTGCCAAGCAGCACAGAAAAAGTTATGACAAGTAAAAAAAAAACCCGGCTCCCGGCCAAAAAAGCAGGCGAAAATATGCCTGCCTGAGGACACCTACATGAGGGGTGGTTTCTGAGGGGGGGTGTCCCCCGGCCTTCCCCCCCTCCTGTCCTGGGTTGCTTGCACCAGGCTGGGGGGGGTCATCCTCGTTGTCTCCAGAGTCCATGCCATGCGGTGGGGGGGGATCCAAAATGGCAACCGCAATATTTATTTTTAAATCATGGTCCAAAAACCCACCAAAGCACAACAGAAACATGTGAAAATTAGGTATTTTAAATGCCTGAATTTTTATAGTAGCAGAAGTAGGTTTTTATAGCAGTAAAAGGTCACACTGATTTTATTTTATTTTATTTTTTTTTTTTTTTTTTTAGACCTGCCCCTTGGGGGAGGGAAAGGGGATGCACCCGTAAAATTTTGAACCATTTCACCAAGGGCATGGCCAGGTTTTGACTGACCCTTCTGGATGTCGCCCCCCGCCCACTCGCCCGCTCGCCCACCCGCGCCTCCCCCCTGCCACCCCCCCCCCGCCCCCCCGCCCACGCCTCCCCCCTGCCGCTGTCGCCACCCGCCCATGGCTCACCGCCACCCACCCGCACCTCCCGCTCACCCACCGCCCGCCCGCACCTCCTCACCCGCCCCCCGCCCCCCACCCCGCCTGCCTCCTAGGGCGCAAAAACACCCAGCGCCGGCCCTGATTGCGGGACGCCACCATGCTCACTGGGACATCAAATCACGGTAAATCGCGGCGGAAACGACAAATGACCAAACGACAAACAGAACGACAAATTTTTGAAAAATTTCACGACAAACGGAAACGACCCGAAACGGACCCGTCCCGACAAACGACAACTCGAAAAGTAATTTTTTCTGGTTGTGCCCATCTCTAATAATTAGTTTCTTGCCAGTGGCATTTCTAGATGTAAGCTAATAGGTAATATTTAAATACAAGCAACTGATATAGTGGATAGTTTGTTCCCTGCTGATTAACACATTGTCATTGAATTCTATTGGATTTGTGGGAGCATTACATCTCATGATGTGGATTAGAGTAGGTAATACATTACCTGTCTAGGCTTCTTCCTTCTTATCAAGTCCAAGTCAGATCCATCTTAACTATGGTTGTTGTGAGGGATACCATCCTGGCTTCAGAAAGCAATTAATGCCTCCTTTTAAAAAAAAACTTCACTAATTAGAGGAAGTTATTCTAAGGCTTTTGCAGGTATAGTTTTGATTAAAATTTTACCAATTCTTTACAGAGATTTCCACACTTCCCTTTCCTTTTGCTGAAGTGAGAGAAGGGCCTGTCAGCTACAGTCTTTCCTGGATGAAACAGATTTTTAGATCCATTTCATTCTGGCTTCCAGCCATATTTTGGGGCTCATACTGTTTTGGTTGCTGTCATTGCTGACCTTCATTTGCAGAGAATAACCTCTTAGCAGCTTCCAATACCATCAGCCATAATATCTTTCCAGAGTGTCTGCAGAGATTGGAGGTGCTGGTTTGTGAAGAGCTCTTCTTTTCTTATGTGTACTTGTCTGTACCTGGCAAGTGGAATCATGGATATTTTGTTCTTGAGTACTTGACTGGAAGTACCAGTGCATTTGGAAAGGGAGTACTCTAGCAACATGCTGTCCATGAAAAACCTTGAGCACATCCCCAGCCAAAACAAGGGTTGAATTAGGAAATTCAGAAGTAATCTCAAGATACAGTTAGAGGAGAATAAACCATCTGTAATTCCAAATTGGAAGCTATGGTCAGGAGTGCATTTATCTTATTTAGGTGTTGCACCATTCATGTTTTGTGTGGAACAGTCTTAGAAAAATGCAAATGTGGAATAACTTTTGTACCAGGTATTGGGGAACGTCACAACCTAACGTTCCTTGTTACTTCCCAGTTTCCTTAAACTCAGTGCAAAACTATCCCTTTCCTGACTTGCAGTCCTTGGTGATATAGTCTGTGTAAATCACATTCTTGAAAAACATTATGGAATGTTGGAGGAACTTTAGGGAGATTTTAAGTCCATTGGTTTCACCTTTGATTTGAATAACAGAAATTAAGAGTTTCCCAGAAAATTTAAAAGGGAAGTTAAATAAGCTACTGCATGATAAAAATGTTATATACTTGCGGGATTGGTTAAAGCAAATGCAGAGTAGACAAAGCATAACGGAAAAATTTGGAGGAAATATTACCTGGTTGACCATTAAACAAATGAAAAAATGGACTAAAGAATGGATAACTAAAGTAGGAGAATGTAGAAAATTGACCAGATTTGTTTACCATGATGCTTCTCTTGAACACTGAAGGGTTAGATGGTGTATACAGTTATAGCATCATTCTCTGTTCTATGTTTGACCATTTGAGCAATTCTGGGTTCCTGCAAGCACTTTCCTGGGGCTGTTAGGTTAGGTATAGATTGATGGTTTCTGATGGCAACCATTTTTCTGATACCTGCTTATAATGATGCTATACTGTTTCACTGATAATAGCATGGTTATTTGAGGTTATATCAGATCATTGCTGAAGTAGTTTCCATGAAGTACTTTACCATTTTTCTAGATCAGGCCTGCCCAATAGGTAGACCGGGGGCTACTGATAGCCCGCAAAGGGTTCAAAAGTAGCCCACCGGTCATCAATGAAAAAGTGAGGGGATAAGTTCTCCACCCCTCCCTCCCCCACTCCAAGGACTGCCACTGCCCCAGCAAAGTTCTGGGTCTGCCAGCCCACTGTCTCAGCCGAGCGGGGCAGTTCAAGGGCCATGCCCGCCGGCCAGGTGATCAGCACCTCAGCCTGTTCAAAGTTGGACAGCCCTGGCCTAGACAAACTTCTTCCTGATAATGAAATAGGAATCCCTTATAACATGTTGAAGTTTTACATGCATATAAAAATGACCAATGCAAGTATGCTATACATTGTCTTATTTTCAATGCATTCCTATGGGAAACCGCTGCTCTACTTACAAAGATTTTTACTTATGAGTGTGTGCTCGGAACGGATAAAATTCGTAAGTAGAGGTTTTAGTGTAGTAGCCCTCAGGTACTTTGGTCCAAAAAAGTAGACCTCGGCCTGTTCAAAGTTGGACAGCCCTGTTCTAGATCAATTTTTAAAATAATTGATAGAACTAGAGAGTTACATACTTAAAATCGTAGAATGATTGAATTAGAAGAGGCCTAAAAGGCCGTCGAGTCCAACCCCCTGTCCAATGTAGGAATCTAAATCAAACAAGATGTGACAGATGGTTGTCCAGTTTTCCCTTGCAAGCCTCCAGCACTGCTCACCACCTACTGAAGTAATTGGTTCCATTGTCATACTGCTCTAGCAGTTAAGGGGTTTTCCTGATACTCAGCCTAGATCTGGCTTCCTGTAGTTTGAGCCCATTTTTACATGTCCTGTGTTCTGGGATGATTGAGAACAGATTCCATCCCTCCTCTGTATGGCTACATTCAAGTATTTTAAAAAATGCTATCATATCTCCCCTCAATCTTCTTTACTTAAGGCTAAACATGCCTAGTTCTTTCAGTCTTTCCTCACAGAGCTTGTTTTCCAGTCCCCTGATCATTCTTGTTGCCCTACTCTGATCTTGCTCCAATTTGTTGGCAACCTTCTCAAAGTGGGGTATCCATAACTGGACAGAGTACTCTAGTTTAGACCTAGCCCAGTGCAAAATAGAGGGGAACTAGTACCTCATGAGATTTGGAGACTGTAGTTCTGTTGATGCGTCCTAAAATTACATTTGCCATTTCGCAGCCAGATAGCACTGTTGTCTTATTCTCAGCCTTTGATATAAAACAACTATAAGATCCTTCTCATTTATATTATCGAGACAAGTATCCCCCATCTTGTAACTGTGTTTACCACCACCACCACCCAGCTATAGAACTTTGCACTTATCCCTGTTAAATGCCATTCTGTTGTTTCCAGCCCAGTGCTGAAGGTCTATCAAGATGTTTTTAAATTTTGTTCTTTTCTTCCAAGGTATTAGCTATTCCTCCCAGTTTTGTGTCATCTGCAGAGTTAATAAATACAATATTGGGTAGTGTAATGGTAGGCATCATGCTGATAGACCTTTTTGAGTTGGCCATACTAGTCTTGAAGGAATTATGGTGAAGGTAATAGCCAAATTGGCAACCTTGACCTTACAGTGGGGCTTAGTTAATTCAGAAACCCACTGTATTAGCTTTTCCAAATGTTATACCATTAATACACAGGGCATCCGTTTTTGGTGATCTGCATATATACTTGTGAGCATTGGATTATTCCTACTCAGTGTGTAATAGGAAATGTTCCTTCCAGCT
Organism: Phrynocephalus versicolor; assembly: GCA_023846285.1. NCBI lineage: Eukaryota > Metazoa > Chordata > Lepidosauria > Squamata > Agamidae > Phrynocephalus > Phrynocephalus versicolor. Next base: position 3,830,857 of record JAHTLZ010000129.1, on the reverse strand, counting down.
ATCACAATTTTATTTTAAAATGTGGTAGCTCTGACTCTAATGCAGATTTAAAATTTAAATAAACTGCTTGAATTTCACAATAATGTCTTAGATTTGTATATGATGAATTTGTTTTTGTTAATTATTCTAATATGTATTATTATTACATATTTCACTTGCAGGCAGGCAGAAGTCCTGAAGGCTGACATGACAGGTAATGATATTTGTTTTTCTTTTTAAAAAATATCAGAAGCATAGATGGCCTGTTCTCAACAAAAGCTGTGGTAATGTATGAGCCTACTTGCAGAGAGAGGGATGAATGTCCATCGTTCCTCCCAAACTTGAAATTGCAGGGGGTGGATGAGGATAATTCATTCAGGGTGACAAAAAGGCTGGGATGCTATTGTTTGTGGCTGTTTATCTTCATTTGGCCAGCAGGTTCAACAAAACATTGTAGCCTTCTGTATATGAACTAGGATATGTAGTCTGTATGGTTTCAACTGTGCACTTTTACTAGTTATGCCACCATCCCAAACTTGATATCTTATATTTAGAGATGGGTGTTTCGTTTTGGAAGGGGACTGGTTCCTAAATGAAACACGCCAGCTCCTCTGGCACTTAGAACCCAGTCCCACCCTCTGGAACAAAATCAACCACTGTCTTACCTTGCTGTAGTTTGCGCTGGGCAAAAATCCAACCAAGAAGCAGCTTCTGATGTGTCATCTTTCCCTAACTGGCCAGTGCCAGGGAGAGGGAAAGATAACCCATCAGAGGCTGCTTCCTGGTTGGATTTTCACCCAGCACAAACTACAGCAAGGTAAGACAGTGGTTGATTTTGTTTGGGGGGGGGGGGGAATGGGTTCTGAGAACGAGCTGTGCTGCCATGTTTTGTTTCAGGACCAGCCCCCCTTCCAAACCAAAATGCCAATCTCTACTTATATTTCTTCTGAACTGTGAAAACAAAAAGGAGCATTAGCCTAACTAAGAAAAACTATGTCTAAGAAAGCATGGGCTAGGTATTTATTATATTATCCATATTGCAAATCAATAGAATACATACACTGATGATTAAGTGTTCCACGTATTTTTCATTGTGAAAAGTTCCAAATGGAAGAATATAACATTATGGGATAACTGATTTCATCTGTAGCTCTTATTGAAGTAGTAAAACTGTTTTTTCATAATAAATCTTATTGTGAAGGGAGAAAAATGTATTTGTATTACAAATCTTCATTCTTCTTACTACTTAGATTCGAAACTGGGTCCAGCCGAAGCCTGGACATCCAGACAGGCTTTACAGGACTTATACCAGAAAATGCTAGTTACAGATTTGGAATATGCATTGGACAAAAAAGTGGAACAAGATCTGTAAGTAATTTGATTAAGAAATGTGTGGTTTATCTGAGAAAGGCCCCTTTGGTTAATAGCTGGAGGCAGAAATGGCATCATTCATCAGATAACAGTCTTATTTCTGAGTGTGTACGTTTTATTTTATTTATTTATTTTTGTACTTATTGAACGCCCGAATTTCCCTTGGGAACTCTCCGTGGTGTACAACAAATTGCCCGAATAAACAATTTGCCCAAAAGAACAATCCCCACAATAAATAAAAAAGATAAAACAAAACAACAAAGGACATGTAACAAAAGATCCGGCAAGAAGGGGTGGGAAAAACAAAACAAACCAGATGTGGAACAAACATACCATTGTGCACTCAGTGATCACCGAAGTATTCCCTGAAGAGCCAGGTTTCCAAAGCTCTCCTAAAGGCCGGCAGCAACTCAGCCAGCCTTAGCTTTGACGACAGTCTGTTTCAAAATGCCGGGGCGGCCACTGAGAAGTCCCGGCTTTGGGTAGAGACCCTACGACACGCATGTCCAACCTTCGGTCCTCCAGATGTTTTGGACTGCAACTCCCACAGTCCTTTGCCATTGGCAATTTAAACTTAGAATTATGGGAGATGCAATCCAAAACATCAGGAGGGCTGAAGTTTGGACATGCCTGCCCTATGGGCCTCCCTTGGAGTGGCCACCCGGAGCGAGAGGGAAAGCGAGGTTCTGGTCAGTTGGGGTGAAGCTGATATCTGAGAAATCCGCTCTGCCAGATAGTCACTTATGTTTAATCTGTGGTTTTATTTTATGTTAATTGTTTACTGTTGTATTATGACTTATTTAAGATTGTTGTAAACTGCCCAGAGTAGCCTTGCTGCCAGATAGGCAGTCTAAAAATCCAATAAACAAACAAATAAACAAACATCTACTGATTTTGCAGTTCTTAATATATCACCTAGAAAATTACTTTGAGACTGTGAAGTTTGGCTGAAGATGTATTTTGTGACAAAGTGTGGCATGCTGTTTCTCCAACTACTCTTGGTGGCTACTGCACATTTTTTCCTTGGAGGTTTGGGATTAATTCATAAAGTAGGATCACTTGGCATTTTATAAGTGTTATTGAAAGTACAGCACTTGCCTCTTTTTAATAGAGGCGGGTGACATTCAGTAACTTTTTGAGTCATGTTTCTTTTCTAGGTGGAATCATGCCTTTAAGAATCAGATCACAACTCTACAGGGTCAGGCAAAAAACAGATCAAATCCAAATCGGAGTGAGGTTCAGGCAAACCTTTCTCTATTCCTAGAGGCAGCTAGTGGCTTCTATACGCAGGTGAGTGAAGAAAGAGTGCTATGACTGATCCAGAGAAATGGATTGTAATTCATGACCTTTCATACTAAAATGAATTTGTTAGTATATGAAGGTGCCTCAAGCTTTTTGCTCTGTTTTTCTTATTCAACAACAAATGGGTGAACTGTCTCACTCACTCTATACCCCAGAGCACAGAGAGAACTCCTAGTTCCCTGAGCTCCTTGCCCTCTGAAGATGCCGGCCACAGAGTCTGGTAAAACGTCAGGAAGGAATACTTCCAGAACACGGCCAAACAGCCTGGAAAGCTCACAACAGCTATCAGATCCTGGCCGTGAAAGCCTTCAAGAATACATTGTCACCAATCGGGGTGTTTTTTTGTTTGTTAATTTCTTTCTTTACAACATTGAAGAGTTCTGAAAACCAGCAGGACTTTTAAGAATTCTTCAACCAGGAAGGTTTAAAGGAGAGTTTCTAGCATACATGGAATGACTTGTGCACAGCAGTTTGTAGACTGGCTTCTGATTCAGCTGCTCTTGTATGGTTCATCAACACTATTATTATTATTTTAAATTGCAAAGAAAAGCACACCCAACAATTACAGTGTACTGTATAGCATGAATATAAAAAAATTTAATGCTAAATTCCAAGCCTCTGTGGGTAATACACAACACATTTCAGGTTATAATATTTCCAAAGGCGAGTTTGCTCTTGCTGTTGCATGTGTTTGAATTCTTATTTGTGGATTTAAAAAGGATTTGAATACAGGATATCTTATGTAAAATGAAACTAAAGTAAGACATGACCCATAAATTTGCAACATGTGCGGTAGTACAAAGCATTTGATAGGCTTGTCTGTTGCACTCAACAGTTGGTGAGCATGAAGAGGAGGGCTACTTTTGTGGAAATAAGAGATGAGAATTCTTCTGGATGAGAGTTTAGGCTTTTTTATTCTTTATTTTATGTTGGCTTCATGCAATTTTTATGTATAGAAAAAATGTTGGAGCAACTTCTCAAAGAAGGGCTACAGTGTGCTGAGCTTTGCAGCTTAGGAAAAAAATTGGGGCAGGGTCCATGTATATAGAATTAGATATCCAATAAGTGAAGAAAGATTTTAGCCTCACTCAAGTTTCTCAGAGATGGAGCCATATAATGAGGAGAAATGCTGGAAGATTCGGGATAGACAAAAGGAAGAAATTATTTAAAAACATGAACTACACAATAGTTCCAAACACATACTGTATTTAACCTATGGAATATTCTAGCACAAATTATGAAAAAGGCTATCTTTTAGCCCTGATATATGCTACTTCCAGGATGACACCATGTCCCTGAATGCCAGTTGTACAATAACATGGGAGAATGTTGTCTAGTTTACAGGCTTCCCATGGGCAACTGATTGGCCGTTGTGAAGAGATGGATGCCACATCAAGTAGTATACCTTTGTTCAAATCCAGAAGAGGCCTTGTATTTGTGTGTGTGTTTTCCACATTACCTTTGCCAGTGTTCTTTTGCAGTAGTTGTCTGAATACAAAATACCATGGGGACATAACATAAAATGGGTAGATACCATTAGTCTCTCTTGTCTGGTACTATTCATTCCTGATTGTCATAGGCTTTTCAATACATCCATCAGAACTCTTCAGCTGTGCAGAATGAGTTGATGTATCCAGAAATCTTATATTGGAACCTCAGGCCCTTTTGCATATAAAAAGCACATTGTATTCCTAAGCTAAAGCTTTTTAATGCTTGCTGATGAGAGCCAGTCCTGGTAGTGGGGCGGCTAAAAAAAATCTTGTAAATAAATAAATAAATAAATAAATAAATAAATAAATAAATAAATAAATAAATAAATAAATAAATAAATAAATAAATAAACAAACAAACTCAAATGATCAGACATGATTTCCTTTGCCTGCTAAATTTTCATGAAAATGTGTTATTTTAAATGTAAAATGAAAATTCACAGTTTCATGTAATCTCATGTAGGAGGTCTCTCTTTTTTCCCCAAGGGACGATAGTAATGGGTGTCTGAAGGAAGCAGGGAAGTGCTAAAAGTCAATCAGAGGAGGAGCAGGAATTGTTCTTGGTTATTCTAGAGTGCAGGACATAATTGGCTCAAGTTACAGAAATCAGGTATTGGCTGAACAGCAGGAAGAATTTCCTAAAGTACTACAACTATGGAAACAATTACTTTGGGAGATGTTGAGTACTGCAGCACTGGAGGCATTTTCCAAGAAAAAGATAGGCAGCCATCAGTCAGGTATACTTTAAGTTGGTCTCCTGCACTGAGTAGAGGATTGGCCTTATAGAGCCCTTCCATCTCTGTTGTTCTATTCTGTGACTCAGTTCTAAATACAGACTATGTTTTTAAGGCTTTCCTTGAAAATCTGGCTGCTGCATCTGAAAGGACTTTTTACTTTTGGTCTTATCTAATTGTAGCTGCTGCAGGAGCTGTGCACAGTATTTAATGTAGATTTGCCCTGTCGTGTGAAGTCCTCCCAACTGGGAATTATCAGCAATAAACAGACGCACACCAGCGCCATTGTGAAGCCACAATCGAGTTCCTGCTCATATATATGCCAGCACTGCCTTGTCCACCTTGGAGACATTGGTGAGTAGGAGAAACAGAAAAGATGCTGAACAGGGTTATCAGCAAAAGTAACGAGTTCATACCTTGTGAAGATATAAGTACCGGGAGATTAATGTATACTAAAACATTTTGACATAGGCCAGAGAAAGGAAGAAATTTACGGCTTTGTGACAAAGGATAAGAGGACCTCTAGGCCACTGAGCTAGGACTACTTTATCAGTAGGCAGCATAAGCAACTTTCTTCAACAGGTGCTGTGATTCCATTCAGAGGATAGCGGTTTATTCTTAGGCTCTCTAGAAAAGTGATTGTGATGGAAAATGAAGTAGCTTTTGAAGACATGAATAGGTAGTACTGTTCATGTTGAGCAGGGGTCATCAAATTATGGTCTGTGGGCCGGATCCAGCCCACCAGGGTCTTGAATCCATCCCACCGGCCATGGCAGAACCCCCCCCCCCCACACACACACACTCCCACTCCCATCTGGCAAGTGAGGAGAGCGAAGCAGGTTGAGCATTCCCTCTTCTCCCTCGGAGCTGTGCCAGGGAGCTGCAGAGTGCAGGCTGTGGGCCACTGGAGCTGCCGCATGGGCCTGTCGGGATGGGCAGGCTGTGTTAGGCATGGTGTGGAGGGTATCCAGTAGCCCCCCCCTTTCCCCCAACAGGCAGGCAGGACCGGATAAGGGGAAGCCATGGTATGGGCGCAGACCGCCGGGTGAGTGTCGTGGTACGGGTTGGGTCTCTGGCTAGGCCATGTGGGCTGAATTTGTTTGGGGGCGGGAACTCCCCAGAGGCGGCTGGTGGAGTGTTGTGCTGGCGGCGGTTGGGCACCCCCTCCGCAAGCAGCGACCACCCTACCTGACCCGGCACAGGTAAAACACCTTGCTGGGGGTTTTGGAATGGATACGGAGGGGCTATGCTACGCTATGTGTGCATAGGCATTTGTTCGTGTTTTTTTTCAAACTATAGTCCAGCCCCCAACAGTGTCTGAGGGGCACTTTAAAAAGTTTGAGGACCCCTGATGTTGAGTATAATAGCAATATGCAAATATAATTTGAGAGGGCAGGGACTCCAGAATCAAGACGGCAGCCAGGTGAATATTTTTTAGTCCAGCATTTCCTGGACCTACAGGCACTACTTAGAGGTCTTTTGGTACACACAGATCAGCCCTATTTTATCCTACTAATAAGATTTTTTTTCAGGTTTATATCCTCACTTTCTAACGTTCAAACTGCCTAGATTTGTTATATGAAGATATTACTCTGTGCACTTTTCTAACTTGCAGAACGTCATTGTTTATAAACAAGAGTCTAGTACACTGATTTGTAGAGCAATCTTCTATTTGTCTTTTAAACTTCTGTTGGGTTTATCAGCTCGCTACAGAAATCAGACCAGCCAGGCTGAATCCTACTATCGGCATGCAGCTCAACTTGTCCCCTCCAATGGTGAGTTGTGTGGTTAAGTTTACCAGTTCCTCATCATTATTTTACATGTTTATGCAGAGTCAAATTCCGTTATATTAAGGGGCTTGGTTGAATTCCTTTAACTTATTTAGGTTTGTAATATTTTAAACTGAAAATATTCAATTCAACTGTGATCTATAGAATGCATTTGCTACTCATCTCCATTTCTTAAAAATACTGAATGGAACCTGACTTATCAGGGACCAGCATTTGGGCTGGTGCAGTGGTCAGGTTCCTGGCGGTAGCATAGTTCTCCCAGGTAATGGTGAAGCCTCATGGTGCTCCACAGGAGAACAGGGAATCCTGGGAACTGTTGTCCCAGGCACCAACCAGTCAGGTGGCTTAAAGGGAATGGTGCAAAGGTGGATCCAGCATCAGGTGTGCCAGGGAAGGTATTTAAGGCAGGGGGAGGTGGAGGAAATCCATGTAAGGTTTCAGAGTAGCAAGCCCCACCTACCCTTCCCCTTCTGTTAGATCCACATAAAAGTTATGTGTGTTGTTGAATTCTTTTTGGGTTACCAATAGTGTTTTAGTTATTACCATTTTTTTCAGTTTATGTCACAACTTTGGAAGGCGTTTGGGGGGGCGCTGAGGCTGGATCCAAGCAATCAGGACAGCAGATCTGCATGTCCAGGAGATGAAGGAAGGCCTTCACTGGTGCCAGGGGTGGGGACCAGGAATCATCCCAGCTTGGGTCGAAAGGTGATGGCCCCTTGCCCCCAAAGGGCAGGGGACACTGGAATGGCTTGCAACCATGGCGTTCCAGAGGGCTGCCATTGTGGTTGTCTGTCCAGTGTGAGCAAAGAGACAGAGGTGGCATCAGCAGACAGTGGGTCCCTCAGTGCACTGGATTCAGCCCAGTGCCTAGCCAGAGTACTTGCTGTTGTTACCAACAAAATTGTGGCCTTTTCCCTCCAAAAAGTTTAATTGTGTGAATGTATGATTTCTAGGACCTGACCCACTTAGCCTTAGGGTCTCAGTTATGAACCATTATTTTTGTAAAGGAAGATCATCAACAGATCTGCTATAGAGGAAGGAGATGATAAATGATATTGATCTGTCAATTAGAGTTAGAAGGCTTAGGACTTCATACTTTATGTAAGCTGGATATGTATTTCTTAATTTAATTTCTATCTCCATTTGATCTGGAGGACTCTCTCCATGTTGGCTTACAGTAAATAATATGTGATTAAACTGCTCATTAGAATAATCTATGTATTTCCGTTTTCATTTAGAAGATCTTTCCCTTCTATTGGCTTCAGAATAACACCAATGAAATTAATAGCATCACTATCTGGGACCACTAGGAACTCTACTGTTTATTTAAAATACTCTACGTATTTTAAATAAGCAGAGAGAATCCCTTCTAGTGGCTCAAATCCTGTCTGTTGAAGCTGGTGTAGGCAGCATTTTTTGAGATAAATTACCAAACATTGAGAAACCACTGTAGACATCATTAGTTACAGACTAAGTTGTACGTATTGGTGTGTAGACTATGTCTAGGTTGAGTTGTTAACTTGGGACAGGTTCCCCCCAAAAGTTAACATTTGCTCAGTATATATTGCAGTTGCTACTTTGTTTAATTTTAGTTCACTATTAAAAGTGTAGCTATAGCTTTTTCTATCTTCCATAATAAAAGGGCAATCACTGAGTTGTTGACTTCTAGAAAATTTTATCTGTTAAAAGTTATAGTTTAGTGAAATATATTTAAATTTTAATTTCATTAGTTTGCATTCACTTTATAACTGTGATCACATCTAGCATGTACATTGCTTTTTTTCCTATAAGGGATCCTACAGACAAGGCTTGTCTAGCCTATATACCACATACTGGATCTCACAATATTTCAGCCTTCTTTGCTGTATACATACCTGGACCAGAATCCCTTTAACAAAACCTTCATGCCCAAAGGGATAGTGCTAAGTCATGTGACTGATCATTTCCCCCTGTTTCAGTATCACTTTGTAACTGATCACATGAGTTGGCCAGAAGAAGGGAAACACGTGTGCAATCTCACTTCCTTGTACGGTTGTATAAGTGAACAAGATTCTGGCCACTGTTTTCCATCTTTCTCATATGCATTTACTGGTTTAGAAGCAGTCCTTGTTTAAAGGAATTGGACTTAAGAGAAGGACTTACTTTGGATATGGGGGAGTTGCTAGGCAAGTACTCATTGAACAATTCAAAGGATTTGTCTCCAAGCCAAATCCCAAGTTCTGGTGCTTACCCTTCAAGTCTTTTACAGCCTCAGATTTGTATATCACCATGATAATGATGGTCAGTACATCTAGGGTTGATCCAGGTGCCTTCATGATCTGTAGAAGATGAACATTTGTGAGTTATCATTGTTGTACTTCTATAGTACTTTGACCAGTAAGGCAAAGATTACCCCCCTTGTTTATCCCCAGAGAGGGTACAAACATTTCTGTCCCAGATGGCATTCATCTGCTCTTGTTGGGCATTGCTTTATTTTTTGGATACAAGTAGGTCTTTAAATAACTCACTTAGGTTTTTTTTAATAGAATAGAGACATAGTAATAGAAGCCACTGTGCACAGATGAAGAGCAGGATAAAGTTGTTTTGAATAACATATATTGGTTTAAAGTACAGTAAAACCTTGGTTTACGAGTACCTTGGTCTCCGAGTGTTTTGCAAGATGAGCAGATATTTATAATCAATTTTGCCTTGATCAACGAGCAGTGTCTTGCAACATGAGCATTGGAACAGGCCACATGAGCACACTCATTGAGCCAGTGGTGGTTCTCTCTCTCTCCCCTCCCTGCTGAATTGTGGGTGATTGCCTGGAATATTCTGTCTCAGGCAGCCTCAAAAGCAGAGGGAGGAGAGAGGAAGGGAAGGCTGTTTGCCATCTCACTCCCTCTGGGAAGGAAGGAAAGACGGCTGGTTAGTGGGTGCTGGCAGGCAGTGCAGCTTCCTCTTGTCTCCCTCACACAGGCCACAAAGGTTTTCAAAGGTGAGTGCCAGTTAGGGTTTTGTTTTATTTTCTTTAAATTTATATATTTGTTTAATTTGTGTTATTTTTCTTTACATTTTGTATTTTCTTTATTATTTTATATTATACTACAGTATTGTAATCATTTTAATATGAATATTTTTGGGATGTATAACCAATCATTTGATCTTCCATTATTTCTTATGAGGAAATTTGCTTTGGATTACGAACATGTTTCCAGAATGAATTATGCTCGTAAATCAAGGTTTAACTGTTTTGGTTTTGCTTAGAGAAAAGTTGATACCTCTTAGAACCTAGCAGTGCACCTGAATGAAATGTGCTTATAAAGTAGGGATGGGATATATGTAATCCTTCAGATATTAATTGGATTATAGTGCCCATCATCTGTCAGTATTGACTGTGCTGACTGAAATGGATGGCATATGCAGTCCAATAACATCTTCAGGTCTCATGGTTCCCAGTCCCTGAGCTCCATAAGAAATTCTCTGTCTCCAGCTCTCTCTTTCTCTCTCTCTTTTCTTACTTAGGTCAGCCTTACAATCAGCTGGCTATTTTAGCATCCTCCAAAGGAGATCACCTGACCACAATTTTCTACTACTGCAGGAGCATTGCTGTGAAATTCCCTTTCCCAGCTGCCTCTACTAATTTACAAAAAGCACTTTCTAAAGCACTGGAAAGGTGAGATGATTGCCATCTAGGTAGTGAGCTTTAGGGTAACAGTTGCGGTCAGCTTATAGATAGTTCTCCCACAAGACTGATAGATCGATATATCTGCCTCTTTGTGTAAATGCATCTCTAAGACACAAGTTACCAGTAAGTAGTTATGTTTCTCTTGTGTCTCTTTAACAGTCTAAATCAGTGGTTTTCAGTCTTGGGTTTCCAGATGTCATACTAAAACTCTGAGAAGCCTTCACCACTGATTGTGCTGACCAAGATTTCTTGTACTCCAGAACCATCTGGGGATCCAAGGTGGGGAACCATTGGTCTGAGATGAAGCACTCTGATTTATATTCTGCCAAGTGATTAGAAATTAGTTATTCATGTGAATAATACCATTGTCTTCTGTTTAATTTATTCGCCTTTATGTTTAGATGGGATTTTGGCAGACATATGTACGTACACGTATTTTGCTTCTTTGTGTAGACAAATGGGATTGGAATGAGAGAACAAGAGCCATTTTTGTTTATTATAATCTAGATTTGGAATGGTCATCTGGTGGTCTGTGGTGTATGTCACTCCTTAAACAACTCTTGCATAAAAACTTTGCATGTTAATGTACATTTTTGTGTAAATGTGCATCTGTGACGCATGTTCTGTTATCTAAAGTACAAAGGGGCATGAACCAACCAGTGGATTGGCAGTTCATGTTGTTTTGGCCAGTGGCCCAACAGGTGTTCTGTGGTTTGGTGCCTCATCCCCTCTGGCAGGCACTTACTGGTTATAATAATAATAATAGGCACTGCCTTTGATTGGGTGTCCTCCAGAGGGGTAGGGGAGTCAAACCAAGGAACCACCATTGGCAATTTGTGACCATCTCTAATATGGAGCCAGTGTTTTATTGTTTGTTGATTGTTTTCTAGAAAATATAGTATACTCCTAGGCTAAACTAACTATCAAATAATTAACTTGTTTTCATTTACAGTATTAATATTGAAGTTATCTTCATTGCAATAATGTGAAAAGCTCTCAGGCACAGCAATTTTATTTCTGCTGTTTCATAATAACTTCCTTTAGCATATTTTCATGCAATCAAAAGCACATTTTCCTGTTCCAAATATGTATCTTAAAAAGACTGATACATGCTTTTAAAAATCTTTTAATTACAGTCGTGATGAGGTGAAGACTCATTGGGGAGTGTCTGATTTCATTAAGGCTTTTATAAAATTCCATGGCCATGTGTATCTTAGTAAGAACTTGGAGAAACTGAATCCTCTTCGTGAGAAATTAGAAGAGCAGTTTAAGGTTGGTATCCCAAAAGATTCTCTGTTTTTCCTGTTGAATTAACATATGTGTCAGAACAAATGGGCTCCTTCCTCCCAACAATTTCTCTGTAACATTTGGTGAGAGCATCTGAGTCTGTATTTCTTACTTTATTGAAATAATGTTAATAATGGGCATGGAGGACAGTATTTTCCATCACGGCACTTGTCTTGTGGAATATTCCAACTAGGGAAATCCAGTGAAAGACATCTTTGATTTGCTTCATCTAGTAAAGATTCAGCTTTTTCTGCTAACTTTCCAAATGATAAGATAAACTGAAATTTGTACTCCTACGTGCTTTTTTTTTTTAAAAAAATTGTTTTTAGAATGCCTAAATTTTACTTTGTTGAATTGATGATTGCCACTTTGATTAGCAGTCTTCTTTTGAAAATTGAGTTGTAAGTACATTTAAATAAATGTCTGAGTAAACACGAAGTACACATACCAAAGGAGAAAAAGAGAGTGCATTTTAGATATGTATATTAGAAAATGTAGGAATGAGTACTGATGCCAAGGCTTTGTGATAATGATAATGAGGTTTCCCTAACCTTGACTGAAATATAAATGAAATAAAGTCACATTTGTCTATATTGCATTCTTGGTCTTAGTGCAGTAATACTGCAGCAGTGTTTTGTTCAGCCTGGACTAGGGAATAAAGAAGAGTATTACAATACTGGATGCCCAGTGTGTCATAACGGATAGAGTGATGGACTAGGATTCTGGTGACCAGGATGTGACTCCTCATTCAGCAATGGAAACTCACTAGAGGTTAGCTGGGAAGGAACTGTGGTAAAGTTACTCCATAAATATCTCACTTACCTTGAAAGTCATATTAGCATCTCAGTAAGTTGGTTCCAACTTGACTGCACACAACAACAACACATAGCAATACCAGTACACAGGTGAGAGCTTTGCATGGGTATGAGCATCTGTTTTGCCACAGGCATTTGTTCTTTTGGACCCAATGCTGTGACACAGCAGTGAATAGAACAGGCTAGAACATGTGATACAGAGAAGAGGGAAAGAGAAATTAAATACAGTAAATTAAGTATACAGCAAAAAGCAATAGTAGCCAAAGCCTAAGGGAGTAACTTTGATGTGAAAAGATGAAACAAAGAAAGCTGCAACCTCAAACTCCTTCTGCCCCAGGACTGCCTTGAAGCTATGATGGGATAGTTCCACTCTAAATGTCCACATCCCGTGGCCATAGGCACTGAATGCCACCTTCTGGATTGAAGCTCAGCACAAGTTTCAAAATCCTGTAAGGCAGGTAACAGCTGCATTCCCAGTATAATCACAACACATTTCACTTTTTAATTAACACAGTGTTTAAAGAGTAGCTTAGTAACTGAAATATATAGATAAGGAGATGCCTTGCTGATTGGAACATGGATAATATTTGTATCCTCAAGGAACTCAGTTAATGGGAAAATTGGTAACATGTTGACACATATTCTTTTCAGACTGTCCAAGCTGCTTGGATGAGTAGCAAAATGTTTCAGTCTCACAAGAAAAGAAGTCCAGTCGCTATGACTCAGCTTCCAGATAACATTAGCAGGATGACTGAGCACCTTCACAGGCATACTCTTCTCAGAGAGTTATTTGACAAGTTAAGAAAAGGGAGACATGAAGCGAAATAAAACTGCAAAATAGCACTGTGAAACAGATCTAATTTCTACTTGAACTAATAAAGGCTTGCAAAGGGCAAAGGTCTATACAAATTATAGACAGATTGATTGATCAATAGATAGATAGATAGCCTTTTCAAAATGCACATAAGCATCAGTATAGAGCTTGGCCATAGAGGAAGACTGGGACACACCACTACCACTCCTTGCAATCCTGTAGTTTTCTGTTCATGACAATCAACATCATCAAAGTAATCTTTACATCTAGAAGTTCTACTTGGAATCATGGACTCCAAAGACCATTGTGGCAGGCTTTGTTTTCTACTCTGCAATGGATGCACATGCATGCACACATGCATAATGTTGCTTTCTGGATGAGGGTCAGTGTGGCACAAGCCACTAAATTAGGCAGGTATATTTTCTTAATCATGCAACGGTCAGTAAAGCATTGGAATAAGCAGTGGGCCTTTTGTTATGGCAAGGTTTATATGAAAGGATGGGGTTTTTTTTCCATTTTGGGGGCTCCTACTTTTTGGCCATGCTGGAGTGTGATTTGAGCTTGGATAATCGTATAAAATATGTCTGCTGTATAGCAGTTGATAGACAATGAGTTGTTTAAAGCTGAGTATTTTTGGAAAATCAAAACCTACTTTCATCCTTTTCTTTACAGAGGCTGTTGTTCCAAAAAAACTTTAATTCTCAGCAACTAGTCCACATTGCTGTGATCAACCTGTTCCAGTTGCATCACTTGCGTGATTTCAGCAATGAGACTGAACAGCACAGTTATAGCCAGGACGAACAGCTCTGCTGGACGCAGTTGCTGGCACTCTTCAGTAAGTACCAGTTGCTTCAGGGAACAACCGTGCAAGCATCTTACTGTTTTTCAAGGTTTTAAAAATTCCTTTTCCCTCCCTGATGGTGGTGAGCTTTTTTCAGTTGATGTTTGTTTAATTCTTCCACAGTTGCCTGGATAGTTTGTCTCTTCTCTGTTAATCCCTACAATAACAAGGCTGAGGGATTCTGTTAATGTTGGGAAGGAGGGTTTGAAATACCTTTGGTATCAAACTTTCTACCTCATTCTAATCTACGGGGATCTGGAAACATAAGTACAGATGTCACTACTAGAGTAGAGAAGGAGTTGACCCATGGATACTCACTGATTCATTTTTGACTTATTATGCTAGACAGCAGGATTTTAACCATTTTGATTGTAAGGGCAAATTACAGACTGCCTTAGAACTCTCAGAGCACAATAATTTTGAAGAAAGGTCTTCGAAAGAGGAAGGTGATTGCTCAGGGAAGGATGGGTCCAAGAAAGATCAGAAGCTTCCTTGCAGATTATCTTCTTTGTCGAGTAACTGAGATGTGCACCTCATATCTATAATAACATCATTATTCAGTCACATTGCGTATATAAAATGACTGGCATGTTTCCACTGAATCTTCTGGTGGGATAGTTCATAGTAATGCTACTTTTAGTCTATCTGGCTCACATGGCTATCATTCAGTGGCTCCAGCGCAATGATTGGAAAGTTGGAGTGTCAAAAATACTGAATTTTCTTCAAGACACAGTTATGTTTTCATTCAAAACCAATCAGTGTGAATCATGTGATATGGGCTGGAATCCTGCCATCACTGTATCTCCCTTTCCTATATTGGGAAAGCTGGATGTCTCGTGTGGGTATGTAGCCTCCCTGTGCATTTTAGAATCTTCTGTTTAGGGGCTTCTGTAACATTCATGGAACCTACACGAACACTTCATACCTTCCCCTTCCAGTAAGTAGAAGAGTGATAAAGCAAGGGTGAAATTCACAGGTACTCTCTGACCCTTATGTGAGTTACTTCCTACAAAGATCACTATCCTGTCTTCTACCTAAAATGTCACTTTATCTCCAACTTTGACCATGTAATGCCTTGGCTCTTGTCTATCTCAGTATTTTCCGTAGTGGTTAATTTTTGTTTATAAGTGCTTTTTAATTTTTGTTAAACTAAGGGAGTCTAACAAGATTTCCTTCTTCATCTCTCAAAGATAGTTCCGTAGCCAAATGTCAGCATAGCCATTCACTGTGGAAGTACGGCATGTCATCTCTTTGTTCTTCCTAGCGTCTTTTCTTGGAATCTTGTGCAAGTGCCCACTCCAGAATGATTTCCAGGAAGAGTCTTGGGTTTCTTATCCCCTCCCTGCACTTAAAGTCTCAATGGACTGGCTGAAACTGAGACCCAGCGTCTTTCAGGAGCCTGCAGTTGATGAAAGACAGTAGTGAGTCTTTGCTAATTTTTGTCTGTTTTCCCGCTGTTTGGATAAAGTTAAGTTAGTAATTAAGAATTTGTTATAGATGTGCAGCTTAGACAAAATATTGCTGACCTATCCTATAATGACAACTAGACAGTGCGAAGCTGTTTTAAATAACCCCCTTTTTCTGGTTGATTTAAACCCCTTGATGAGGGATGAGGTGGAGTTGCTTGTAGGTTCTGGTAGGAATCTTTTAACCCCTAGGCCTAGGTTGTTGCCTGCTCCTATTCTAAAGGATTTGGATTGTTAGCTGTACCTATGGCAAACATTATATTTAAATATTGTCTGGGTGGGGCTAGGTTCTGTGGTGCTGGAAAACATTCCTGAGAGGCAACCTGTGAAGAGCATAATGGGTAGGGAGTGTAGAACACCCTTATGCTCCATGGTGCCACAGACCTTAGCACAATACAGCCAGTTAATCTTCCTTGAGATGCAGAAATGAAGGAACTGTTTCTCATTTATCCACCTCTTGTAAGTTGTATCAAACATGTATGATGGCCAGGGGAGGTGGGGAAGAGTTCCAGGAATGTAGGCTGAGGCGGTTTGCAGCAGGGTTTGAAGTTTTATAATCCAAAATATATAAAAAAACCCATCCATCGTCCCATTTAGTTGCTTAAACTAGAGTTTATACAAGATATCTGCTTCATAGAACATAATAATGGTTGTTCACAGCTCTTAGCTTGGTACTTAATCGATGTTTTCTAGACCCAGCATTCTCCTCCAGATTCTGTCAGCAGAATCTCCACACCTCAATGTCTAACCTACTGAGCTATATTCCACCCCTTTTCTTAAAATTCCCCCACCCCTTTAAATAGATCCAGCATGTCATACTCCAGAGTTTTTGCAGATTATTGCTGTCTGAAAAACTAATCCCAACATAGGGACTTGAGAACAAGATTGACTTCTGTCATAATCTGTTGTGTGGAGCAGTTAGTGTTTAAGAAGCTGATATAAACAGGAGTCCAATATTTTCTTAAGCAAGCAGAACTGCTGTTTCCTTAAATGAGAAACTGAAGAAGGTATGCAGGTATAGCATTGCATTCTGCTGGCATCTGCAAGGCTTGCTTGGCCCTGGCTTTGCAAATGTTGGTTAGCTCTTAAGGCCAATTCAACCGGTGTAATTTTTAGAAAAGTTAAAGTAAAAAGTTTGTTTGTAGATATGTTTATCCCACCTTTCTAGGATGCCTTACAAGAAAGTTATGATGACAGGAATATAAACTAAAATATAGAGTTAAATTCAAAATCAACCATTCAAACTCTAGGGCACCAAACAAAAACAATTACTGTATATACTTGAATATAAGCCTAGTTTTTCAGTCCTAATTTTGGGCTGAAAAAAGGGGCCCTCGACATATTCGGGTCAATACTTTTAGCCACTGAGGCAAGTGCTTGGGTCAGTGGCTAAAAGTCATTTTAAACATTGTGTGCCGCTTCTCATGACCCCCCTCTTCATCACAGGGGAGTGGCGTGCATTGTTTAAAAGTACTTTTAGCCACTGACCCAAGCACTTGCATCAGTGGCTAAAAGTCATTTTAAACATCACACACCACTCCCCCAGCTCACAAAGGAGGAGCTGCCAGGCCCTGCTGCATTTCCCACCCTAGACTTCTACTTGAGTCAATACGTTTCCCCAGTTTTGGGGGGTTAAATTAGGGGCCTCGACTTATACTCGGGTCAACTTATACTCAAGTATATATGGTAAATGATTCTAATAGCAAGGGAAATAGAGTTTTTCACATTGGTTCCCAATAATATCAATACCGTATTTTCCCATCTATAAGACACTGCCTTTTATTAGATGACCCCACTTTTTAGATCCCCAAATAAATAAAATTAATAAATCTTCCTTGAGGTCTCTTCCACCCCCACCCCACTGTTACCTTTAATTTCCCAGTTCTAAACACTTTTCTTGGCTATGGTGAGTTTACTTTTTTCCTTTCCGTTCTGGAACCTGATCCTGCAAAAAACAAACTCACCAAAGTCCAGAGGAGTGTTTAGAACAGGAAATGAAAGAAAACTGTGGGGGTGATCATACAAAAAACAAACCATGGAGGGGGAAAAGCAAGGTGAGTTTGGGTTCTCAACCACTCCACGCCAAAGGCTTACTTCCGCGTATACCACACCCCTTAATTTTTGGTGTCATGATTTTAGAAAAAAAATAGCATGGTATACACAGAAAAATATGGTATATACAGGATAGCACAAACCAAGCACAGTTGAAATTTTGCAGTACCCTTAGACAGTGTAAAATTGTGTATGTAATGCATTTTAATTAAAGCAGTGAATGAAAATGCTGCACATCCAAGCTGTTGGCTATATGAATGATCATATGTGGTTGGAAATTCCCAGATTTTCCCTTGAACTTCCGTAGGAATCATATACTGTAAGAGTGTGAAGTAGAACACATGGCTTTCAAGGGAATTGTATGTTAGATTTCTTAGTTCCAAAGAAAGAGGAAAGCCATCCTTCCCTTGCTTTCTGTATGTATATATACATGCTGGAGTAGAAGAAAAGCAAGTGCTCACCTTTGGGTGAAATTAAGAAGGTGATGATGCATAGCACCATGGGCACGGTGCTTTTTTTTTTTTTTTTTTTTTTTAGAAAAGTACAGTAATACCTTGGTTAACAAGTGTTTTACAAGACAAGCAACTATCAATTTTGCATTAAGTACAGCACTAGAGAAAGTCATATGATCACAAGTGAACCAATGGTGGCTTTCTCCCTCCCTGCTCTATATCTGAAGAAGTGGATGTGTCCACAAAATATTATATTAAAATAGGAAAGTTAGTCTTTAAGGTGACACATGTTTTTGTGTCTTTTTTTATTTTTGCCTGCAATTCTTGAAAGGACTAACATGGCTACCCTCTCTGAAACTTGCTCTATTGTGGGTGATTGTCTTGATCATTCCCTATCAGGCAAGCCTCCAAGGTGGAGGGAGGAGAGAGAAACAGAGTTTTCCCTTGCACCAGCCAGGGACGTTTCTAAAGGAGAGGATTATTAGGATTTTGTTTTCTTTATATTTATATTTTTATTTAATTTGCTTTCAACATTCTTTCCTATTTTTTCAAACCATTTCTAGTCACGGGGCAGCTAGTCAAGTGTGCATAGACCTTACAAATTGCACTTTATTATTGTCACAGTAAAATCCAGTTGTTAGTCCCAAGCATGTTTTATCCGATTAGTCATTGTAATTTGGTTGGCTTTGCTGCCTTTTGTAAGCCGCTTAGAGTACATAGTAGATAAGCGGAATATAAATACAATAAATAAATAAATAAATAAATAAATAAATAAATAAATAAATAAAT
>JAHTLZ010000129.1:3794435-3804527 GCA_023846285.1 Phrynocephalus versicolor | reverse complement strand
AGATAGATAGATAGATAGATAGATAGATAGATAGATAGATAGATAGAAGTGACAGCCATTGTTTGAAGGCAAGATAGACTGGTTTTAATGTAGTACACTTGGTAAAGATATTGGTTTGACCAGCAGACAATCATGACATACACCTCCTGCTTGGCCTTTTTTCATCCTCCACAATGCCCTGCCGTTCTGGTAAAGAGAGAACTGCTGTTTAACCCGTCTCAACTTTCTTGATAAGAAGGGCTAAGGAAACAAGTCACAACAGCATTTTCCCTGATAGGTATTGATTATGAGATGTGGTTAAGAGCTGGAATGAGCCACGGGTATATGTACAGGTAGAAGCCATTGGTGCAGTGCTTAAATGCCTGTACTGCAGCTAAAACTGTGCTCACCCCCTGGGGTTCCTTCCCAGCTAGCCTGCTCAAGGCTGAATTAGCCTTCCATCCTTCCAACATCGGTAAAATGACTACCCATCTTGCTGGGGGTGAGGATGGGGCAATGTGTAGCTTGCATAATTAAACTAAACCACTCAGAGAGTGTTTTAAGCACTATGGGGCAGTACATGAGGTGCATGGCTTGGTGTTTTTGTTGTTATTAGGGTTGGGTGTTTTAAAAAAACTTTTATATATATGGTCCCTTCTTAAAGGTTGTGAATTAACCCTTTATTTTTTTCTTTAAGAGCAGTTGTCTTTCCTTATTGGTGAATGTTGCTGTTGATAACTCTTTTCTTTGAGATTTCCTTCTTAAAAGGAAAACTTTTAAAAATGTTAACCGCATGGATCTCTTGCTGCCTTTTCAGTGATGAAATATTTACTCCTTCTCTTATCCACAAAGATTTGCAGCCTGTTAGTGCTCTTAGTTCTATTGCCTAAATAGCTCTCATGCATTAATGGGATCCAGTTATGCTTTTAAAAATATTATTTAATTTTTAAAAATATGTAACTCAAGCTAAAGAGGAGGGGAGCAAGCAGGTATGTATAGAACTTGTGTAATTTATCTCCCCCCCAATAATAATAATAATAATAATAATAATAATAATAATAATAATAATAATAATAATAATAATAATAATAATAATAATAATAATAAAATGGCCTGATTGTTGGTAGTTGTTCACAGGCAGGTTGATATGGGTGTAGAGGAATGAGGTATTGTGAATTGTTACGTACCTCTTTGCAGCAAATATTGAAATCCCTCCAAGCATGAGAGTTTCTGTTAGCTGGGAAAGAATAGTGAATATGTTGTGCTGGTTTATCCAGGCATATGGGTTTGGGGTTTTGTGAATTTATTGCTTATTTTATTTATTTAAAATATTTTATCCCTCTTTTTTCTTAAAAAGGACCAAAGAAAGGTAGCTTACCTCATTAAAATGCAATATTTAAAGCTAAAACCAGTAAGTATGCAAGTACTAAAAAGAGTCCGATGCCACACTGCAACATAATAAACGGAAACAGTGCCAAAACGGCATTGAAAGTAGCAAGGCACAGCTGTCCACTTAACATCTCCAGTCAGGCAGCCAGTCACTGAGAGAAAGCTTGCCTGAAGAGAAAGACCTGCACTTCCATGCAGCAGGACAACAAGGATTGGGCCAGTCTGGCCTCCTGTGGGAGGGAGTTCCAAAGATTGGGAGCAGAAACAAAGAAGGGACTTCTCTGTGGCTCTATCAAGTGCACCTGTGGAGGTGGTGGGACCAAGGAGAAGACCTCTCCTGATGACCTTAACCCACAAGCTAGCTCATAAAAAGGGAGGGGCAGTCCTCTGTGCAACATGTCATCGGCCCAACACATGAGAAGGGCCATACCCTGGACCTAGTATTCTCAACGGGACTGGGAGATGGTGGTTTGGATGTGGAGGGGTTGGTTCTGACTCCATTGTCATGGTCAGACCACTTTCTGGTCAAGTTTAAGCTATTGGCTACTCCGACCCTCTGCAAGGGTGGGGGATCTATTAAGATGATCCGCCCTCGGAGACTAATGGATCCAGATGGTTTCCTGAAAGCTCTGGGGGATTATCCGTCTGATATGGTCGGCGCTCCTGTCGAAGCTCAGGTCACCCTGTGGAATAGGGAAATGTCCCGGGCAGTTGACACGATCACACCTAAGCGCCCTCTCTCCTTACGCAGAGCCCAGACAGCTCCTTGGTATACATCTGAGCTGCGGGCAATGAAGCAGGAGGGGAGACGGCTGGAGCGCAAGTGGAGAAAATATCACTGTGAGTCCGATCAAACACGGCTTAGAGTCCATTATCGGGCCTATTCCGTGGCGATACGGTAGGCGAAAAGGCATTATTTCGCAAACCGTATTGCTTCCTCAGAGTGCCGTCCAGCAGAGCTGTTTTGGGTGGTCCAGGACTTTCTTCAACCAAGAAATACGGTGGAGGTTCTGGACAACTCATCAGCCTGTTGTGACCAGTTTGCTGCTCACTTTGAGGGAAAAATCGCTCAGATTCGCAGGGAACTGGACTCCACTATTGATGCAGATTCAAGGGATGTATCCAGTGTGCCGTGCTTAGGTCCAGTTTTATTGGATGAGTTTCAATTATTGAGACCTGAGGATGTGGACAGGGTGCTTGGATCTGTCCGTGCTACCACCACGCCACTCGACCCTTGCCCTTCTTGGCTAATTGAAAGATCTGCCAGGGGGGTTCGCACCTGGGTCCAGGAGGTTGTTAATGCATCCTTAAGAGAGGGAGTGATCCCCACCACCTTGAAAGAGGTGGTGATTAGACCACTCCTAAAAAAACCAAACCTGGACCCAGGGCTGGTGGTTAACTACCGACCAGTAGCGAACCTCCCTTATTTGGGCAAGGTGTTGGAGCGGGTGGTGGCTGGACAACTCCAGGCACTGCTGGATGAAACTGATTTTCTGGATCCATTTCAGGCCGGGTTTTGGTACGGAGACCGCCTTGGTCGCCCTGTATGATGACCTTTGCCGGGAGAGAGACGGGGGGAGTGCGACCCTGTTGATACTCCTGGACCTCTCAGTGGCTTTCGACACCATCGACCATGGTGTCCTTCTGGATAGGCTGGCCAGGTTGGGGGTTGGAGGCACTGCTTTGCGGTGGTTCCAATCCTTCCTGGCTGACCATGTCCAGAAGGTGGTGCTGGGAGACAGTTGCTCTGCCCCGTGGCGTTTACGTCCCGGGGTTCCCCAGGGCTCCATACTGTCTCCCATGCTGTTCAACATCTACATGGAACCGCTGGGAGAGGTCATCAGGAGATTTGGGCTGAGGAGTCAGCAATATGCTGATGATACTCAACTCTACCTCTCGTTCTCCACCAATCCAGGTGAGGCGATTTCTGTACTGAACTTGTGTCTGGGCCAGATAATGGACTGGATGAGGGTTAATAAATTGAAACTCAATCCAGACAAGACGGAAGTACTGTTAATGGGTGCTTTGCCGGACAGGTTAGAGGGCCACCTTCCTGTCCTGGATGGGGTCGCACTCCCCCTAAGGGACAGGGTCCGCAGCTTGGGGGTGCTTCTGGACCCTGGTCTAACTCTGGAAGCCCAGGTGGATTCGGAGGCCAGGGGTGCCTTCCTTCAGCTGCGGAAAATATACCAGCTCCTCCCCTACCTAGACGAGCACAGCCTCATGACAGTTACGCATGCACTGGTAACATCCCGTATTGATTACTGCAATGCGCTTTACGTGGGGCTGCCTTTGAAGACGGTCCGGCGATTGCAACTGGTTCAGAATCGTGCGGCCCGGCTGGTAAATGGTGGGGCCGCCAGGGATCACATCACGCCGATTCTGCGTAACCTTCATTGGCTACCAGTTGCTGTCCGAGCCGAATTCAAAGTGCTTGTTCTGACATACAAAGCCCTAAACGACTTAGGACCTAGATACCTGAAGGACCGCCTCCTTCCATACAAACCTACCCGGCAATTAAGATCGAGCCAGGGGGCCCTTTTGAAAGAGCCATCCCTCAAGGAGGTGAGAGGGATGGCCTGTAGACATAGGGCCTTCTTGGCAGCTGCTCCCAAGCTATGGAATGCCCTCCCGATCGAGATCCGCCTGGCGCCAACACTGATTACATTCCGGCACCAGGTAAAAACCTTCCTGTTCCAGAAGGTTTTTAATTGATATAATATAGATTGTGGGTCCGCTGATGACAATTCTAGAATAACGATTTTACTGTAAGGTTTTATTGATGATTTATTGATATTTTACTTTTAACTATTTTAAATTGTTTTATTTTTTGGATTGTAAGCCGCCCAGAGACTTTTGGGTAGTGGGCGGCATATAAGTTAAATAAATAAATAAATAAATAAATAAATAAATAAATAATACTGATTTATAAAGAGGATGACTTATAAAGAGGCTGGGTAATGCTAGCGTACTCTTTTTGACCCTGTTCCCCTCCTCAAGACATTATTAAATTTAATGCTCATTTGCTCTCCATATGTAGGTTTAGGTTCATTGCTTAGAAAAGAGCCAGGACAGTTTTTGGCTGCCTAGGGATTTTCCTCCATGTTACATAATATTTTTGAAAGAGCAGGTGGGTGAACACATGTGTGCGCGTGCGCACGCACACACACACACACGGGGGGGAGAGGAGTTTTTTCTGGATTTAAGGAGCTGCACAGTTCAAAGGGACTGAGCCACAGGCAGGCATTTGAGGCAAGGAGAATGAAAAGACTGCAGGAAAAAGAATCCATGAATAAAAAGCTGTATAGTATACCTACCTCCTCAAAGGAAAGGGTATTCATGGCAAAGTACATGACCTGTAAGACTAGCTGATATAAGCTTAGCATTTAGTGTCTAACCAGAACATTTTCTTTTAATCTCCAGCTATGAGCTGTTGTGATTCTGCCATGATCTTAAAATTCTCCTGTTCAGTCACTTAATTCTGCTATTTGTTGGCTAAGTGGCTTAAGAAACTATAGCATTAAAGGCTTTCTTCTATTTCACTCTTAAGGAAATCTGTTGTATTCAACGTGCTTGAGAAATGGGGATCATGCTAATGCAGGACAATGAGGATAAGACACTAATTTTATTAAGACCAAGAACGTATGAGACTCTGCCTATAGATACTGCATGCAGTGAGGAAGAAGGAAATTGCCCACTCACTGGATACACTCCTGTGGCCTACACTAGGCTTGCTGGGCTTTCTCATATCTTCCATCTAGCTTTCAAATGTGAACTTCCAGCATGTAGGCCTACCTCAAGGTGAGATGGGTGTGCTTGGATAGTAGGTATAATTCCTCCACTGAAATTCGCTTCTGTCTTAGCAGAGTTGATTAAACAAGGCCTAATAAAGGGACTAAGATGAAATATAGCTTCAATTTCTCTACAAAACTTGAATGGAAGGAAAATGTTAAAAGTCAGATAAAAGTAGATTTTTTTTTTTTGAAAAACATCCCACCTGTAAATTCCAATGCATGTCATACACCTTAATAAACGAGTGTACTCTTCATAGATAGCCAATGGGGGTATGCAAATTAGTTACATTGCCACGTAATCCTGATCAGAACATGTCTTCCTTTGGCAGAAACATGAACCCTAACCCTGAAGTAAAATATGCATTTTGGGAGCCTACGGTTAGACTTTGCTAGGTAGGGAATGGGGAAACTTACATGTCATGAACAAGACAGTTTGAGCCAAACCAGTGATGTGGAAGTGTCACCACTGTTGTGTAAAGCTGAATTTATCCTCATATTTTTCCCGCACACATGAGTAGAGGTTCCCATTATAGTTGTCTTTTGACTGTTCCAACTTGACCTGGCTAGAGAGGGAAGTGACAATAACCCTTGCAGTTCTGCGCACCTCAGAGCTATCAGCCTAGTTGTACAGAGAATCATCCTACCCTTTTCACCCTTCGGTATCCCAACCCTGGGAGTAAGCTTATGGCTTGCTTGCTTGAGCTTTCACTTCCACATACTTTGGAAATGCACAGCAAGCGCAGACCTCAGCTGGCTTCTCCAGCTTCATGGTCAAGAGAGCAGCTGGGGTGGAGCGAGATACCAAGCATAGTTCCACCATGTAGTTCTCTATTGGACTGGAAGGTCAGAGGGCTACATTCGCTTCTGTACCAGTCGGGGCTTTGGGAAAGAATGAGATGCCTTTTCTAAGTAAACCTGCCATTTCAGGAAGTTATGGAGACCCCATCCATGTTAAAAATATGGCTATTCATATATATATATTTAAAATTGTTTGTCTTCCTAGGTGAAATCCCAGACAGAGCTGAGGAAGACTCCTGTATCTGAAGCCAGGAAAACACCAGTTACTCAGTCTCCAAACCAGGCCAGCAACTCCCAGTTCATCCCCATCCATCACCCAGGAGCTTTCCCCCCACTTCCCAGCCGGCCAGGTAAACACCATGGGATCTTCACTGACCTATACAGTAATTACATTTGGCTATTCCAAACTGTTTCCAGGTGGCCGTGGCCTTCCTACTGTTCTGAGTAGGGGCTGCTTTGTGAAGAGTTCACATTTCTGAAAAATCAAATCATGCGTGACTGTGCTCGCTGTTATCTGCTTTGTGCTCTATAGCACAATCCTTGCCATCCCTAGATTTACACCTTTTGCAGCATCTGAATAACGCAGTTGCTACCGTATACTGTATGTAAGGTATATTGTATGCTACCTTACATGTAGTTTTCTTCTTGTAATGGAAGACAGTTCCCCAAAAGCTACATCTTCCCAAGCAAGGAGGTTAATTTGTTGTTGGAGAAAGAAATGTGCACAAGCCTCCTGGTTTCTCTGACACAATTACTGCTTTGTTTGTAATTTGAAAGTGGGATGAAATAAAACTGTTGAAGTTCTAAATGCATCACAGAATTTTCCCCAAAGAGAGAATGGCAGTGGAGTTCCACGCTGCACACTTCTCTCACAGGTGGTGGTGGTGGTGGGGAGGAATGAATTACTGAAACAGATTCTATGTTTGAAACTGGGATCTCCTTGATGCCATAAAATGATATTTTGGCACCTGCATTCCCCTTAGAAATTTTGGCCCCCAGCTTCATCACCCCTAGCCAGCAAAGCTGGCCATGAGGATTATAGGATGTGCGGTCAAGAAATGTTAGGTAGCCACCCTTACCCACACTTGCTTAAAAGATGGGGTTAGGGCAGTGATGGTGAACCTTTTGGAGAGTGAGTACCCAAAATGTGATTCAAAACCCACTTACAGTATTTTTTGCAAAGTGCTAATATGGCAATTTAACCAGAATACAGTGGTACCCTGGGTTACAAATGCATTGGGTGCTACTGTTTGGGAAAGTGAAGATCGAAGAGCAGGCTTTTGAATTTCCCACAGCCACAGTACGAGACCACTGAAATGGCTCTGTGCAGAGAGCTAAGTGAAGGAGAGACAGTGGCCCGGTTGACTCTCCAGCCATGCCACTTTTGGGATGCCCAGAGCGGCATGGCTGGAGAGTAAACTGGGGCTACAAAGGAGCCCACAAGCAACTGCCTCCCCTTCACCTGGCTGTCTGCACAGAGCCATTTTGAGGCCACTGAAATGGCTCCGTGCAGAGACCCAAGTGAAGGGGAGGCAGTGGTTTGTGGGCTCCTTCATAGCCCCAGGTTGCTCCCAGCCAGGCTGCTTTTGGGATGCCCAGAGCGGAGAGACTGGAGAGTAAACTGGGTCTGTGAACGATCCCATAAACCACTGCTTCCCCTTTGCCCGACTCTCTGCACGGAGCACAGTGGCATGCTCCGAGCGGAGGGGGAAGTGCCGTGGCTGTGGGGGGGTGATGTCTCGTGCCCTCAGAAAGGGCTCCATGTGCCACCTTTGGCACCCGTGCCATAGATTTGTCAACACTGGGTTAGGGAAAGTAGCCAAAGACATGGTCAAGCTCTGTTAAAGGAGAGAAAACGGGACATCATGTCAAGAAAGGCTTCGTAAGAGCTGCCGGAATTTGTTTCCTCTTCTAATGTATTTTTTTTTATTTCTCTTTTTTAGGCTTCCCACCTCCTACCTATGTTATTCCTCCTCCTGTGGCTTTCTCAATGAGCTCAGGATACACTTTCCCAGGTGGTGTTTCTGTCCCAGGAACCTTCCTTCAGCCTGCAGCTCACTCCCCTGCAGGAAATCAGGTGCAAGCTGGGAAGCCATCCCACATTCCGTACAGCCAGCAGCGGCCCTCTGGACCAGGCCCAATGAACCAGGGACTTCAGCAGGCACCATCCCCTTCTCAGCAGTCCCTGGCATCCTTACCAGCTCAGGCAACGGCACAGTCTGCGAGCCAGTTACAGGTCCAGGCTCTGGCACAGCAGCAGCAGCAGCAGCAGCAGCAACAATCTCCTTCAAAAACTGTGCAGGCCTTAGGGAAGAGCCCTCCACACCACTCTGGATTCCAGCAGGTGAGCTTTAAGCAGATCTCAAGCCTTATTGGTGTGCTGGGATGGCAAAATCTGGCCTCTGTGTGGCTTTGATCTGTTCCGATCACTCAGATCAGAGTATTTGTCTTTCTGCAGACTTGAGCCTCGTGGCGCAGTGGTTAAATGCCTGTACTGCAGGTAAAACTGTGCTCACGACCTGGGTTCAATCCCCGGTAGCAGGCTCAAGGTTCACTCAGCCTTCCATCCTTCCGAGGTCGGTAAAATGAGTACCCAGCTTGCTGGGGGGGGGCAATGTGTAGCCTGCACACTGTAATTAAAATTGTAAACCGCCCAGAGACTACTTGTAGTGGTATGGGGCGGTATATAAGCAGAACACTTTGCTTTTGCTTTGCTTTGACAATGGAAGGTAACAAACAAGGTGGCAGTCGGCTCACAAATGACGACGAGAGCGAGAATGTGGTTTTGGTGGAGAAACAAGAAAATAATAGCAGGCCCTGTTATTTGTTAGTAATACTTATATTTCCTTCCTCTGCAAAAATGCCAAGGACAACAGCAGTTTTAAAATTGTAGGTTAATAGAACCTTTCAGTAAAGCTCCTTTTAGATCTAGGGTAGCCTTTGACTATTTTGAATACTAGATTTTTTGCTCCTCTTTGATGATGCTACCTTGCCTTACCGGGCAAGTTAAGACTGTAGCTAGGTAATGCATATGAGGCCCTTGGCACGCTTGAAAGTCATGTAGATACAGTATTAGCCATGTACTGTATTACTTTTTCATGAGACAGTTCTGACAGTTAACATTTTTGAAATTATGTTATGGCAAATATATCTGAAATGGTTTTCTGATTGCAGCTGAAGCTTACAGTTCCCTTTGTAAATTCTGTATGCTAAAATCATCTTTATATTTTCCTGTGATTATGGAGTCTAGGAACCTTGGTCTCAGAATAAATAAAAGTCAAGTAAAATGAAAATAATAAGCCAGCAAATTCAACTCAATTCTGCCCAGATATGACTTGTCTTGGAATGTAGTGGTTTGATCGTATCTTTTTATTTGGGGAGGCGTTGAGAGTGCTCTTCTACCTTTATGCCTAAGGAATCTTCTTATAAAATCAGGGTCTTTCATCAATTGAATGGCTCTAAATTACAAAAGTAAAACTGCAGTCTTTTCGGGGTGGCAAGTAGAATCATAGAATCATGGGGGTTGGAAGAGACATCAAGGGCTATCCAGTCCAACCCCCTGCCATGCAGGAACCTCCCTTAAAGTAACCCCGAGAGATGGCCATCCAGCCTTTCCTTAAAAACCTCCAAAGAAGGAGACTCCACCACCCTCCATAGCAGCATATTCCACTGCCGAACAGCTCTAATCATCAGGAAGTTCTTCCTAATGTTTAAATGGAATCTCTTTTCCTGTAGTTTGAAACCATTGCTCTGAGTCCTAGGCTCTGAAGCCATGGAAAACACGTCTGACCCGCTCTTTGATATGACATCCTTTCAGATATTTAAACATGGCTATCATATCCCCTCGGCCTACCTAGATGCTCTAAGCACATCCGCTCTCGCCTGATTTTGAAAACTAAGCAGGGTCAGGCCTGGTACTTGGATGGGCAACCACCAGGGAATACCAGGTGCTGTAGGTGCCTGGAGTAGGAACTGGCAAGCCACTCCAGTATTCCTGCCAAGAAAACTCCATGGACGTGGAGTCACAAAGAGTTGGTCACGACTGTAACAACACAACACAACACAACACAACACAACACAACACAACACACACACACACACACACACACACACACACACACACACACACACA
>JAHTLZ010000129.1:3768288-3794425 GCA_023846285.1 Phrynocephalus versicolor | reverse complement strand
CACACACACACACACACACACACACACACACACACACACACACACACCATATCTCCTCTCAGCCTTCTCTTTGTAAGACTAAACATCCCAAGCTCCCTAAGCCGCTCCTCGTAAGACATATGTTCCAGACCTTTAACCATCCTGGTCACCCTCCTCTGGACCTGCTCGAGGTTGTCAACATCCTTTATAAATTGAGGAGCACAGAACTGGACTCAGTGCTCCAGGTGGGGTCTGACCAGAGCAGAGTAGAATGATACTATCACCTCACTTGCTGTAGAAACTATGCTTCTGTTGATGCAACCAAGAATCACATTGGCTTTCTTGGCCGCTGTGTCACACTCCTGACTCATGTTCAAGTATTACACAGTGGGTCAGGTTAGTTCCTAGAGGTCTGGAAACCTGAACTAGCCACTTTCTTAGAGGGACTTCCATTAGTTAATGCTGAGTGCCATGCTGCCTCTTCTTAGTTTTCGCAGGCAGATTCCTCCAAGCAGCTTTGGAACCCTCCTCAGATTCAAGGCCCATTGGGGAAGATCATGCCCGTGAAGCAGCCCTACTATCTTCAGGGTCAGGATCCCCTCAAACTGTTTGAACACTCATTGCCGCCGCCTCTCGTGCAACAGCAGCAGCCTCTGGAGAAGAAAATGAAGCCTTTCCCCATGGAGCCATATAACCAGAATCCCTCAGAGGTCAAGGTGCCAGAATTCTACTGGGACTCCTATGGCATTGCTGATAACCGCATGGTGATGGCACAGCAGCAAGCAAACATGGACCGTAGGGGGAAACGTCAGCAAGGAGTCTTCCGCCCAGAGCAGGATCCAGTGCCTAGGATGGGTTTTGAGGTAAATGTGCTCCTGTTCTCATAGATTTCAGGCAGTGTGTTGGAAGAGAAGCATTCTCTTTGTGCCCCAAGCTCATGTGGAATGGAACCATATGCACTGACTCTCAGAGCCCCCCGTCAGAGCATGTGGGAATTGGATTTCTGTCTCCCTTCCACATCATGCCATGTTCTATGACATGGGCATTATTAATGTGTAGCACAGTGTTGTTGGCTCATCAGTGCTGCCTCCGGGCCATTCTTACAAACAGCAGAATGCTCTATTGTCGTGGTGGTGAACTCCAAATGTTTTGGACCACAACTCCCAGAATTCCAAGCCAGCGTTGCCAATGACAAAGGACTGTGGGAGTTGTGGTCCAAAACATCTGGAGTGCCAAAGGTTTGCCGCCACTGCCCTATTGTAACAGAAAGGTGTCCCAGAGGCAAAGACTTCCATTGCTTTGAAATAGCAACCTTGACAAGCTTACTTTGATAATGTTGCTTATAGACAAAGGCTGGACCAAAACTAGGCACACAACTCGGCAGCCTTGTTTCCAGGCCATAGAAAGGCTTTCCACTGCAAAAGATTTGGAATGGGTGCAAATGAGTCATACGAGTCTTTGTCCATATTAGAATTAGGCCCAAAGAAGATATGTTGGTGGGAAGGCCCTTGTGTTGATGAAGGAGTGGATGTTGACTAAACTGATGGGGGCCAATGGACCCTTTCTTGCCCAATATATATTGAACTTCTAGCATGGCTTTTTCTTACCTCCTACATCTCCCCACTGTTGTGGGTAAAGAAATACTTTGCATGTTATGTTGAAATACAGTGGTACCTTGTATAAAGGAATTAATTCGTTCCAAATGAAATTATGTTAAGCAAATTTTCCTTTATACAAATTCCCATAGGAATGCATTGAAAATGGAGTAATCCCATTTTTATGCTGTATGGATTTTCCCCATAGGCGATTATGTTAAGCAAATTTCCCCTATCTCCAGAATTTTTTATGTTGTACAGATTTTATGTTATACAAACTGTTTGTTATACAAGAGTCCACTGTACATTCATTATGAAGTGGGTTTTTTTAAGTAGTGTGCCACCTTGAGCATACTATCTCTTTGCAGTTCATATGGAATATATCCATCACCAGAACTTAATTCTTGCTTTTACTTTCCCATGTCCCCAAATCTGTTTTTCCACCGTTGAAATGGAACCCTTGGGATGTAAAGTACAACCTTGTAAAATTAACTTTGAGCATGGACTTCTTCCAGAACGCTACAAATCAGCTCCTAATATAGGAGTGCTTAGGCTTTATCACAGTAAGCCTCCATAAGTCCAGCCTCAAAATTCTGCACACTCCCTAAGTGCAAATAAAGCAAATATGGCTTGGCAACGCTAGTTGTCACCCAGTCTCGGGGAAGGGAGGTTCAAGGATGAACTCCTGCAGAAGCCTGGAGTCATGAGCCAGGGCGGCTAAAGGACTGGGGTACCCAAGGGAAAATCTGTTGGCAGAGCTCTTTGAATGGGAGCTGTTGGGCCTTGTTTTGAGTGAGTTGGGGGAAGGGAAAACACATCTGCTTTGGCACCTGCACCGAGGGTTTGATTGTGATAAAACTATTTCCACAGAGGGTTTTAATGTGATTTTTAAAAATTATTATTTTGATCCTACCTTTAGTGAACTCTGAAACAGCAGCCGTTAATATGTCTACCTTGAAATCATTTAGGATCTCATATGCATGGAGGGAATTACTGTATGTCATTATAGCCTCCCCCCCTCTCTCTATATATATATTACAGTGGTCCACAGAACCTCTTCTGAAAACCATGTGCTGTGAGAGCATGCACGTCTGAGTATGCTGACAGCTTTATGCTGACATAAAATAGCCCTGATAAACCATGACGTAGTTCAGAGAGCAGGAAACGAAAGCACAAAAAAGGCCTCCTTGCTTTTTGTCGCCATTTTCTCTAGGGTTGATTTGCCAGTTGGTGGGCCACTTTTGTTTTTTCGGCACAGCGAATGCTGGCACAGTTAATCTCTTCTTTTATCATGTCATCCTGCAGAACAAAATAAAGAGTCCAGTTACTGGGTGTTTGTATTTCTGAGGAAGATGTTCTGTGTTTTGCTTTGTTCCTTAAGACTTGCCTCTGAGAGTTTGCTAGAATATTTAATTTTTTTTTTTAATGAGCCTAATAGTTATCTTCAAATTTTACAAACAATAGCATGATCTGCCTGGGTTTATAGTTCTGCATTTTCATGTTAGCCTCACTAGCGTTCAACATGGGGCTCATGCCAGTTACTCTTGGTTTGAGACATTGGGCAAGGAGCAATGCTGGGTGTTGGGAGACTCATAAAAGAAGACAGTAAGAATGTTGTTATATGTGGGGATGAGGAAAAAGTATGATTGTAAGTCATGCTGGTCCTCAGAAAAACCAACAAATGCTGGAAACCCATTGGAACTTTCAAAGGTCCAGTTTCCATGCAGCAGGTAATGAAGTGACTGTTGTCCACTTAGTTGTGGTCTTGAGAATAGCAGAGTATGCGTAGTAAAATATCTTTACCGAGTTTACAACTAACAAAAACACCATGGCATTGGAGACTTGGACAACACCTTGTCTTCGAGGAAGCGGAAGTAATATTTTCCCTAATAGCAGGGCCCACTGAGTTTAGCCTATCCATAAATCTGATGGAAACCAGAGTGACTCCCAGAGCATTAAGACTAGATGATGTTTGTTTGTCTTAACTTTTCTCTTTCTGCCCTTGAGTTTCTTCTTTCCCCCTCTCTTTACCTCTGTTTGCCACTTTTGCTTGCACTTCCTTTTTCTGGTACAGTCCCTTGCCTTGCCTTCCTTCTGCTTCATTGAGTCTGCTTTCTATTCCCGCAGACGCCTTGCCTACGTACTGCTGTTCTTGCTTTCTTTTCTTTACTTCCTGCATCTCACTGTGCTCCTTTCTGTCACTAGGACCCCAAGAGCTCCCCTCTGCTTCCTCCGGACCTGTTAAAGAGTCTGGCTGCCTTGGAGGAGGAGGAAGAGCTGATTTTCTCTAATCCTCCTGATCTTTACCCAGCTCTGCTGGGGCCTCTCGCCTCTCTTCCTGGACGAAGCCTCTTTGTATGTATCTCACTTAATTCTGCTGCTTCTTGCTCTAATTTTGGCATTTCTCTTTCTTTCTTTTTGTTTCCTGCAAGCTTAGTAGAATACAGTGGTGCCTCTGATAACGAATTTAATTCGTTCTCAGGGGCAATTTGTTATCCGAAAAATTTGTTATCCAAACGTGGTTCCCCATTGAAATGAATGGGAAACTGATTAATCCGTTCTAGAGGTCTGAGAAAATGCAAAAAAGCTGGAGGCGGGGTTCCAGACCTCTTTATAAAGTGCACTTTAAAGGCCTGCAGTGCTGGAACACCCCCTCCAGATCACCTCCCCTGCAGTGCAAACTAGCAAGACTACCCCAGCCTATTCCTACCCAAGGTGCAATGGGGAAAAATGCAAATGGACAAACATAAGCAGCAAGAGAAATCTAGCCTGTTCTTGCCTGCAGAGCAATGGAAAAGATTGCAAACATGGACAGAAGAAAGCAGCATGGCTACCTCAGCCTTTTCCCACCAAAAACACAAAGAAAAGCAGTGCAAAGATTAATAAAAGCTAGCTCCCTACCTTTCCAAGTTTGAAAGGTCCAAATCCCTCAGCAAAACATGTCCAGAATGGCTCAAAAAACATGAAAAAATGTTCTAACACCTCCCGCCCTCCACAAACTACAGGGGATGCAATACATCCTGGGTATACTTTTTTGCAAGGCATTATGAAACATTTGTTATCCGAGGCAGCCCTATACCTAAAAATTTCCATTTGTTATCAGAAAAATTTGTTATCAGAGGCATTTTTATCCGAGGTATTACTGTATATGAAACCCTTGCTGAAATAGTATTTATGAGGAAATTAAAATTTTAACAAAGTTTAGGACAACAAATCTCCTGTGATGAAGGGCCTTAAGTACAGTTTATGACACTTCATTGGTCCTAGGATTGCTGCTTTCTGGCCCAAAACCTGTTTAATTCTTTAAAATCTCTGGGTACGATGCTGGTATGATAAATCCTCTCGGCTGATGCTGGTTTTACTTTTGACTCGTCTTCGCTTTCCAGGTTCCCTCCACAGTGAGTAAAAGGAGGAGGCTACCAGCCTATAGTGGGAAAATCTGTCCCAGCTGAACATATTTCTGTTCCAGAGTGCTTAAGACATTACAGTCTCGAAATCAGAACATTGGGTTTTGGCTTGTGAGAATGTACCTTTTCTGTCTATCCGGTACAAAAACATAGTGACACCTTTTCAGAGTTTATCGGCATGTGAATAACCGAACCAATATCAAAATATTAGGTCAGAGAAAGAAGAACACGAACATAATGTTTAGTTTTGCAAAGGCTTAATAAATTATGCTGCTGTGGCGTATTTTTCTTGTACAGTTAAGTCACAGAGAGCAAGTGGCTCATAGAGCCTCCTTCTGGAGGAGTTTCAAGCAGCTTCAGGATTTAATTTGTGGGGCCAAACAATTCATAGAACACCCTGAATATGGCCAAGGCTTCTGTGGAAGCTGCTCACATTTACCAGTACGTAGTAAGGTTAAGAATTGATTTGCTTTGTCAGGTTATGAATCCATATAGATTTTATCTGCAGCAGCTTTTGCATGGTTACAGTGTTGCCCTACCAGCAGCATAGTACTCAAGAGCATACTTCTTTACATTTGAGAAAGTTTAGTCCTGGATAGACATCGGCTCCAAGAATGTTTTTGGAGGGTGCGGGGTCAGGAGGGGAGTGCAGATGAGCTGGTATAATGAAAGTTGTGTCCCCATGTCCCCCCGCCCATCTTGTGTACTACTGAATGTTACATGCATTAGTTCTCGTGTGGAGGTGGCAGCCCTCAGCGACCCCTCTCCATAACGAGATGGCCCAAACCCATACACTTGCAGCAGCACCATCTGTCACAAGAAGTGTGGTACTGGAGGTTTTGACCTCTATAGCTGTCACCCAGATCATAACTAACAGGGAGTGTGGGGTATGAGACATATGTTTCAGGCTCGTACATCAAGATGGCACATATGCAGACTCTACATTTAATTAAACCCACTGTGGAGATTCCCTATATTGCCATTTGAGAAGCTCTGAACAATGTCTCTGTATTTCAGTTTTCCATTTGACTTGATAAATGAAAACAAGCCAGTGTACAGAATTTTTTGCAACCTTGGCTGTTCTAGTTTAGCTTGAGGAGTCGGAGTGGAGAAAATAGATGTAAGATTTATCTGGTGTACCTGGATAAGGAGTTCGTGAAAATCATTGTAATATACAAAGTACAACTGGACATGTCCCACAGTTTCCACCATGCTAGATTCGCAGGGGTAGAAACGTTGGTCATAAGGAATATATGAATATCTTCCCTTTTAAAAGGCTAAAGGTAGAACATGGAAACAGCCCAGGACAAAAACTCTCCAGTGCCTTACAGATTCTAAACTATAAAGATAATGTGCTGGGGTAAAGATCTTGCTGTGATTTCCAACCAGTGAGTAATAGGAGACCTAAGCCCTGTTGGTTGGAAGGCTGTATCCCACATCCGCTTCCTAACAGTCTCTTGGGCTTTCATATATCCCAAATGTAACAGGCCTAGAACATATAGACTGTAGGGGAACAATTTTCCATCCCATCCACTGCTTTGCCCCAGCCTGAGGGGTGGCTTATCTGTTGAAATCAGAGGTGCTAAGCCTGTAGAATTAAGTTTTAACTTCAGCCAAAGATTAATTATTTGAAGCCAACCACTTCAAGCATTCCAGTTTCTCTACTGAGTCAAGGGTTAGGGATACAGTGTGGTTCACCAAAAACACTTTACAAAAATTTAGACCATGCTGATTCAAGGGAGTGGAAGTCCTTAAGAATACACAGGCCTGAACAATACAGTGGCTGGGCCAGTACCTTGCCTTGGAAGGATTTTGCTTTTGAAAGAGATAATTTCAAGATAGCAGGAATAGTTCTTCCCACATTTTCAGTGACATGGACAATGTGAACTCTCCATGACCCAATTGTCTGAAAAATTATCCTTAAATATTTATACAGTAGGTCTTTACCTGTTTGATCTCATGCTCATCTATCTGCAGCTTGTGGTTGACAAACTTTTTGGTGAAAACCCGAATGTTTGTCTTTTGTAATTTATTAGAAGGCGCTCTTCATAACGGTACGCTGTAAAAAAACCAAAGGGCTAACCAGCTGGGGCAAAAATACCCCAATAGCTCTTTGCTTTTTGCAATTGAAGCACTTTTTGGTCACAATCCATGTAGCATACTGGGGACATGTCCCATGCCAGTTTTCAGAAAACTATGATGCAACAGAAATCATTGGCCATGAAACAGAAGTGTATTGTACACCCTAATACTGACTTTGGTCCTTAATATATTGGAATTCTCCCTGGAGACAGAAATTATCCCACAATTCCATCCAGTGCAAGTTTGTTTTCTAAATTCTGGTGACTGTGGGTTAAATTGCTTCTAAGTATCTTGGGTGCATCATTGTCTTTCAGTATCCCTAACACATACAGTAGTTGTTTGGATAAAAGCAGCAGGAAGTTACAATGGTGGCTTCAATCCAGAGTTGACTATCCACATACTGTACATAGAGGTGAACTTTTTGTGTAGCTGTAGGCACTGGAGGTCAGAGGAACCAGTCACCTGGAGTGAGGTGGCAAAACAGTGGTGCTTACAGATTCCTCCTTCAGCTCCCCCACACACACTAGTCTGAAAAGCCAACTTCTAAGAAATGTGTATGTATTGTACACCTTAACACTGATTTCAGTTCTTACTACTCTTCAGAACATTAAAAAAATGCAGAGGGAGGGATAATTGGCAGAAATGGTGTGGAATATTCAGTTTATAGAGTTCTTCCCTGGGTGGGCAATCAGCTAATGCGCAGCCAGATGTAACATTACATAGTGAACGCCCATTGTGTTTATTTCTATGGCATTCACTCCCCTATGGTATTGCAATAAAGTAAAACATTAGTTTGTTTAAAATAAGGAATGGCAATTGGTTTATAGTCCTGAGGTTTTGATTGTAGGGCAGAAAAAAATAGTCCAAAGAGGTTTGTGATTTATAGAAGGTGGTGAAAATAGCTCTTCTGAGAGCTCTTTGGTGAATCATCGTAATGTCTCATTTGATCAAGGGAAATGCACCGTGTTTGTTAAGAATTTGTACCTGTCAGCAGAGGTAGAAAAGTCTGGGCAGTCTGATTTATTCTATATATTTGCATTGATAGAGATAGTTCAAGAGAAATGAATCACATTTGTGTTTGTTTACCATCTATGGTGTTACATATAAGTCCCTTCTGTATCAATGAAGAGTAGTCTTCATCAGATGCCAGTGAGTTACACAAACAAGCTACCAGACTAGAATGAGAAAGATTGGCTTGTCAACTTAGTAGAATAGTTCTTGGTTTCATGTAGTCTTCGGGTCACTTTTATATGTTTTCCAAGTAGGTTTTAGGGCCTCTGCCTCTCTCACATAAAGCAATGGGATTTGTGCATGTAATTAAAGAATTATGCCAAGGATATAGGAAGAAATTACCTGACCATCACTGTGATGGTTGCAAAGAGCTTGTCTTACATTCCAGTCCTTGAGTAGGCCTCTGACAACCATGAAATTGGAATTCCATGTGTGCATTTCTTGATGCTCAAGTTCTAAATCTGTTTTCTCTGAGTAAGTATTTGTTAGGCAGGAACTTCCTACTTCAATAAAATGTGTTTTACTGGGCTCTGGTCACAGAATACCCAAAGGTAGAAGGAAGTCGCTCATATGTCCTCCGTACCCATACAAAGCTTGAGACTGAGGCACTGGGTCACATTATTGGTCCTGTTACATTGAACAAAGAAATTTGGGCACCATCCAGCCAGATCCCAATAATATGCAGATCAAATATTTAATCATTGAGTGGAGAGGCTGACTTGGATGCAGCTTGTGTCATCCTTTGAGCTGGTTTTGTGTGTTTAGTGTTTTTAAAAAATTAAATTGCTTAATTACCCAATGCAAGTTCAGACCTTGCCAAATTTCTTGCAAGAAAGGCTGAGTTGCTACCTGTATTGAATATGAAAAGAGCCATGCAAGTACACACATTGTCTGAGCACTATTGCAGGTGAACTTGTGACATGTCGTGAAGTGGTCACCCCCTGTACTAACTGCCTAATGCTTTCTGTCCCCTCTTTGATTGTCTGAAGAAATCGCTGCTAGAGAAACCATCAGATCTGATGTCTCAGTCACCATCTTTCCTGTCCCTCACAGGCTTCTCTCTTAATCAGGTAATGAATTTACTACACAGATGTATTATGTTTTATATTTTGTATTTGCTGTTTTGTTGTTCACTGCCCAAAGCAGCCCTTAAGCTAGATGGAGCAGAATATAAATTAAATTGAATGTATGTATGTATAAAGAATGAACAATGAAGAGATTTTTTATTCTCTTTCTGTCCGTCTAGGCTGTCAACTCACATGTTCTTTTTTGTAAGGTATACAATTAGTCTATGTATGAATACTGTACATACCTGTGTCAGACCTAGACTATTGTAGATTTCCAATGAGACTGCTGTGTGGAAATGCTGTTCTATGCATTAATGGTAATACATCATGTTAACAGACCTGTCTTTCGAACATGTCAGTTCTCTGGGGAATTCAAAGCAAAGCAATATAAAAGCATGCTGCTTATGTACTGCCCTGTAGTGGTTAAAGCACTCTCTGGTCACTTTACATTTTAATTCTGCTAGCGACACATATCCCATATCCTGGGCACTCAGCCCTCCACCCCAGGATGGAGGGCTGAGTGAACCTTGAGTCAGCTACCTGGGACTGAACCCCGGGTTGTGAGCAGTTTTTAGCTGCAGTACAGCAGGTTAACCACTGCACCACAAGGCATTTTAGAATATTCATTAGAATACTGCTAAGTTGGTTCCCGCCCACGGCCTTATGTATGTCATTATGTGCTGTTGAGTCAGAACGAACTTACAGCAACCCTAATAAGGCTTTCAAGGTAAGTGAGATATTTAAGGAATGGTTTTATCACCTGCCTCGTGAGTTTCCATGGCTGAGCAGGGACTGAAAGCCAGGCCTCCTGATTCCTACTCCATCGCGGTATCCACTACACCATGCTGAGTACCCACAGTCCTATATTCACCACCGCATGGCTAATTTGGGAGTACTACGTCTAATGTTGCATGTATGTTGACACGTTAAAGCAGTGGTGACCAAACTTTGGCCATCCAGAT
The DNA here is from genome assembly GCA_023846285.1 of Phrynocephalus versicolor. Taxonomy (NCBI): domain Eukaryota; kingdom Metazoa; phylum Chordata; class Lepidosauria; order Squamata; family Agamidae; genus Phrynocephalus; species Phrynocephalus versicolor. The sequence continues at coordinate 3,784,322 of JAHTLZ010000129.1, read as the reverse complement.
GTTTTGTACCACAAGTAGTACAAATTCTAAGCTTAGATTGCCAGTGACAAAGGACTGTGGGAGTTGCGGTCCAAAACATCTGGAGGGCCAAAGTTTGGACATGCCTGCGTTAAGGTGATGGTGCACCCGGAGACCTTGCTTTAGGTAGAAGGGCTTCCCTCCCCATTGAAGACAGCTCCACCTTAGTTTGAGTTGCTAATCATATCAGCACCCAATATACTTTTTCCTGACATTCTGGTTCTGTTGCATATTTTCCTTTAACCTTTAAAATACGCTCTTTCTCAAAGCTTTAATAAATGCTTTAAAACAAAATATATAAATTTATGTGCCTGGGAATTCATTTGACTTGCAACTTGATCTTTCAACTTTATCATAGTACAGTGGTACATCACTTACAAAATTAATCCATTCTGAATGCATTTTCGGAAGTCGAAAATTTTGGAAGTCAAAATGCGGTTTCCATAGAAATGCATTGAAAATCAATTAATCTGTTCCAGAGGTTGAAAAAAAGGCAAAAAAGAGAAAGGATTAGTTGATTTTCAGTGCATTCCTATGGAAAGCCTGCCTAGACCCAGCAAACCAGGGTGAAAGCTCCCCCACCCTTGCTGGGTTGGGGAGAAAGCCCTGCAATCAACTGGCAGCCGAAAGCTGCTCTGACACCCAGCTGATTTTGACAGCTGTCAAAATCACCTAGCTGTCAGGCTTGGAGGAGCAGCCTTCGGCTGCCAGTTGATTGTGGGGCTTTCTCCCTAATACAGTAAATGGGAGAAGCTTTTTCCCTCCTTTGCTGGATTTGGGTTGCCCCACCTTCTGTTGTGGCGGGCGCATGAAAGGGGAAAGGCAGCCGCTGCCTTTCCCCTTGTGTGCATCTACCAGAACAGAAGGTGGGATAATCTGAAGAGCCTTCTGCTGCGGGGGACAGCCCCCCCCCCCACACACACACTGCAGAGTCAGGAAGAGGAGAAGGATTGTGTCTGTGTGTGTGTCTGTGTGCTGCTGCTGCTGCCTGCCTGCCAGCTGTTTTGTTGTTGTTTTTTGACAGGTCGGGATGTGAAGAGGTCTTCACAGCCCAACCTGTAACGAAATAACAGCTGAGAGGCGCAGGGCAAGGCAGAATACGGCAAGCAGCCCTGTTTGAATTTTCCCACTGCTTGCTCTGTTTTTCCTTGCTGCTGCACTTCTCAGCTGTTTTTTTTTACATGTCCACCTGTGAAGAGTGGGAGCTGCCCTCACTCTCCACAGCCAGACCTGTCAAATAGAGCTTTTCAATACAAAGTGCTGTGTGCAGCATTTCCAGAACCACAGCATTGGTTTCCAATTTGAAAGGAAATGATTGGAAACCAATGCCCTGGTCCCAGAAAACAGTAACAGTATGCACAGCATACATGGGGGCGGAGCTTCGTACCAAAAGGTAATCACTGGAAATGGATTTCCTTTCATAACTCGGGTGTTTTTGGAACTCCATTTCCAGCGATTTCCCTCATTACCATTGGCCATGCTGGCTAGGCCTGATGCACACTGCTGCCCAATGATCTCTAGAGGCCGGTGCTTGCAGGCTGAAGTGAATGGTTTCCCCTTCAGACACCAAAAGCGGATACACACAGACAAAAATAACTCAAACCCCTTCCCCGTACTGTGTGCCAAAATAGATTTGCCTTTTGATCTTACAGGAAAGGTATCCAAACAGCATGTTCAATGAAGTGTATGGGAAGAACCTCAATGCCAGCACAAAAACAGAGGTCACTCCATCAGTGGGCCACCAGGAGACTTCACTCTACTCTCTCTTTGAAGGTACTCCATGGTCTCCATCTCTTCCAGCCAGTTCAGGTAATAACCTATTTTAAATGGCATAAATATACAGTGGTCCCATACAGGGTTTGCTCAGGTTATGAATTAAGCGCATAGAAGGACCTTCCAGGTATACCGTTGTGCTACCATGTTCAAGACCTGCTGGCTTGTTTTTAGTGTTTTCACATGTTGGCTGTCCCAACCTCTTCAAGGGAGCAGCGTAGCTGTATTCTGGTCTTTTAATTCTGACTTCATATGAAACCAAAGTTAAGGTTTGTCAACAAGGGTTTGATTACTTGAATTGCGAAATCACGATTTTGGTTATCACTCTTCATCCAGAGAGATACATTAATTGATGACTCGGTATAGCCATAACAAGCAAGGTTTTTGGTTCAGAATTCATAGAAGTAGTCTATGCAGCTAAGTGATACGAGTTCTTACACTTACAAAGAGCAACATTTGAATTTTTTAATGTTATTGGTTCCTACCCAAATGGATCCTCATAATTGATCCTATTGGGGCATTTATAATGGTTCAGTGATATGCTAGTTTCACTGTTGCCTTAAATGGTCACCTCCACATTAAAATCTTTACTGCCTTTCTCACTTTGAGCTAGCTTCTGTTTGCTAAGTGCAAGCTGTGGTTTGATCTGCATTGATTTAATTTTCAGTATCAATATGTCTCTGAGGACCTCATCAGTCTGAGGAAAGCTGAGACCCCACCAGCAATTACAAGAAAAAAAGTAATAGAATGCTTAAAACACTTGGAGGAGGGCAACACAGTTGACAGGGCAACTTAATTACCGGTTATATCCTGGAGAGACCGTCCCCTGCTTTTGCAGACCTCCCAAGATCCACAAGCAAGGAGTCCCCCTCGGACCCATCGTCAGTAGTATAAATTCAGTGACTTACAACATTGCAAAATACCTGGCAACTATTCTAGCCTCACTGGTTGGATTCACGGACCACCACGTGCACAATTCAGAGGAGTTTGCTTCTAAAGTCAGGGAGCCGAAACTGGATACAGGCGAAAGCATGGTATCCTTTGATGTTACATCTCTCTTTACCAGCATTCCCACTACCAATGCCCTAACAACGGTAAAGAGAAGACTAAGAGAAGAGGGCACCCTCACCTCCAGAAGCAGTCTCAACCCAGACCAGATATGCCTGCTCTCAGACCTGTGTCTGAGCACCACACATTTCATGAACAGAGGGGACTTCTACAGACAGAAGCGTGGTTCCATGGCACCCACTGTTGCTAACCTATACATGGAAGAAGTGAAGAAGAAGGCACTCAACACCTTCCTGGGGACGACACCATCCCACTGGTTCAGGTATGTAGATGATACCTGGGTGAAAATCAAGACTCAGGAAGTACAGGCCTTTACAGAACACATCGATGTGGTGGATCCACTAGGGAAGACACCCAAGAAAACAGTCTGGCTTTCCTGGATTGTGCAGTCATCATCGACCCAACCGTCAGAAGTTTACAGGAAATCCACCCACACAGATCAGTACTTACTATCTGACTCCCACCATCCATTACAGCACAAACTAGGAGTCACCAGGACTCTAAGCCACAGAGCAGAGAGCATCCCCACCTCCACAGAAGCCAAGAAGAAGGAAGACAGGCACCTGAAGACAGCACTTAAGGCCTGTGGATATCCAAAGTGGGCCTTCAACAAAGCAGTGGGCCATCCCAGAAGAACAAGGGATCAGTCTGAGACCCAGACCTGACGGAAGAACCTGGTCATTCCTTACATGGCTGGAGCATCGGAAAAGCTTAAAATGATTTTTGCCAAACACCACATCCCTGTTTCCTTTAAACCCAGAAACAGGCTAAGGCAGAGACTCACCCACCCAAAGGACCCATCAGAAAAACACAAAAGGAGCAATATAGTATATGTGGTCAAATGCAGTGAGGAGTGTGCAAACCTCTACATCGGGGAAACTAAGCAGCCATTAAACAAGAGGATGGCCCTACATAGGAGGGGCAACAGGTCAGGACCAAAATCAGCAGTACACTTTCACCTAAAGGACAAAGAGCACTCATTCAAAGATGAGGATGTATACATATTAGAGAGAGAAGATAGGTGGCTTGAGGGAGGGGTCAGGGAAGCCATTCATGTGAGTCTGGAAGTTGAGTCATGGCGAAGCTGTTTGAATGAGCAGTGAAATCTCTCAAGAAAAGTCCAGTTGCCATGACTCAATAAACTCACCTGGACGACTGAGAATCTTCACAGACATATTCGTGTGAGTATTGAAAACCCCTCTCTCAACAGAGGTGGGGGGCTCAGGCACAGTCTGTCTGCTACTTATCAGGCAGTGATTTCAACAATCCCCAGACAAATAAAAATACTTTATATCTCCACCACCAAGGCCATAGCTTACAACCCATACTTTATAGGTTTCAACGCCTTAGGCCATTGTCCACCTAATGGCCTATTGAGCCTATTGTCAACTTAACAAGACTATTCAGACCATTGTTCATCTTATGAGCCTATTTCAGACCAGGGTGACATGATGTCAAAGTGAACTATAAAATGGGGGACTCGCAACTAGCTTTTCTCAGACTGATGAAGCTGTTTGGATAAGCAGTGAAACATTTCAGTCTCTTCAAGAAAAGAAGTCCAGTTGCCATGACTCAACCTCCAGATTTCAGTATCAATGTAGACTTCTTGATATTAATTTTTGTCTTATTTATTCGATTTCTATGTCAGCAATTTGAACTTTCTTGTTCGGCTCCATGCATAGGATTCCCATACAGTACTTCAGTACAGCTGTTATTGTCATATCGTGTTGACTTTATTCTTTGCCCAACAGATCATTCAACGCCAGCCAGCCAGTCTCCTCATTCATCCAACCCAAGCAGCCTGCCAAGCTCGCCTCCAACTCACAATCACAATTCAGTTCCATTCTCCAACTTTGGACCTATTGGGACTCCAGACAACAGGGAGCGCAGAGTAGCAGATCGATGGAAGACAGATAAGCCAGGTGAGTGGAGGGATGTTCTGGCCTGGAAGGCATATCATTCCAGTGGCTTTCTAGCTCACCAACTTTTGTCCTGTCTCTATTTCAGCAATGGGAGGATTTGGCTTGGATTATCTCCCAGCAACATCTTCCTCCTCAGAGAGCAGCTGGCACCCAACCAGTACTCCCAGTGGCACTTGGTCAGCCCATGGCCCATCCATAGAGGATTCGTCAGCTGTTCTTATGGAAAGCCTGAAGGTAGAATACACTCGGAAATGCAGAGGCAAAACGCATGGAGTGCATTATTTTGAAAGAGTCATCTACCTGTGTTACCTTTGTTACAGTAACCCCCCCCCCCCCAGTTTATCATGAAGGTTAGGGACCTGACCTGACCCGCAATCATTGAAAATCCGTAATATGCGGGTGCAGGTTGAGCCGGGCCTGGGGTGGGTGGGCGGCGCATGATGTTTAAAATGTCTTTAAGCAACAGAGCCAAGCACTTGGCTCCGTTGCTTAAAGACATTTTAAACATTGTGTGCCGCTTCTCCCGCCTCCCCCCTGGGTGCAGGGGAGCGGCACACGATGCCTCTAGGGAGGCAAGCCCCAGGCTCCAGCTGATTGGCGCTGGGGTGGGAGAGAGAAACCTTTCTTGGCAGATATGTGTAGATGTAAAATAAAATAGAGGATAAGCTTACAAGAGAGGTTAAAACTACAGTCATACGTGCCCCCAGTCGAAGCAGGCAGTCCCAAAAGATGCCATGATCATTGGTATCAATGATCAAAATCTAGCAAGAGGTCATGGAAATTTAATGAGCTCACACAGCCCTTGTCCAGCGCCTGGTGCAGTTCCTCTACCAAGGCAACTAAAGGAATCTTATCCCCAGCCAAAAGTCTGATTGAAGTGGATCCAGTTTTATTTGACGTGGATTCAGAATGATCCAGAGAATATTTGGAATTGCAGCACTGCTACTATTAGCTGGCTTAGTTAGAAATAGTAAATTTCAGACTAGCCTCTTAATTAATCAGGACTTCTAAGTAAATGACAGGCTGCTTTAGGAGAAGTTTTGTATTCTAGGACCCACTGTGAGGGTTCGATTTGATGAACCTGCGGTTCCGACCCACAAACGAGACGGGAGTCCATTTTCGTATCAACATTAAAAGGATTTTTATTTCGTACAGCTTGAGAACTACTGTAGGCTCTTTCTTTCAAGTCAAATGTCAACGGAGATAAAGGTTGCACAACATCTTCTAACAGAACAGGTTCTTTGTAACTGACATCAAACGGGTTAAACTCAGCATCAGCCTCTTCTAGATAAATGGGGGAGCATTTGGTCCTCGTCCCCGACATTGTGTGCCGCAGCACGAGTGCCTGGCCCATTGAGCTATCGGGGCGGCATTCTTCTCTCTCCTCCATTCTCTTTGGAACTTATCTGAGGTTTCTGGCCACTTCAGGGGTTTAACAGTCACAGACCATGTGAATTCCTCACTTCTTCTAGGTCTCCCTGTTTCTGCTGTTCCCCTCAGCTCGCTCTCCTCTCTCTGAGTCCCAACTGTCTCTCACTGTCTCTCCCAACTGTTCTCTTTCTCCTGTGATCCTCGCGCTGAGACTACCTCGCACTCTTCCCACTCATCCTCCAGTTCCTCTAACATCCAATTTACCTCTTGTTCCTTAACCCCTTCGGGACCAATACTGCCCTCATCAATCTTTATATCCTGCAACTCCTGCACGTACGAATCCACATTCCCCGAGGGTTCTTCTCTTTTATCATCATCAGTCTTTCCAGACGGCACACTCTCTTTTACTTGCATAACCTTGTTCTCACTTTCACACCCACCTACACCCACCCCCATTTCTGTGGTTTGTCACAGCCCTCTATACAGCATACAGGGAGGTGGGACAAAGGACCCAAGGGGTTATTGCCCTTATATGATGTATATAGGATTCCCTTGTATCTGTGGTTTCAAGCATCCGTCGTAGATTGCAGAACCATCCCCCAGTGGACACAGGGGTCCTATTGTAAAGGTTTCCATTAAACTGGAAGGGACAGCCTCATGCCATAAAGGAAGAGTTGCCACCTCCCTTAACAATGGCACCAGTCTCATTAGCCAAAAGAGGCAGTAGTCGAGTAAAGACGTAGTAGCCCTTTTCATTCCAACTGCCCATTCCAAATGGCTGGCAAGTGGTATTTCCAGAGACCTGTTTTGAACTGAGCAAGGTTTGAAGGACCAATAATGTTCCGCCTTACCATTCTGTCCCGTATATAGTAGCCTGCTTGCTTGTTCCTCACCATAGTTTCCCTGTAGGTTAAGGAGCAACAGAGACCCCACATGCCCCCTCTTGCCATATAGCTTTGTTTGCTCATGGTGGCAGACAGGAGATTGGGCCAAGGTCTCTGTTTTCTTATCCTGTAAAGCATGCATGGGGGACCATTGACCTTGGGGTGAATATAGCCTCTCTGCAGTCTCAGTCCAGCTTGCTTCCCATGACAGGATTGTTCCTCACTTTTGTATAGCTCTTAAAAGTTGAAATGTCTCTCCTAAGGTTTATTTGCTGCCCAAAACACCCAAGAATCATTCTTGGAGTGGGATCTTTAGGCTGGCCCATGTTCCCTTCCTTTATTATAAAGAAGTTGTTTTAAACTTGGGACCCTAACCCTAACCAAAGTGTCTCATATTTTTGCAGCAAGAATGGGTTGGAGAGCCCTTAGTATGTGCGAAAGCAAGTAACTGATGTGCCATGAAGTGTCAGGAAATCAGTTGCCATTTGTATTGAAATAGGAGAGAGAGGCAGTGCTTGTTTTATGGAGCAAAAGGGCTGATTTGGAATTGCTTATGTATCCTGTGTCTGTTTTCTCTTTCACATTACTTGCTTCTTTTTGTATGATTGTTTGTTCTGTTTTTAGTCTATCTGGTCCAGTTCCATGATGCACCCTGGACCTTCTGCCCTGGAGCAGCTGTTGATGCAGCAGAAGCAGAAGCAGCAACGCGGGCAAGGTGCCATGAATCCACCACACTGAGCATGGAAGAGGGTGGCAACCTTTGCAACCAAAAGCTCCATACATTATGGCATGTTGGGTTTGCAGGACTGTCCCACGCGGTCCTGTGAGTGTGGCAGCCCTCTCTTCTGGTTCCTTGCTGTCAGGAGGGCGTAAGTGCTCCACCAACCCACTGAGTGTGCACGGAAATGTCTGCAGTGCAGTGGAAAACCAACACCAGGAACTCTCCCATCCCTCCAGGGCCCTCTGGAGGGAGAGAGGGACTGCTGTTTGTCTCACGGTAACCTGATATCACCGCCTCTCACCTTCTCCATCGTGCATGTCCCCAGCCACAGTGGGAAAATAAAAAAAAAGCCGAGAATGAAGAGCAGATGGGAGAAGCCGCTGAGAACTTCTTGATCCTTCTCCTCAGCGTTGGGGAAACCGATAGGAATCTCTTGCGGGTAGCTTTGCAGACTGAGAATGTAGTTGAAATTTACTCCTCAACATCTAAATTTCTAATTATTACTCTCTCAGTAGTGAGGTCACACTGAATTCTTCCAGACACGGATGTGCTTTGTAGACAGTGTGTAGCAAGCCCTCCCGTTACCGGTCCAGCCAGAGGTGGGTGGTGGTAGATTAGGTGGCGGGCTAATTTTTTAAAAACTTCTCCTGGGTTAGACGAGGCGTCTCCTTCAAGGAGAATCTGGCCCCTCCAGCACCACGCCCACCTTTTCCTCAAAGGCGATCTCAGGAGAAGCCAGGACAGGGGAGAGATTCTAGTACTGAAGAGTGCAGTAGCCACTGCGGGGACCCCCTGTTAGGGCAAGCCAGCCACGGCGGTGGGGTTTTAAGTTAAATGGTTCAGATTCCTGTACATTATAGCGTAGCGACCAGCCTCATGAAAATGGCAAGCTGGTCTGTGCATTCATCACAGCCTGACTCTTTTATGTAGGTAGGTAGAAGCTTTCTGTGTCTTTCCCCCTCTCGCCCCCTTTTCTCCTCCTCCTCCTCCTCCTCCCCCCCTCTTTGCTGGTTGCTAGTAGTTCTATTCTTCATATACAGCATCCCATAGAGTTCTAGCAGAATAATGAGGAGCAAAGGTAGTCGCCTGGACAGGATGGTGTGTGCAGTCCCCCTCCCTGGTAGTAAACGTCCTCCCTTGGCTTGCCCACACTTGTAGCCGCCAAGTTCCGATAACACATGACCTGGAACCCTCACGCAGAAGCCATGCGCACCCCCCCCCCGGTCCCAGCCGGGTGCAGAATGGAGTCACGGGTTCCTCTTGGTATTTATTGAGCAGAAGGAAGACGGCAATTCTTCTCCTCACATAGGACAAAAGGACGGTGTTTCTTCTTGCTTCCCAGGGTAGCTATGGAAACAGTCTCAAGGTTATAAACGGCTGCAGTCGCAGGTGTGTGCGCGTGTGTCAGTTCAGGATCTGTCAGCTGGCTACCGAGCAAAGCACATCCAAGGTTCATGAGCGACACGGGAGACGGGGAGCAGCCCCAAATAGACTTTATAAAGGGAAGATGTACACATAGTGCTCTCTCTAGAATAGGAATTGGACCCTGGATGCCTCCCCAAGCTAGCAGTGTCACTGCTAAGACATATTCCTCTTTAAAAAGAGGGGGGGGAAGAGTCTCAAATGATGACGTTCCTGCCCTGGTTGTAATGTTAAGCTAAGACCCTCTGTGCTTCTTTGGCTCCCGGCCCCAGCCTCCATCCCATCCCTTTCTCCCAGTTTGTGGATTTGAGCTGTGCACCCGAGCAGCTGCAACATTCCAGTGTTTGAAATGCCACTGACTCTTGCACCCCTAGACAACCTAACCAGGTTCACCATCTCACTCTCTCAGCAGTGCCCGAGTCCCAAGCCCATAGGCTCCCGTTTCTGCATGAGAAATCTGGTGTTTGGAATGTTCTTTTTTTCCCCCTGAAGTTTTTGGGTAGGGCTCCCTCCCCTCCCCTCCCCTCCCCTCCATACACTCCTTCCCTTTCCCCACTATGTCAGGAGCCTCAAGGGAATGGGAGCCTCCAGCAGAGAAAAATGGTTTGTGTCGTAAGCTTCTTTTGTGTTTTTGTCCGTCTGTGCGAGACCTGCAGCAGCTGAACTCAGCTTTGCCTTTAATTAAACCATGTTCTCTACAGCCAGCTTTGTGTGGTGGCATTTTTTTAAATTGTGGACCCGTGTTTGAGGAAATTATGGATTGTGTTCCTTTTCACAAAAGGAGATCCACAGTAATTCCTCTGTTGGAAGTGACAGAGGCAAGTGCATACCTGTTATGACAGAAACTAAATACGGAGGAAACAACAAAACATGGTAGACTAGGACATGTTATGACCTCTTGTGATTTTTTAAAATTATTTCAATGAAAGGTTATGATGGAAGTTCTCATGATCACAAAGAGAGGCATGCAGAGCACTAAAACCTGGCCTGTTCTCTACATATCCCGCCCTAGTATACTGTTTTCTCCTTTACTGACCCAATGTCTGTGGCCCCACAGGGACCCTTTTTCCATACTGTTTTTTTCACACTGCTCCACACTCAGTCTTTTTTCAGTACTAGTATTCATGTGGAGATGGAGTTATTTGAAGGATGTTAACCTCAAATTCATCCAAGTGTTCCACTATTAAAACTCAGCAATTTTCAGCCTATATTGTTTGATATCAGTTTGTGTCATAACATATCACCCTCAACATTTTTTCAATTATTTATTAGGGTACACACTGTGGTGTTATAAAATAGTTGACAGAAGCTTTATGGGCAGCGTGTGAACTACTTACGTTTTAGCCAGCAGGAAAAGATTGCACACTGTGTATGACATGCTTAACAGAAAAGGCAGCAAATGCTAATGATAGTTTGTTACTAAAAGCTAACGATCAGAGGCCCCTCGGTTGCTTGTGGGGAGCTAATTTGGAAGATATAATCAACCAGAGCATTTAGGTTGGGAAATCAAGAATATTTGCGTAGCATTTCAGAGACATACCTGCATTAGTCTACTGTAGCATGTTGGCAAAAGGAAAAGAAGGTGAGGGGCCACTGGCATTTTTGTCTGTTATCTGTCTCCTTACCTGGGCAGCGTGAAGATAGAGGACATAGTAAGTAAGTAAGTAAGTAAGTAAGTTTATTGCTACGGCATCAAGCCAGACGTAAGATAAAATAGGATAGAACAGAGCAGAATAAGATACTATATATATATATATATATATAAACATTAGCTAGAAAGTTTAAAAACTGGCAAACATTACAGTGATCAATATATAAAACAAAAGTTATTTTTAAAAGCCATTAAGACAGCAGATGTGACAATATAAAACAGGGTTTAAAAGCTCAGCTATCTATTGCTGTAACATGCCGCCCAGAATTTTACCACCAGTTCAGTAGTAGTCCGACTTTGGTCAATTAGCAATTGGTTACAATAGTCCGAGTCTGATTGGCCTGCCATATCTTTTAAGAGTGGTGTGATGTATTTTGCCCGGGTCTTTTTGTGCCTACTGCATCTGAACATCATATGCTCAATCGCTTCTTGGCCTTTTGGCTAAGATCAAGTGTACAGGACATAGTATTTGCACTTCTTGTGCTAAAAGTAGATTTTGATCCAGAAATGCTCATGCTGAAATGAAGCTGTTAAGTCTTCAAACTGATGCAGTTTTTTACCTTTCTTTTGCCAGCATGTACCAAAAAAAAATCCTTGACTTCTTACCACTTTGGAGATCTTTTGGACTAACAAACTGTGATCAATATTTATATGTTCTGTGGAATGCCACCCAGTTCCTCCAGTGCAGGAAGTGGGCAGCAGCCCAGAGAAGCCTCTGCCAGATAAAACTTGTTATGCAAGAAGACTGGCCAGAATCCTGTTTAGTATTTGCATCTGAATTTTGCAGCTTTTTGTGGCTAATGGATGACAGGTTTGGACATATCTGTATAACAGAGATGTGGACTGACATCCCATCATTCAGCTGCTGCAAGTTTCAAAAACTTGATGCAAACACCAGTAAGATTCTGGCCAAACAGTTTTCTTGCACTAACAAGTTTAGAAGTTGGTTTTTTTTTTCCAATGGTAGTTTATAATACTGCATACTTTGGGGTGGGGCAAGGAAGAAACACTGCTATTTCAAAAGGCAGTTTTCATGCTTATTTTTAAAAACCAAGCAATGCAATAGAATTAATTCATCTGCTGAAAGTTGAAGCCTCTCTGATGTTCTGCCATTTTAAAGGGAGTTCTTAGTTTGGAACCAAGAAGTTAAACATGCATCTTTTTAAGAACCTTAGTGCCTCTCTTACCCCTTTAGTTTCACAGGCCATTATTTGTCTCTCTTTTATGCACATTTGGAATGGTTAATATCAGAACATGTCCAGCTTGCCATCTCGGAGATAACTGAAAGATAAGGTTCACATTCTGTGGGTTGTGATAATATAAATCTGTAGAAATCATGGGATGCTCTAACTTGGCATTTTCCAGAAGTAAAAACAGAGATTCATAATTCTGCCAGCACAACTGTTGAGTGGTCATAAAAGGATTGGCCAAGTGAATATTGCATAGCCAAAGAAGTCCAGTGTTAATCTCATTGAAGCAGACTATGATGTCTCCAGAACGCATCCCTGATGTTTCAGTTAGCGGAAATAGACATTTCAGTGTAAAGACATCATTGTCTTGAAAAAAGCATCAGTGTTCCTTCAGTTCTTTGATGTTTTGTCTTGTTGAGGGCCTTTGCTGTGGTCTTCTTCAACAAAAGCTTTGGGGAAAATGCCTACTTTCCCATTGCACGTGCCCTCCAACCATTCATCATTCACTAGAAGATAAAATAATAGCAAACCTTAAATTACAAATAATCATTGATTATTCATTAAATTTTATGTAAAATATTTTTACCCTGCCTTTCTGCTTAGGAAGGACCCAGTGTGGCGTACATCATCCAAGGACAACATTTAAAACTCTCTATCTCTATCTCGTATCTATATGGATAAAAAGAATCAAACAGATATATGAGAAATGATAAAACCAATGCTAAAAACTCATTCGAAGCACTAAGGCATAACAATCCATTGATGTGGACATGTTTGGAAATGAGCAAAAAATGATATACTTGGACAATCCGCAAGCAACTCCCAGAGATATAAACATCAAAGGCTCCAATTATCATTATGAGGATCAGTCGAAGATTGTTCTATGGAATATAATGCTTCTCTGTGTGGAACAGGTGCAAACAAGGAATTCGATGATTCTGCTTGTGTCTGGTCAGAAGAAAAAAATTGGGAGGTGCCACATTTTTTTATTTAATCCCCTGCACTAAAAGATCTACCTGCTGAAAGCCTTTCTGCTACACGCCTATCAAAGGCAGAGCAGCTTCTATTTTTTCCTGATATTGGACAAGTCTTGATATTTATAAGAGATCAAAGTGTATTGGATCTTGGTTCATCTAAAATTGAATTGAGTGCAGCAATGGTGCTTAAGTTCCTTTTGGGGAGTAATTGAAAGACATAACCCTATTAACAGACAAACCATCTTCATCCATTAACACTGCAACACTTTCATTGTTAGTACTCTCTCTCAGACCTGGTGATTTCTATGGAAGAAGTTCCTGGGCCCTAAAGCTGTGCTGCTGAATGTACTGTAGTGGGTTCAGTGGAGGTCACTTGGGAAGTCACTTGGACTTTTTCAGTGCCCAACCCACACACGACTGGGAAATCTGGGAGTTACATTGAAGTATTAGGGGACTTGGTTAAATGCAACCTAAATACACTGGCAGCATTAATAGTAGGTGAAGTTGCAGAAAGATAGTACAGATCCTTGTATTAATAGCTATAAGATGCGTGCAGAAGAACGCCTACGGAAGTGAAGGGCCTAAGCATAATGGAAAACACAGCCAAATACTCTTCTTTCCCCTGCACCAATTACAAGACAGGGTTTATATGCTGGAACAACAGGAAACTGTTTTTGTGTCTTACATTATAAGAAATGAAGCCCAAGATGGAACTTTCAGTCCAATATGGGATGCAGTGGCTTTGGGAGTACTGAATTGGAGGAGTGCCTTTCCTTTGCCAAAATCCATGTTGTGTCTCACTTAAAATATCACCATTGAATCAATGGGTCTTTGATAAGTCAACATTATTGTAAGTCCTGTTGATCCACTCTAGCTAGTCCCTTTTTCTCAAACAGCTGCCATATTGAAACAGTGGCGAGCCCTTGCCCTGTTGCTCTAGAGTCTAGCTTCTCTGAGTGGGAGCTAGGATGAAAAAGTTACCAAGGTGGGGAGAGAGAGAGAGAGAGAGAGAGATTCCTCCAGGGTCTTCTGCCAAAGAACAACAGTGTGCCTTCCCTTACTTCAAAGCTAAGAAACTAAGCACTATTGTGAAAGTCAAGTCATAATTCAGCATGTTATTCTTAGCCTGGGGTAGGAAGTGTAATGGAGTAATGAAATGTCGAGTCTGTGGTTGCCTCCAGCTCATAAAGAGGTCCTAGCCTGATCTCTCTCTATTGGATCTGACATCCAGAAAGGTTGGAACATTCCTGTAGAATGAGCTCCCTAAAAATTCACCTTTCTGCCTAGTTGTTATCTTAAGATATGTTCCATGCCCTGCTTCCTACCTAGGCCAACTTACCAGCTGTGCACTACTTAATTTAGTCTTAATGGTTCCCCATCATTCTTGGCAGAATGATTATAACTGGACCTAAGAGGTTTTTTTCCAATACAGAAGCTTATTTCCGACTTGGCAAACGCTGAAGTCTGTGAACAAATACCTAGTAAGCCAATGGCTTGCTGAGTTAATGATGGTTTACGAAAATGCAAAAGGCAGCTGAATTGTGAAATATGCTGAAAATGTCAAGGTAGTAAAGCTGTGAATGCTCCAACAAAAGGTGTGGGAAGTATAGATAATAATTCTGGGGCTGCAAACAGTTCATGAATGATTTCTGAGCCAATGGTTACTGCATTCAGACATGTTTACCTGTGTCTAAGCTAGGGTTGCCACACTGGATACCCTGCCAATCTTCTTTAGAAGTTATTGAGGCAGAATCTTCGGGTAGCAACCTGGCAGTTCTTGGATCATGTTCCAAAAGGGTAGGGTGTGAGAAGGAAATGAAACTTTAGAGGTAAAAGGCAATAAAACCTCTTGAAGGTACCAAAAAACACTTGTGATGAACCGCTTCACAGCAGCCACAATTTAGGCCAAAGATGAGAAGGCTGCATGGAAAATGAGCCAGTGAGGAAGTTAGAACATGTCATGGAAACCATAGAGAGAAGCACCCGCAGTACAAGAGAGCTGTGATTTTTTTTTTTAAAAAAATGCTTTTTAACCTTAGGGGGAAAATTGATGTAGTTGATATGCATTATGAGTACCAAGTACTTTGTTATTACCTTGCGAACTAAACAGAGTGAATCTAGGGGCAATGAGGGCTTTCCCTGTAGATTTCCTGCGTCAGGAGGGAGTTGGAATCGCTGACTCCTGGGGTCCCTTCTAGCGCTACAATTCTGCCCCAGTTGGATTAACCTTTGATGTGTCGCGGATGTCACTAGGTGAACCTATTCTGTGATTGAGGATTAATTTACCTTGAGCCAGAACAAGTATTATGTCTCCCTTTTGGAACTCCAGGTCTTCTGGTTGGGTAGCTTCGTAAGTATATAGGGCTGCAACCTCATTTGTGTGCTCCTCTTTTACTGTCTTCTGTGGATCTCCCCTACTGTTTTCGGTGCTTGGATCATCTTCACCTGCCTGATGTAAAAACAACAGCCAATTTAGATATATTAACAGAAGTGGTGTCACTTTTATATTGGCCAGATTTAATGTGAAATTTCCCCCCACCCCCAGCAGATCTTCAAATACTCGAATCTGAAACTTTGACATCATAATCTGACTAATTCCAGGACTTTTCCTCAAGGGACATAGGGGCTTATCGGTGGTTTGGAAACATATTGGAGACATTTCCCCCCACCAGAGTTAAAAACTGAAGCCACATATGGTAATCTTAAAATTATTGTTTTAAGTTTAAAATAAACAAGGGGAATACCTCCTAACAGTGACACCTGTTCAGCATATTCTGAGCTTGCAAGTGATCCTGCATTTCTGTTTTTGGAAATGATTGAAATATGTCATTGCATGGTTTGACTGAGTTACCAATCAGTTGCGCTGGCAAATGCAAGAAAGGCCAAATTTGGATATCATGCAGGGACTTAGCTGGCACCTTGGTGGGTGAGAAGATTCTAGGCCAACGGGAGCAATGTCTCTTGGCAAGCTCTTAATAAACTGGATTACCTATTATTATTATTATTATTATTATTATTATTATTATTATTATTATTA
>JAHTLZ010000129.1:3745086-3768278 GCA_023846285.1 Phrynocephalus versicolor | reverse complement strand
TTATTATTATTATTATTATTATTATTATTATTATTATTATTATTATTTTGCTTTTCCAGGCATAAATACTTAATTATCAAACAACTATTCCCGTAATACTCTACTTTACTTGGTTGCCCTTCCTCGTTATCCTCCCCCCGTCCCCCCAGCAAGCTACAACTTTCAATTCTCCCTCATATTATACAATATGAAAGCATAGTGGAAAAGATTGGCCCATTTCTCATTCTCAGGCTTCCATTTTAACCATTCTATATGCTTCTCCTACTCCTTCAAAATCTTATTTTTCCCTTCTGTTTTCCCTTCTTGCATTCTTTGTATCCATTCATTTTGGAAAAATTGATATAGTACTCTTTCCATTGATTAAATTTCCATTTCTCTTCATCCTTCCACCCACTTATTAAAACCATTATAGCTGCTGCTATTTCGTAATACATAATATTTTTAATTTCTCTCCACTTGTCTTCTGTCTAAAAATATATGATCAATTTTTAATTGGATCCTTTTTTGTTATTTCTATTAATCAATTTTCTATATTAGTCCAAAATGTCTTCACATTCTCACACTTCCATATCATATGCCCCAAAGTACCCTTCTCTTTCTTACAATGCCAACAAAGGGGCGAGATTTTTTTTATCAATTCTACTTAATTTATACGGGGTATAGTACCATTTATGCAACATTCTTACTTCTCTTACCCCCTTTAACATAGCTGCAATCTTTTCTTTATCTAAATCCATCTCATCTTCTCACAAATTTTTATATTTTCAGTCCGATTGTATAAACTAACCAAATATTTATAAATAGCCCCTGCTCCCATATTTTTCTCTACATATTTCTTGTACAATAATTCCCATTGTTTGTCTTCATCTGCCATCAGCTATTGAAATCTTTGGTCATATCTCCTTTTCATACTTTCTACTACCAGCCAATTTAGGTCCCCTGGGATCCCTTTTAATTTTTTTCTCCTTCCTTTGCATTAATTATTATAACCTTTCTCTTTTAAACTCTTTATATATTTTAATGATAAAATCTTCCCCTCTTTATTTAATTGCTCTATTGGGCCCCATTTTGACACTCCTATTTTCATTCTCTTAATATCTCCATTGTTACCTTCTTTGGGCCATCTAATTCCTTTAATATTCTTTTATCTCTATCAAACAGTCCTAGGAAACCCACTGATTTGTTTATTGTATTACTCATCCATTTTGGAATGGGGTAATCCTCCACCTTCATTGCCCATTTTTTACTGGAAAGCTATATATTTTTCTAATGAGGGCATGTTCCAACCTCATTCTTCTTTTACTGCACATAATTTTTTTTGCCTCAATCTTGCCCTCTTTTTACCAAAACCCAATTCCTTAATGAGGCATCCCATTTCTTTAATATCTTTTCTGGCTGCAATGTTGGTGATATCTTAAATAAATAGAGTAACTTTGATATTATGAAAAATTTCAGTGCTCTTATATTTGACAATATCCCCATTTATAATCTTTCCAACCTTTTATTGCATTTTTAATCTTTCTCCATGTCTTATTATAATTTTCCACCCCCTATTTTCTTCCAATTTTTTGTTATAACCACACCCAGATATATTAATTTATTAATTCCATTTCCCATTCTCATTTTTTACTTTAGTTCCTCTTGGTCCTTCCTGGGAACGCTTATAAACATAATTTCTGATTTTTGCAAATTTACTTGTAACTCTGAAATTTCCTCAAATTCCTTTAATATATTAGTCAGTGGGTCTGCCACTTTGGAGGGATTGGTTACTACTAAAATTAAATCAAATGCAAACATTAATTTTCACTTCCTCTCTACCTATTTTATAACCTTTAAATTGACTACATTCTTTCATTCTTTGTGCTAATGGTTCCATAGCTAGGGCAAATAACAATGGCCATGATGGGCATCCCTCCTTTCTTCCTCTCTCCTCTTGGAATCTCTCAGTTAAAGAGCGATTTACCCTCACCTTAGCATAACTGTCCTTATATATTTGTTTTACTGCATTCAAAAAGGGCCCTATAATATCCCTCTGTCTCAGTAGCTTTAATAAGTACTGTATATACTTGAATATAAGTCTAGTTTTTCAGCCCTAATTTTGGGCTGAAAAAAGGGCCCCTCGACTTATATTTGGTCAATACTTTTAGCCACTGAAGCAAGTGCTTGGGCCAGTGGCTAAAAGTCATTTTAAACATCATGTGCTGCTTCTCCTGACCCCCCTTTACATCGCGGAGGAGCAGTGACAATGTTTAAAATGACATCACTCACCACTCCCCCAGCTCATAAAGGAGGAGCTGCCAGGCCCTGCTACATTTCCCATCCTAGACTTATACTCGAGTCAATACGTTTCCCCATTTTTTTTTGTTAAATTAGGGGCCTCGACTTATACTCGGGTCGATTTATATTCGAGTATATACGGTAATCCCTTCCTACCAAGTCAAAGGCTTGTTTAATATACAATTTTATAAATGTAACTTTATTTTCCTTCCTCTTGGCCTCAGCCACTACATTCATTATTATTCTTATTGGGTCTCCTATATATCTACCCTTGACAAAACCATATTGATCCTCCTTTGTTAATTCGGGAACTCTATCCTTTAATCTTTTTGCCAATATCTTAGTAAAAATTTTATAATCTTAATTTGCCAAAGCAATTGGCCTATAGGAGACTACTTGATCTTCTGGTTTACCTTCTTTTTTCAAAGGTAAAATTTCTGTTTCCCTCCATGACTCAGGTATATATCTCTCCCTTGCATTATATCATTAAATAATTTCTCCATTCTTTCCACCACACCCGCTTGAAACTGTGTTTTTTTAAAGTAGCCATAAACCCATCCAAACCTGGGGCCTTTCCCACTTTTAATGCCTTTATTGCCTCCTTAATTTTCTCTAGATTGGATTACCTATTATTATTGACCCTCGTGTTATAGAGCTATGGAGAAGCCAGTCCTAAAAATGCAAATGAAAAAATATAACTTCAGCCAAAGGTGCGGGGAGTAAGACTGAAAAGAAGTAAAGAAAACCTGTAAAAACATTACATCTGGTTGAATTCACCACTGTTGACAAGAACAAGGAAGGGAAGGAACTGGTTTGTTGAACAACTGAATAGAAATACTGCCTGCATATTTTCTGTATTTCCAGAAATAAAATGGTTAATAGCTTTTGTTCTGAGTGAAACCGCATCAAGTGTTGTGTGAATGGTTTTGGTTACAGGTCGTGTTTTCCAGGGCCTGTAGGCGACATAGACCCTCTGAGGACCGGCTTTCTTTGATCATGTGGACATAGGAGGCTGCCTATGAGAAATAATTTAACAGGTAGATGTCCTCAAAATAAGATGAGTAATAGGTTCTAGTTGCTTTGTAAAGGCATTTTAGTGGATGTTCTAAAGTTTTTTGGGCACACTCATAAGACCATGTTTTCAACAAGGAACAGAAAAGCAGTGGAAAGCAACACCGCTCATTGGAGAAGGGACTCGCCAATTATTGGCACTTCCTGAAAAAGGCAATTCCTTCTTACTCACCTGGTGGGTGCTACACCACAGTGTCAAGGAAAAGTTCTTGGCATGATCCCACAAGGTCTTCATGTTGTCCTCATTCAAAAACACAAGCTCCTTGTGGGCGATGGGTTGGTAGCTGAACAACACAGGGACACTGGTGAGACCAAAAGTGATCCTATTTGTTCCGGAAAGGTGAAGTAGAGGGATGTTGGGTTGCATTTCTTACCTCAGGCTTGTGCACTGTGGGGAGAGCTCGAGCTTCTTGCACACTTTGTCAAGAAGACTGTGGTACGACAGCTCAGGGCTGGCTTGCAGGGCCACAGTATATTTGTAATGCACTTTTATGGTATATAGAGTAGGAGCGGCAAACTGCAAATATGAAAAAGAAAGAAAGAGCAATAGCAGTTTCCAAACCCAAAATAGCCACAGTACCTCTATATTTTGGATGGATTTTTCAGATTGGGAGGAAGCATGGGTCTACTTGCCTGCACACTAAAACATATGGAAAGACATACTTGCAAACATGCACCTAGACTTCACATTTTAGGTCTTCTTGCAGCGTGCTGAAGTACTAGAGCTGGAAGTGCCGTAAGCCTTCATTGCTTAAAAGAAGAATTTTAACACTGTGCTCTTTGGATGTTGCCAAGAGGAATTTGGTGCTAAGTAGAGGATGCTTGAGCATCGATGTTGATCTTTGCCACTTTTTCCTGATTGAAGTCTTTTCTTTTGGTCCACAAGACTGTTCTGTATACATTCTAAGACATTTACATTTTTATATTTGCAATGTTTATATGCTTCCCAATCACAAATTTTTCTTAAACAATTTATAATAATCAAAATATAACCTTGAACGCATCACCCAAAACAGGTAGCATACAAACTCAAGAGGCACAGATGAGATTGATAAGATGCTCAAGGAACCCCCAGGGAAGTGTCAAAACTGAGGTGGAGAAAAGGTACAGCAGAATCTGCTGGTGGGTCTCCAAAACGGTAGGAAAAGGAAGGCTTTCCCTCTCTTCAGCATCATGTGGTAAAATCAAAAACGTCTGGAGAGAAAACAAGTAAATTTGTTTATGAACTCCCTCTCTGGTACTGAAAACAAACTCCAGGGCTGAGCATGTGCTCACATGTACCTGATGGTGGACTTCTGTTCACCTCCCTGTGCCATTATCTTTCATCCAGTTCCAACAGGTGAAATTCAACATTCAGTGAATAACAAAATGGAATTTGCAGGCCTCAAACCTGCCTCTGTTTCAAACATGTTTGGGGGGGAAAAAACAGCCTTTTCAACTCACGCCAAAAAAAGGATTATGGAACGGGAGCCAAGTAAACATCTTTCTGAAGATGAGGTGATCCCATGTGTACATCGTGTCATTTATTAAGGTCGCCTGGAAGTGTTCTCGAGGCCCAGGTGGCTGCATGTGGCAATGAGGTGCTCCTTAAGTAGCCTGGCCCCGTGCCCATAAGGGCTTTAAAGATCAGTACCAGCCATGTGAACCCAGCCTCGAAATGAACTGGAATGATAATGCAGTCGGACTCTATAGTCCAGGGATGGCGAACCTTTTTGCCACCGAGTGCCCAAACTTGGCGGCGGCAGCGGCGGCAGTCGAGATCAGCAGCAGCGGGGGGGGGGAAGGGGGCAAAGGCAGCAAGGGTGAAGGAGGAGGCGGGGTCAGGGTCATTGTCGTCAGTGGGAGGGGCAGGGATGGCAGCAGTAATGGCGGCGGAGGCGGGGTCGGGTCGGTGGTGGCAGGGGCAGCAAGGGCAATGGCGATGGGGACGGGGGCAGTGGGAGGGTTGGGATCGGTGGCAGCGGAGGGTCAGGGGTGGGGGCAAGGTCGAGGGCAGCAAGGGCGACGGGGTCAGGGATAGCAGTGGCGGTGGGAGGGGCAGGGATGGGGTTGGTGATGGTGGAGGGTTGGCGGAGACGGGGTCAGGAGCGGCAGGGGGCAGTGGCAAGGACGGTGATGGCAATGGCGACGGCAGGGTTGGCCTGGCACCCGACATGCTCCCTGCCTCCCCACTTCCCCCTCCACAAATTCCTCATGGCTGGTCCAGCAGAGGGGGAAGTGGGGGCGCAAGGAGCATGTCGCGTGCCAGGCAAAAGCTCTTTCCGTGCCACCTTTGGCACACAAGCCATAGGTTCGCCATCCCTGCTCTAGTCCCAGTTGTGGTGTTGCAGCCCTTCCCTGGACTGACAATGCTGCCACATTTTCAAGAGTCTTCCTCCAGCCAAACATTACAGCATCAGATCATGGCTAAACAAAAGCCAGATTGTACAGATTGGGCTGTGGTGGCGCTGCAGAAGGTGCTTTAGCCTCTAATGATACGGCAAGATCAATAAGCACAGCAAAACAGTTCACTTGATCCATGCAGCAGAGCACGGCCCTTGGAGGCAGGCTGAACATGCAGCCCTCCTATGGACACAGTAGTCCACAGAACGCAGAAGCCCAAAGCTTAACTGCCCAGAATATCACATCATGAATGACTTAGCTGACAATAATTACAGGATCTAGGCCACAGTTGTGCATGATCCTCAAGTCACCTTTCAGGGTCACAGGTAAGAAGCAGCAGAAGCTGGAAAGCCCCACTGAATCCTGGTTTACAACAGCAAGCACTAGTGGCAGCCATTGGACAAGTTCTCCAGTTTCTCTTTGAAGTCTCTCCAACAACTAAACCATGCAAGGGGATCACTTACCTCCGGCATCTTCAGACCTGCAAAAAAAAAAGTATAAGAAATTTTTAAAAAACCCAAGAGAAATGTTTTTTAAAGCACATACAGATAGAGGTGAAGGCTGAAGTGATGTGCTTTGGCTCAGGAAAGCAGGCATGACCTCACTGTCACAGGAAGAAGCAATATCTGTGCAGGGCTAAAAAACAGCTCTGTGATCAGCAAATGGAGAGCATCCCTTTGGACAACAGGTTGAGGTGGGGGGGCACGGCATATAGAGTTAACATGTACCCCATTAAAGAAGACAAAGCACAACACTAAGCTAGAAGCATTCTTCCTGGTTTCCTGCCTAGATGGAAAGAAAATTCTGGTGCTCAAACTTGGGGGAAACTTGCAGTGTGGTAACAAGAGTTCTTATAAGATTCTCTTGAAGAAAACATTGGAAAGTGTTAGACACGACCCCCTTCCCTGAGGTGTCCTCTGAACCTTTCATCTCTGCTGTTCCCTTCTGTTCTAGGGACAGGATCCGGCAGCATTCTTTTAATGGATTTCCCAATTAAGAAGAGAACAGGAAGAATCTGGAAGAAGCTAATTGGCAGTCCTTAAGTCCTTTCAGGTGTGGGTATCCCTAGGATTCAGTGGGTTTACTACTATGCAGGTGTATTTTAGCTCCACGTGCAACCTCTTTTAGTGCAGTAGATGACTGGAAATAGTAATCGCACTAGGCAGCAATTGGATATTTATTCCCTCAGGAATAAAATCAATTAAATCTAATGGGGCTTACCTAAGTTCAATGTAAGTTTAACCATACTGCAAAAATTAGTTTGAAAATCAGAAGCCGGCTTTAAGAAAGTGCATGCTTACCACTGCCACTATTCCAGCCCCCCTCAGAATAATTTCTCCTCCCAGTACTTGTGGGAAGTTAGTGTTCTCTAGTTCTAACACACACCCTGGAACGGATTCACTATATATTTCCTTTACTAACCTGGGGGGCACTTGACAGGGCGTTCTGGAGCAGCAATGCCAGGTGGATCAGGAATGTTCACATCATCACTGTTTTCCTTTGGTGTAAAAGAGAAATGATTGGTGAGTAACACTTGTACTGGCTGTAATGTTAATAGCCGAATTTAGAGGCATGAAGGATCAATTCTAGTCTCTACCTCAAATTTTATAGTGGCCCCACTATATCATGGGTAACAATTATATAGTCAATAGTGCTCATCCTGGAGCCTGACCAAAATGAGAATTCTCCTGGCATATCACCTGTGGGGGGTTGGTTCCCGGCGACCCCACGGATAATGGATTTGTTCTTAAATATGTAATTTTCTCTTACCAAGGCTGAGTTTTGGTTTGTCATTTGCATTGGCTCTAGATAGTTACAAGGTACAATCCCTTTCTGTAAGAAAGAAAGAAAGAAAGCAGATGTTAGGAGAACACACAGTATCAGAGATCGCCATGAATGCTGTGAAGCATTTCCCTCCCATCGGTGGATTACGGCTTTTCCTCTTCTCCTTTGTTCTCCAAATTTTCCAAACTGGCAACATTCTGACTTTACTTTGTCAGAACAACAAATTTCTTTTCATGAAACCTTGACCAAGTAATGATGAAGAGGCCTGGCACCACCATTTTCTTCATTAAAGGCAACTTCACATTTGGACTTCTGAGCATCTTTTCTCTGTGGGTGGTGAGGCGAACGCATCTGCTCTCCAACGCCTCCAAATTTAAATCAGGTGCAGAAGGATGCTCATGTTCCACTGGCTCCTGTTTATTTACAACACCTGACCTTAGATCATGGATTACAACTTGGTAGTGCTTGTCATAGAGAGTAATTTTCAGTGACCTCATAATACCTTGCCATTAAAGACAACAGTGGCCCAGTTGTCTTTTTCTTTCTTCAAGACAAAAACAATGTTTCCGGGAAGGACTTGAAGCTCATTGTCTGTTTCTGGTATAAATTCGTACAAAACTCGGTGAGGTTTTCCCTGTAGGGTCCTGCATAGGGAGAGCAACTTTCAGTTTAGTCAATCCAAGAATAAATCAAACAAATAAAATTTTTATTTTGATTGTTTCACTGCATAGTCCCACATTCCTGAGGAAACTACAAAGAGTGCAAAAATAACTGGGGCCCAGGCACCGGACATGTGGTGATCGCCTCATGTTATGCGACCCGGGCACATTTGGAAAAAAATAACACTTGCAGTCTTCTGATACTTTGGGGAAAGGAAGGTAAACCATTTTGTGTGAAACTCTCAAGCACATCCATTTTGCATTTCTCATATCCCTGAACATTTGAAGTGCCCCCTTCTGTCCCTGAGAAAACAATAATCTCCTCCTGATAGTATATGTGGAGGCTCATCCGTAAGTGAAATTGGGACACTGTCACCCCTCCCTCACATCCATGCTGTCCCTGTGAGTCCTATTCTTCCTGCCACCTTACTCAAGGCAGAGGACTTATTGTGTGTGTGTGTGTGAGAGAGAGAGAGGGGGGGGGCTGACATTTTGCCTACACGTGCACACACATGACCAGAACCCACTTTTGCTCCTACTTTGGCCACTCTTTATCTGCTATGCCTCCAAACCTATTGGTCACAAGGGGCACCAGGCAACACTTGGGAATTCGTATCTCATGTATAAAGAAGGAATACATCTAAACTTTCCAAGTGTTGTGAATCTGCAAATGCCTTTTGCTTTTAAAAAAAAACTATTTGTTACGAATAGTCATAGCTAGAGATGTAAAATTTCCAGAAATTTTGAAGCTCAACCCCCACCCCCGGGGTTTTATGGGGGGATTGGGGGGGGGGCAGAAATTTTCAGGAAAACTGGGGGAAATGCTATAAGAGCACCCCCTCCTTTTACAGCTTAAAAGTAATTATGTTGCTTTAGGAACATAAAATATGACTATGGAAAATGGAAAGGAGAGGCCTTTCTCTCCATCCCTCCACCTTCACAGATGCCTTATTAAAGACACATGAAAGGGCCTTCTCTGTTGCTGCTCCCAAATTTGGAACTCCCTCCCACTAGAGGCCAGGACTGCCCCGTCTCTGTTGTCTTTCCGGAAGCTGGCAAAGAACTTCCTCTTCAGGCAAGCTTTCCCTGAATGATGGATTACCATATATGATTGCATTGACTGATTTCATAAGAACACCTGTGTTTTCTATGTTAGTTTCCATCCCTCATAACGGATTTTTTTTAATTGTTTGCATGCTCTTTTTAGCTTACTGTTACCTTTTTAATATTGTAAAATGCCTCTTCTAATTCCCTGTTCTTAATCTAGAATATGGCTTAAATGTTCTGGGCTGTATATTGTCCCTCCTTACTGTAAGCCGCCTTGCTTCCTCTTCCAAGGAGAAAGGTGGGGTAAAAATATTCAAATTAAAATACTGTAAATAAAAATAGCCTGATATTCTCTGAATTTTAGCGATCTTACCAGAGTTTTTCTGGCGTTTTTGGTCTTGGAGGTGGTTCTGATGCCTGCAAATATAAGCATATGTTAGCATTTATCTCTCTCGGTCTGTATATAGCTCTTGATCTTTTAAAATTAAGAATTTGGGTTAACAAGAGATGCAACATTTTACCAAGAGAAGGCACACCTGAAAATGTTATGATTATTGCTTCGGTCAATGTTCTTTATGCATGGGCTGGCTGTGCCTCTACCTCTTCCCATCATTCAAAAATGAAGATACCACCCAGTGAATATGTGGTTCATGGGGAGAAGGCAATATGGTGGACCAACCAGCTGCCCAACTGCTCCCCAGCAACAAGTGAACACAGCTAACATGAAGGAAGCATTAGCTCATGGGAATGGGAATGGCTGCATTCCTGGAGTGAAAGGCTCAGGAGCTGCCACTGAAGACCTCCAAAGCAGCCACCTCCTTGCTGCTTCAGCAAGCTGCATTAATGTGGAAACAGCAAATGCAGCGCCACCAGCAGTTGGCTCCAACGCAGTGCTACAGCAAAGGCAGTACTTCTAGTAAATGATTTCCTGACCTCCCTTGGAGTGGCAACCTGGAGGATCATGGCCAGGCCCTAGGAGGACCCAGTGCAGTGGGGAGATGGCCTTGGGAAAAGACTCTGACATGAAATAAATGCCAATTAACATGTCCTGAAAAAAGCACACCTGAATGGAAAACACTGGTTGTTCTCACTACAGTGTTCATATGCTACTCAAGTGAGTCACTGTTTGTGCAAGTAAATGGCTGGCTGAGTAGATCTTCAAAAACAAGAAACCAGAGATTTTGCAACCTTTCCACCTCTACATACTGCATGCATGAGCCACTTTCTAACTGTTAGTGGCCGAAATCCTGTTGCACAACTTTATCCGCTCAGCCAACAGTGATGATTTTAGATAATTAAACAATTAATATATTTCCAAAGTGACACCACTTGGGTTGTTTGTCACTTTTATTTTAAATTTTTTTTAAAGAAAGCATCCCCCCCACATTACTTAGAGTTCCTTTGTTCTAACAGTTTTTTTAATAAATTTGCAGGTTGTGAATTTATTAAAACCTCTTTGAACATTTTAAACAGATTTATAGATGAATTAGCAAACGGTTCCAACCCTCCTCTGATACAGAGAGTACTGGGAGAGAGAAAGGTAGCAGAAGCATGAAGTAAGCAGTAACAGAGGAAATATTATCTCAGGGATGTAGCTAGAAGCTGTTGTTGTGCCCAACAGAGATGTGATGCAATTATCAAAACAGCAGACTAAAATGAACGGGCAAGAGGAAGCCATTTTGTCTCACCTGGGGTTGAAGAGGAGCAAAGCCTGCAAACTCATCTTTGTCAACCACCGATGCCACAACCTGTAATTAGAAGTCCTGAACCTTAGGCATGCTCTAAACCCAGTGGCTATTCAAAGTAATAAGATACTTTAACACATGTTCATGTTGTTTTTTTTAAAAAAATTGTACCTAATACCCTGTTTCCCCGAAAATAAGACCTCCCCAAGAAATAAGCCCTAGCAGGATTTCTATGCATTTGTTAAATATAAGCCCTACCCTGATAATAAGACCTAGTGATGGGCGTGGCTATGGTTGTGTGCAGGGCTGACATTCAAGCATATTATACTTAATAAAAGTAAGACATCCCCTGAAAATAAGCCCTAGTGTGTCTTCTTGAGAAAAAAATAAATATAAGACAGTGTCTTATTTTCGGGGAGACAAAACGTGAACTACAGTCTGGCTTAGGCATGTGTGAGGAGCTCAGTTCCAGCTCAAGGCCTGACAAGCTTGTGTTGGCTTTGCTTCCCAAATTATGTCCAGGCCAGCTGCAATTTGCAGTCTGGAACCCTCACATGGCACCCATTTCAAGTGTACACAAAACATGGCTGAAACATGTGTCAGTAAACAAACAAAATACGTTCAAGTAATGCACACAGCATGTAGTAAAAACACGCATCAAATATACGAGGAGGGGGGCAAAAAAAAAAGTATGGGCCTTCCCTCACAAAACAACAACATCAATAAAAGCACCTGAGGAAACCAAGCATGGTCATGGAGAAAAAGGTTTTAGAATCCAGCTTTAAAGATGTGACCATGAGTGATGTAGTTCTATGAAAGTGCTCTTATAAGTGGGAAGTCAAAGGCTAACTTTTCTTTCATGCCTGGAACAGAACGGACCAAGCAGGACTGATTCCTTCTCCAGGTTTCCTCCACCACTACTCTTCCCCTTTTCCCTCCTCAAGTCTGGTGATTGTAGATCCTTGTGAATGCTGAGGTATATCCTTCTTCTCCTCTTACAGGAACATAGAAGCAATGCAAGGTCAAACATTTGGTATCTTGAAGGGAAAAATGAATAGCTTTTATTTGGGCCTGAATGAACCCGACAGTAATAATCCAACATCTTCTAAGGTTTGCACAAATGTACAGTATGTCTATGTTTGTGTTTGGATATTATCTAATATGACAATCAGGTCACAATCTTCTTCATGTTATTCCCCCACCCCCTTCTTATCTGCTACCAGCAAGTTCTGTTTCTTTTTGGCTTTCCCAATTCTGTTTTTTTTTTAATTTGCAGCTCCACCAAAGTGGTAAACAACACAATTGTGTTCTGGGACCTAGAATCTAGGTTGAAAATGATGTGAAAACAGTATTTTACAAACAAATTTCTCATGGTTAATTTTTATCACGGTAGTATGTGGAATTTTATTAAAAGCCCAAATATCATACTTCAATGCCCATATGATAGTTCCATCTTAAAGTTGCCAATTTTCACCTAGGTTGTATAGACATGCCTCTCACTGTGACTCACTTACCACCACAGCAAGTAGAGGCCTTCTGCATACTATCAATAGCTTTAGCTATAGATTACAGGACATCAGGCTTCTGTTAAAGGTATAAGAACAGGGCAACTCCCCCCCTCCCCCCAGTGGCTGGCACATTTCACACAGTA
Source organism: Phrynocephalus versicolor (assembly GCA_023846285.1). Lineage (NCBI taxonomy): Eukaryota > Metazoa > Chordata > Lepidosauria > Squamata > Agamidae > Phrynocephalus > Phrynocephalus versicolor. The sequence goes on along the minus strand of JAHTLZ010000129.1, from coordinate 3,755,721 downwards.
TAACCCAAGTGACTCTTTTAGGAACACACGCTAGATCAAATTGGATGGTTAATTTTGCTTTTGCTGTATATGAACACCTTACTGTGGCTTTCCCTAAGTAATCTTTCTTCTCCAGCTGTGCCACTTGCTTTTCATTCGGCCGAAACAACTTCCCTTCAGGAATCACGATGGGGTCAAAGCATCTTTGCTTCTGCATACACAAAAACAAACGATCAAACATGAACGGGCTCTAACATGTTCTCGACAGATCTCTTACAAACAGCAGTTTTTGTTCCATATTTCGATTCCATGCTAGGGCAGGGCAACTCGCAGTTCTGTCTAGTTGCATGCGGCCTGTCCCATAATTTTAAAGTGCTTCAGAGAAGGGTTGGCACCGACCAAAGCAAGATAAGTGCTCAGACTGAGGAAGATAAACAAGATGGGATGGGTGTGAGCGAAAGAGGTAAGGAGGTGATAGAGAAAGGACAGATTGAAACACAGGGATGAGAGTGGATGGGCTGGCAGGGAGAGGGAGGGAGAGAGAGATGGAATGGCATAGAAAGAAGAAGTGAGGGGACTTGGGGTGCAGCAAAAGAGAGATGGAGTCGTATGGAGAGAGAAGGAGACAGAATGGTGCTGAGAGTGGGAAAATCTGGTGGAGGGTTAGGGAGAAAGAAAGAAACTTCAGACTGTGATGGAGAACCTCTACGGACACCACAGACTACTCTCTCAAGGAAGTCACCCTCCAGCTGCCAAGGGCAATTGGAGACAGAGGGGGAAGGGCTAGCTTCCTGACTTTTTACATGTAGGTAAACATAGGGGGAAGTCGGCATGGTGGCTCAGTGTACTAGGGCACTGAAACAGTCGGCTACAAAATCGGCAGCTTGGCGGTTCGAATCCCGGGTGCCCCGCAGTGGAGCGAGCTCCCACTGATAACCCCAGCTCCTGCCAACCTAGCATTTTGAAAGCATGCAAATGCAAGTAGATAAATAGGTGCCGCTGTAAAAAGCAGGAAGGTAAAAAAATCAGTGTTCTGTGCAGCCATGCTGGCCATGTGGCCATGGACTTGCACAACACTGGCTCTTTGGCTTGAAAACGGAGGTGAGCACCACCCCTAGAGTCAGACATGACTAGCACGCATGTGTGTGTGTGTGTGGGGGTACTTTATATTTACATAAACATAGGGGGACTGGGAGAGAAGGCAGCTATCTTAACAGCATGGTTGGAGCACTTTTGCACACGACTGCACTGCAATTCTACAAGTCTGATTATCACAGATTTTGAGTACAACCCTAAATAGAGCTAACCCAGGATAGAAAAGGTGTATAACGAGTTGCATGGCATTTGGATAGTGAGCCTAGGTTAATTAATTATCCTTTTCTACTCTTTCTTACCAGGATAGATTCCATGGCTTTATCAGCCTAGTTTAATTAATTATCCGTTTCTACTCTTTCTTACCAGGATAGATTCCACGGCCTTATCAATTTTGTTGTGCCGGGGCCCAGTCTTCAGTTTCATTGCCCTGGTCAAATGCTCTTCAGCCTTCTTCCAGTCCTCTAGCTTGGCATAGGCAACAGCCATATTGTACAACACCTAGTCAACGAAGGTCAAGAGGGTCAGAAAGCATAGCCTGGACCAAATTGTATTGTAGTCCTGTTAGTTGCCACTGATTGAGAGCATGGTACAGAGCCCCGAGGGCTCAGTCTGGACCAAAAAGACTTGAGTTAAACACGTGAAGCTCAAAGGATGGTTAGTTTTCTAAGGCTGATCTTGAAAATCAGGCCACTGGAGCTTCTCACCTACATGTTGCTCCAAGCCCACCTGGGCAAAGAATATTAGCTCATAACAGTTTATTCCAGTTTATTTCTGAGTCCAATGGCTAAAGGTGATGTGGCATCTATACACCAACTGGATTGAGATCAACCATGCATAAACCACCTCTAGATCAAAGATGCCTAACTAACATCCCACACGGGATGAAGTACCCTGCGTCCTGTACATGTCAGAATTGGCTACAAGGCTTGACATAAATATGGGGTTTGATCATAGTTTTCAGTACCGGTAAGTACTGTATATTGTAAGATGTTATGATAAATAATTTTCTTTAAATTTATATCAGCAATTATTTCACTGCCATTTACACAGTTCAACTTTCAGCTGACATTCACCTATGTTCATGATTTTGTTGTCAGGAGGTCGAGTCTTCTATCTTCAAGTCCAGTACAGGTAGTCTGTCTTTCAAAAAGGCAAGTCCTCAAGTATTGAGAGACGCCTGACTACCACAGCAGGTGCTTTCCACACTTTTCATATCTTACAAATTAGCTTGCTGTGTTTGTGTATGTTTGGTCAATGGGTGGCAAGAAGGACTTTATTTACATATACAGCTACTGAGTCATGAAGGTCTGCTGGAGTCCTCTCAGTTCTTAAGACAAGCTATCAGACCATTGTTGGAGTGTTGCAGTAGAACTGAAGAAATTCACAACTTACCTCACAGCCAAGCAACTTAAACTGTAGGCCAAGGATCTTGTAATCAATTAGATTGTTCCCACGTAGCTGAGCCAATGCCTCTTTTAAGTCATTAATGGATGACTCATAACTACAAAGCAAGGAAGACAGTGAGTCCTTTTCAGTTGAGTTAAACATAAAATAGGTTATTGCTGCACTAGAGCATTTCTTTGACATTTCTTAGAGAAGTCTTTTGAGTACAACCTTTTACAGTGGTACCTATTTACATGGTTTCAAACTGCTAGGTTGACAGGAGCTGGGATTAACACCCTTGGCCAAACTTCCCATCTATTTTTTCCTTGAAGGATAACGTGCAGCAGTCCCTCAAACCAGCAAATGTGTCACAGGGTTGTCACCTCAAATAATACCTCCCACAGCTCTGTTTTGGTGCATACTAACCATCCACATAGGGGCGTGGTGGCTCAGTGGCCTAGAGAGCTGAAAACTGTCAGCTGCAAAATTAGCAGCTCGGCAGTTCAAATCCCAGGTGCCACACAGTGGAGTGAGTTCCCGCTATTAACCTCAGCTCCTGCCAACCTGGCAGTTTGAAAGCATGGAAATGCAAGTAGATAAATAGGTACTGCCGTAAAAAGCGGGAAGGCAATACAGTGTTTCCGCGCAGCCATGCCAGCCACGTGGCCATGGACTTGCACAACACTGGCTCTTTGGCTTAAAAACGGAGATGAGCACCGTATCTAGAGTCGAATAAGACTAGCACACATGTGCAGGGGGAACCTTTGCCTTTACCTTTTTGATCATTCACATGGGCTAATTAGGAGTGTTCTAAATATCACAAACAGCCCCCCCCCAAAAAAATTATACCTCTACCGCTGTACAAAAAGGATTGGGACAGCTCTACAATGGGACACTTATTTTAGTTAACAAACAAATAGCCAAAAATGGAAATTTGCTGCAGCCTGCTGAATGATGGCTGGGGAAAAAGGCAGAGAAACGAGACTGTCATTAATTGAAAGTGGAACAGGATTAGGGCAATGCAAAGACTTGTCTGGATCCTTCTTATGGGAGAAAAAGTCAGTTTTTGTGAATGGAAGAATTGCTTAAGTGAGAGATGAAAATGTCTTACCTTTTGTGTGATTTATTTCAAGTGTGAATCAGATTGCTCCAATTTCCCCCATCTGAGCAAATAACTGAAAAGAATACATTTCTCCCTCTCTCTGTCTCCCTTTAATTTCCCATTATCTCTGAGCCAAATTATAGACTGTAAATTGCTCAAATTACACAGAATTCTGCAGTTGCCAGCTAAGTAGAAACTGAGGGTACTGTTTAACAGAACACACTAAAATAACTTCCCATTATTTTGGTGTGTGTGTGTGTGGGGGGGTGCCATGTTTTAACTCACTTTTCCATCCGGTAGGCCACAGCTCCTCGCTGGAAATAGGCTACTGCTAAGTGTTTGTCATTGTTGATGCTCCTGGTAAAGGCCTGCAGGAAGTAGAGATAAACTTTGAACATGATATTTTTCTCAAAATATCCCCACAACATATCCACTTTGTCTAATAATTCATCCCGAACTGTTAGCTATTACAGCCAGAAGAAACTAACGGGGCCCAGAAATCAATTTTGTCCTAGAGTGGGCTCACACTACCAGTGGTGGCGAACCTTCAGCACCCCAGATGTTTTGGACCACAACTCCCAGAATTCCAAGCCAAGACTGCCAATGACAGAGAGGACTGTGGGAGATGTGGTCCAAAACATCTTGAGTGCTGAAGGTGCATGAGATCCTAGCATACTGGAATCCCAGCCAACGAGAGTCTGATAACCTTCTTAGTGCGTGTCTCTGTCCGCCTGTCAGAGTGTAAGGGGAAAGGGCTTCTGGCAGATGGAGGTTAGAAAAGTTACATTTTTGGACCGAATTGTTGACCATGCTGGCTGTGAGATTTCCCCAAAAGAATTCCCCCCCCCAAGGTATGAACAGGTCTCCATGTAGGGCTGCCATCTGCACACACTCAGAATTCTGAGTGCTGGCAATATTAGTGACCTCTACAGACTGCCAACTTTCTCCCATCCCCTATCTTCATCATTACACTTGACAGCAGCCAGCCAAGGAACAATGTTTCTGAATTCAGAAATTAGCCGTGATGAGGAGCAACCCTGAAACATTCTGCTTAGTACTGTATGTCAGCTACTACCTCTGCTGACTTAGTTACACCATACCTTGACAACTGCAACATATATCTGTGTACTGTTGAAGAAGGCTCAGGGTCTTTAGCTCCACCACTACTCAATACCTAGGGCAGTGAGGGCGAACCTTTTAGAGACCAAGCGTCCAAACTACAATTCAAAACCCACTATTTATTCACTAAGTGCCAATACAGCAATTTAACCTGAATACAGGTGGCTGTGAAGGGGCAATGTTGGGTGCCCACAGAATGGACTCCAAGTGCCACCTTTGGCACCCATGCCATAGGCTCGCCAACACTGACCTAGGCTGCTAAATAAGTCCAACTTGTCAAGTTCACAAGACCCTGGTACTGAAAGCTTCTAGTTGCCAGTGACTTATTGACTCCATATAATAGCTTGGCTTTAATCTTCAAATACCTAAACTGCTTGAACCCTAACTATCTAACTGTCTGTGTGCCTCATTATGAATCTGTCTGGATGTTCAGAAGGCTCTTTGAGAATGCTGCCATTGCTATGATGAACAGGATTGTTGTCATTCCAGAAGCTTGACTCAAAGCACTTAAAAAGTATGATCCTCACAGGGAATGTTCTAACAGAAAGGGAAAGTGAGACTGAAAGTGACCAAGTGGAAAGAATGTACTTCAAAATCAGTGATATTGTTCTCATAGAAATGGAAGAATTTGTGGAAATAATGAAATAATCACTGAAATGAAATCTGTTGACAATTTGACCTTTGAGTAAGGAAACTTGCTTTGCTGCCAGGAATTGTAGTCCTGACTAAAAAAGAATTTTATGTAGCCATAAAAACTGAGTGACACAAATGTATTTGAAGCCATGGATAAATACAGATGAACACTGTACTATCTTATTGCTTATGTCTGCAGCACAGCTCTATAAGATGCAACCATTTCTCTTCTAACTTCAATCAATCAGCTGAAGAGGCCATTGTGGATTTGCAAGTGATCAGGACAGGAGCTATGCAGGGGTTGGATAGGGTGGGAGTGCATGTTTATATACCCGACTTCCGACATTAATCTGTTCCAAGCACAGGCTCATAACTCAATTAGCTCATAAGTCAGGGAGCGGTTTCCCATAGGAATGCATTGAAAATCAACTAATCCATTTCAGAGGATTGGATTTCAATGCATTCCTATGGGTAACCACTTTAGATGACCTGTGGCTCCCCACCCCCACCCCAACTGGGGGGAAGCCATGGGTCATTTAAAATGTCTTTAAGCAACCGAGCCAAGTGCTTGGCTCGGTTGCTTAAGGACATTTTTTTAAAAAACCACTGCTTCTCCCCACCACCACCATTGGGCGCGTAGAGGAAGAAGCGGCGGTGTTTTCAATTTTTTCCCTCTTCTGATGCAAGCACTAATGGCTGCCATCAGTGCTTGCATTGGAAGGGGGGGGGAGAAAAAATGCCGCTTCTCCCTCTATGCGCCTGATGGTGTGTGTGGGGGGGAGTGGCATTTTTTCTTTCCCCCCCTCTTCCTATGCAAGCATCAATGGCAACCATTAGCACTTGCATCGGAAGAGAAAAAAAAATGAAAACACAACCACTTCTTCCTCTATGCGCCCAATGGTGATTGTGAGGGGTGAGAAGCAGCGGGTTTTTTTTTTTTGAAACAGTGCCCACTCCCCTTGTCCCCCCCCCCGGTGAGGGGGAAAGTGTGTGCTGTTTCAAAGGTCTTTGAGCCACCGACCCGAGCGCTTGGATTGGTAGCTCAAAGACCTTTGAAATGACTGACCCCTTCTCCCATCCCAGCCACCATTGTTACTCAGGGAAAAACCCCATCTTGCTCATAAGACGGCTGGGGGGGAGAGACAACGGAAGCCTGCTTGTAAGTCAGGTTTCTCTGTTGTCGGGTGTGTCATAAGTCGGGATACCACTATATAAAATTAACAATTTTGACAAATGTTAAGGTCCGTTGGATCTCAACTTTTGGAATTAACAACAACTATGTTATTGGATTGAGACACTAGGATTGTAGGTGGCAAAACTACAGTACAGGCGGTTGCTATATGTATGTGCAGGAGGGTTTATGGGGAGTATCAGCATCTACGTCAATGTTTTCCTATGGGGAAAAGTTCCCCTGTACATAATAAACTAATACTTCAATGAAAAGGTTAAACTGAATCCTCCACACACACACCCGGGAGATCTAATCCTAATTTATCACATGCATGGAGATGTTGTAAAGCAATGAGTCCAATTAAAAAGACTGCCAAATATCAGATATAAAACAATATCCTTCTCCTTCGTCTCACGGTCTAAAAAACACCAAAAGCAAATGGTGGGAAGACTGGGTATATCAGTACAGTATCATTCTGACAAGTCCTGTTGTGTGATCAGCTGCACAACCGCTATCACAACCAGAGCAAGAATGGTTGTGCCACTGGGAGATGCTAGCCTAATGGATTTGTTTCAGTGTGATCTTTTGTACATTATGACCTGCTTTTTCAGTCAGACTGTGCTTGTCGAGGTGGACTGTAATCCACAAAGCCTACCACTGAAAAAGTCTGTGCAAGCCCTGTAGGTAAAAACAGAATTAAAACTTAAAGACAATGACAAAATTTGTAGTAGGAGACAGTTCATTTGCAACTGTAAAAAGCTAGCCTAATTCTATCATTGTCATTTTATGACAGAGGTTCTCACATCCTTCCCTAGTGACCCAAATGTATTATTTATTTATCTCTGTGTACACAGACTGGTGAATGGGGGACATGCACAACAAAACCTTTCTTTTTTTTTTGTTTCAGGTTCTTTCTGTCTCTGTCTCCCTCTCTCTCCCTATCTCTCTCTCTCTCTCTCTCTCTCTCTCTCTCTCTCTTTGTGTGTGTGTGTGTGCTTCTTTCATTTCTATGTACTGTGCTTTGTTCACCAGTCCTTTCATTTAGGATGAAAGGGAGTACCTATTTTGAGTCACTTCGTTTAATTTATCCCCATTTATGTTTTCAGCACTAGTCCAAGAAACAAAAAGGCTCTAAAGAACCTGTAAAAGCTGCCTCAAAAGATCAGGCAACTCAAGAGAGAATCAATCACAAAAAGCAAGGAACAATACAGTCAACAAAAATCCTCAAACAAAACATCCTCCCCAACTCACCAAAATATACACTTTTAACAGATATACCATAAATTAACTAAATAACAGTGTAAAAACCCAGTCAAAATGAGAAAGATAAGCATACACACACATCGGACAAATATTTATCTATGTATTTATTATTGCATTTATATACTGCCAAGTTTAATTTGAAGAACAACTCCAAAATAAAAAATAAAATAAATCACACAGCGGCCCCATCCTAGAAATCAAAAGTTAGAATATATAAAAATTATTTTATGTTAATTGATGTAAAAAAGGTATTTTTAACCGATTATTCCAGAACCCCTAACTGTATTCAATGGTGGGCACTTCTCCTTCACCTTCCAAAGGTATTCCATGCAGCCCACTGCTACTCTCTGCAGCATGTCTACCAGTGTTTCTAAGGTGAAAGCAAGGATCCTATTGCCAGTTGACCCCAGCATACAGGAAACTGCTTAATACTTGGTGGCAAATTGGTGTTCATTAATGAGGTGCTGGCTGTATTCCTGTCTATGCACCCAAATGTAAGATCAGGTGTGCTATGGAATGCAACTCATACCAAGTTTAATGAACAGCAAATTTCTACAAAGATGTATGCAATTTCAATTGTGAAAACAAAACAAAAAATCAGCAGTAGAATTCTGGTCAAAGAAAATCAGTCTAGACATTGTGGTTCCTTTCCCTAACAATCTATGGTGGTGATGCAAAAAAGAAAACAAAATTACATTCTGAGATACTGCTTGTTACCCCCTTCTCTCTTTGGTTCTATTTAAAAATTTTATTGGAGTTCATAATGCTTTTTGGTCATACATTAAATGCTGTTAAATGCTGTTTTTAGGATTCCCCCAACCACTATTTAGAGACTATTGAGTATTACTACTGAGGCTCCATGTATACACACATTTTATATTGCACTTGTATGCTGTAGTACACTAGTATGTAATACCACTACATTGTGTTCACAAACCATTATGTTGTTCAAAAAAACACCTGAAATCTGAAAAAAAATTGCAGGCTTCTATGAATTGTAATATTCTGTGCATTTATCAGTTACAAGCTGGTAACGTTATCAGCTTATACACTGCAAGTCACAGCTCACCTAAAAAGGAATACAGCAGTGGTGTATTTTCAGTTTGCTTATTGATGAGAGCAATTTTCTAGATAGGGTGCACTCAGAAGTGGTTTACGGTTCCTTTCTTCCTTAAACTGTGCATCTTGCCCGAGGCTAAACAGACCGGCTCTTTCCCTGGGACACAGGGAACAGTTGTCATTAGATCCATTGCAACTCCCAACTCCTAGCTCCATAGCCAGATATATCCGATGCCAGTTCTTGAGAGTTTTGTGGATGAATCCCCCCCCAGTTAACTTTACCTGTGGTTATTCCTAAGGCACATTCAAAGAGAATTTTTAGAACTCAGTCACTTACCTGCTGGGCCTCATCCAGATTTCCCAGGATCAGGTGGATGCAGCCAATGTTAAAGCAGATTTTTGAAGAAGGGTTTTGGACTGAGCTGAAGGCTGCCAGGGCAGCTTCCCAGTCTTGACGATCTGTTGCAGAGACCCCCTCGCTCCAGAGCCGGATCGTCTCGACAAGTGCCATGGCAAGACTGGCACCTCGGTGTACAATTCAGGGAACAGGTAACTTTATTTGCGCTCCTGCTCTTTACCTCAGACCACCAGGCCTTTTGCTCTCGTACCTGCAGCCAGCCTATTGTGCATGATACGCTTGTGTGATCTCTGAAAACTCCTCTGTGTCGAAAAAGCACCAGGAAGTGTCCCTGCTTAACTAATAACTGAAAACGGGGCAGCTTCAAGAGGGGAAGTAACACATGTCAGGCAGAACACTCCCTGTGAACTCCTGCTCAGAACGGTCAGGTTTTCTTATATTGACTCCTCCTCACCCAGCTGCAACAATTGCTTTCCTCCCCCCCCCCCCCCGCACTTCCATTTTCACTTGTCACTGAAATTTTAATATAAAACCACGAGGCTGCCTCAGCAGAAAACTGTCTGTAGAGCTGTATCTGTTTGAGAAATCAGACTTCAAAGGAATCATGTGCTCTTAAGTCCTGAGAACCCATCAGGAAACAAAGGAAGCCAATTTGAGAATTAGGAGAAGTGAGAAAAGCTCCCGAATTCCAGGAATTACCTCTTCTATCAGTGCCATCACTTTCTGCTTCTTGAGATCCACTAAAGAAAATATGTGAATAGAAGGGGTGCTTCCACAAGAGTGCAATGGAACATATGTTAACCATGCTCCAGCTGACCTTAACCAGCTCTGTTTCCAGTAGATACAATCCCTTAACCTTGTGGGTTAAATGTACACTGAACTATCTCCAAACCAGCACAGCTCTCTTAATTATCAGAGTGATTTCTTCCCTTCCTACTTTAACTCAGAAGCTAGAGAAGGTAAGAAAAGCTAGACATACAAGAGGAACATATGGTAGGTTTAATGTCATAGACTTGGATAAAAAGTAGTCCCTGCATCTGAATCATCTGAAGGCAAGTAGTTCATGGGCATGTTGTCTGTTGTCACTTCAGCAAGCTGGAAGATAAGTTTATCACTAGCATTTCATTCCACTTTTCAACTGAAGAGACTCTCAGAGCAGCTAGTAGTTGGTGGGAGAAAGAAAAACCATCAGTCCTTGCCCTCAGGTTTATCTTCTGACAGACATAATAACAGAACATGGACAAAAAATGGTGAGGGAAGAGAGAATTTTGAGAAGCAATTCTCAAATTTTGCAAAGGTCCTGTAACCCAGGGGTCCTCAAACTTTTAAAACAGGGGACCAGTTCACTGTCCCTCAGACACTGTTGGAGGCCGGACTATAGTTTGAAAGAAATACGAACAAATGCCTAGGCGCATTGCATAGCGTAGCCTAGCCCCTCTGTGTCCATTCCAAAAATCCCAGCAGGCACCTGCC